>JAFBJZ010000886.1:0-600000 GCA_016785225.1 Psettodes erumei
AATAGGTCGGTTTGTTTCTGGATGTCAGACTTCATCAGCTCCAATTCTCGCCTTTCTTTGTTCATCATGTCATTTTCTCTGTCCAGTTCTTCTCTCTCTTGCTTCAACTGTGCCTTTAGTTTTCCCAGATCTTGTTTTTCCAACATCACATTTTGCTTCCATTGATTTTCCATTTCTTCTCTCTTTATTATGATATCTGACAGCACCTTTTTCAGATCATGCTTGATTTTCTGTGCCAGGTCAGTGTAAACCAACATCTGCAAACTCTTTTGATCAAAGTCTACAAGTTTTTGCTCCAGTACAAGAGATAATCTCTCCATGTCTTGGTTGTTTTGATCCAGTTGCTCTATTTTCTTGTAGATGTCTCCACATGTTGTTTCATTCAGTTCTTTGAGTTTACCTCTCACATTTTGTATGGATAGTATGTTTCTCATGAACTCATCTTCTCTAACTTTTAGCTCAGACACTTTGGTTTCAATGTTACCTTTCTCATTTTCAAGTTCCTTTCTGTCCATGACAAGACGAGTCTTCATCTGACTGAGCTTTTGTTTTTCTCCACTGATGCTGTTCATAGCAGCTTCCATCTCCTCTTTCTTCTTGTTGAGGCTGATTTTCAAATCTTCCAGTTGTTCTCTCTCTGCCAGTACATTGTTTTTAAGGGTTTGGAGTTCTTCAGATTGTCTTTTGATGTCAATATCCTTTAGTTGTAGCTCTTTTTGATTCAATGCAATGGTATCCATCATGCTCTGAAGATTGTTTCTTTCCATCTGACCTTGAAGAGACAGATGTTTAAGGTTCGATTTCTCCAAGTTTATCTCATTAAGGAGACCATCTGCATGTTCCTTCATCTTTTGTAGTTCTTTCTTTGTGATTTCCAGTTTCTCTTTTCCTCTACTCTTATCCTTTTGTTTTTGCAGCTTTAGTTTCATAATCTCGAGTTCACCTCTTTCCCTGACGATCCTCTCCAGCTGTTGGTCAAGCTCTTTCTTCCTCTTTTTTGTCTCCATTTTAATGGCATTTTTTTCTTCTTTCATCTCAGCCCACATTTTTTTAACTTCCTCATCTTTTCGAGTGCATTTTCGGATCATCTTTTGGTTTTCTTTTTGTTTGATCTGCAGTTCAGACTTTAACACTTCCATTTCTCTTCTTTCTCTTTTAACCTTTTCTAATGTGATATCGAGCTCCTGTTTTTGTTTTTTGATATTGTCCCTCATTTGGACCATTTCATTCATATCTTCTGCTTGTGTAGTCAGATATTCAAAGGCCATCTGTATCTGAGATTTAACTCTGATCATGCTGTCTCTCACAGTCCTGCTCTCACAGTTTAATACTATGAGCTCTTGTCTTTGTTTCCCTAAGTGAAGAGTTACATCTTCCAGATTTCCCATTTTCTGTCTGATTATTTCCAAATGAACGTGGATCTTTTGTTCCATGTTTTGGGGGTTAGTAATAGTATCAGTGACCTTTGAGTAATGGTGTACAATTACGTTTTTTTCCCTGTTGCTTCTCACCTGTTTCTCCTCCAGGCTTTGGTTTTCATATTCTCTGTAGACCTGGATATGGGTCAGCAGGTCTTTGATATTATGTTTCTCCTCAGCAAGCTCTTCCTTCTGTCGTTGCAGTTTTATTCTCAACACTTCCAGCTCATCCCTCTTTCTCATGTTCTTCTCCAGTCTCTGGTCTAACTCTCTTGTTCTCTTTTTAGTCTCTCTCCTCAGTAGTTTTTTATCTCTCTGTATTTCATTCCACATTATTTCGCTGTCCCCTTTTTTACTCATGCTTTTTCTTAATATCCATTCATTTACGTTTCTTTTCTGAGTATTTTCCAGGGCAGATTCTCCATCCTGTTTCTGCCTGATTTGTTTCTTGAATTTTTCAATGTCAGCTCTTATCCAGGAGAGTACAAGACATCTGCTTTGCAGGTCGTGTTTTGTAGTTTTAAATTTATGGTTTAAGTCTTCTAACTGTCTTAATTTCACTTCAGTCTCCTTCATAACACTCTCGATAGCTTCTCTTTTTTTTCTAGTCTTAACTTCCATTTCCTCTACAGTGCTCTTAATTTTTGCCATTTTGTCCTGATTCTGCTCCATCACTTCAGTTTTTCTCTGCATCTTTATTTGTAAGATATCCAACGTTCTCCCTGTCAAAGTCTTCTCTGACCTATGATCTAGTCCTGTTTTCTGCCTTTTTGCTGCAGTTTTCATCAATTTCACGTTATTCACTTCTTCTTGCAGATGCATTTCACTTTGGCCAATTGCAGTGATCTGCAATTCATTTATGTCCATAATGAGACTTTTAATCTCTTGACTTTTTTCCTCCATGTTCTCCACAGCATATTTGATTTGTTTGTTGATTTCCTCCTCAGTCTCCTTGAGCATGGACAGCTGCTTCTCCACTTCTACCTTTTGTCTCACATTTATCTTTAACTCCATCTGATCTTCATCTATTAATGTTTCTTTATGAATTTCTGTATGCATTAACGAAATGTTCTGCTTTTCAATTATGTCCACTGCAAAAAAACGCTTGTGCTCTGATTGCCTATGCTCCTTTTCTGTATTTTCCTCACCTTGATGCTGGTCTTCTGACGTAATAGACTGTTGCAAAGACACTTTTTTAATTTTATCATCTGCTCTTTCCTCATCTTTTGGGATTTCCAGGGTTTGATCTGGAGGGGATTCTCTGTGTGTTTCTCTTTGTAGTTCAAGTTGAAATTTAGTCACTGGAAAAGACTTTTTCATTTCAGATTTTGTCAATTTCCATCTGCTGATCCGAGCTTTCATAGAGGTCAGCATGTCCTTGATGTACAAAAAATAGAGATAGGTGAGAGATAGGTTTTACTGTGACCTTCATTTTAGGTTTTTCATTATTCTTCTGCTTTTTGCTTTTAAAATGATACATCCCAGACTCATTAACTCACTGCCACATGCCTTGCACATATCTGACTTCAGAAAAAAATGGTCATATTGTAACAACAACAACCTATAATTTGGAATGTCTATCTTCAGGAGATATTTATTACATAAAAGGAAACTACTGTATAAATTAATTTGGAGATTACACCTTTCATCATATTCAATGTGCTGACATTACATTAAATGAATGCCAGCTAGGCTGACTAGAACGTATTTCTTTTGTAAAGGCAGATGCAAAGGCAGTGACATATGCATAAAGGTTTAGAGTGGTTATCTGAGTTACCAACTTTCTGTGCTCATACTGCCCTCTGACCTCTCTCATCAACAAAGTGTTTTGCTCACTAGATGTTTTAAGTTTGTCACACCACTCTAAATTAATTATAGACTCTCGAGACTGTCGTTTGTGAGAATACCCACAAAATCAGCTGATTCACAAAGCAGCAGGTCATCAGGCTCCAATGATCATGCCACAATCAAAGGGAATGAGATTGTTTTTTTTCTCTATTGTGATGTTTGATGTGAACATTAACTGAAGCTCCTTAGCTGTGTCTGCAGTACCTTATGTACTGCACTGCTGCCACATGATTGGCTGACTGGATAATTGCATGAATTAGCAGGTGCACAGGTGATAATTATTAATGATGGCTCGGGTCCATTTAAGAATCCCAAGACAATACCTGTACCCTGGAAGTGGAGCAGCTAAAAACAAAGCAGCAATTATTCATTTGATGAAAAACACCTGTTCTCTTCCTGCTATGGTATACACCCGCTGTAGAAAAAAAAGCCTTGATATTTGCCTTGATATATACTATAAAAAGAAGAAAAAAAGATTTACTTACCATGTATTTCTTGATTTCTTCCTTGTTCTTTTCCATCCTTGTTTGGGCTTTGAGCATTTCCTCTAGTCTGTTGTTCATCTCTGTAGCAGCCTTTTCTGCCTCAGCTTTAATTGTCCCCATAGCCAGAACTGCACTTATCATGCATTCCAGTTTTTGTTCAGCCTCCTCCCTTTGTCGTTGCATCTTTATCTTCATGATTTCTAAGTCATCTCTCTCTTTGCTGATCTTCTCCAGCCATTGTTCAAGCTTCCGTATCTTTTTTCTTTCTTGAAAATTCCTGCATTTGATTTGGCTCTTTTCTTCTCGAAAAACCCTCTTGGTTTTCTCTGTATCTTTTCTTGCCATACACAGTATTTCTCGGATTTCTTGTACATTGGAAATAACTCTCTGTATATCAGCTTTCACTTTGTTCTTAGCGCACAACTCTTCAAACTGATTTTCTTTATATTGAACTTTTACATCCTCCACGTTCACCTCTGGTGCCTGCCCTGACCACTGCCCCGCTGCCATCTCTTGTCTTTCCTCCATGTCTTTTTCAGCATGTTCAGTCTCTTCCTTCATCATGCTTATCTCTTCTGTTTTTTTCCTGCTCATTCTCATCAGTTTTATCAACTCCCTTTTCTTTATTTCAATCTCAGTATTCATCACTTCCAACTCTCTTATTTCTTTCTTTGTCCTTTGTAATTTGTCATCCAGCTCCTGTTTTTGCCTTTCAGTACTCTCCCTCATACACTTCAATGCATCCCTCTCTGCCTGAGTTAAGTGCTTATATCTTTCTAAGTTTTTTCTTTCTGTCTGTATTTTAACGTTGATTATTTCCATCTTACGTCTTTCAGATTGAATCTGTGCCAACATGCTCTCTATGTCTTCTTTTTGCATTTCTCTTGTTACCTCTGTGCTTATCTCTGTGCCTTGTTGCTTCTTTGGAAAGTTGGAATTATTGTCTTCCATGTGACCATGCTGTGCATTTAGCTCGTGCTTTTCTCTCAGAATCACTTTCTCTGGCACTTCACTGTCTTCCATCACATCCCAAAGTTTCTGCATCTCTTCCCAGATTCTGTTGAGCTTTACCTTTAAATTGTCAAAGGTGTCTTTTCCTTTTTTCTGCCTTTCTCTCATTTCCATTTCTGGGACTGTAGCTTTCTGCATTTCAGCATCTCTTCTAATTTTTGTCAACCTTTGCTTCATCTTGTTGATATTATATTTGATATGTTCAATTTGATTGGTTTGTTGTGCAATCTCATTTTTATTAAACGCTAACTCTTGCTTTATGTCTGCTATGTATTTCACAGTTTCTTCTTTTGCCTGCTTAGCTTCAAGCATTATTTTCTTGTTTTTGTTAATCGCATTCAGCACACTTTCAGCCAGTAGCCTCTCCATCAGCTCCTGTTCTTGCTTTCCCTTTTGTCCTATGGGTTCTTTGTTTTCTTGTCTCATCTTGTCACAACGGCTCATTTCCAGCTCACGTCGCTCATTGATGACTTCACAACATCGCCTGTCCAGGGCTTCCCTCTCTTGGTACAGTTCAGCTTGTATTTTCAGAAGTTGCATTTTTTCTTTAGTGGCTTTATTTTTACTCTCCTCCAGTTTTGCAGTTACACTGTCTATCTTTAATCTTAGTGTTTTCATTAGTAAGTACTGATCATGTTTGTCAGCTGTCAGTCTGTCAATGCCCTCCTGTTGCTGCTCTGTTTTTGTCTTCAGGTATTCAATCTCTTCTCTCTCTCTTTGTGTCTCCTCCCAGTGTTGTTCGATCTCTTCCATTACTTTGCATGTCAACTGTCGCAGCTTTTTAATTGCCTCCCTGTTGATTTGTGTGTTTTTGTCCTCCAATTGTTTGATGTTTGCCACTGTGCTGTCCTGTTGTCTTTGCTCTGTTGGTTGAGACAATGGACAGAAAGTGACTTCTTTAACAAGTGACCAGTACATCAGACCATTGCTGAGAAGCTTCTCTACACTGCATCTTATATGGTGTTAAACCAGGCTTGAAAAAGTTTGTTTTGCAACAAGTAAAACACAATTGACGGTACGTTAATGCTCTATAGCGACACCTCAAAGAAGACATAAAATACAAGAAAAGACATTTCCAATGGCAGAGAGCATCTTAACAGTAAAGAAAAACTAAGTAGTTATGGGGCAATTTCATTTAGTTATTAAATTGAATACATTCATCACACTCATTTTTCCAAAGATTTCAACATTAACTTTGTTCATTTTCTGTGCTCTTCTTTTGATTTGTCACTGTCCCCCTCCCCCACCTCATAATCCTTACTCCATAATCTTTACTTTGTACCTCTCTCTACCTCCTTATCACTCAAAAACCTTACTATGAAAGTGGTTTGGCTGCCTTTCTGTTTATACCTTACCATAGTGCAATCACCATTTACAGTGACCTCAGTCAAGAGCTTTGGGTTGCTTAACCTCTGACATAAATGCCACAGTCATGCTTTAGCTTTCACATGGAAGCTACTGTAGAGACACAACCGAGAAACACGACTGAACATTTTGCAGATTCCTTGAGCTGTTTGTTGTTTTTTAACATTTTGCATGTACTGTGTGTTTACTGTGACTGTACAGTGTCTGCAAAAACACTGCTGTGTAACATTTCTGAAATACTGTATGTTCAGTAGCTTTATGTTGAACATATATGTTTCTATGTTTGTTTTTAAAAAACTAACACTGGTGTTTGGAGATCAGTCATCTCATACATGGTCAAAAGTATTTTCATCTAGTAGGATACACATTTCATCATTCGTCACAGACGTATGCGGATGTTGAAAACTAATTTGCAACAAGTTTGTCTTACCTAAATCAGCTGTAAGTTGAGGTTCATCTGGTGAAAGTGTTGGGCTAATTTTGCACTGTGATGTCCCTTCCTCCATGGCGTGAAACAGCACCCTCGTGTGCTCCTGTGGTGACGCAGCTTCGGTGATGGGTGTGGGCTGCTGTAAGATACAGGCCTCTGTGGTGGCTCCTGGTGATCTCACCCCAGCAGTGATCTGTTCCAGGAAGGTTTCCACTGTAAATCAATTTGGTGGTTAATTGTCTTGTAATGATATGACAGTGTCTGCTACCTATTAGAGAATTTAAATAGGAAGTACTCTGAGAGCACAGACCTCAACCAAGGCTGAACATTTCCCCATAATTACATTTTTTAACCTCAAATGTCTCTTATTATGTGCATCAATTACATTTTTAAATTGATATTATTTTATTAATAATAGTAATATAAATATTGTATTCAGAGAACTTTAATAATATCAATATTATTAGAGTAATATAATCAACAAACAACCAAAGTCACGGAGAAGCAAAAAAGTCTGAGCACTCAGCATAGCCTGAGGGTACCAGACCCAGTTGCCCTGTATCACCTTATCCCTTCCCCAGAGAGCAAGAGAGAGAGAGAGAGAGATGAGGAGCACCCACTTCTGCCACACGGGGCATCACACATGGTATGCAACAGTATGGGACGTGACTGAATCAGTTATCAGTTATTTACCTGGAGTCAATTAATATAATATCTGCTAATAAAATCAGAATGTTTCTCGTAAATTTGTGAGTTTTTTTCTCATAAATTTACCACTTGAACCACTCTCAGAGAATATCTGTTTATTTTCTTGTACATTTGGGAGTTAACAATATTATTTTATTTATAAAAATATTATAAAAAGATATAACTCAAAATTTGAAATTTTGCCCTATCTTGAAATGGTGAAGAATCCTTTTAAAATTTCCTGGTCCCAGATGCTGGTCTGGATCACTCCCAAAATTTAATGGTTTCCAAGTCAGACCTTCAGTTTTCACTTAATCACAAGCAAACAAACAAAAAACAAACCAAAAACATAGCAGAGGTAACAAACAAAAAGCAAACAGGGCACTCTGGTTAGATATATTAACCTTACATTCACAATGTTAAAACCTAACATCAATGACATTTTTTCAAATTCTAAACCATTGAGAGTTATACATGCACACATACAGTCACACCTACATGAGTGTTTGTTGTTGAGAGCCATACACAATCATTTGGAGAAATAAAATAGGTACTAACAATACGTACCATGGTCTCTTGATTTGGACATGTTTCCATGTTACACTTTCAAAATTGGTATTTTCCAAAGGTCCTAGTCCTATGTAGGAATTATATAAAATCTGAATTTAAAAATCATAAAGTACTTAACACACATAAACTTAACTTAAATTACTGCATTTAGAACAAACCAATTTATTAAATACTGAAATATATATAATTATGTGACTGAATGTAATGAACCACTGCAAATGTATATTATTTAGCTTGTTACTATTATTTTCTTACCTCAGTTTGCTTTTCTCCTAGAAGATAAGGCACATTTTGACAAGTCACTGCTCTGTCTAGGTGTGAAATTGGAGATCTGTTGAGGTGAGGTAGGTTGGCAATATTATCTTCAGAACATATGACATCCCCTCCCCTCGCCACTTTTGTTGACCATCAGATAGATGTGACGCCCACTCAGTGCGTGTGTCATTGGGTGGTGCCACCTCGTGCTCTGTGAGTCTGGTGTCAGCTGATAAGGTCATGATCGTTTGGCTTTGTGTCCAGGGTTTCGCTCAGCTCTCCTTGATATACTTGAATACTACTAGAATCCCCTACACTCATCAATTTATTATTTATACGGAACATGCTAACAGAAAACATGTGTTGACACTGATCTTTTCTTGAATTCATAGCATATAAACATACACAAATACATTACTGAAACATATTCATCAAATTTTGGGCTTCTATTACTACTCTTCCATGAACAGGTCAGTCATTTATAGAGTAAAATTATCATCAGTACATGTATTATTATTATCATCACCCTCTACTGTCAGACCTACAAGTGTGATGTTAAAAAAGGCTCAGTGATTTAGTGTATTAGGGCCATTGTGTGTGTGTGTGTGTGTGTGTGTCAGTCAGTGCAGACAAGCTTAAGTGCAAAACAGGCAAATAACAATTCAATATTCAGGTATCAATTAATCGCTAATTTCTAAATGAGACCAACTACAGCTAATGAGAAAACACATATTAAATCTTACTGCATTTCTTTCTCCTCAACCCCAACTGGATTACTGTAAAATGAATATACAGATCAACAAAGTCTATGTTTGAGAGCACTCATATGTTACCACAAAGATGTAGCCAGGCAGCAGTCCCTGGATATTAATTGTATGAGTCAAAAAGAATAAAACCAGTTCAGTCTTGTTTCTTTTGAAAGATCTCCAGTACAGATGCAGCCATTTTTCAAGGCAGTGTCCCTTTTACCCTTATTGAATCAGTGAGCTGAATGACAGATTCATATGTGCAATAATGGCATCACAGCAGCTACAGTTGTAATAGTTGTTTTCCCTTTTTCATATATGTATTTGACATAGGGCTGAAAGTTACTGATTTTTGTCGACTCTTATGTTGTGATTACAACTGTCCGAATAATTCCTGCCTTTATAGTAGTTGTGTCTCTGAACATTTTTTAACACCCACACTTCTTCCTGTGTCATTTCCGGTACAGCACTGCTTTTTTTGTCCAGAGTGAGAAGAGTTGGATTTGTTTGGGAGCGGTTCTTCTCCTGGCAGCCTGCTCCGTGGCTGCATGGAGGCATGAGCACAAAGACAAAACAACACTGGAAGTTAGGCAAGTGGACCTCAAAAATAAGAGTGTGAACTGCTGCTCTTTTGGGGCTGTGACAGGAAGCTGTCATGTACAATGTACAACTCTAAGCGGCATCAAGCATAAGTAAAAGTCCAGTAATGACGTGTACAAATTGTCAACTGTATGGATACAATGTGGTCCTATAGTAGTAAAACGTCAAAACAAACAGAAAAGACTTATTTTGAAATCATTAAAATTTCACAGGGACTAAGATACTACAGGGCGACCCGGGGGTCGTGGTTCTTTTTGAGTATGTCAGACTTGACGTCAGTGAGATCCTCACGGGGCACCAATGGGTGTCTAGTCGCTTCTGCCACTGCGTTGGTCGGTTCCTGGAAAATATTGCTTCACACTCCCATTGACCCTCCTACCACTGGAATAGCTGCATCATGCTGGAGGAACATAGACAGAGTAAACAGGAAGCAAAGCAGTACTTTCAAATTAAAGGGAGCGAATGGAACTCTATTCAGTGGAAAGGACAACGTTTAGTGACATGAGAAGATCATTTAATTAAGAAGAAGCGCAGAATTGAGCTATATGATTCAAAAGAATGCGAGTGAAACAGCTTCAAAGTACAGATGTAGTGGATATTGTTCCTCAATTGGGACTTTATTTTGAATTATGCGACAGGATGTGGCATTTGTTTTTAATGTTGGCTACCTTCACGCTGATGTCGCCGTTCAAAACCTCCCAGCTCCGGGTTTATCCTACGGCTCCGATAGCTATTCCGGAACAGCTTTATAAAGACGACTGTAAAAATATGGAGGCTTTATCGTGAAGTAACAGGATTGCATACGCTGCATATATAGTTTTCCTGGCATTCTTTTCCTCTGGACCCTTGGACACTCCTTTTTTTCGTACACTGGATGTGGATCGAATTCAGCAGGGGATCCCAGCAGGTCTTCCCTGGTGGTTTGGTGAGTTAAGACTTTGCCTTCCCCAATTCGATCCTGTTAAAGACGCCATGGTGATTGGCTAGGGATCTCCTGTCCTGGGCTTCACATGCTTGTGCGACTTGCTTGCTTAGAAATCAAACCCAGGAAACAGTGCGGGGTGTTAGAAGTCGCTGTCAGCAGCGAAACTCTGCGAAACAGGAATAACCCTGCAAGTGCGAGCGAATCCAGCGCACAAAGGGCAGATAGGAATAGATCTCTGTGTAATAATGAGTATGTTCAGTAGTTTGAGTCAAACGTGAGTTATTAGTCTGTGAAATAACTTCATCATCTTAAAGAAGACAATAGCACACCTGAAAACACGGACCAACCGGAAATACATCACTGCTGCACTGTCGGTGAAGTTGAATGTCATTCTCACTCTCAGCATGTTGTCTTCTACTATTCCACATTGGTCTGGGAGCCTCTGAACAAAGAGGACCTCTCTCAGGTGTGTGATGAACAGTACTAAGGGGAGAAGCACCTGCAATGACATTTAACAATAACATTAGTGTTATTTCAGGGAGGGTATTTTTGTGAATAAACCATAGATTCATTGCTTTTTTGTAAAGGTGAGCAGTTGTGTTGGATGTCACGCTAATACCCACGTATTATTTTCAAAGATTGTTTTTGTAATAACAGTAGTTATTGGCTGTAATTATTCCTTTTATCTCTTAGTGTGTAGGAAATGGCAACTGCTCTCAGTGGCCGAAACCCTGGTGGACGCGGGCCGAACCGGAGCAAGGGTCGGATCTTAGGCTTCATTGATGCCATCCATGATGCCGTGGGGCCACCGAAGCAAGCAGCCGCTGATCGGCGGACAGTGGAGAAGACCTGGAAATTCATGGATAAAGTTGTAAGTCTTGAGTGTTGAACCTGTCAGGCATGCCTAACGGATAGTAGTGTTGTAGCTACACATTGAGAGGTGGCGCTAATAGGTGTACCTATTCATATTTGTTGATTGTGTATTGAATTAATTTAAGCATTTTTCAAAAGAGTAATGATGTGATTTGCATAATACTGTCAACATTTCTGATCTCTCTGGTGCTGTACAATTTGCTGTTCAGATTCCATCGTTTTAGCCCTGTTGTTTTTTAAATGTCGGCTCATTTTGTAATTTGTTCAAGCCAGCATTCATTTGTAGATTTCTTTGCCACAGGTCCGGCTGTGCCAAAATCCCCGCCTCCAGCTGAAAAACAGTCCACCGTACATCCTGGATATCTTACCTGATGCCTACCAGCACTTGCGGCTCATACTGGGCAAATACGAGGAGAACCAGAGACTCACACAGCTCAGTGAGAACGAGTACTTTAAAATCTACATCGACAGCCTTATGAAGAAATCCAAACGGGCCATCCGGCTCTTCAAGGAGGGGAAGGAGAGGATGTATGAGGAGCAGTCACAGGACAGGTAAAATAATCTCTGATGAAAGAAATCATTGATCTTTCTCCTTTTTAAATTTTTCACTTGAATTTTGAGATGATAGTGGAGAAGAACTTTGCTCATGGAGCACAGCAGGTAAGCAGATGTCTTCAACTGCTTTGACCTTTCACTGGAAGAACCACCTTAAAGTCATGATGAATCTGTGATGCCTCCATGGCACATTCAGTCAAAGGAAGTTAAATGAGCAAATTGACAAAAGTTTCATATGTTAAAGTTTTGTGGATGATTTCAGCATTCCCAGTGTTCTTGGTAGCAGCAGTTGAACTTACAAACTGTGTTCAAATGCCTGTTGGTTAAAAGCATACTGTAAATGCTGCAGGATGCTATATGTTTAGTTGTCACTGCCCTTAACAAATATAGAAGAGACAGGATGTTAGTTGTGTCTGATGTATCTGCACTTATACTCTTACTTAATGACAACTGTGGTCACTAAGGTTTGGCACTGGATGACAGAACTCTCCTAATTTTTGCACTTAAATCTGGAGTTTCCATCAACGTCTTTATTTTGATCCACTGCTGGTGGGAAAACATGTTTTTGTGCCTTTTTCATTTCATCAAAACTAAATGAAACCACATTTTGACTGTAGCACAGCTTTGCACAGATGTGTATGGTCTTACAGATATAGCCTGAAGTAAATCCACAGTTTACTCATCTCCCTTATTGAATTTCAGAGCTAAAACTGTATGGTGATATTAAAGACTACTTTTCATAAACACCAAGAAATACTTTCAGTCTTGAGTTCACTATATTTTATTCAGCTTTGTGTGAAATTGTCACTTTAGACATAATTACACATATTTCAGAATAATATTGCAGTCTTGTTAGATCTCAACCATGCTACCTTCATGACAGATAATAATACATCAACATGAGCCAATATTCGAGGCATCGTGATGACGGTGATGGTGGTTCTCCTATGTGGGAGGTTAGCCCCTTTGACCTGGATTAAAGGAAGGACACCCAAAAGTTCCTTCCCTTCCATGGTCCAATATGTGAGCTGTGACGTATGAAACGCAGGTGATATGTGGCTTATAACTGTCTGGCATGTCATCCTGACCTGCACCAGCCCATTGTGACTGAGATGTTTTTGACATGAGCCTGCTTAGAGCGAGAGTGGGGGAGGGTGACAATTTCCAACAGGGAGGTTGCTATTATTAAATCAGCCAAAACTTATAGTAAAAAAGAATATATATGTGTTGGAGTATTAGAATGAAATTTGCTATGGGCATGCACAATTTCTGCTTTAACAATGACCTAAGGCATAATGATCACATAGTGGGCCTATCGATCAGAGCAATTGATATGAGGAGAATGAAACATGATGTATGGGCACTACTCTGTAGTAACATAACAGTAAAGTTCTCTGCAAAAACAGTGCTTCCACAACAGCAAGGCCTGCCTCGCCACAAACCAGCGTTTTGGGTGCCATGATACATATTTTCTGATGCTGTTTTCAAAAAGGAGACGGACCAAAGAAAGTGATTTTTTTTAATTAAATATAAGAGCTTCACAAAATGAAGGCTGTGAAAGGCTCCACTGATTCTCAGGAACTCTCTCTGATTGCTATATGTCAAGCAGAGGGAAAATCCCCATGCACTTGACATCCTGTTCGTATATTTTCTTTTCTGGTTGAGCTCTGAAGCAGTCACCCAGCTAAGTTTTTGTGAGTTATCTCTGTGAACTCCCTTTTTAATTTTATTTCTTGTTGCATCAGTCTTTAATTGTGTCTTTTTGCGCACAAAGAGCTCACCAGACCCTGCTTGTGCTGAGTTAAACTGTCCAACCACATCATTCACTATGTTTGCAATATATTGCTGCTGTAATTCAAGTAAAAGATGAAAATTTGAAATTTGAAGAATTGCTTCATCAGTTCATTAGTACATTGAGGTCGAGAATTTTTTTGTTTTAATCATTATATTTCAGTACTCAACCCAAAATTGCAGCTTGCTTCATCTCCCCAAAAACACACCACCACCACCCTCTGCTACCTCACATTTTAGGCAGGTTATTTTTTAGGTAGATTATTTCAATCAGCCTTTCTTGTCATGGTCATATTTCAACGTATATTAGATGTTAAGAGTCATGTCCCATTGAGCACACATCCCTGCCCATTCCTCCTGCTTAAATGGAGTTGATACTGTTTGACGTGGGCTTTGGGTTGGATTTGGCCAGTTAATTACTTAACACATTACTTAATTTTGACTTTGATTTGACAAATTTTCATTTTCATTAAATAAAGTTACAAACGT
Organism: Psettodes erumei; assembly: GCA_016785225.1. Classification (NCBI taxonomy): domain Eukaryota; kingdom Metazoa; phylum Chordata; class Actinopteri; order Pleuronectiformes; family Psettodidae; genus Psettodes; species Psettodes erumei. Next base: position 14,049 of record JAFBJZ010000886.1, read on the forward strand.
GAAAACATTATTGGCAAAAAAAATATATATATATATATAAAATTTAACCTCCTTGGCAGAGGTAATAACACCAGTCGATAATGGTGTTATTACCTCTGCCAAGGAGGTTAAATTTTTTTATTTACATTTACAGACATTGCTATTGTGTGCCTAATTTTGGAGGCAGCCCTGTTGAACAGAGAGAATGTGTTTCAAACAGATGTCTCCCACTGAACTCTGTGGCACATTCATAGGTAGGCCACTGGATGTGCAAACTCCCATGACCCCCCAGCAGCCCCACAAGGGTAGAGTGCTGATCCACTGGTCAACCAAGACAGTCAAACAGTGTCTGGTGCCTCAGGGCGTAACTCATCCATATCTGGTGCCTTGCCACTGAAGATCTTTTTGACTGCCTCAAAGATCTCTGCCAAGAATACAGGTAAAGACCCTCCCTAGTTTTCAGCCTCATCCATGGTAGATGTATTGATCGGGTTCAGGAATTTCTCAAAGTGTTCTTTCCACTGCCTGACAATATCCCCAGTCTGGGTCAGTACAGCTGGAGGATTTGCCAGAAGCTCCAGGAGGCTGACTGGTATTCCTTCTCCATTGTCTCTACAACTTCCTCCCACACGTTTGCTTCAGCCACCACTTAAGCCGTAGCTTTTCTGACCCGCTGATACCTGTTTGTTGTTTCTGGAGATCCCTGGGTTAACCAAGCCTGAAAGGCCTCCTTTTTCAGCCTGATGGCTTCAGTCCATCCCTTCATGTGTTCTTAGGTTGTTGCCCAGTCAGCCACCAACAATCTCCACGCTGCAACTCCTGGCATCTGCCTCCACAGAGGAGCCCTTGAAGGTGGTCCACACAGAATCCATGTCCCAAGTTTCCCCGGGATCTTCCCCTGGGGAAGAAATTATTCTGGAAGTGGGAGTTGATGATCCCATGGAGAGGGGCCTCCACCAGACATTCCCAGTTCACCCTCGGTATTTACACTACTTGCTTGGACCACCAGCTTCTTACCATCTCATCCATCTACTCTCACTTTGAGCTTGGCTCCTCTTTTCACCCAAATGTACACTCCACAAAATCTATCAGCGATTTTTGGCCTGAGGTGGTCTGGTATATACTTGTGAACTACCTTAGACTTCAGTTATTTGTGACCTATATGTGCTGAGCAATAGTAAAATAACAAAGCACTACTTGGGTTCAGATCATGCAGACTATTCCTCCTAATCACTCCCCCTTAGAGTTGCTCCATCTTTGCCCACGTGAGCATTGAAGTCCCCCAGTAGAAAAATGGAGATCTCAGACGGAGCCCTCTTTAGGATACTGCCCAGAGACTCCATGAAAGTCAGACATACTGAGCTGCTGTTTGGTGCATAATCTCAAACAACACCCCAGATACTGACAGTGGCATAGAGGTCATCCTCTCGTTCTTCCAGAAAACTCTTGTGTGTATCCTCACACCTGCCCAGCACCTCTCGCCATGGGCCCCTCAGGAAATTGAGATAGTCCAGCCCCTTTCCAGGCATTTGGTACCAGAACCAGCTCTGTTTAAGAGGTGAGCCCAGCTATGTCTAATTGGTACATCAATTTCCGCTCCTTCCCACCAGGTGACGTTCCATGTCCCCAGAACAAACCTGTGATGCTGGGGGTTGGCACGCCAGGTCCATGCTGTGGCCTGCCGCCAGGCTCACATTACATCTTTTGGCAGTCCCTGTGGGTGGTGAGCCCACAATAGTGGCAGCTTCATGAATAAGGTCCAAGACACCAGACACTCACCTGATTTATTGGGCCTATCATTCTGCCAGTTCATTGGTGTAAAGGAATCACTCTTGGTCTGACCCCTCCCTCTGGACACTTTGCCTTGGGAGACCCAAGGAGGCACTAATGTTCCTGACAAAACAGCTCCTGGGATCCCCGGGATACACAATAAAGGTGACAATTTTTCTGGGGAGAGGCTTGCACTTGTTGATAAATATAGTTGCAGTTCCCCCACACATCCAAGTTATGTTGCTATGTGAATGTGGTCTGTCACACTCCATAGCATTTACTCAGTACAGTCTCTTTAACTTCTTACACCCTTCCAACACAGAAGCAAAACACCCAGACTGGAAGAGACAGTAATGCTACTGCTTTCCTTTCTTTCTATTTGTATTGTATCTAGGCATTGCTTTCCAACAATCACTGGCAGTTCAGTAATCCTTTCATGCCTGTTAATTTTTAATAACCATCACAAAAATGGGTGTGACAAAAGTGGGAATTGTGTAAATAGACACAAAAATCTTTAACTCAGATAGGTGTGTATCAATTCAACAAATTGATTTTAATTCACTGTGCACTGGATTTCAGTGCTAGTGCTTTGTTATAGTAAACAACAATAGTCAGCAGTACTTTAACAAGGAAGTTTACCCTGAAGTGGGAGGATGTAAAGAAACTCCTCAATCCCTTTTATCAACAAAGCTGCCACTTTAAATAATGTATAAATCATGTTTTACACCATGTACACTATCTACTGACAAAGATGCATGAATAGAACAAATTCTCTTTAAAGGAACTCTTTTTGTGATCTCACATCTGGTGACACATCTGTCTCCAGAGACGGGGGTAGCCATATGTGACTGGCTGTGTCTTTGTGGCAGCCTGTTGAACACGTCTGTTTCACTTGCTTGAATAACTGCTGTGATCACCCACAAAATCTGTCCTCAGTGCTACATTCCATTTTGAGACATCTGATGTACCTCACACCAAACGCCCCAGCCTTCATTGTCCCAGTCTCCACCATCTGATCGCCCATCCCCCTGCATCTCTCTTTCCTACATGCTGAGCAAGGCAGGGATGTGATAGAAATATTAATTACAAAATTAAAGGATTGAAGAAAAAAAGTTGAGTCAATTGCCTTTGACCCTGAAGGTACATTTTCTACTTAAGCCCACAAAATGCTGTTGTAAACTCGTTTAATCTATATAATTTGATTTGAGTCTGCAGGTTGTATTTTTTTGTCATCAGTGTAGAAGATGAGTTTTTGTTGAGTGTAGGAAAAACTGTCACTTACTTAGGATGAGGCACTTATTGGTAGTTAATGGTTGAGGCAGTATGTGTAATTCTTTATTAATCTTTTCTGAGATAACTTTTCACTACCTGCCACCAAAGCATAAAATGACCTTGACAAACATAATGACTCATAACTCACTGCTGCAGAGGATCAGTCCATTACATGGGATGTTGTTTGTTGAGGCTGAGCTGAACATGAGGGTTGTCTAAATGGGATCTGCCTGTCATTTAGAAATCTCAGCTTGACTTCACACTATCAAGTAACTTCACAATTACAGCCCGATCAGTGGAGTGCTTCTTTGGTGGTGTGCCTTCCAGATGTGTGTACAGTTATTCAAATTTTGTGCCATCACAAACATTACCTTTAATGCAATGTCATATTATGTTGTTAGCTGTGATGTTTTATTTCATGTCTACTACAGGCTGGCACATTAACAGCACTGTGAGTGTAGACTTTTTTTAATGTGTGGTTGGTCACACCACACACTCTCTCATGTCCTTCCACCATGCAGCCACAGAGCACATCTGAAGAGATTTTATTGCTGGCCTGACAGTGTCCTGAAGTGATTGTCTCTACATCAGCTGTATTAAAAGTGCAATTCTTTTGCCACGAGCCACGTCTTGCAGATAAAATAAAATCTGTCACCCCAGTCCATTTGCTAACCCACCCTCATCTGATCGTGAATAACCCCTGACTCATGTTGGAGAAACATGCTTAGTATTTTGCAATTTTTTGCTGTGACCAACACTGAAAAGTTGATGACTATCTAATAAGTATCTTGGCTTTAAGAATGAATAAGGAAAAGATTGTTTGGAAGCAGCATATTTATACTGCAGGCTTTTTTTATGACTCCAGTACTTACAGGAATTTCACTCTGTTGGGAAAAGAGGCACGTACAGAGCTAGAGTCAGAATAACATCTTTTTCTCCCACTAAGTTGTGATTTGCTGACCCTGGAGGACCCAAGGAGCAGTGTAGTTCATTGCTCAGTGTAACTGGTATGCTATCATTTTCCAATTCAGAGAGGAATCAATTTAAATCCAGACTTGCTTTTAAACCTTTCTAATTATACATTTAGCCATTTTGGGATTGATTGACAGTGACTGTGGTTAAATGTGTACCTCATCAAATTCATCATTGAAAATTATTTATTTAGAAATCATTACCAGTGTTGTTTACCAAATGACACCCATAGTAAGACCATGAATTGTAAAAAAGAAATTTGACGAAGCTTCTGGGTCTGAAAAATGAGGCCGATGCAGAAGTGTCTTAGACTCGTATTCAATTGAATGACCATTAGGGGTTTGTAAGTCCATGAGAAAATGGATTTTATACTTTAGTAAACATTTTCATACTGACTTCATGGTCTTGATTGCCAGTTTCAACTGTTCTTCAATAGAATATGATGTTAATTTTGTAGATTATGGTCTGATTTGTTGGAAAAAAGACGATAAATCATGGGGTGTTTTGGGGCATGACTACAGTGTGATTGACAGCTAGTACAGTGACCCATCAATCATTCCATCATGTAGTTTCGTTCTCAGCAGTCAGATCCAACCCTCTCATATTGTCTGGTTTCAAAAACCAAGATGGCTGTGGCTGGTTTGTGTGGATGACGTCATGGTGGGTTGCCACTTGAGTCAGACTGATTAGAGAGCAGAGTCAGTGTGTGTGTGTGGTGATGGGGGGATGGGGACTGCAGAGAGATGCAAATGAATGAACATAGAGATGGTCCTCCTGACTGAACTCACGCTTAGCTTCATTTCTGAGCTCTCTCAGCTCCAGCAGCTGCATGACAGCCAACTCGTGTTTTCTAGCTTGCTAGAAACACAGACGTTCCTGGGGGTTGCTGGTTTATGAAGTACTGTATGTACTGTAAGGCTGAAATGTAGGATGGCAGTTAGTTGCTAGTAAACCAGTGCAGCTGAGAAATTATATAGCGTACATTAAAGTCTAAATAAACTTTTCCCACCTGAGATGTATCTTAAAGCTTAGTGTCTGGCTGTCTTCATTATTATTGAATGCATGATTAAGTAAGGATCACTTTGTAGCATCATTGACACTGTAGAATTTTATCTATCTATCTATCTATCTATCTATATATATATATATATATGTATAGAGAGAGATATCTGTTAAATCATACTTATTGTAGGATGAAAAAACTTAATTTCCTGTAGTTTTATTATAGTACTCAATTTTATTCTGTACTTTGTAGACAAAACAGGCAGAACTCTGAAAGCAGATGTATTACCTTCAGTGTGGAATGTACTTTGGTACCAGTTGTGTGGAATGATTGCGTACATGTCCTCACATGTAGGCATGTCGGAGTGGGTCGATGTCCTTTGAAGCGTTGATGTCACACATTCCCATGGAAGGCTTTCAAGGCCTGAGCCTGGCTGAGATGAGTAAGCCTCCAGAAAGTAGAACCATCTGGGGAGGAAGTGGAGCAACAGAGGAGGAAGCCAGAGCACTTCAGTTAGGAAGCAGGGGGCTCAGAAAAATGGGGGAGGTGTGGTGAGGGTGTAGCTAGGCTTACGCACTGCGCTCTGACTAAGGTTGTGTCTCAACCTGTTGACTCACATTGTGTGAAATGGATAGAGAGGATTATTCTCTCCATGACTCAGATTAACATCAGACCAAATATTTAACACGCATAACATTTCCTTAAACTTGAGTAACCTAATATTCAATCAGTCACCTCTCATTCACACACTTGCATACACATGCACACACACACACAAGTATTTATTAATTGGGCGACTGATTAATCAGGCTGATATTTCGGCTTTTTGAGATAATCGGCAACGGCCAAAGACTGCACTCATGAGCCCAATACACAGAAATGCTTTTTTTTTCTTTTGGTCATCTCATGAGTACATTTTCGTATTGGTTTGACCTCTGGCCCTTTTTAAGTAGAGACTTTCTTTGTATGGTATACAACATTCATCAATATAATGTCAAATTTTGTGTGATAGTGAATCTTGGTACAATGCTGAAATGACTCATTTTGATGTGATAAGCTAAACAGAAGCAACATGAGACAAAGAAAATCTGTTGTCGTGAAGTTTCTTAGATGATGTGACTTGGCATGACCAGTTGGTTTGGTTTTTAAACACTATTGTGAGCTCTACGCATATTGTGAGCACAAGTCTGCATACAACTTAACAAAGCTGATCAATTTTCTTGAATTTTTGGTTCCTCTCAGGGGAATATTTCAGTGTTGCTCATGTCAGTTTCTCTTGGTTCACGTCATTTGTTATTATTAATAATTGTTGTAATTTATCAGATGAAAATATCAGCATTATATATCTGCAACACACGTTAGACCACTAAAAATTTGCTGATCATTTGAAAACAATTGTCTTAATCTTACCACCAGTGATGTTTTCATGGGGTTCAAACCAAATTAGTAACAATATCACAAACAACATAAACAAGTGTGCTGTGGTTCCCTTACATTTGTTTCACATCTTCTTTGAAAGAGCTGAGAGCCAAGTACATACTGAGTAGGACATGTTTGAAGGTGAGCGTGGGTACTTTCACTTCATGACTTCACTTCAATCAAGTGGGCAGGGAGATAAATGAACTGAACGATACTCTGCATATTGTTGGAACTCAGCTCCTCCTTTTGTGGTGGTCAGTGCTCATATTGTTGGGGGCTGCCACATATTGGTCAGGTAGCTGTGACTGTTAGATCTTGTCACATTGGCAAATTTAAAACTGAATGGTTCATAAAAAGTTTGGGCACCCCTAGCGTATACACATGTAGCGAGCATAATGATTCAAGTTGTTAACTAGCTGGCCACAGCATGCATGTGTTGTGTCATAGTAATAGTCGTCCATGTGAATCATCATACATCATATAGATTTAAGGAACCCTCGATTTAAAGAATTTGAAACAGCCCTGTTAAGGTGATTAATAGAGTCTTTTGTGGGCCTAAAATAAGTCCCTGCTGCGAGGTAGGTACTTCTGTGCAGCCCCAAAAACACAGTAGGCAGTGCTTGATGTTGATTGGTGGTTACCTCACGTGGGACGGGACGACAAGCAATTGCAGTCTCTCACACATCATCACTAACAATGTATAATTCACCATATAGGCTTTAACGCAACAAACTACACTGCTAACATCTCAGCTATCAGTGGATAGTCTTCTCAGGAGTGCTGGGAATTTTGTTTTGACTGAAACAGTCACAATATTAGTACATCACTCCATGGCTACGGTAGTTCTTGCACTGCGGTGGGTACACAGCACCTGCGAACTGTTGATTACGGGGATGTTCCTGTAAGGCTTGAACTACCAGGTACCAGTTCCTATTTCCTGCAGAGGCAATGTGCCTACAGGCTGGGGTCAGACAGCAATTTTTGAATGAATGTATTGAGGTATGGAGTGCAGTGGGTCTATTCAGAGGTAGCTGCTGTGTATGATGGGCATATAAATTGCTGGATTGTGATACCAGAGTCTCATCTGTAGTTTATAGACAAAACCCCTCTGGTTGGGGTTACTGAAAGATGGTTGTTTTAGTTGTAAATAAATAGGTTCTGTCTGAAATCAAAACACTTTGTATTGAGCCAGATCAGGATCTTTCCCTAACCCAAACCAAGTGCTCCGAGCGTCTAAACGGTACCATAAAACTGTTGGTGATCAGTACATATTTTACTGATAAATCAGGCTGACTGACTTGCTCAATATGTAATTGAACAATGTTTCCTCATTATGCTGATAGAAAATGAAATTTGTAAACAGACTTAGTACTAACTTGGAGTCTGTAATGGTTAGTACAGGAACCAATCGCAAAACAGTGTGGTTGGCAGCAATAACCTTTATTCAGCAAACAAATCCAAAGTCCACGATCCAAAAAGAAGAGCAGTAGTCCTTAATCAGAAGCGATAAACCAGGGTAGCAAAAAACAGAATCGTGGTCATACAGGCAGGGTCAAAACCAGGAAAAATTAAACAACTCCAAAAATGGTAGTCGGGCAAAGGGTGTCTCCGAAAAGCAGAACAAGCTTGCGTACAGGGTTCTTGGCACAGACTGAACTTGTCACATTCTGACAACAAGTTAGTGAAAGGCAGGGGTATAAATACACATGAGGGAGATAATGAGCAAACAGGACACAGGTGCAGGGAGTTAACTCAATAATTAACCATGAGGGAGAACACAAGAGGGAGCCCTAATTCACAGGGAAGGCAAAACAGGGATAGAGGCCAGGGGAGAGCAACACCAGGCACTGCCTGAAACATGTGAAAATACTGACTGGGGAAACATACCAACAAGCCAGGCACCAGAAGAGCACAGATCATAACAGAGTCAAAACGTTTTGTACCAACAGTAACTTGAAGTGAGTTTTGGTTTGACTTCCTGTGTGTGTCTCAACATGTTTTTTGAATTTTTCCGCTGAATAGTGTGATGATAAAAGTTGTACAAATTGAATCATAGTTTGTCAAAAAGTTAAAATGAAGTTATGAGAAACAAAAGATAGCATGAAAACTCAGTGGAGTGAAGCTCGGCGTCATCTGTCAGACTCTCAGCATTTATCCATATACTTCTGTATGTCTCTATTTCCAGAGATGGTGACATCTGCTGTCAAGAATTCTTCCACACTGTCAGCTATTAAAAGCACCCTACAGACTGTGTGTGTTTTCATCTGCTTCATGCAGCTCCAAAGCCAAGCCATCATCATTCAGCCCCCAACAAGGCCGCAGGCGGAACTCTGTTAGCATTGGGGGCAGAACTTTGGTGCAGGGAGGCCCCCAGCGGGGCTGTAAGGGGATCTGTGGTAACATGCTGGCAAAGGAATTGGTTTGGTTTTGGTTGCTTGGTTTGATCCTAGCATAGCCTATTGAGACCTTGCCAGTCAAATGCACGTTGCTATTTTCACATGACACTAGGTTCGCCATAACTTCCTGGGTTTAAAAAAAAAAGGTATATCTCCAGAACTGAAGTTCGTACAGACTTGAAACTAAATTCTACGCAGTGGTTTTCTAGTTCGCTGAGAAGGCCAATCTTAGTCTTGATTCTCTACAACAAAAATCCTCACCTTTCCATTATAAAATCAGAAAATTTGGCGTCTTTTGTTTGATGGCCTCGACTTCTCAAATGAATTGCTTTTAAGGGCTAATTCTCCCTCCTCTGCCTCAGTCTTAATGGACAGTGTTCTGTTGCTCTCTGCAGTGGCAATGGATTTGCCTAAATAATTAATGCCAATAACAATCCTCAGAAACAATTAAATCAGCCACCCTGCCAACTGAGTGCCCCATCTCCTTTCTGTTTCATCCCACAATGTGCTCTAACCATTCTTTCCTTCCCATGACCTTTCCTCCTTGCCTTGTACTCCCCTTGTTTCTCCCTCATCGAAGCCACCACCTCTCTTTGTCTTATACAGTGTGGTGGCTGTAGAAGCATGTGAAGCATCTGATCTCATCTGTTTGATGGTCCTTTTGTAAAGCCATTGCCATCCCTAATGACCACTCTGCTCTTACTGTATCTCTGTAGTCACCAGAGAGAACACAACCCAAATCAAAATGCACATGTAGGAAAAAAAGATTGGCTCTTGCTGGCCCTGCTGGATCAAAGCATGTACTGTACCTGCACTGCCCTCATCAAGGGCAGTGTTGGGAAAGTTCACTTTCTACATGAGCTAGTTCAAAGTTAAGTTCACAAATTTTAAAATGAACTAGTTCAGTTCATAGTTCATAATTCAAAATTTAGAACTAAGATCACAGTTCCAAAAATGAACTAGTTCATAGTTCTTTTTTTTCCCAACGTGTTGCTGTGAGCTATTATTTCTGAAAATTATTGCCACAGCCCATATAAAACCACAGACAGCAATTATTTTATCAGTTTTAAGACTGAAACTATGTATCAAATTTCATCTTCATATCCAATTTTGAATCCTTATCCAACCAGGGTTTATATAAGCATTGAGGGGACAGCCCTCAGAATACTGGCATTTCCACATTGTTGCTTTAACGCTTAGTTGCTGCCCATTCGGTCCACACTAGCAGCAGCTGCAGCTTTATATATTTATCACATTATAGTGATGCCCATAAATGCCTTGTTCACAGCTGACCTGCTGTTGTGCACACACCATCGACCTCAGAGAGTTCAGTCTTAAGTTTGAATATGTTTTCTTTAAATTTCTTGTTTAGCAGTGTCTGTACTTTTTTCTTGATGGCACCTTTTTGGATAGCTTCAACCTAATCTAAGTTTCTGAAAGCTGGGCTTTCCACTTTACTCAAAGACTGCAGGTCTCTAACAATATACTGCAAAACCAGCTTGTCCAGCTGCGGCTGGGAGATGACAACGAAGCCGCAACTGTACACAGTTAATTGGATTTGTTTAGAGGACCTGTCTTGCAGTTTAAGTGTCTTTTGATTTTTTTTATTCACTTGCACAGACCTTGAAAGGTTAGCCGGGTGCTTGAGCTCCATGTGCAATTTCAGGTTCGCTTTGTAGCTGATGTGCAGAGTTGCTTTTTTTGAAACCCAGCGGACAAAGTTTGCACAGAAATGTAACATTTTTGCATAGGAATCCTCACTGACCTTCTCATAGAAATGTTTTAAGTGATGATAAGAGTCTGAGGTAGTGCTGCTGCTACATATTGCTGCGGCTTTTACCTCCATACTGTTTTGTATTTTGATGACGCGGCGGTGTGACACTGTGGTGGCTGATGTTGCCAGATTGGGTGCTACATATTAAGGCCTGTTTATGGTGTGTATTAGCCGGGTTTTGCCTGGAAGGCTCTATGGAAATCTGGCACTCTATTGGATGAAGTTAAACTGAGAGAGTGTGCCATTCACAGTCTTCAGAATGAACTCATTCACAGGCAGAAATCCAGTACGTTTAGGTCATGTTCGCCCAAAATATGAACGAGTTCATGAACGATCATTCAATGAACGCGTTCAGGCACATCACTGATCAAGGGCCCCTGTGCCATATACAGTACATCCTGGGAAGTTTAGGCTTCTCCCCTCCATGCCTCACTGTTATAATCTCTCTTTGTTGTTTTGTACACAATTTTGTCCCCCATATAAGAGAAATATCAAATTTTATGATTTTTTTATTGGTTGGTCTAACTGGCACTAATTCAGTTCAATTCAATTCAGTTCAAAGTGTTTATTGTCATGTGCACAGTAAAAGAAACACATTTCTCTGTACAATGAGATTCTTACTTTGCTGTCCACTCAGAGTACCAGCAATAACTAGACAAAAGAAATAGTATTAAAAGTAGTGTATATAAAAAAAGAAAAATAGATAACACAGAATAGTAAGTACAAAAATAGTAAATATAAAGAAAGTAACTGTACATTAGTGCAAGAGATTTAGAGTGGGTTTTGTAAACAATAGATGACATTAAAGTGTTTAAAGTGACTTTGGCTGTTGATTAAAGTGACTTTAGCTATTGAGGATTCTGATGGCAGTGGGGTAGAATGAGTTTTTTTAAATGGGTCGTCCTGTGTAGAGGATCGGGCTGAGGACACATCCCTGTGGAGTTCCGATGTTTGTGATGATGCTGGCTGATGTGCTATTTCCAGTCCTGACAGACTGGGGTTTGCCAGTCAGGAAGTCAAACAGCCATTCACAGAGGGTCGGGTGGAGACCAAGTGTGAACAGTTTGTGGGTGAATTTGTAGGGGATGGCTGTGTTGAAGGCAAAGAGCATCCTGATGTAGGAGTCTTTGTTTTCCAGGTGGGACTGGGAATAGTGGAGGAGGACTGTGATTGCATCTGAGGTGGACCTGTTGGGCCGGTAGGCATACTGGACCCCCTGTCCAGTGTATCCGGGATGCTGCTCTGGATGTGCGCCAGCATCACACTCTCGAAGCACTTCATAATGATTGGAGTGAGTGCTACTGCTCTGTAGTCATTCAGGCAGGTGGGTGGGTTTTTCTTGGGGAGGGGGATGATGGTTGTGGTTTTGAAGAAGGAGGGGACTGTGCTCTGGCTCAGGGAAAGGTTGAAGATGGAGGTGAGGGTGCTCTGAGAGCACGGCCGGGGATGTTGTCTGGTCCTGCTGCCTTGTGGGGGTTGATTCTCCTCAGGACTTTGTGCACCTGACCTGAGGAGACTGTTAGTGGCGGTGAGGGGGGTCCAGTGGTCCAGGTGTGTGTCTCTGTGCTGTTGGTTGTGGCCTCAAAGTGGGTGTAGAATCCGTTGAGGTCGTCTGGTAGGCTGTCTGTGTGACTGATGGTGCTGGTGGTGGTTCTGTAGTCTGTGATGTGCTGCAAGCCCTTCCACATCTGCCTGGAGTCAGCAGTGGAATAGAAGCAGTCCAGCTTCTCTCTATACTGCCTCTTTGCTGCTGTGATGGCCTTAATGATGATTACAGTAAAAAAAAAGAAAAAAAGAAAATTCAATTCCACATTGGTCTTCATCATGGGACAAATTAAAGTGAAAAATGAAATTAAAGTCAAAATGAAAGTAAATAAAACAGACATATTAGTCTTTTTTTGTAGGTATATCCCAAAAAACACATGTAGGATGTTTTCTGATTCATGTGTCATTGTTATGTTTTGGACTTCCCTCATAGCGGCCCAAATGTTTTGAGGAGAAGTGTGGAACATCACAGTGAGCTTGAAGAAAATAGTGGAGAGTGATAGCATTCAGCTGAAAGGAAACCAGCAGCAGTAGAGAGGGACACCACCATGTGGACTGGTGTTACAAGTTTGTCTGTATTTGTCTGTAAGTGTTTCACTTGAAGGGTTAAGCTCTGAAAATTAGGTTTGATATGATTTTATTCTGCTTGTGGGTTGAATGTATACATACAAATAAACGAGCCATCATATGATATGACATGTTGGTCAGGCAACAGTTGCTGCCTTCCCTGCTCCACTCACACTCTCTCCAAGCACATTAGACCGATTCATTGAGCTGGCTTTGCTGGGCTGCCTGTCAAACGAAGGACATTCCACAACCTGTCGAATGGCACAAGGCATGGCAGGGACACGTGAGGACAACTGACTCATTTGTGAAACGTTAGTCAGGGGACTGAAACATGCAATCTGCCCTGTACTTTAGTGACATTCTAGAAAACTATATGCCACATCTCATTGTTAGTGAGTGGTGCATTTCCATGATCAAATGAAAAATACTGTAGCTCAAAGATTTCAAATGCACCATACAGCTCAGGATGCATACTGCTTTTTCTTTTTGTGTGAGAGGCTGGAAACAATGTCCATGTCAAAGCCATTGTGGAAGCATCTGCAGCCTTTCCCTCTACATCCCAACAGGGAGTTTTATGGCTGCTGCTCGGGTGATTACAGGCCTAATGTTGACTGGAAGAGCATGAAATTGTGGAGACGGGCTTGGCTTTGATGATGCAGACACACACACAGACAGAGAGAGAGTGTATGCTTCCACCAAGGCACAGAACAGTATTTCTCATTTATTCCACTTAAAAACAGTTGCTCCCCCCTTTGCTTTATTCCAGTCACTACTGTGTGACTGCAAAACATGGAAAACTGTCTAGATTATTATTTTATCTTGATCAATCAAGTACAAAGAGAATGCATGTTTGTTTGCTGAATTCCCTGCATTTTCTAAATAGTGTCTTGTACTCACAAGCTGAGAATTGCATCATTGCCAGCTACGCTGTATAAACTACATGAAAACTGTGTATAAGTAAGTATACAGCATTTGCTGCGATGTAAACCATTTGACCTAAACAGCACAGAGATTGATCGAAGTCTGCTATCAGTAGAGGAACACATTGCAATGATAAATGACACATGCCTGCCTCCCTGCAGGGGAACTGCCATCTAGATATTAAACAGACTACACAGATTGCTGTACTGCAGTTCAGCTCATTCAGCATGAGTCAGCAGTCCAGTTTAGACTAAAGACAGATTTACCAGGACAATAAGTGCTTTCTGATTTCCTGTATCACTCAATGTTTTTTTGTGTGATGGTAGAATAATGTTAGAAACTCACATACATGGAAGTTTTTTGAAAGTTTCATAAATTTGTAACAGCCTGTTTTGAATGACTATCCACAATCAGGCTTATGCCACATTAGTTTTAAGGCCCTATGAAATCTGTTTGAGTTCTTTCCAGATTGTGTTTTTTAAGTAACAATCTTATGAATTCAGTGTAATGTAATTTAACCACATTCCAACACTTCAATATGAAGATATCCAAAATATAGTTGTTTTGTCTCACATCTGAGCTGAGAAACGATGTTGCTTTTTCTGAGGATTAGGGATAGGGTTTTTCAGAGGGCTCCAGCTAGCACGCTGCCTCTCTCTGTTTTTCATTGGTGGTCATGGCATGTACATGGCATGCGGCTCCAGTCATTTGTATTTTGGCAAAGCTTACAGAAAGTTGCTCTCTTGATTCATTAAAGGTGTTCTGATATTGCTCTGCTCTAAATTTAGCATTTAGTGTCAAGTGTCTTAATGTTTTGGACGACTTTGACGTCTCAGACGTCCTCTTCACCATGGCTGTCTCTCTCTCTCTCTCTCTCTATGGGCGAGACTGAGCCCTGCCCTCAGGTCACACATGCACAGTTAGTCTGAATCTGCAGCAGCCAAAACACAGTTGATACTCACCATAGTTTTTCTTTCTATTCATTTGTTCCAGGCTATAAACCGCATCTGCATTTCAGCAAATTACAAATTATTATGTGTTACATTTGATTCCTTTTTCATTGTCAAATTCCGTGATTCCGCCTGTGATTTCTGTATTACGGAAATCATAGACCCCAGAGTAGTTATTTGTAAGAGGAACTAACTATTGTGACTGCCTGTTGAGAAAAAGTGAGAGTCACAACCTATATTAAATAGAACACACAATGTCTTGTGGATATACAGGGGACATCATTACTATAAACTGACTTGATTTTAGGATAGTGTCATTTGCAAGATATTTACATTTATATTTTACATGTTTGCTCTCCAAGATGCTGCCTTCAGCTGAACTTTCCATGCGAGACAGAAAATATAGGTGACATACACCGGGAATTAATCGTGATTTCAATAAATTCTCCAGAATTTAACTGCTTATGGGTGTCATTTCACGCGGTTGTCCATCAGTTGGTGCTTCACTTGCGGCTGACGGATAGTGGATTTTTTTTTAAGCCAATGAAATAAAAATAATTTGCAACATAAAAAACTGATAGCCCCCTCCATCCTTGTTTAAGATGTGTAGATTCTTATGAGGAGTCAATGACATCCATCCATTTTCAATACTGCTTATCTATGCATCCGGGTCCCATGGGTGCTGGAGCCAGTCCCAGCTGAAATTGGGATGGGTGGGTTAGGCTACAAACGGGGACAGGTCTACAGGTCGACCAGTCTATCACAAGGCTGACACATAGAGTTAAACAATCATTCCCATTCACGGTCACAATCACCAATCAGCCTAACATGCATGTTTCTGGTGGAGTGGGAGGAAGCTGAAGAACCTGGAGAAATCCCACACAGTTACAGGGACAACATGCAAACTCCATACAGAAAGTGCCTGCCTAAACCGGGGTTAGGACGGAGAAACTTCTTGCTGTGAGTTGACAGAGCTAACCACTGCACCACCTGTCAATCACATGCACATACATATTTTATTAAAAATATGCTATAAATTATCTCAAGTACATGGTGCCATTTCCTTGACTTGATAAATGGAGCAAGTGTGCAGAACAGTGATGCATGAGGCAACCCAGCTACTGGCCATAGTTCTGCTGATTCTGAAACTTATTTTAATAAATGTCCAATCGGTGCCAGTAATTGGCCAAAATGATGAATTGGAAGACCTCTTTACTTCACTATTTTTTTAAAAAAAAAGGCAAAACCACTTACATTTCATAACATTGTGATGAGCAGTATTCCTGTAACTGGCAATGAATTTGTACCTGCTGAACCAAAACAAGATTAGCACATACAAATCAGCAGTGCTGCACAGCTAACCTTTAAGTAATTGATTGAAGAATTTTTGAAAAAAATCTTTGTCACAGAAAGTGCGAGTGTCTCACTGCATGCACTGCACCACAGTCAACAGTGAGGTGACTACGTGTGAGATGTAGACAGCATGAGCAAATGAACACACTTGCATGCACGTATGTGTATTTTAGTGAAAAAAAAGTATCAGTGTGGTCCAGTAATGATGATGGACTGTATGTAGGGAGACTTTTATAGTACAACCTGTCGATCAAGTATTAAACTTAGTATGAGAGAAAATATTTAGTGTGCATCATTAGACTGTGGCTGAGTATGTTGTATTACAGGAAGTTAGACTGTTCATCCAATTGTTTAGAATAACATGTGTGACATATGTTAATTTAAGAAATAAATCATCATCTCAATCATTAAAATGCAGAATTTCACATTTCTGTTTTTATTTATTTAACATAGCTGTTATATTAGTATAATAGCAATTTGTAGAATTTTGCTGTGACAATTTTAGAATAATAATTTTATTTTACAATGCAACAATAATGATAATATATACAGTATATCAGAGAGAGTTTAGCATTTTGTGTTAAGACATGGTTGTAAAATTGTAAAATACTGGAACAACGTTGATCATTTGCTTCTTCTGTCAATAACACCAAACATTTAGTGATTATTGAGGCTCTGTCTCTTGAGGGGAATCCTACGTTCACAGCTCACACACTCGTCACCCCATACAAGCAAACTGTTGAAATCTGTTGAGGGCTTGCTCTGTGACACCAGTAAATCACAGATATTTGATCAACAAAACATGTTTTGTGCAGGTTCCCAGGAAGATGACATGTTTGCACACAGACAGACAGACACACACACACACAAGGCTTGTTATCAGCACCCTGTGCCAGTGTGCCTTCTTTGTTCTCCACACTCACACTTTGGGCAAAGTCACCCTCTCTAAAGGGTGTGTGTGCTCGCATGCTGTCTGAGCCAACAGTCTAATCTCACAGGCAGCTAGAGAAAAACCGTTGTCCCAGAGGACACAGAGAGGAGAATCTTCACAAAGAGTCAGCCAAAAAAAGAAAGAAAATCCCTGCTGAAGTGTCCTTCCCTACTTCCATTAGGATTTAGGAATATTGCGATGTGACTGCGGGGCTGAAATCTTAAACTCTACTGTCCACATCTGAGCCATTTCAAAACTAAACCCTCCTCCTAATACCTAATCAAAGTTTGACTTCTGTGAAAAAGATTTGACTGCACTGTTCTGAGAATTCTTGTCTGTAATTATTTCTCTCTCTGTGGCACTGCTCATATCTGTTTTTCTAATGCAATTTAAATGCAAATCAATATTTGTATACTGTACTGTACTTGAAATGGAATGGAAAATTCTTAATTACTTCTGAAACCTTTTGGCTTAAAAGTGGTGTAAAAAGTGAAAAATGAGATAAAGGCTCTGGCTTGCTGGTTAAATATTACTTAGTCACTGTATTTCCTTAACAGATCACAATCTAGTAGTAATAACTAAATCATGAGGACCCCCTTACAAACCTACTGTTTCTTATGCACATCAGTAAGAGAAAGCTCTGAACAAGCCATAACAGAAGCCTCAACAGCATTACATCATAGTGATTACAACTGTGGAGGGTGCACTGAGCATGTAGGCCATCTGATTCCCAACCACATTATCTGGGTTTATTTGACCAACTTCAGTTAGACTCATAAAGTGTCATGTAAACATACTTGCATTTCTTCACATGCAAACAAGCCCTGATCTTGGTCTTGACTGCAGTCAGGTAGAGAGTGATGACTTGCAGAGGTATAGTGGTAGTGTGGTGGTGAGAGGTGGCTGCCTCTCTCACTGTAGACAGCTGGTGGAATATGTCTGTTACTCTGTCTTGTATCCTTCTTCCTTCTAAAGTTCTGTTTTCTTTATGAAGGTTAATTTCATCACTGACTTCCAGGATGGATGCATAGCCTTCATAGATAGAGCATAGCTTAGCTGAGGCTAAGTCGAATATGTCAAGGAGATATGCTAATTTGACTGGACACTCTGCGTCTGATGAAAACTCCAATATCTAATCAACTCTGACATCTCACAGTGTAGTTCAAATACCCACTGTGAATGTTGTATGTGATGTTGTACAATTGACTATTGTCTCACCTGTCAGCAATGCTGGCAACTCTGTAAATTATGCTCACTTTGTCTTTCTTCTTTTGTTTCTTTTCACCTTTCCTCTGCTGCTGTAACGTGTAAATTTCCCCGTTGTGGGATTAATAAAGTTAATCTAATCTAATGAAAGTTTCCCGCCAGAGTGCCATCCCTAGTTTTGTCCTTGTTACAGGTGCTCTGTGATCAGATGTCTTCACGGCTTTGTTTGCCACCACCTACAGACATGTGATGCACTTGGATCTCCTGTCACTGTCCTCAAGAAAATCAAATTCAATATAACTGTTGACATATTTTCTGATACCAATTGTTCTTTACCTCACGGGGCACCATTTGCTGGGGCACCCTTTGTTGAGGTTGCCTACTAAGGGCACTAATTATTGGGGTTTGGCTATCCAAAATAGTTAATATTTTTAGAATAATAATTATTAATTATTAAATAATTAGATCTAATACATTAGATCACCTCGGGGCACCACCCTTGTTACAAGGGAAAGATAGCCAATTTATTAAATCAATCTCATAACTAGTACTAAATTGTCAATTTGGAACTCTGATTAATAATTAATTTAATAACTAGAACCAAAATTACCAGATTAACAACTAGTTTAGGTAGAAGGAATTTGGAGTTCTTGACCGTGTAGAGGTTGGCGGAATTCACTCTTGTGCAACATTAAACAGGCAACAGGTATGTTTAATAATCATTTATTAACAAGAATAAAAGAAAAGGAAACATACAATCTAGCTACAGTGTACTTTCTACAGGTGTGTGTGTGTGTGTGTGTGTGTGTGTGTGTGTGTGTCTGGGTGTGTCAAAATGGCTGCTGAGGCCTGGAGGCCCTGAACAAAGAAGATCTGTGGAGGCACTCAGACCATGTGCTGGTGAGTGTGTGTGTGTGTGTGTGTGTGTGTGTGTGTGTGTGTGTGTGTTTCATGAGGTGCCAGGTTAGAGGAAGGATGGTTAGTTAGCATGCAAGCGTAACCTAACTACATCTACTTAACAATGTGGCAGAGCCAACAATACAATAACCGGTCTACCAAACTGATCACAACACTCAGTAAACACAAATACATCAAATCACAGTCCTTGATTTATCTTTAGCTTAGCTTATCTTAGCTTGACTAGGCCCAGTTGGTGTTACCAGTTCTGGTGTGAGAGAAACTCTCTCTGGTGTGTTGCTCCTTTGGCTGGTGGTTCCTGATGGAAGGGCCAAGCTGAGAGAGTTAGAATTCCAATGTTGGAAGGCAGTCTTTGCTGTGTGGTCCTGATGGCAGGCGCTGGAGGAAACTGGCCGCTCCTTTGGCGTAGTTGGTTAGCAGCTCGGTGCTAACTCGCTGTGTGGCTCCTGTTGTATGGAGGATTAACCTACAAACCTTGTGTTTGTTGGCCAATGGAGTTGTTTGCGGATCTTGATTGTTCCTCAGCAGGCTCTCGCGTCGCTGCTGTGAGGAAAGGTCTGAGGATCTGCTTTGGTCAGCAGGCTACCTCAGACAGCCAGCTGCAGCTGCACAGCTGGGGGTCCCTGGAGAGTGGTTCCAGGGCTTGGAGAAGAAGAAGAGAAGAGGAAAGAAGAGAAAGGAGCTTCAAGAGAGAGAGCGGATAAAGGCTGAGCACAGCCTTTATATGACTTGATGACCTCAGAGGTCACATGCCACAGTCATCCAGTGGTGGCTGCTGGATCGGATTTCACACCTGGAAGGTTGTGGGACTTTAAGGTTCGGTGCTTTCCTTTGTCTCCAAGACAAAGAAAGCCATGTGGTCGAAACTTGGTTATGCGTGGTGAGCTTCCATTGCTCACCACCAGAATGTAGCAATCTACTGTTCTGCTTCTCCAGCTGGTAGCTCAGGAGCAACTTTTGTCTGCTCTTGCCATCATCATTCCATCACTGAGTTAGGCTGACAACAGTTTAGATCTCATGATTTTCCGATGTGCATCTTTGTGTTGTTTGTTCTGATATGATTCAGAAATCCAATGTCTCTGTTTATTATGTTGCACATATGTCTGGGTATTGGGTATTGAAGGTTTTGCATTCAGTTGTCAATACCATAACAAAAATTCAGTACTCCAGGTTATGCTACAGCGGAAAAAAAGGAGATGGGGGGATGGATGTTTGATAAAACACTCAGTTGTCTTGCTAGTTGCTTCAATCTGTTGTTGTCTGATTGGACTTGTTGCTCTGTTGTAGGACGATAGTGCCATGGAAAGTTTTCAGACAGTGCCTTCATGAACTGCATCCCATCAGCTCAGGCCTGGAGGCCATGGCCCTCAAATCCACCATTGACCTCACCTGCAATGACTACATTTCTGTGTTTGAGTTCGACATCTTCACGCGTCTCTTCCAGGTCAGTCAAATTCAAACCAAACTGATACCAGATTCCAGAATGCTAGAAAAGTGTGTTGTCGTCATTACCTGTTATGTGTCACTTCCTGTGAGGAAGAATACTGGACTTATCACTAACTGTTTTATAAAAAGCAAAAAATACATCAACTTCAATTTGTGCATTATATTAAGATTGAATTTCCGATCTAAATAAGCAGTTTAAAAGACAAAGAGAGTTCTAAAGAGCTTCCTAAATAATAATATGACAGACATGCTTAAATGAAAAAAGATATCTTTTCTCCTTGTTTGGACTCAGTCACTCACTATTTTAGCTCTTCTGTACTATACTGTTCTGTACTTCTTGGACATATATAACATATAGAAATATATATAAACAGAATATAGAGAATACACAAAGTAGGAGAGGTTTTGCTCGAAGTGTCAGAGGAAAGACTAAAAATCTTTCCTGAGCCATCATAATTTCCAGCCATTTAGAACAGTGATGGCTTGGCAGATTTTAACTGAATCAACACAAACCTCCATGCCAACACCAACCTGTGCACCTGAGTACAAACTGTTGAAACTACTCCAGACAATGCTTTATTTATTTACTATTAGAAAATGTTTGGAAGATGGCAGAGCAAAAACAGAGTCACAGTTGGACAGCAGGGCTAGGTCATATCTGTTCCTGGGATCATCTTAGCCAGTGTACTTTTGTGGAAGTGTATTCTGTGTGTTGCCTTAGCTCATTTCAGAAACCAGTTCTAATACAATGGGTGTTGAATGGGTTCTTGCAACCACAGGTAAGTCTTTACCCCTTGCCCACCTACAAAATGATTCAGAGGAAACCATTTTTATGAAACTGTAAAATATGGATACAAGACACTACATTGCTTGACTATATTTAAAAAATTATAAGAATTAAATAACATTTTGAATGTTGGAACCCCAGTATTACTTATGGAACTCCAGTCATATGAGAATTGTGTATTTTAAGAAGTAGAAGTAAGGTCTGAATGTATGCTATCCTGATGAAGGTGGCTTTTGTGTCACTGCTTTAGCTTTCCAATTACTTCACATGGAAAATATACAGTGACTAAAAAAGGGTGACGCAGCAGCACATGGTGCACATGCATATAAACCCTATTTATGGGTTTGATACAGCAGAGTAACAGCACAGACTCGAAAAACATTTCTTTGGTCCTATTTCTGTGCTTCTTTGAGATATGTGGATGTATGTGGCTTTAGCACCCTTCTGTTGACAGATTACTGGCCCATGTGGCTTCAAGATGGTGTGTGGGTGGCGAGGCCTTAGAGCAATGTTTTACACAGAGCTTTTGTACTTAGCATGCTTGCTCTGCACATGAAAAATAAGACTGTGAATACTGTTTGAATGATTTTGTCAGGATCAGTGTCACCAAAAGCCTTTGTTTACTGCTGACTCATGAACTCATTGGCTTGTTAAGTAGTACTATGAAAGTAAATGCAGTTGTGGCAAGGAGTTGCCATTGAGTATCCATTTCCAAACCCAACTAACCTGGATGTCAATTTAAGCAGTTCCCTGTGGTCACCCTCATGCCCCTAGCCAGTTGATTCACTGTTTGGGAATCCTGGTAGGAGGGAGAGGAAGGAACAGAGGGTACACGAGAAGGTAGGAATTACTGGGAGAATATTTGTAATCCTTTCTGGATATATCTGGTCAAGCTTTTCTAGTGTAAGTCAAGTCTTATACTGTGATACTTGAGCTATAGTTGACTCTGGAAACTACTTTCATGAAAATGTACAAATCAATTAAACTCATAAGACAAATGTGTAATCAGATCACGAGGAACAAAACGAGAGAATGGTGTTTCACTTGCTTTCTAGTCTTCCCACTCAGTAATTGGTGCTGTTTTTTTCCATGCGGCTATCTCCTGCGTCTTTGGGCTGGGCCTCAATCCAGTTTACCACTCAAATTAACAAACTCTCAGAGTGGTTAGACCTCGCTCCATTGCCTTTTCACCCGACAGGCCAGTAATTCCAGAGTTTATCTTTCCTCTGTCCAGCCGTACAGTTAAGGGCAGCAGATGATTGTAGCCAGTGAGCTCCTACGTATAGGGCTGGATAGAGGTGAATGTTGTGGCACTTGGCACCGCATGGAGGCAACTGTCAAACCCACTGATGCCCTCCAACACAATGGACCACAGCTGAATGCTCTTAATTCTGTAATCTGATGCAAATAGCTTCTCTGTCAGTATAATGTCCTTTTTTCAAGCAGGTTTGTGTGTGTTGTTCTGGTTTCAGATTTAATTAGCAAGTATGGTTGTTATGCAGGATAAAACACCCAGTCATTAAAAGCTGAAGATAATTTTTTTTTTCCTCTTTGTGCTACATAGACAAATGTCAAGGTCTACGAAATTGGTATGTGATGTTACACATAGAAATACATTCTTAAATCTTTTTTTTGCTGCTGAGCACTCAAGCAAACAGACTCAACCTCTCAGCATAATAAGCTAGTTCTCTTCCACATCAAATGTTTTGGCATCCGAGTAACTCCGTCCTACAGAAAACCTCAAACAAGCTGTAAACAAAGCCAAACATAACTGGTTGCAGTGCACAAACTGCCTCCCAAGCTCTGAGATGTTGAGCTGGCTTGATATCAGAAAATTCAGTGTTCTCTAATATTCACTTTGTTACTTTCCAGTTTGATGGCACCCAAAGAATTAATGTCAACATACCAATTCACCACGTTCTTGTATCAGGAGCACACGCTCAAATAAATTCATAATATACAGTATGAAGAAATAAAACAACACTGGGTGGTCTTTTTCAGCCGTGGGGATCAATCCTGAGGAACTGGAATTTCCTTGCTGTAACACACCCTGGCTACATGGCCTTCCTGACCTACGATGAAGTCAAAGCCCGACTGCACAAGTACATCAACAAACCTGGCAGGTATGCTTATTGTGTGTGTATTTAAAGTACCTAAGAATTTGGTATTTGCAAGGACAAACTAGCTTTGTGTTTCACTCTGTGTGTTTGAAATGAACTCCACAAATGTCCAACAACAGGACTTCCATTAATTTACGCATCAGCTCAGTTAGTTTTGTTTCCAGTTTTGCTGAAATTCACTCTGTACACAAATGGTCTTTTTATTTATGATTTACCAATACTCCCCTGGGACATTTTCTGGTGAAAAATCAGTCAAATTTAAACATACTACTGTGCTGTGCTGGGACCTGAACCTGGTGGTGAGCAATGGAGACTCACCACACATAACCAAGTTAGACCATATGGCTTTCTCTGTCTTGGAGACAAAGGAATGCACCGGAACCTTAAAGTCCCACAATCCTCCAGGTGTGAAATCCAATCCAGCAGCCACCACTGGATGACTGTGGCATGTGACCTCTGAGGTCATCAAGTCATATAAAGGCTGTGCTCAGCCTTTGCTCTTCCAACTCTTCTTCCGACCTCTCTTCCTACTCCTCTTCTCACCCTGGAACCACTCTCCAGGGACCCCCAGCTGTGCAGCTGCAGCTGGCCATCTGAGGTAGCCTGCTGACCAAAGCAGATCCTCAGGCCTTTCCTCACAGCAGCAACGCGAGAGCCTGCTGAGGAATGATCAAGATCCAGCAAACAAACTCCATTAGCCAACAAGCACAAGGTTTGTAGGTTAATCCTCCATACAACAGGAGGCACACAGTGAGTTAGCACCGAGCTGCTAACCAACTACTTCAAAGGAGCGGCCAGTTTCCCTCCAGCATCTGCCATCAGGACCGCACAGCAAAAACTGCCTTCCAACATCGGAATTCCAACTCTCTCAGCTTGGCCAGTAAGGAACTGCCAGCCAAAGGAGCAACACACCAGAGAGAGTGTCTCTCACAGCAGAACTGGTAACACTAACTGGGCCTAGTCAAGCTAAAATAAGCTAAGCTAAGATAAAGCAAGAACTGTGATTTAATGTATTTGTGTTTTACTGTGTGTTGTGATCAGTTTGGTAGACAGGTTATTGTTGGACCGGGCACTGCCGCGTCCTTTCGTCCGGGAACTTTATTCCAGGGGAAGGAAGTTAGTCAAACAGTAATAAGATAGAAGGAAACGACTACGACGTATGATTAACAATTTATTTTAGTAGCACGGAAGATGAGTATAGAGTCAGCACTGAGGCTTCGACCCGTCCACTTTAAGAGTTGGAGAGATGAAGCCCCGAACTAAGGAAATCATAAGTTTTTATGCATCTTGACTCCTCTTGCGACCAGGGCGCATATCCTTGAGTGTTATCCTCCTGGCGCCAGGGAGTGCCACCCTGAGTGTTATCAGTGTCTTGCTATGTGTAGCCAACCGGCTCTAGCTGGACCCGAGCGAGTGTTAAAATCAGATGTGGTGCATTCTGTTCTGATGAGCAAGCAGCAGCGAAGCAGTGATTAACATATCATAAGGCTATGGCATGTTAGTTAGGTTATGCTTGCATGCTAACTAACCATCCTTCCTCTAACTTGGCACCTTATGAAACACACACACACACACACACACACTCACCCACCCAGCACATGGTCTGAGTGCCTCCACAGATCTTCTTTGTTCAGGGCCTGCAGGCCTCAGCAGCCATTTTGACACACCCAAAAGCCTTTGTTTCCTTTTTCTTTTATTCTTGTTAATAAATGAGTATTAAACATACCTGCTGTCTGTTCAATGTTGCACAAGAGTGAATTCCGCCAACCTCTACACTGTCAAGAACTCCAAATTCCTTCTACCTAAACTAGTTGTTAAACCAAATTGACAATTTAGCACTATCCATGAGATTGATTTAATAAATTGGCTATCTTTCCCTTGTCAAAAGGGTGGTGCCCCGAGGTGATCTAATGTATTAGATCCAATTACTTAATAATTAAATTATTATTCTAATAATTATTAATTATTTTGGATAGCCAAACCCCAATAATTACTGCCCTTAGTAGGCAAACTCAACAAAGGGTGCTCCAACAAATGGTGCCCCCGTGAGGTAAAGAACAATTGGTGACCGCGTGTTACGCTGGCCCAACAGCTGCCTACAGAGAGACGTCAGTACTTTATGATAAAAACAAGTCATCTGTTTAAATCAGTCCAGCAGTGCAGCATGGGTACCAGTGCAGAGGGTTAGGGAAAAACAATGCAGGGTCATTTAGCTCAACGTTTTCCAGCTAACAATGCCATATCATCTAACAACAATCCAACACTACAGTGACCAATGAAATACATTCGATCATTCCTGTTAGATTATTTTGTCACTTCCATTACTTCTGCTTTTTTCCTCAAGATCATCTCAACTATATGCTAATGTGATAATTTTTCAGTAGTGCATTGTACAGTAGTGCTATGTACATTCAGCAGGCGGTGGATGGTAAATGCAGGATGGCCCTCAATGAGCTGGGGGGGTGGAGGGGCTTGGCTAGAGGGCTCAGAGGGCTCTTAGCGACCGGTTTCAGGAGGGACACGTGGAAGGTGGGATGGATTTTCAGGGTCGGAGGGAGCTTTGACCACTGTGGGGTTAATGACGCACTCAATGGTGTATGGGCCAAAATACCTGGGGGTGAGCTTGCGTGATTCAGTCTGTAGAGGGAGGTCCCAAGACGAGAGCCAAACCTCCTGTCCCACCTCATACTCAGGAGCTGGGATCCTATGACGATCCACCAGTCGGCGATTTCTCTCTGACGTTTGTGTCAGTGCTGCCCGGGCTTCCTGCCAGACTCGGTGGGCATGACATAGGTGGGCCTGAACTGAGGGGATCGCAACCTTGGATTCCTGGCTGTGGAACAGAGGAGGTTGAAACCCCTGGGAGACCATGAAGGGGGACATTCCTGTGGCGAAGCTGACCAGTGAGTTGTGAGCATACTCCACCCAAGGCAGGTGCATGGACCATGAGGTTGGCAGCCGGAAAGCCATGCATTGCAGCGCCGACCCCAAGTCCTGATTCGTCCACTCCCGTCTGGCTGTTGGTCTGAGGGTGGTAGCCGGACGAGAGACTGGCTGACACCCCCAGAGCTTGATAGAAGGCTTTCCAAACTTGGGAGGTGAACTGGGGCCCCCGGTATGACACAATGTCCTGGAGGATGCCATGTAGGTGAAACAGATGGAGCACGAGAAAGTTAGCAGTTTCGAGGGCAGAGGGAAGTTTCGGTCGGGGGGCAAAGTGGCCAGCCTTGGAGAACCAGTCAATAATGGTCAGGATGACTGTGTTCCCACATGATGGGGGCAAACCAGTAATGAAATCCATGGCGACGTGTGACCAGGGTCGATGAGGTATGGGTAGGGGACGAAGATGACTGGCCGGAGGACAGTGAGAGGATTGTGGGCGCAGATGGAGCAGGCTGAGACGTACTCACGGGTGTCAGCGGACATGGACGGCCACCAGAACCCTTTCAGGAAAACTACCTGTAAGGCTGCCTGGTTCCACCCGCTCTCGGCCGCAAGGATGCAGAAGTCCAGTGCATATTGTGAGACAGAGTCCATCCCCTGGTTCAAGGACAATAGCTGGCTTACTGCCTCCCTCCCCTTTATTGGATGGTAAAACACCCTCCGCATCTCTGCGGTGAACTCATGATAGTCTGAACACAAGGAGGGGTTGTGGAGCGAGAGGGCCAGTGACCAGGTGGGGGCTTTGCCGGTACAGAGACTCATGATAAAGGCCACCTTCGATGGGTCAGTGGCTTGGTAGCTGGTTGCTGATCAAAGACCAGCAAGCAGTGAGGGATGGGGTTTTGGACCAAGAAGCACAGGAGACCAGAGGCACGGAGTAAGAGTTCTCTTTATTGTCTCTTGGCAAAAGACAAAGCAGGAATGAACCGTAAGGCAAAACCAGGTGGTGATGTCAGCAGATGAGCTGGTCGTGAAGGCATCCCAAGGATGCGGGATGATACTACAATCATCTAGCGCCGAATGCAGGGGGAGCAGTGTTTTTATAGTGGCAGGGTGATTGCTTGGTGATATGCTCCAGGTGTGTCTTGTCTGCCTGTCGAGGACCAGCCACGCCTCCTGCCACCACCTGGGAACAGAAGGAAAATAAGAGGGAGAGGGAAAAGCTGAAAAGCCAAAACAAAACTGAACCATCACATGACAGTCCTTTATCTTCAAAGACAATGCAGAGGTCAGATAAGTGTTATTTATTTGAATGAATAACCTCTATAAGTCCACTGTACCCTTTTCAACTGGGTAGTAGTTCATTTCATCAGGACTGGGTGGGTACATACTTTACATACTGTCATCACATTTGACTGTTAGTGTTTTCACACTGGCAACATGCAAACAATTTGTACCTGTCATTGGATTCCGATTTGATACACTGATAAATTCTGCTGCACAATATTTTTTTCCAATCTTTTTCCAGCAAGTCATGATAGAGATATTTCATGAACCCAGAGTGATCTCCCTTCAATACAAAATCATGTGTTCACGGAGTCCTCTGTTAGTACATACAGAAGTACTAGGGTGTCTATGGCTCAGGAAATAGGTTGTCCTAATCAGAAGGACCTTGGTTCTGCCTCGATTTGTTGGTGCGCACTGTTTTGTCTTGTTTTGTGGACAGATTACGCTTTCTGTTTTGGTTCACGGCTCTCCCTCACCAGAGAAGAGCTTATGAACATTCGGGGAACAACACCAAAGGGATTGTTTCCCGAGTTTCTGGCACCCACAGCAATTTTGTTGGACATTTTGGTCAAAGGTGCCCTCACCATGGCAAACCTCTCGACGAAGGGGGGAACGGGGGCGGCGGCGTGCGCGTGCGCCTTCGCCAGCGGGGAAGACGCACGCCGCTACCTGGAATATTTCTTTCCAATGTTCGTTCACTGTGCAACAAAATGGACGAACTTCATCTTTTGTTGAGGAGAAACAAAGACTTTTATTCATCTCCTGTTTTGTGTTTCACGGAGACTTGGCTATGTGGGAACATCCCGGACTCCGCGCTCCAGCTGGAGGGATTCCAGCTTCACCGAGCGGATCGTGACCCGCGGCTCTCCGGCAAAACAAAGGGTGGAGGTATTTGTTTCTACACCAACAGTGGCTGGTGTAACGATGTAACGGTGATAAAAAGGCACTGTTCTCCCATCCTGGAAAGTTTCATCATAAACTGCAAACCATTCTACTCCCCCCGTGAGTTCGCTTCATTTATTCTGGCCGGCGTTTACATACCACCGGATGCCAACGTGCGGGACGCACAGCGCTTACTCGCCGACCAGATACTGGATGTGGAGCGAACCAACCCGGACTCCTTAGTTATTGTTCTCGGGGACTTTAACAAAGGTAACCTCAGTCATGAACTTCCCAGATACTGTCAGTTTATTAAATGTGCGACCAGGGAGGGGAATACTTTGGATCACTGTTACACAACAGTCAGTAACGCCTATCACGCCGTCACCCGCGCTGCACTCGGCCACTCAGACCACGACATGGTCCACCTGATTCCTACCTACAAGCAAAAATTAAAACTTTCTAAACCTGTGGTGAGGACATCAAAGAAGTGGACCAGTGAGGCTGCAGAGGACCTGAAGGCGTGTCTGGACTGTACTGACTGGGATGTTTTCAGGACTGCTTCCACCAGTCTGGATGAGTACACAGAAGCTGTAACCTCATACATCAGCTTCTGTGAGGACTGTTGCATTCCAGCACGCACCAGGGTGACCTACAACAATGACAAACCATGGTTCACACCCAGACTGCGGCAGATGAGGTTGGTCAAGGAAAAGGCATTTAAAAGTGGCAACAGGGTAGAGTACAAGGAGGCCAAGTACAGGTTTAGCAGGGCGGTGCGAGAGGCTAAACGACAGTACTCGGAGAAGCTTCAACACCAGTTCTCCTCCAACGACTCTGCTTCTGTTTGGAGGGGGCTCAGGCAGATCACCAACTACAAGCCAAGAGCTCCCCCCTCCGCTAACGATCAACGCCTCGCCAACAACCTGAACAACTTCTACTGCCGCTTTGAAGACAACCAGGATAGTCCTCACACCCCCCCCGACCCCACTTCCCACCAGCACCCCCCACCCAGCTCCACTCCCCCCATCACAACAGAGGCGGTACAGCTTCCACCACCACAGCTGTCCCTCGCCCCCCCCCCCTCCTCCATCGACACCTCTGTCTGTCCTTGAAAGAGATGTTAACAGGCTCTTCAAGAGACACCCCCCCCGCAAAGCTGCTGGGCCGGACTCTGTGTCTCCATCCTGCCTGAAGTTCTGTGCAGACCAGCTGTCTCCAGTGTTCACAGACATCTTCAACACCTCACTGGAGACATGCCACGTGCCAGCATGCCTCAAGGCCTCCTCCATCATCCCAGTCCCCAAAAAACCAGGACCCACAAGACTAAATGACTACAGACCTGTCGCACTGACCTCTGTGGTTATGAAAACTCTTGAGCGCCTGGTTTTATCCCACCTGAAATCCATTACTGACCCACTCCTGGACCCCCTGCAGTTTGCCTACAGAACCAACAGGTCTGTAGATGATGCTGTCAACTTGGCCATCCACTTTACCCTCCAGCACCTGGACTCCGCAGGGACCTATGTCAGGATCCTGTTTGTGGACTTCAGCTCTGCATTTAACACGATCGTCCCGACTCTCCTGCAGGACAAGCTCTCACAGCTCAACGTGCCGGACTCCACCTGCAGGTGGATCACAGACTTCCTGACGGACAGGAAGCAGCACGTGAGGCTGGGAAAGCTCACCTCGGACTTCAGGACGATCAGCACCGGCCCCCCAGGGCTGCGTTCTTTCTCCCCTGCTCTTCTCCCTGTACACCAACAGCTGCACCTCCAGTCACCACTCTGTCAAGCTCCTGAAGTTCATGGGACGACACCACCCTCATTGGACTCATCTCCAATGAGGACGAATCTGCCTACAGGTGGGAGATTGATCACCTGGTGACCTGGTGCAGGGAGAACAACCTGAAGCTCAATGCTTCCAAAACAGTGGAGATGAGAATAGACTTCAGGAAGAGCGCAGTCCAACCCTCCCCCATCATTCTGGGTGACTCCCCGGTAGACACTGTGGAGTCCTACCGCTTCCTGGGCACCATCATCTCCCGGGACCTCAGGTGGGAGCCGAACATCAGCTCCCTCATCAAGAAAGCTCAGCAGAGGATGTACTTCCTGAGGCAGTTGAAGAAGTTCAAACTGCCACAGACAATGCTGGTCCACTTCTACAGTGCCATCATTGAGTCCATCCTCACCTCCTCCATCACCGTCTGGTACACTGCTGCCTCTGCCAAGGACAGGTGCAGACTGCAGCGTATCATACGAACCGCTGAAAAGGTGATCGGCTGCAACCTCCCTTCTCTCCCAGAACTTTACTCCTCCAGGACCCTGAGGAGAGCAAGGAAAATAGCTGCTGACCCCTCTCACCCCGGACACTGCCTACTCTCCCCTCTCCCCTCTGGACGGAGGCTGCGGTCCATCAGGACCAAAACCTCCCGTCACAAGGACAGCTTCTACCCCTCTGCCATCAGGCTCTGGAATAAAACCTAAGTCTGTTTTTAGTCTTTTCAATACGTTATATTAACGTCCATCCCCCCCAAGTCAATATGCGTTATATTAACGCCCCCACCCCTTCACTGGACACTTATTCTTCACACCACTACCTGTGTAAATATATGTATGTATGTATACAGCTTTTTCTATTTATGCCTAGGTTATGTTTATTGCACACTTCACATGTCCATGCTCATTCTATGTTTATGTTTGTCTCTTTTTTTCATATGTAAGCACCATCAAATCAGGACAAATTCCTTGTAATGCAAATTACTTGGCAATAAAACTGATTCTGATTCTGATTCTGACTCTCTGTATGTCTCCAAAGCCCACAGTACACTCAAGCACACTTGTACATCCATCTATAGGCTCAGTTTTAGGGGGTCCATAACCTTTGTCTTTGTCCCCACCAAAGGAGTGGCCCAGTAATTGTGATTGACAGGAACTTTTTTGGGGCCAAAAAGTTCCTTCTCTGGTGTTGGTACTTCTTTGTGGCCCTGAAAAACCATTTGGCAGTGCTTGATGTTGATTAGGGGGCCTTCCTATAACGTTGAGCGACCAGGAACTGGTTCCTATCTTTCATTCATGTGTGTCCTGTTTGTCTCTCCAACAGTTACATCTTCAGACTGAGTTGCACCCGGTTGGGCCAGTGGGCCATCGGTTACGTGACCAACGATGGCAACATACTGCAAACCATCCCCCACAACAAGCCACTGTTCCAGGCCCTCATCGATGGCTACAGGGAGGGCTTGTACGCAACCTATCACACACTCAAACATGCTCTCTCCCTCTCTGTTTGTATATTGATTTGTGGTGCTATGTTCTGCACTGTTTATGAGCCTTACACAAATGAGAAATGATCATATTTTGCATACTCCTTAAATGTCTCTTGGCAGACTAGAGCACAGTGACTCTTGAACTCAACTCTTAACTCCACTTCCTTAATTCAAACATTCCTTTTTCTTTTTTATTTCTTTTTTGCCTTAGCCAGAAAAGAGGATGTCATTGAGCTTGAAGTGGCTGGGATGCCATCTGTTTCTATCATACCTGATAATCTGACAGGCCCCCAGACGAATTAAACATCCTTCCATTTAGTGCCTGGCTCCTCGTTTACCTCAGCTGTCAATCTAACAGAGGCTGTTCAAGGATGCTGTTTCTGTGAAGTGCAGGAAGGGGGGGGCATCCTGTTAGAAGCACCTCTGTTTTTGATCAAGCAGAGAGAGCCCAGCAACCCTGGTGGAAGTGATGTCCAGATTAGTTACTCTTTCAAATTTCATGTTAAATTCATCAGAAAAATGGACTTCAAATGAAAAAAGGATGGCTTCTGGCCATATATAACTCTTTGTATTCCATGCAGAGACATACTACTCACTCATGTTTTTCATTCATTTATTTATTATTTACTCATAACTGATATTTTGTGTCAGTTAATAATCTGGAGCAGTTTAAGTCCTGTGGTTAGTAGTTTTACCACTGCTTTTACATTTTCTTATTCACATGGTTAGAATCATCATCATAGATCTGACATGGAAACATCTAATCCCTTTAGTTCAGTTAGAGAAGTACATACTTGATAATGTGTTAGAAGACATTAAAAACAAATATTTCCCCTTGTGTTTGTAACTGTTGTAACCTTTTCTTCCTCTCTTATTTGCAGCTACTTGTTCCCTGATGGACGCAGTTATAATCCTGACCTCACTGGTTTATGTGAGCCGACGCCTCATGATCACATCAAAGTGACACAAGTGGGTTTCTGTGCATCTGAAAACATGGTCATGGAATATCTGAGCTGCACAAAGGAAGACATATGACATTTGCTAAGTATAATGAATAATAGACCCCGAACAATATATAGCCTCTCATATAGTATAATACTGTATGTGTGGGAAAATTTTAAGAAAAACTCTCAAACTTGGAGAGGTACTTTCAAAAATGAATTCAGTGGATAATAGAGGAAGTTACAGAAGGGAGACGTATGTAATTGTTTGCGATTATTTTACCTTAATTGAGATTTGAAACACATAGAAATATGTGTACTATTGTGTCTGTTCCCATGTATAGTTTGATCTGTGCGTGACTTGATGACTAACTAGTAAACTAATTTGCTCTGCCTGAACAGGAGCAGTATGAGCTGTACTGTGAAATGGGTTCCACCTTCCAGCTTTGTAAGATCTGTGCCGAGAACGACAAAGACGTCAAGATCGAACCTTGTGGTCACCTTATGTGTACTTCCTGTCTTACTGCCTGGCAGGTAACCATATCGCATTTATGCTTGCTTAGCTTATGCCGTATGGTATGTTATTGCACCATTTGGCATAAGCTAATGTCACCATCCAGTGTTTGAACAGATGAGTATATCTGGCTGTGGCTGATTGCTCTTGCCATTACACATGCACATGGTTAGATGTGGGGTAATAACAGAATATGTGCATCTTCATCATGACATCGACTCTATACAATATTTTGTCTAGTTTGGCAGAATCAAAAACCTCACATGTAAGACCTGATAATTTTTTAATTCTTGACAACACTGCTGTATTTTTTAGATTTATAAGTAGGAATGAATTTTGTTTAAAGATTAGCAAGCTCTGCAAGACTACTGGATAACTGAAGCAGCTTTCAGTGCATGGTGAAAAGCCCCCCACCCCCCACCCCGACACACACACACACACACACTTCCTTCCAGTGCCCTTACTTCTGTCCTGAAATGAAAAACTGAGAGCGTGCACACAGTATACTCCATTGTTTCTGCAAATGTTTCTCTGCTTCCTGCTGTGTGCTATTTTTAGTAGTGTGTGTGTGTGTGCATGTTCATCCCATAGTGCACAGTATTACAGTCATTACATGCTGTTGTCATTGTGCTTGTATCAGAACGTGTGCCAGCAGTGTGTGTTTGTAGTTACCTTTCGCTAAAGAGTCATTAGTTCACAAGAGGTTCAATTTCATGGCAGCAGAGCCTTTACTCTGAACATTACTCTATGTTCAGCACCTGAACAGTCTTTCCAGAACTCAGCGCTGTGGTCTGTAGACAGTGGGATTCAGCAGCACCCACATCATACTTCCTGTTATGACAACAGCCTGTCCCCACAGCCTGTCAGTGATTCAGTGATGTATGTTACAGTAGTTGTAACATGTAGTTATTTATATACCATATTTAGAGATGCAGACAAGTTACAAATTAAAGGAAAACATAAAATGTCTTAGGTGGTGGGCCAACACTGCACTGATGAACACCATTATTCCAAAATATATGCTCTCATTTGGTGTGTTGATGCTGATGGTGGTGACTGTGTGTGTGCATCAGTAATTAAGTATTTTCCTTCACATCAGTGAAATGAGTCAGACACAGAGAGGGAAACCTCCTACCCTGTGACAGTGAGTAAGGCAGCACTGGTTTGTACAGGTCCTTGACTCAGTGGTGGTTCCCTGACTTTTGTCTTACTCCATATATTAATCAGCAGGGGTGGATTAGACATCGGCTCCTCACAAAGAGCTGGCTGTTGATCGCTGCACTTCCACATCCTGTTGACTTTGTTGACTCTTTTATAATCTCTGCAGAGTATGGGGCACACAAGAGGGTTTCCTTTTTCTATCTGGTTTTATTAGATTTACGGTGAGATGTATGGTGTGTGTATCTTACTAGCAGCTTTATCAAGCATTAGCAAGAACTAAGCTGTTTTTTTTGAAAAATTAACATCACCCAGAGTGATGATGGATCCTTTGGAATATGTACAGGTCATCTACGAGTAAAGCAGAGGACTTCTACAAAGTCTGGCAGCCTAATCTGTATTATCTTGGACCAGATTTTTTCTCCCAATTCTGATTTCTTGTAACCTTTCATTTAGTTGCAACACTGACTACTTCTTGTAACCTCCTGTATATGTTTGTTGATCTTAGCAAATTTGTTTTGTCATGTTACTCTTGTGCAAAATAAGCAAATCCATTAAATATATTGTTAAAAAAACACGCCCTTCACTCCTAAAGCAGACTTCCCCAGTTTTAACCACAACATCTTCAGTTGTGTAAATCACTGAATCACTGCGATGAGGGATGCGTATATCGACATCCTGTTTTGAACTAAAGTGCCATTTTCTGTCCAATCCACGGTGGAAATTTAGCTGGGAAGGTTTGCTCCCCTTCACGTTCAGGAACAATTTTAGTTTGTCACTTCACTTGTGTCTGTTGTGGAAAAGTATGGTTTCTTCAGTTTGTCAGTGTCTTTTAACTTCCCACTACTTCCCTTCTCCACCCACTCTAATTAGGATTAAGTTTCAAACATGCCTTTGGTGGGTCCCCCGCTAAGTCCCCCACCATATGGCTACCACAAGTGCTGCTTTGTTCTCTGTAAACATTGTCTGTCTTTGATTGTAGCCATTGAGCTAGTGGAGAGATGCACTGAAATCCAAAACCTCCTTCATTATCTTATTTATGACTGTTGTTTGACAAGGGCTGCAATGTGGGATATGTACATGTGGCCAGTGAATGTTGTAAAGCTGCAAAACAATTTTTTGCCTGAAAAGGTCTGAAGTGTGTCCAGTGAACTCTGCCAGAGTGCTTTCATGAATGAGGGGAAGAGAGAGTAAGATGAAGTTCATAATCTTAACCATGTGTAAACCCACTGTGTATAGCAGCAGTCTTCCTGTTCAACAGACCCTAGCGCTACATCAACAAAACTGTGCTCATCAGGCCATTAGATTTAGCAAGGTCTGTGGTTTGTGTGTGTTTATGGTCAAATATACCGTTTCATGCAAACTCTTTCCCTTATCTGTTCCAGGAATCAGATGGTCAGGGTTGTCCGTTCTGCCGCTGTGAGATCAAAGGCACAGAGCCCATTATTGTGGATCCCTTTGACCCACGAAATGAGGGCACCAAGTGCTTCTTCCTGGACCAGCACAGCTGCCACATGCTGGAGCTGGATGATGAGGAGGACAGAGAGGATGGCCTGGTCATGAATGGACTGGCCAACATCAGGAAGGTAAATTATTGATCAGTTGAAGTGAAGAAGTGAATTAACGAAAAAATACACAGAAATCTGAACTGCTTTTCTTTCCTTTTCCAGTGCCACCTTCATCAAAAGTTTAACTGTACTTAATTAGTACATGTAGATTAAATACTTAAAGGTGTTTCACTGAGCGAATAGGACATAAGAGACTTAGTTCTTTTTAGAGTGAAGCATAAGAGCAACTCACTCACTGTTATTGTGCAAAATCATATGACATTTTAAGGTTCTAAAAAGATAGTTTTATTTTTGTGAAATTTCTAGTATTTCTAGTATCAAGTGAACTGTGAAAGAAAAAAAACAATGTAATATAATGATATATGCACAATAGTAGGTATAAAACATGTGGAATTGAGGAGAGGAATTGAGAGGAAATCATCCTACTGACAGACATCAGACAAACTTGGGAAAATTTTCTATTACAATCAAACATGCAGAAAATGAAGATGCATGGAAACAAAATCAGTGTTTATTCTTGCTGTTTGCACCCCTGATGAAAGTAAAACCAAAAAAGGTAAAGTAGTTTAACATCCAAGAGAATGAAGTGAGGACTCCAACAAACACTCAGGGAGAGCAGGGAGAGTAATCCACAAAAAGGGCCACATTGAAGAATGTCTCTTATTGAGGTAGAAGAACAAAAAACTCTTAAACTGGGTAATAAATCTACATAAAAAATTAGGCGTACAGAGGCCAAAGTAAAAATAAAAACTTGGTAAATGAGGAGATAATGTCCATAAATGAGAAGACAAATTACTCTTGCAAGGCAAAAATACTCAATTCCATAAGTCCCTACACAACAAATACAGAAAGAAAAACTTAGGTATACTCAGCTCACAAGAGCTATCTGTGGGGACATCCTGGGCTTTTAAACAGCAGCAAGCCATGATGATTAGTGTTGTGGAATAGGTGATCATTGGAATTGGCAGGAAAGCATGGCCGTGCCTGGGGAACAGAACCTCCCACCACCACACACACACAGATAGCACTCAGTGGGGAGGGGAGGGATAGAACACTAACTCTCCTCGACACTAGGAGAAAAAGGGAGACAAAGTCAAACCCCAACAATATACTGTGTCAGCTAATTTATTATTCATGGGGATGCATGATGAACTAAACAGATTATTTTCTTTTCTCTCAGCACTGTGCTGAGCGTCAGAACTCGCCCATGGTGTCTCCCAACTGTTCACCTGTCAGCCAGCACAGGAAAGCCCATGGAGGAGACCCCGGTCACTGTGTACAGCACCTTGGCCTTCCCCCTGTCCCGCCACGACTTGACCTCATCCAGAAAGGAGCCATCCGCTCCCCGTCTGCCAGTCCCACCGGCTCTCCGAAGGTCAGTCCCTGCATGTCCCAGATAAAAAGAAACAACGGTACAGCCATGGGTCAGTGGCTGTCACATAATATTTTTTTTAATTGTTAATGTAAAAAGAAACTTTCAGAAGTGCTTTACAAGACAGCTTTGCTTAAAAACAAGAATAATAAAATTAATAAAACTCAGGGACACATTCAAAGCATTTATAGGGCATAGGAAGAGAAAAGACAAATACATTTCTTCTGAAACATATGAAACATCTCAACTGTAGGAAACACTCTTTATTATGCCACAGATCAGCTGT
The DNA here is from genome assembly GCA_016785225.1 of Psettodes erumei. Classification (NCBI taxonomy): domain Eukaryota; kingdom Metazoa; phylum Chordata; class Actinopteri; order Pleuronectiformes; family Psettodidae; genus Psettodes; species Psettodes erumei. Next base: position 51,531 of record JAFBJZ010000886.1, read on the forward strand.
TTAGATTTTTATTGCAATATACTAGATAACAGTGTAAAGCATCATTTTCAGCATGAACGACTTTACAAAGTAGAAAGGTGCTTAAAAACAACAAACTATAACACAATTATACAATGTAAACTAGGAATACGATAGTTGAGTGGGTGAGAAAATATAATGCTAAATGAAAGGGCTGCTCGATGGTAAGATAAAGTGATGAAAATATTCTAAATATAGCATACATTTAAAGTGATATTGGATTTTTTAGGGTAGGTATTCTTTTTGGTGGTTAAATTTGTTTTTGTCTGTCTCCTGTCTCCTTCTCCAAAGAGGGAGCACACAGACCAAACTCTACTGCAGTTAATAAACTGACTGTACAGCAGTACCCCAAAAAACCCCACTTCAGATATCCCATACCCTCATTTTAAAGCTACCATTTTTAAGCTACATAGCAGTCCAAGAAAGACTTTCATGAATTGAAACTGGGCATAAATATTAGATTTTTTTTACGATGCAGAAATCATTTTGTGTGACAATTGATCATTACCTGTTAGCAGCAGTTATTAATATCTCCAGTAAAAACATAAAAAATGTGATGTTATTTGAACTGGTCTCTTATCTCTCCACCTGTCCAGTCTTCACCCGGCATGTCCAGAAAGCAACACAAGCCTCTCCCAGCCCCACCTCCCCCACAGAGGGACCCACCTCCACCACCTCCCCCTGAGCGTCCTCCTCCCATCGCCCCAGAGTCCTGCCACTCTTGGCACTCCGGTTCCTCTCCCATGTCCTCTTCTGTGTCATATTCTTCTGGCACACTGCCAGACTGCCAAATGCCCCCTGACACACGGTGCACCAAAGACAGCCACTTGGCAGATGCCCACAAGACTGGAGTGGAACAGCCACTCCAGCTGGGACCCAGCGGCCCCTCCCACCTGAACGGAAGGCCACTCAGTTTTCCGTCTGCAGGAATTGGAAGGTTACATCACAGAATGGAGGGGGCAGGAAACTCAGACAGCTCCAAGGTAGGGCTTAGATTTGGGTTGGTGTGTGTTTTTTGGTTTGTTTCCACGATAAGAAGGAAATGGTCGTGGTTCTGATGAATGCTGGGGACTTTGGTGATCCTCTAACCTTTTGTCTACATGAGGGTTGTCAATCTTACAGCCTGAGATGATTTTGCAAGTGTAAAAAAACCCCCCCAGAAAAGTCTGCACTTTTGCCATCGTGCCATGATTTTACTGGTCCGGCCCACTTGAGATTAAATTTGGCAGTATGTGGCCCCTGACATAAAATGAGTTTGACACTCCTGATCTACATGATGGACCTGATGTGACCATCATCAGGTCAGAATTTTAACTTCATTCTTCATTTAACTTCATCAGTCTTAGCTGTACTTTGCGCTCACATGCCTAAATTTTCTGCTGCATCCTTGCATCCTTCAGTATCGTATTTGGAAGTTTTATTTACAGTGACACTAATACATGGATGTGTCAAAGGTAGGACACATAAAATAGTAAGGTACCTGCTTAAATAGTTAGTTATTGCAATCAGATTCCATATATATTGTATATATCTTATATATACAAGCAAACTGGACAAACGGGACAAACAGAGCTAAAATCTAGCCCTGCGGCCTGCTAGCAGGCTAAATATAAATCAGGTTATTTTAGAAAAGTTGATCATCTTAATTTAGATTCCAGAAATCATTTAATGGATCCAATGCCAGTATATGGGGTACAGAATTTCTCTCACCTCCTGCAGATTTAATTTATTATAGTTAATGCCATCATTTGGCTTTCTTGGTGCCCATGTTTTGGAAATATGTCGTTCATAGATTAATAAGTTTCTATAATGATTTATGAACAGAATTGGAATTATTTATTCTCACAGATTTTTCATCCATACATTTAGAGATGTGTGAAGTATGAGGGAATGAAAGACCATGCAGAAATGTCCAAACTATTTGTAAAAGGTTCTCTCATCCTCAAGTGTGACTGTAGCCCCTAGAGACAGAATGCTGCAGTGTGCTGTCCAGGTACAGTTTACAGTAGTTGCTCACCAATGATGTGATTGTTGAGGGTTTGAACTTTTACAGTGTCCCCAGAGTTGTAAAATTCCTACAGTACAGTCCAAAACATTCTGTCATCTTCAAAGATTTTGACCAGTTACAAATGAGACTTACTGGAGGTATGAATCAGTAAAGCAGATCAGATGCAAAAATGAACACCAAATTATTTTACATGCAGGTTTCACAGCAGAGCACTGTTACTGAATGCCATATGCTTGTCCCTTATGTCCCCTTTTTGCACCTTTTTGTAGCATTTGTAGCAATTTTTTGTAGCAAAGTGGAGATTTATGTTCCAAAATGGTTGAGTAGAACACTCCCTTGCTTTATTCCAGCTGATGTTCTGAATCAAATTTGAATCTTGCTGCAAGGCAACAGTGACTAGCTACTGAACCACCATGCTATCCAATGAAATGTGCATTTTTTAAATTATAAGTCAGAATATGGGTTATTAAAATCGGTTTACCTACTGTCACATACAGACTGAAATATGATGTCACATGATGTTACTGGGAGATTTTGTAGAGGTTTTATTGTAGAGGTTTTATTCCTCAAGTCGAGCCCATGCTTACAGATTGTGGTTGCTGAAGAGATGAGACAAAAATAGTCCTTATCAGACAGTCACTGTTGTCAATAAGGTGTGAAATGGGCTGTTCGTGGATGTATATATGTATAAATCTTTGTTAGTAGTAGTTGCTATTAGTGAAAACCCTGAATTAAATTGGCCATTCAAGCAAAACCTCTAGAGCCTGACTCAGGATTTACTCGTGTCAAAGGAGAATACTACTGAGCTTCTACAAAATATGTAAACTCTCCCTTCCTTTATCATTAAAAGTGCTGGGCAGGCGCTCTAGTATGCACAGCCAATCACTGCATCCCTTTGCCAGCTTCAGTTCACCACCTCACCATCAGTGTCAGCATTTCCCCTGTCATCCCCTGTCTCCAAAATGTTTGTGCCAATTGGTAAGAATTCCTGCACGTGTGCAAAGTCTCTGCTCAAATTTATTTTTTTAGATGCCAACATGGGAAGTGGGGTACACATCTTTCAGGTCCCAGTTTGTACATATGCAGTGGTTATAAATAACATAACATGCATAACATACAGTGTTTTTCAGTTTATTTCAGTTCATCAAATTATTCTCCCCCATCTTGTGTGTCTTTGTAGCTGTTTGCCAATGGGGTGCAAGTCAACGATGAGTATGACAGCCTCCCCTCACGGCTCTCACCAACTCAGTCCTCACTTGCGAGCAACCGCAAGTGAGTAATATGCACACACACACACACACACAAACATTTATCCAGCATGATATGAATGATTTTCCTTGCACATATCCTGAAGTAGTCTGGGCAGAATGACATGATATGAATGAATGATATGATATTAGACACATTCCGTGCCTACCACAGGAACTAGTAACTATTCTCTGGTAGCTCAAGTGTTACAGGAACGTCCCTGTAATCAGCAGTTCACACAGAGGTACCTACCCTCAAGCAGGGACTCATTTCAGCCCCAAAAAAGTTCCTGTAAATCAGCTTTACGGGGGCTACACAATGGTTCTGGGCCTGCCTAAAACAGCCCTGTAGCTCCTGCGGTGAGAAGGTGCCTCCTGATATCTCTGTACAATGACTTTTTAAAAATAATCTGGGTTTATGAAATTATAGTGTGTGAAAGCATGTTTGTTCCATGCATTCATGCAGAGTTCCCAGTCAATGTTTTTATACAACCTCTGACAAAGCTGCATTTAAAGTTGCAGTGTGCTGAAATGAAGATCTTTGTAAATCATTAATATGTGCTTATTACTGAGTAATAGCCTCTTTGATCAGTGGAGGAGGCATGCCAAATTTTTTTGAGACTCTGCTATAGTTTGTTTCTACAATGGCTCTAATATGCAGAACTATTGCTGGAATGGGGGTGGGGTGGGGGATGGCAGTCATCCATTAAAAAAAAGTCTGAGATTGAAGTGGTATATGTATGAGAAATAACTTACAAATACAGTATATTAAAACAAACACATGAATGTCTGAGACTGAATTGCATATTTATGATTTTTTTAGTTGAATATCTGGAATATGGACAATATCTGGATTTTTTCTCATAAATGTACAAGATGTGAATGAATAATTCCCTTTAGTTTAAACTTTTTTTTCCTCCAGAACTTCTCTGTGGTTTCACACTCTGGGACCATATACCAGTGGGGTCTAATAGCCTTAGGGGAAAGTCCTGGTTAGAAACAGATATAAAAAGTGATGGCTGGATTTCTAATAGCCTTTTAGCTGTAGCCAGAATTAGATTAGGTATGTCTGAGTGGAGGCAGGGGATAGAGCTGCCATTCCACTTCTCATGACGCTTATGCTGGAAGGGGAAGTTCTGCTTCCACTGAAAACTGTTTAGTGTTGTAAAATTTGGTGAGATTGTTAGAGTAGTACACACAAAATACTGCAGCTGACACACATAAATTTTGCTAGTATAGGGTACATTCATGTGTGTGTGTGTATTACTAGTGGTGTAAGAATGTAAGTGAAAATAGTGAAAAGTACTGTTTTATTATAATAGATAGTAATAGATAATAAATCAAGTGCCAGGAAGTGATTGATGCTGCTCAGAACACTTGCTGATCACTGGAGATGATGCCTTCTTCATTTTTCTTCCTTGAAACCACACAAGGAACCACACTCACTAAAATGTTAGAATTTGCTGTAGAGCTGCTGTACCTTTCGTCAGTATGGTGACCTGGCAGGTTTGGAAAAGACCTTCACTGCCATTGTTCGGGTCAAGAGTCAGGCAGGACCACAGAATCTGATGCATAACATACTGTGTTTTTAAGTTTAGTTCAGTTCACGAAATTATTCTCCCCATAGAACAAATATTTCATAAAAGTGAAGTAAAATGACACCAGAGAGGATACAAAAGCTGCTCAGAGGAAACCCAAAGAAATTGGGGAGAAGAGGTTAGAAAGGCAAAAGCAGGACACACAAAGTATTAGAGAACACTTTATCAAGGGAGATGGAAACTTTTTCTCAACATATTCCCTTTTGAACATATTAACATTAATTAGGAATAGCCAAATAAATGACTGCATTATTGGTGGTGGACACTTAATCATTTTTCACTTAATCATCACCTACAGAAGTCACAACAGTTAGTGTACTTTGTACCCGAGCAGCACAATAACAGCACACACTCGATTTTCAACGTGCTTTCAGCGTGTCACCCCGCGTGGCGGGTTCAGGTGCGGTCGCTCAGCATGCACATATCAAAATTTCAACAGGAATTTTCTACTTTATAATACTCTTATTCCATCTGTGACACACAATACACAGTTTAATCAATGTAAATGTCACATTGTTTATTAATGCATTGAAAGATTTTTATAATAAATGTAAAAAAACACCTTGATGTTGAGTACTGTTGGATGCTGTCCTCTGTGAAGATATCAGTTGTAGTACCTGTATGAGTGACACTAATGGAAAGGCTGGGTTGACGACTCTCTTTACAGACCCGCCAACCCTTTCATCAGCCCTGTGGTGGAACGACAGCAGAGGGCAACGGAGAGGGTGGAGGATGACTATCAAATCCCTTCCTCTAACCTCTGCCTGAGCCAGGCTCCCATCTGCATCTCTGCGCCCAACAGGTAGTGACTGGTTATCAGTGTGTTAAACTTCCTGTGGTGACATGGTCATGATGGTTTCAGAGTTTCCTCTCTCATTCAGGCACTTGCAGAATGGCTCACCGGAGCTCTCCAGTGAAGAAAAGAAGCTGCGGGTCCCTGAGCCTGGTAAGTCCTTCAGCCAGCACAGATCATTTATACATCACTAACCATAAATATATATGGTGTACCCTGTGACCATGAGATAATTGACATGTCCATCTGATATTGTGAGTATTGTGTCAAGCAGGTTAAAAGGATGTCCACCCATTATCTGTAAAAAATGTTGGAACACATCTGGATACATTTTGTTTAATCCACTATTTAGTCAAAATATTTTACTGCTGAGCCTTTAAATGAGAAGAGGCAACAGGTGATTTTATTTCTTTCTCATGCAAATAATTTTGTTTTAACTGTTTCTTATTGAACAGTGAAAACTCTGAGTGCCAGCAGAGTGACCTGTTTTTTTTGCCGCACTTAACAATACTAAACCTTGTTCAGTATATAATCAGTTTTGGTCTTAACTTCCCCAATACAGGAGGTTATTAATCCTGATCCAGCTTTTAATCTATCAAAAGATTCTTCTCCTCTTCCTAGTCTAATCGTCTACTCAAACCTGTTCAGCCCCAAGCCCAATGTTTACTTTGAGGGATTCTAATCAGATACTTTTGTAGGATTTGAGAGAGAGGAGGAAATATTTACTGGATTGTAGCGAAGAGACTCGCCTAGCTACTCACTGCCTTCATCCAGACGCCCACCCTGCTTCCACTAAGATTGAACCACACCCGGAACAGTTCTCAACTAGATGAGTGTAGCGCAACCCCAGTCACGTCCGTTAACGGCAGCTCTCTTCTTATGCTTCGGGCTCTTGGTAATTGCTAGGTAACAGTTTATAGACCTTGTTAGGTCCAAAGGATTTGTTTTAAAATCTCGGGGATTAGTGCAACCTGTGAGAATATTATTTCTAACATCCAACCTTCTATTTACGTCGGCAAAGAGTACTCAATAATGACTATGATAACTTCTACTTTGAATGCAATATTGATTCATCTTTATTCTTTATAATTTTAGCAGGAGCAAAGCATACAGCGTGAATTTTGATTAATACATCTTACTAAAATAATAAACCAAATCTCAAACTTAAACTTACTGTAACCTTGAAATCATAATTATTTAGGAGAGAGAGAGAGAGTGGTCGACTGCATGGCCATTGCTATCGTCCTGTTTCCAATCCTTGCTCAGAAACCAGACATTATCCTAGGTAAACGGCAGCCCGCCCAAGGCTCAACCGAAGTCCAGAATGTCCAAGTTCTCCGATGAGCAGCGGAGACGAAAGAGAGGCTTAATAATCCAATTCAGAGTTCATGAGTCAATATCCGGTAAAACTTCTTTTCCTTAAGATCTTTGTCAACTCCAAGCTGACTCATAAACGCCTTCTGTTCTCCTTTTGATCAGTGATGGTGATGATCCACTGGAAACCTCTTCTCTCAATGGCTATCCCTCTAACACCTGAACAGGTCTCGGTAAACTTGTCTCGGTGATTAGGCTCCGATGAATAAGCCCCCGATGAACCAGCATACGTGGATTTACTTTGGTGAAATAGCCCCGATGAATAGCCTCGAATCTTCTGCATTTCAGTACTTTATACTCCTCTCCTTATCTTGCCACATCTCTTTGTCCCATACACACTAGTGCCCTAACCCCCTCTCTCCAATACACACTAACATACATCAGTTAAGCAATACTTTCACTTCCTCTTTTATTCAGTGGTGTAACTGTGGGCCGTTCTTAGGTCATTCTGACCCTCACAACCTAGGCTGGTGCAACCCAGGCTTTGCCCAGGTCATCTTGACCCCCCACTGAACCTCTTATTTCTTTCACAGTGTTCACATTATAACTTCAACTTAACGATTATCTTCAAATCAAAACAATTCATAATCACTGTAGATATTGAATTAATCACAGCCATCCATTCCTATATTTAAAGATCAATCATGATACTGATTATTTCATCATTATCAAGAAATTCAAATCAATCATGATTTTGATTACTAGGTTATTTCATTAATTCGTTTCTATGTTAAAATCATCGATCATATATCATTCATTTGTTCATTACTTTACACATATTATTATTGAGAAACATTATTACAACTCTTAACCCATAATCATTACCTTGATTGGTTATTTTTCTTCATAGATTTATCACACACAACACATTCTTATCAAAATATCTCATATAATCAACACTTTGCATTGCTTCTTATCATTCATTATTTTTGATTAATTAATAACACTTTACAATTGGTGAAATCACTATGCCTGGAGTACGACCACTTACCAGGTAGTCAAGATAGAGATACAGCTTACTCTCAGCAAGTGAAGAGCAAAGAGCAAATCCTTACTGTTCTTGATAACTTTCACAAAAAACATAGGAAAATGTAGTTAATATGACATAATATGTCTAGGCTTTAGATCTCGGTCATCTCACATCTGTCCAATCAAAATCATGGCTAAAATCCTGTCTGTCTGGAGTAAGTAGCCTTTGAAATTGAAATTGTGTAAGATCCGCATGTGGAAGGAAAGGAAAGCGAGGATTTTTGGTAGAAAGGTTTTCTTAAAGAAAACAAATCGTCCTCTGTTGGAAGATTCATGCTCTCATGGGCTTTGGGAGTGTAATTAACATGAACAACATGATCAGGAAGTACACAGGACATGCAAAGAAATGAAAGCAGATAGACTGCTTTTTATTATCTCTGGCAGATAGATGAGATGAGATGAGATAGATGTGTGCCAGGGATGTTTTTTTTTACACTGACTGATTTCTCTCCTCTTGTCCCTCCAAGTGTCAATGGACTGTTCACAGGCTCCTGCCAGGCCACCAAAGCCATTGCCCAGGAAGATCCCTCCAGACATTCAGCCAGGTAAAACCCATGGCACAGAGTCCGAGACCATGGACGCCAAGATCGCCAAGCTGATGGGGGAGGGTTACTCCTTCGAAGACGTGAAGCGGGCACTGATGATTGCCCAGTACAAAGTGGATGTGGCCCGAAACATCCTGAGGGAGTTTGCCTTAGTGACCCCAAGACTGAACCTCTAGTCCTGGAGACAGTGAAAGGGAGTACAATAATGAAGCGGGGACTGGACTAAATAAAAAGTGCTTCTTCATTCTGCTGGCCTCAGACTGTTGGAATAAACAATGATTGACAGACATGAGGAAATGTTTCAAGGGAGACTCCTTTTGTTATCAGACAGAGATGACAACACAAAACCAAGTGGCTAAAAACCAAATCTCAACAGACTACAAACAGACTATCAAAAAAGGCAGAAAAGACCATCTGTGAATGATTTCAACCTGTAAAAACAAAGAAGCAGGCTTGTTGTTGTTTACAGTGAGCTTTGCCAGTGCTGGCCTCTGGTTTTCAAATGCTCTTGTTTGTCTCGGGGCCTGGACCGCTGCCTGTTTGAAAGCCCTGATCCTGCTACTGCTGCTACTGTTCCCCTCACACCCTGCTTCCCTGTAGACTATGTTTTGAAGGGCTTTTTTTAAAAGCAAGATATTTCCAGCTCATTTCAGCTTATATGCTCAGCCGGTTATAAGGGATCAATTTTATTTCCAACCAGTGGGTGGAGCCAGACTCCACTCTTTCTCCTCTCACTTTGCTCAACAGTCTCTCCTGCTTCACCTCTGTCTTCTGCCTACCTTCTTTGCTTGTTGCCCAATAGAGAATATTCCACTGTTTGCCCGGACTCTGGCTCACTTGTAGGGCTTAAGAGGGTCTGGTGAATCAGATATTAGATGGAGCCAGAGGATGCCTTATCAATTCACTTGTTTTCCAGACCTGAAGATAATTGGACAGTAAGATGACTCAGAAGGAGCATTCTTCTTAGACTTACCATAAAAAGGGTGAAGCCAAAAGATTGTTCAATGTTTATTTATCAGTCTTCTGTTCCTACACCAGAGGATTCATCTGAGGCCTTTGTTAATTATGTTCTTCATCTGAGGACAGCAAGTCTATGAATGTATTTGTTCCGCATGAGTGAACTACACAGTTATATACTTTGAACTGCTCTCAGGCTTAGTTTTGGCCTTAAGTGATTAACTGGTATAAAATGTTCAGTGTTTATAGGAAGTTTTTTAATTCCTCCTCAATTAATCCATTGAAAAAGCCAGACGATTGTGCCTGCATTTCAACTGAAGCATTTAAATGACAGAATTGAACCTGTTTTGTGGATCAGAGATAATCTAGTTGAGCTCAGAGACGAGGTGCTCAGTCATCATGGCACTGCAGCCTCCTGCCCACTTCAATTATACAGTGTTCATAGGATGAAAATGTTCATATTCCTAACATGTTTGATGAATCATTCTCAATCTGTTATTCATCAATTTGTTACATGAACACAGTAGAGATGAACAGAGTGAGAGGAATCATACACACATGTGCCATGCAGTACAGGTGGAATTAAAAGCTCTGTGCCACAGAATCTTGAGTCAGCTATATTTCTCCCTAATGACTGCAGGGAATCTCAACTATGCATATACTGGATTAGTTCAAATTTTAAAAAGAAAGTTCAAAATTGTTGTTTTTATCCCCCTTTTTCCACTTTGAAGAGGTATAAAAAATGTTGACAGTCCTGTAATTTGCCATGAGACGGGCTATGTCTACATGCCAGCCATACTCTATTATTATACTATTATTTTCATAGCAATTAAAGGTTCACTTCAATTTATAATTTGTAACTCAATTTGATTGTTTTGGCCAGTGTTTCCAATGGTTCTGATGACATCACACTCATCAGAGCAATTCCTGAGATTTGTAAGCAGGTTGAGAAATATAAGTAGTAAACCATTGTTTTCTCTTTCGCTGACCATGATTTCTTGATAGGAGCAGGTGGAGGTGATGGTTGTCTGCCGAGAGCTTCAGCCTCAATTGCATGTAAAAGACCAGAGGTTATAACATGCCCTCTGAGTGGACGCTACAGTGAGGAGATTGGACCGAGGCTACCTGGTTAGCATGCTAACAAAGAAGTGATGGAAGCAAAATGAGTTTACGTTGGGATTTCTTTCCAATTCTGGAGACAGACCTTGACAAGCAAAGGAATGAAGTTTAGTGATGAAGTTGCCGCATTTTTCTTTCTAGATTGGTAAGTAAACAGCTGTTAATGCTAATGTTGGCTATGTAGCAAATAGCAAAAACTTTCAGATAGCCTCTTTAGAGTCTGACATTACACCTGCCTCCTGTAGAAACGTGATGACTGTGACGAGTGGGTCTCTTGGTATTTACTTCCATAACAGCCAACTTCCCAACTGGTTTCAGCTAGGTTATATAATCAAATGCATTGTAAGATGCAGACAGACAGCTTACTTACTTGTTTTCCTTGACACTACAGTGAGATGTAGATGAGAACTGTAGTAATTTTTATTAGATTCACAGCTGATACAGCCATCTGAGTCAGGTTGTGCATGTGTTTGTTTGTGAACAGACAGGAAGAGGAAGTAAGGAAAAAGATGAATACACACAGAAAACCATGCATAGAATTAACCCACTTCTGGCTTCATGCTCTCATTTTCCCCTGGAGCTTAGTAAATTTAGAAGATGAATCCTAGTCTTATTCACCGATGGAAATTAGTTTAGGTGCAGGATAACACAGTATCACATGATAAATATTCAATAATCTGGCTGCACAGATGGAAAAGAAAAGGTTCAGGTACTGCTGAAAATACAGCAGGTAGAAATGATGTCCCAGTTCTAAAAATACAGCTCACTGAGGGCTTTTTCCATGTTTGATTAATGAGACAGTGTCAACATGAAACACTTCATGTGTTGAAATAAACTAGGTATAGCAGGTCTCCCACAATTACAATATGATCTTATGAAGCCCTTTGCCCTGTTTGACTTTTAATTGCTTCTAAGGACAACCAGATTGAAATAAATGTGAGAATTTATTTTTGCTTCATATCACACGTTACTTATTGATCCAGCTTATCATAAACAACAAACAACAGTTATTTGTGCCTTTAATGAGCCATAACCACTACTACTCCACACATGCTTCATACGATAACATCCTGCCACTCTGTCCCTTGTCTATGACATCATCAGAAGAAAACATATTTCATCATTGCTGTCCCTCCATCGCAGGGACATGCATCAATCAAATGCACGTTCTGTAACTGAATGTCCACAGGATGGCATTGTGGTGCAACAAGCACAGCAAGATGGTTCTCGGTTCAGGCAGGTTCTTTCTGTTTGGAGATTGTATGTTCTCCCTGTGCCTGCATGGGTTTTCTCCAGGTACTCCACAAAACACATGCAGGTCAGGTTGACTGATGACTCTAAATTGTGTGTAGATGTGACTGTGATTGAAATGTCTATATGTGTCAGCCCTGTGATAGACTGGCGACCTAGAGTGTCTTGAATGTACCCCCCTATCACCCAATGACAACTGGGATTGTCTCCAGTGCCCCACAACCCTGAAATGGATTACTGGATTACTTTTTGGCATATGCCATTTTCAGCTTTTGAGTGCATTTACACATTTAGTATGGATCCTATGCATTGTTTTAGAAATAAGGCCCTTTGCTCAGTGTAACATAAAACAGACTGCGAAGGACTCCTAGCCCAGCCCACATACTATATCCTCCCCATAAAGAGGGATGTATTTGCCCCACCTTCATCTCTTCCTTCCCTTTTTGACCAACACTTTAAAGGGGAACACCACTGCAGTTTAAAATGCACATATGTTAATATTAGGGTCTGAGGCAGTCCAGAGAGAGTCCATGATCATGATAAATGCTGTGTGCATGGAGAAAGTCCAAGTGTCTAATCTCTGTTATCATCCACAGTGCAGAAACAGTCACAAAACACTATGTTTTAGCCTTGCACTGCATGTTTAAGCATCAAAGTCAGAGACAGCATATCAATAAAACAAAAATACATCTAGAAATGTTGGCTATCATGAAGCATTAAGTCATCAAACATTCATATGATGTTTATTTATGTTGTCACAATTTTATTTTTCCTCAACCAGAAAATGTTGTCTGATCCTCAGTAAGAAATCTGTGAGACTACTATCCTTTTCAAACTCACAGATCACTCCATAGTTCATGTCCAGTTAATATCCAAGAAACTGAACAACAAAGTAGGGAACTCTGCTGTGAAAATCAGTGGCATTCCCCTTTAACTTGAGCCTTATTTTTTGTGTTTGTCTTTTTTACTAGATTTTCTCAAACTTAAACAACTTTAAGCTTAGAACTGTCCATACCATTAGACTCCCCAGTAAAGGGGATATGTGGCCTTACATTGTAAAGGGCAGTTTTTATTATCTAAATCCATATTCATAGTAATGTGCTGTGGTGAACAAAAAGTGTTTATAATATGTAAAGAATACAGTAATGTGCAATTAATTTATACATTATTATTGTTTTTTGTTTTTATGTCTTATTTTCATGGATAAGTAAATAAAAACTCACAATCCCTTTGTTTTATTTGTGTTATGATACAGCTGTTTCCTGACACTTTGTTCTTTAGAAAATAAACACCTTACTTTGAGCAAGAGGTTTCAAAATGTAATGGAAAGAACATAGGTGTCACCATGACCTCAAGTAGCTTCACTCTGCCTGCAAGCTACTGAAGTCAGATCAGGAGAAAGCTCTTTGACAGCTGATGTAGGTTGCTTGAGTGAAAGCAAATTAACTTAAGAAATGATGAAGAATTGTCCCAGTGTTGAACTCCAGAGATGACTGTAGTGCCTCATGCTACTGTGTTGGCACTCAGTATGGACGGATAGTGAGGAGGATGTTTTATGTATTTTTCTGAGGGCTCTGTGAACAAATTCCATGTGCAAACCAAAACCAACAAAGATCTATACCTGTGCCGAAGAATTCCATTGTTCTAAAACCATATAAACACGTGGAATTGTACCATTGCACTGGGTGAGATTTTTGTTCATGTGTACTCCAGCTACCAGAAATATGTGGATTAATCTGCAGCTGTAAATTGTCCACAATAGATGCACTATAGACAAAAAAACAAAAAAACAATTATGTATGTGTATATTGGTGAGCTGGTTTTAAAGAGTATGTCTAAAGGAAGGCTGAGAGCCACATATCAGTTAAAAAAATCGTAAAGTATCGTAAAGACTTTTTAACATATTGTTGATATGGGCCATTTGGTGACATTAATGTATGTGCATATGTGTATAGAAGTGTATAGAATATCAGCAGCGTTACCTTTTAAAAATGACTAAATACTGGAGGTATCAGGTCACTTCAGGAGCTTTTTCAGATACACTTTATGCAACTGAAAAATAAATGCAACTTGTTTGCTTAAATTATTTTGATTTAAACTTCAAGTTCAACTTATAATTAAATCAATTCCAGCCAATGAACTACACTCATTGGGGGGGGGTTAGCTTTTCTTTTACTATTAAATTTATTACAGAAATTAATAATTTCTTCATTAATAATGAATCAATCATCAAGTTTTTGAGATCACTCCTGAGAAGAATACATTTTTCTACATTTTTGAAAGGTTTAATACTGTTGTGTACCTGTTTACTATATTATGAAGTTGTTTAAGATGATAACTAAGAAATATACATATCATCAGGTTTTCAAGAAAGACTCTTTTATCACTTTTGTTACACTCACAGAACTATCCAAAGGCTACTAATTTTGGTCAGTTTACTTATAGTGAAACTACAAGGCCACTTATGTGAATGAGTAAATATTTTCAAAAATGTGTCTGTGAATGAATTTGGATTACACAATGTTATATGAATAAGCAAAATTTTTTGTAGCAGATGAAAATCCTTCTCCAGATGAGCAGATTAATCATCCTTATCAACACTGATTAACTATGAAGTAAGGTGGACAAAATTTTTTCAGTTCTATACTATGATGAATTTCATGATGTTTTATGCCTTATTATTGTACCATCATTGTTTCAATGCATGTGTATGCCTTACTATGTGGTGACTTTTCATAATAAAAAAACCCTGCCACAATATGTTATGTCAAAAAATGCAAAAGAACCCCATAGTATAGTATGTCGCCAAGTGCAAAAAAAAAATAAAAATAAATCCCAGCATGATATGGTATGTTGAAAAATGCAAAAATAAGAGTGGTGTTCTGTGCTGTAAAAAGAACTGTAAAAATGCCATGTTAAAATATGTCGAAAATGCAAAAGTAATACCATAGTGTAGTATGTTGAAAAATGCCAGTGCATGCTGGCTGGAATGGGCGCGGGTCTATTACTATTTTTCTTTTTTGAAAGTGCCCAAAAATTACACAATATTGGAACTCAGCCGAAAAAGCCAGGCTGCCGCTTTCTCTTTCTTTCTTTCTTTTTAAGTATTGTCTTTTAGGAAATATGCCTTTGTCTTCAGCTTTGGGTTGTCATTGCAGCTGATTGGTTGAGAACTGTCCTCAGTATTTATAAGTGTGCATGTAATTGCCATGAGTGAAACATATAGAGAGAGAGGTATGCTTAGGCATCAAAATGTTTTTTCTTAGCATGATATGCAAATGGGAAATGGCAAAACACATGTAATGTAACGTGATCCACTATGATGAGACACATTCAACCGAGACACAATGCGTTACAGGACTTTGTAAATTCAATCTATTGTCTCCCTAACGATTTAAACATATTTAAAGAAAACAACGCTTAAAACTACATTCTACTGTTTGTCCCTGCATACATACATGTATAAATATGGATTTGTATCTATTTATTGACAAAAAACCCTTGGATGTAAGACTTTTTTTCTCAAAATGAACACTTTATTATCAACATCAGTACAAAAACAAAAGTGTTATTTACAACACTGCTATGGCCTTCTCATCTTACTCTCTTTGGTTTCACTGCTGACGTGATAATTTGAAAAGGAACAAAAGGCATGTGAAAAAAAAACAATCGACCTGGTGCTTAAGTATGCTGACCTACTGTTTTAATGCAATATAGTTTTTCAACTGTCTGAAGATTATATCCCTTTGTAATTTTGAAGATGCTGGGTGGGGAATTGTGCTACATTAGTAACTTCTACCTAATATTTTTTAAAAAGCAAATGAAAGGAATGTCATCTTGATGCTGCTGGCACCCAAAAGACAAAGGGTTCATAACATCTCTGTGTTTACACTGTTGTTTACATTGTTTACATTGTTGTTCATGTCAGTGCCAGGTGATGAAAGTCATTGCAGTTGACAAAAATACATGAAGGTTTGTGCCAGATGATGACTAGAACTCATTTCAAATCTGATAGGCAAGAGTCAGAATTTATTGATATTCTCAGAA
Organism: Psettodes erumei; assembly: GCA_016785225.1. Classification (NCBI taxonomy): domain Eukaryota; kingdom Metazoa; phylum Chordata; class Actinopteri; order Pleuronectiformes; family Psettodidae; genus Psettodes; species Psettodes erumei. The sequence continues at coordinate 67,517 of JAFBJZ010000886.1, forward strand.
ATATTAACAAGTTTTAAGTTGAAGTGAAAAGTCGATGTGCATCAACTTCCTTTAGGAATATCAATCACATTTATATGCAAATGTGTTCAGCAAGCTCAAATAAACAGTTAAATAAACAATTAACGGAACTATAGATACAGTTTCTCTTTGGTGGGTCACTGGGGTGTTGCATTGCTGGATGAATTATCCCCCAGTTGCAACCACTGTCTTCACTTTGGGTTTCCTTCACACCCCTTTGCTAAAATAACTAACAATGACAACATTACAGCAGAGAATGAACACAGATACTATATAGCCTCAATCTCATGTCACTCTCCCACCATACAATATCTTCTCAAACTATGATGTCTTCCATGCCGGCTGAAAAAATGAATTATTTTGCATGGTGCAGCACAGCCATACATGTATTGTGCAGGCAGAATATAAATACATCAAAAACATTCAGACCTAGCATCAGTAAAATGTTAAAGAAAACCATGGTCCCATCCAAACCAAGGTCTCAGCCTTAACAGGATGGTACAGGAATTATAGAGCAGAGCAGCACTCAACATGTAATGAATTAAAAGAAATCGTACGTGAACAAACTTATTTTAGCATAAAGTGTAAAAAATTAAATGCTATGGCAGAACTGAATCTGATGTCTTACTGCCTTTTCATTACATTTTCTTTTTCTTTTAAAATGACTGTGTTTGCAACATAAAAGTCCCTCTTGAGACTGAGTAAAAAGAGCATGTGATAAAAAAAATTACCATGCAAACATCAAATTAGTGGCCAGTTGTGTTGAACACTTCATTTGCTGACATCTAATTTAAATCTACAAAAACTTTATTATTTTTTTTTTCTGGATCACAGTTACAATGAACTGCAACTATAGAAATCGTTCACATTACAACCAGTACCTTATTGAATACCATGACTATTACTAGCATTCTTGTTGTCATGGAAATTCACTAACTAAATAATTTGACAATCCACATTTTCCAGTGTTAAAAAACAGTGACTATGTGTCAAGAAATTCAGAGATGTTGAGGTTATTGTATGAAAAGTTTGAGGAACGTTTCTGTGGCATTATACAGCAGTGAAGTGTCTTTTTTCTTTGTCTTGTTTCTCTCAGCACAGCCAAACAAAGGCTTTTCCACACACAGTGCACAAAGAAGTAAAAATAAAAAGAAACAGTGGCATGCTCAGCCGGGGCACACGCATAATTCTGGTCTGTTATACATTCCTTACAAAATGTCCAAGGGATCAAAAGATTTACATTCTTTGAAGAAATTCAAGAACACATGGGGGGGAAAAAATCAAGGAAAAACTGAACAGCAAAAAACCCACCACACACCCTCACAAAACAAAACATGACAGGGAACATTCACCAGAGACACACACACACACACACACACACACACACACACACAAAACAATAAAATCCTGATACAGTAACACGAGGCAGCCTCAATGCAGACTTCAGACAGTGAGGTGAGACAGCAGGCTTTGGGCAGGACGCAGTGGAATATTACTCTGATTGTTGTGGATCCTCATAGAGCACGTCTGCAGCCAAGTGGGAGTCTGTATTGTGATGTCACAAGACTGCTTTCAACTGCTCCTTCCTCACAGAGACATACAGATTAAATAAATATTAATGAACCATCATTTTGGTCATGTACAATTTTAACATGCAGTGTGATGCCCAGAAAAAGACCAGACAGAAATATTAATTCACATTCAACTCAAAGGCTAATTCCACTTTATTTTAACCTAGAACTTATTTCCTTACTATTAGTCATCAGTTCTATCAAATACAACTTTTTTACTCACCAAAGCAAAGATCTGAGAACATGTTATAATAATGAGCTTATCTGATAATGTTCAGCAGCTGTTAGAATGCTGGCATGCTACGTGAGGCCAAGAGCCTTGTGTGCCCACTCTCTTAACACAATATTATTTAAATACTGTATATGAAAATTACTGTCGGTCAAACATTTTGTCAATTATCTCATCTTTGGTGGCAATTTTTCTGCCTCAGCAAGATGTCCATTCTTGATCCTACTATCAAAGGTGTTTGTTGTTGATCACAATACCAGAATGATCTGACTCACTGAAGAAATGGTTGACATTTAAATGCACAGAGGAGCTATGGTTGTAGCTCGACTATGCGATTATTTAATTTGGCTGCTGCCCTTATCCCAGTATACATGCACCTCAATAAATTGATTTATTGATGCAAGAATGCCTGGTAAACCTTTTACATCACAGACCAAACAATCAACTAACAAGGTAGCGTGTTGAGGTAATGCGAATAATCAGACTAATAAAGTTTCATCTAAACACACTAAGTGAATCAGAGATCTGGACTTAGGCTAAAGTACGACATGAAAGTGTTTATTTTTAGTCATCCAGTACATATGCAAAACTTCACACTTTCTTGTGTCTTATTCATTTAACCTCTTCAGGTCTTTGAATGCAAACAAACCAAAAACTATTGAATTGTTCACAGCCTGATGATGCATGCTGTGAGGAAGGGTGTCAAGTAAACATATTTTCAATTCAAAGGTGAAAAACGTACAGAGCCACTAATTAAAACTAAGATGTAGTTAGATTTGAAGCATTTTTTAAATTTTATGATCCGATTGTCTTTGTCCCATCTGACTCCTTTTTAACAATGTCACCATGTTATGAGATTTAAGCAGTCCATTATCTCTGTGCACTAATGGGACCGATGCCCACACCTACCAAAACCTACAAAAATAAGACAAATTGGAATGAACTGAAATTATATTATATAACTTAATTAATAACTTATATATTTACTTTCAACTACTTCAAAAGTAGGACTTGATGGAACTTGCTATGCCTGTGTTTGTATAAAAAGTGACAGTTCTTACTTTTTTATGCCACACAGAACAGCCTGAGCACTTCTTAAACTGTGTGATTTTTCTCCTCCAGTTTCTTGCTCTCCTCAGGTGTTCCCAGCTCCTTCTCACCGGTTTTCCAGCTGCCTTGTCTGTAGTGAATACAGAATAGCAAAAGTGTAATATACTTTTGCTATAGAAAGACCTTCTCACTGTGCTCCAGATGGCCGCAGCACTCCACAGAATGCTCTAGACTCATGTATTCAACATACACATATCACACTTTCTTTTTCTATTGTAACCCTTGACACCCCAGCTGATTATTATTCCAAATTCACACACCATGCAACAAATTCTGGTTTTGGAATGTAAAATGTAAATGTGCACATCAGTGTGTGCTGGAGCGTGTGTTATACCTTGAATTCTTTATGTAGAGCCAGTAGATTAGTCCCACTGCTGCAGCAGCTATGAGGAGCCCTGCCACGACACCCACTATGAGCTTTGACTGGTCCTCTGAATCTGTCTGAGAACCTGAAAACAGACAGCAACACTCAACTTAGCACACACCAACTTACACTGAGAACAGCACCTTCAGGAATTCACTAAAATTTCAACTTCGCTGTGATGAACTCAGACACCAAAATCACAGGATGTGTCCTCTGTTTACTGTGATGCACAGTGCTAACACAGACAGCAAAAATAATCCCACCACCTTTTACAACTTACCTCCTTTGCAGTGGTTTATACTCCAACTGACACCATATCATGTGACACTTTAGTGCCCTTACTGGTGTTTATACTTCAGCAAACTATTCTCTCTGTTACTTTAACCACACTGAGTGGAGTCTTGTTTATATTCCAGTAAAGTTACATCAGCAGCACAAAATGAAATGTTAGATACTTTGGAGGAGACACTGCATTAGTGAGTGTTTTGACATTCTGCTTTATCACATCTGTATACGCAAGCAATCACTCACATCATATTTCAGTCAGACTCACTGTCCCTCCCCAGTTCCTCACTCGGTGATCTCAGCTGTGCTACAGAGGAATAGGTTGTATTCTCTTGGCTGATGTTTCACTACAGTATAATTATAGGTTACAGCGACTGTTACAAGAATTAGAAAGGTTCAGGTGGTGGGAGCTGCAAATCAATGCAAAGCAGATGCAAACATGTTACTCATCTAACACAATTCTAAAACAAACCATACTATCTACATTGGCTACAATGAGCACAGCTCCACCTGCTCATCCGTCTCCTGTTCTCCATCGTCAGACACCCTTTCCACCACCATTTCTCTGATTAGCGCTCCTACATATATTCATGCCAGATCGCTGACTTCTTCATGTCCTGTGAAGACTTTTATTCGGGCTGTCCTGCCTGTGGCCTAAAACCTATTCCTGACTCTGCCTGCCTGGAAGCTTTTGTAATCAGCCCTGTGCTTCAGAAAATAGAAACCAAAATAACATAATAACATAATGTACTTAAATAATGTCAAACAGTTTTCCAGCCTCTAGAATGGAGTTAGGTCTCATTCACTTAGCCTAGTTTACTGTAGTTAGTATACTTAGCCCAGACTGCTAGTATTGGCCTGGGATGTCTGTGTTTAGTCATCTATGTAGTCACTATTTACTTTACACACTGATCAGTGACACCACTATTACAACCGCTGACAGATACAATGAATAATTATTATGATTATCTCATTACAATGGCACCTGTCAAGATGTTGGCTATATTTGGAAGCAAGTAAACAGTCGGTCCTTGAAGTGGATGTGTTGGAAGCAGGTAAAATAGACAAGTGCAAGGATCTTTGACAAGGGCTAGTTAAAGTAATGATGGCTAGTTGACTGGGTCGGAGCATTTCTGGAACAACAGGTCTCTCTGGTAGGCAGCAGACCTACCTATAGTGTTCCAAAGATGGACAACCGGCGAACCAGTGACAGGGACATGGGCACCAGTATTCCCCGATGGCCAGTACAATACTGTGTATACTGTGATGATTCCCTCTCAGCCTCCTGTGCACCCCACAAGCACCCACCACACTCACTAATAAATAGTACATGCATCCTATCAGAAACCATCGGAGCTAAAGACAGTAGGTTAAAGCACATGGCTCTCTGAAGCTAAACCCATCCACCCATCTCAGAGGTATAAAGGCATCCTCACAACTATCCCAGGTCTTTTTAAATTGTAATCCACATTTTCCCTATGTCACCCCATTGGCAGACAGAAAAACACTTGGTCCCACAAAACAAGACAAAAGTCCTGAATTTCACCCTTGTCAGACACAAGATGTATTATATTGTTATTCATTGGATTATCTTCACAAATAACAGACTTGACATGGATATAGTGCTTAAAAGGTTTTGGAGGGCACTTCCATTTTTCTTCTTCTTTTTATCTGTGTGTTATTTTATCATTAGTGTTCTCTTCATCCCTCATCATATCCCATAGGATTGACACATCCTCCTCCTTTCAGTCTCATCTTCCACATATTCCACAAACTTTCAACTTGACTCAGATACCATGCACTCTGATCGAAACCCTTCAGGCCTTCAGACCTGTGGTGTAAATTCTGCCTACAGCTGGTGGTTGTTGCTTATTTACAACCCCTTTTTCACATCAACTTTAAAGTTTTCCTTTGCTCTTCTGTTGATTCTGTTGATTGTTTCATCACCCCTGACCTTCAACAGCCCTTTAGCCTCCATTGTAGTCAATTACTAAGTAAAATAAATATCTGGCCTCCTCTGGGCTTCATCTAAAGCGAAAAGCTCTGTCTTCTGGCCTCCACGACTGTCCGACATTCTTTAGGCTAAAATCTATCTCCCCTGGCATCCAACAACCCTGGTTGCAGCTGACAGTCTTTCCCCATCTGATTCACTTTTTATCATTATAATCAATGGATTACCCCTGTACATGTCATGCTTCTTATTTCGCAGCTTGGATCCTCCATTATCGATGGGAATCTAAATGCCTAAACCTTTCTCTGTTGCCACTTTAATAAATATTATCATGCTTAATTCACACAGCCTTTCCACACATTCAGCACTCCTCTATCATACAAACATCGGGGGCAATTTAGGATTCAGCTTTCGACATGCAGAGGCTGGCATTATTGTAATATGCCTCTAAGAGCTCTTCTGCATAAGTGAGCCAGTGTGAAGAACAATAATGATGAGATAAAAGCTGAGATGAGGCTACATGATCAGACACAGTTCTGTCTGTCGGTGAATAGATGAACATGGGTGAGTTTATGCACAAAGAGTAATTGATGGGTGTTTTCTGGAAACCTAGTCAGGATAGGATAAAAGTTACCAAAAAGTATAGAAAAAAGATAAGGGCAAAGAAAAAAAAAAAAACTTACCTCTTTCTTCCGTTTCCTCCTTAAAAACTGAAATCAAACATAAATAAATTAGAACTCCTAAAAATAATAGTCAAACAAAATATGTCAAACATAATTCTACACTGATTCTGCAGATGCATCCTCATGAGATGATTGTGTCTCACAATAAGCAAAGAGGAATGCAGCTGTGCATTTTTAAAAGTTCCAGTTTACTATGCTTGTGGAGCATATGCCAGGCAGTGGCTCTTAGACTGCAAGCAGCAAAATGTGAGACAGATTTAGGACTCTAACTAATGATAATTTCAGCCAAACCCAGGAAACAGTGACAGAGGAGGATGGACAAAAGAAGTGGGGATTATTGTAGACAGAGAGAAAGGAGGAACAGCAATGGCACAGCATGTATGCATGAAATGAAAGGATAGTGCTGTAGCATTCAGTGTTAGCCTTTGACAGTCCTGGCCTTTCATTACATACTGCTTTTATTCCATTCCATATTTCTGTAGAGTGCATATTGTAATGACACTGTGTAATTGCTTTGCCTGCATGCATTTAAATACAAGTTCTACATAAGCACATTCTACAGCAGTTTACTGCCACTGATAATGGGTTTAAACTATTGGAGAAAATTCAGTTCAATTCAGTTTTGTTTATATTACAGATTACCTCAAGGCACTTTACAGAAGAAGGACCATAAAATTTAATAAAGATTAACCAAGGAGCTCCAACAATGACCAAGCACTCAGTGACAGTGGAGAGGAAAAACTTCCTTTAAACAGGAAGAACCAGACTCATGGAAAATTTAATTACAGCCTTTCAAACTCACTCTTCACACTGAAGAACATAGAGCTTGTAACAGTGAGATCAATGCTTCCACTGTCCTGTTAGCATTGTAGTGGCCCAGTCCCCACTGTTGAAAATGTAAGAATGTTGCTGATAATAACTACATTCCAGCATCATTCACACTTCACCATGATATCATAATTTAAGTATATTTTAAGTTTATTAAGGATATTTTTATATACATATTTAAAACCCAAAAAGTCTTAAATATATTCATAAAACCCCTCATTTCCTTATCCATATAAATGACAAATGACAATTTTACTCTGCCAGTCAAACAATGTCTAATCTTCTGGGATGACCATGAAAAATAAGAGGTCTATTTTCAGGGAGGCTTTGAATTGGTGCTTGCTCCATTTAGATGTCATCCTGTTGATTGTAATGTCACTGGAGTTGAACCCAAATGTAAGTGTTGAGTGTTGACAATGAGCAGTCATTATTAAAATTAGGCTCCGGTAATCAAGCTGCTGGCAGGATCTCTGTGAAATCAAACAAGCACCAGCAGCTTGTTTGTCTGCTGTATTAGCTGAGCGGTGGAAAAACTGATCTGGAGATACTCAGTTTGTCTTGGAGAAGGAGTGAGCATTGAATCTAATTTTGATTCCTACAAATGTTGACTATTTCAGTGTAATTACCCTAACACATCAATTCAAAACAACAGAAGGCATGTCAGTACATCAGTGAAGCAAGTGAAAAAGCAAGGGCAGGGTTTATTGCTGAGATACTGCCAGCCACCAGGGGGAGATCAGGACATTTTAGCCAGAGAAACTCTCTGGAAGAGAGCTCTCACTCTCCCAACTGCCATGTGTGGGGGCGCTCATGAGGTAGTCCAGAATGAATGGGTTCCTGAATGTCGCACCAGAATGTAATACTTATGTGTAAATGTTTTTTAATCTTTAAATTATCAATCTTCACTCTGATGGAGTAGAGTCAACATTTACTCCATTAAATTTGATTTTTGCAGCAGTTCAATTGTAGTGAAATATCCTTCTGTGAGTATTTGTGACATTATACCATTTAGCCAATTTACAGCATTTTCTACTTCAGTTTCACACATCGATGGAGCAGCAGCCACCTGATCCCAATGCAGCTGGACCCAGCTGAAATATATGGTTTCTGATACAGCTCATCTGATTTCTGTTTCGCTTTGGTTAAAAGGTAAAACATCTGTGATATCTGTCATCAAGGACGGGCATCCTGTTGCTAACGTTAACACTCTGATTAATCTTTAACTGACCAATCAGCATGCATTAGCAGTTTATGGGCAAAATCAACTTCCCTGTAAGGAAAATTTAGGCTCTTTTGTTTCAAAGGCATAATTATTTTAGTCATTTAGTTTGGTTCACCCACATTCACTGCAGACTACCTCATGACTGCACTCTAGGTGAATTGCTGCCATTTTTGGTACAATGGCATGAAATAGGAAGTGGAAAGGCTCTCAAGACAGATTTGTTCTGTCATCCAGCTTTACATACAGTCATTTGTTTGAAAGTTGCATAACTTAAGTTCTCGCTACACAGAAGCATGATTGTGCCTATCAAATTTTCCACAATCAAGAAATTAAAGCCAGCGTACCAACTTGCTTACAAGCATTAACTTACTGGAGGAAACATTGATGGACATGACATCTTCTCCCAGCTTGTTGCTGACACTGCAGCTGACAGTCAGGTTCACCTTTGGGATCACAGTGATTTTATGGATGGCCTTGCCGTTGATATAGGAGCTCTCCTCCTGGAGGCATAGCAAAAAGACATCCACTTAAGACATATTTGACAAAACCCCCCAAATATCACACTATAGCTTCTTTACCAGCTTTTGCAAATGTCAACATTAGACAGGGCAGCTGGCCCCTGTCAACATGATGCCAGATTCTGACAGTAAAAACCGAACTGCAAATCTGTAATTTATTTGTAATGCACAAGTGAATACAGAACACCTTATTCCAAAAAACCTTTCAACAGAGAAATGCTACCTCAAGCATTACATGCTTCGAGAGAGAAACCGAAAAGCTCCCAAAATAAGCAAGCACTTGGTGACTGACATAAATCTCTAACTAGAAGTTGGGTGACAGTCTGCCTTGAACTGATGGGATAAAACAGAGATGGGAGAGAGAGGAGAAAGAAGGGGCCAGGACAAACATTAAACATTAAATTCAGGGCTAGGGCTTTTTGAAACATTCATTCAAGGCACTGCAACATCATATTTGAGCATGCCTTATAGAAATCTGAGCAGGATACGTATTATACAATCCCACTACTACAAACATTTGCCATAACAGGACAATTAATCAGCTTTAAGAGCAGAAATGATCCTCTGCTAAACAACGGTGAGCTACTCTGAAAACTGAGCTGTGTTAGGATGTGGGCCTACTCTGCTTATTGGGCGTGGCTCTCTCTCTCTCCAGTAGGTGTGGGCGTGGTACAGGTGAGGCTAATGACTCCAGTGATCACCTGCTTCTGAGCTCCAGTCAGCTGCAGTATAAAGGTCAGTCCTGACTTCCACTCACCTTCAGTCTGTTCAGTATACATAGTGTTAAGTGTGCTCTGGCCATCCAGTTTGCACCTTCTACTCTGCATTATGTCTGGGTTATGTTTGTTGGTAATCCTGTTCCTTACCTCTCAGATCATCATTATCTGCCAAGCCTGATCCTGCTCTGTCCTCCCACTAACCTACTGCCTGGAAATCTACACTGCCTGCTCTCATCCCGCTGACTCTGCCTGATCCTACTCTCCACCATTCCCCTCACCTGCATTCATGGAATTAGATTAATGAACCACCTATGCTGGATTTCTTCTTCACATCCCTTCATCCACCACACATTGCCCTTTTTGGACAGCAAACTACAGGAGCTCTGAGTATCCTTTATCCTTTTGTTAAAAGTTCAGTTTTGTCTCTGAAATTCCGCCTGAGTATTTTGCCTTGCCTAGGGTGATTTTGTGTTTGCCTGCTGGAAATCTTGCACCTATTCATGAGAACTTGTTTTTGTTTCCAGCCCAATTGATTAAGAGACTTTCAGTTCATTCCATTTTTTTCTATACATGATTCTAACCTTGTCATGAGGGATTTTTTGTTACGATATCCTTTTGCTTTGGAGAGACTTAGGCTAAATTCTGAGAAAACAAACTGCCTCCTTTTTGTCTGCCCTCCTACTTGACGTAATGAGCTAAGTGGAAAAAAATTGTGAAAACCTCAGGAGCTCTTTTTTATTTTGATTATGAGAGAAAAATTAACTGGCAGTGAACCAACCAGATCCTCAAAGAACACTTTAATGACACCGAGCTGCACTGTGCTGTTTATTTTGCTGCAATATCTTTTCCACCACCAGCTGCACTTGACACATCTCTGTCTTTTAAGATAGTTACACACAGCCATGTCACTGCATTTCTGGAGACCCATCATTGACATGGAGTCCTTGACCCTTTACCTTTGACCATAACCATCACAACTGAATGCCTGACCCCAACTTTTACCATAACCCTAAACTAACACTAACCTGAACCCAAAAACAAAGTCTTAACCCTGAAAGAACAAGTTAAACTTGTTGGCCTCAAACTGTTACACCCCACAAGTTTTGTATAGTGGTTTTTGGACCCAACAGATCCAGGAACTCGCACTCCAACACTTACATTTGTGTTATTGATGCTCCACTGGAAACTGGGTTCTGGTACTCCCTCAGCCTCGCACGTCAGAACTTTGTGTTTGGCGTCTTCAGCACGTTGTTTGGTTAGACTGGTGATTACGGGTTTCCCTGATGCAAATAGTGTTTTCATTATCAGTGTATGTGAATTAACACTGAATGTTGAATAAAATTAATCAAATGAAATCAAACTCTTGACATATTCAACTTCTCCACAGAACAGAAGATTTACACACACACTTACTCACCTTCTACAACCAGTTCGAAGCTCTCACGTCGTGTGAGGCCAGTAATGGAAACCTCACATGAGTAGGTTCCTGCATCAGCAAAGGTCAACTTGCTGAACTCTGGTTCCTTCATTGCCTTTCCATTCTGAAAACCAGATTCATGATGTCACAGTATACATTTCAAAGCAAAGTGGACCACGAACATTGGCACATGTCCCTTTTACATCCACTGCAATTTTCATTTGTCCAGCTGCTCTCACAACTAGCCCTACCAAGGACCCCCTATACTGTACATGTATGAATGCAAGATGAGAGTCTGATCTATCTGTCTCTGTTCTAGGCCCATTTCTCCTGTTCAGAGAGTGCAGTGTAAAACCTGCAAATCTGCAAATGATCACAGGATCAGTGCTCTTCCCCACTCTCTAATTTTTACTTAGATTAGATTTTAATTTTTAAACCGCTTTAAAAAATGGAAAACCTAGCAACCTCATCATCTGCACCAACACACAAAAAAGAAGAGAACAAGCCAGATAGGCTTACAAGTGAGAAAATTTAAAATAGTTACCTGAGAATGACTTAGTATTACACACTTTTTTCTGCTGTTCATCTGGGTTTTTTTTTTAAATTGTGGCACTATTATAACTTTGTTTCAGTCTATTGTGATTGAGATACAACAGCAGTGGATATGGACACTAATTAAATTTATATATATATCCTAATATATCCTCATATGACCTCTTATCTCATTTGAAAATAAATCCTTCTTGTGTTGAAAATCCTCTCAGCACATCTCTTTATCCTGTGTCTTCAAATGCTTGGATGACTGCTGCCATTCTTCTTGGAAGCTTCACTACACTACCTGGATTGCAAATACTTTTAAGAGGCACAGCCACTTCAACACAAAGCAGACATCCGTTTTCTCCTGCAGTTTTCATAAATAAAACAGAACATGTAATCAGTCCCACCATGTGCATCCATCCCATGAATGCATATGCATGAGTATGAAATGCACAATGGTTATTCTATGCTTCTGTGGCAGGTAGAATGTGGTTTTAATGATAAAACAGGCTTCAGTATTTCTTCACTGGCTTTACTCTTATCCATAGTGTATCCTAATTTTCTTTCTGTAATGCTTTAGATTTGAGAATAATGTTATTTTACTTTTTCTTAGGCCTTATACTTTACTATACTACTTTACTACTATACCAAATTTCCCCAATATATGAACTTTATCTTAAGAGGATTTCTATTTTTGCTTATAGATTAGCATTTGAATATGCTTCCCCTTCAGGAAAAGTCTATGAATGCAGCATGTTTTTGTTTTTAGGATATGTTCTCTGTCAGACAGTGACAGTGTAGAAGAATCGGTTTGACACTGTTCTTGAACAGAGGTGTTGAAGGAAAAAAACTATCCTCATTGTCTGACCACTAATCACAATGAGCAGGTTTGTTCACTGGCTAAAGCGAAGACAGACAATTCCACAAATATCCTGTTCCCTCATTCCCTTCTATATTTCAGTGCCTCTTGTCTCTTATCAAAGACCCAACCTCAGCACCCTTTACCTTTGTCCATGACACTAAAGCATCGCCTGAGGTGGTCTTTTCCATCTTCACAGACAAAGTGTCCCCTACTGTCTTCACAACCTTCCCAGTGGGACTCAAACTCAGGTCCAAGTCTGTGAAAACAAGAAAAAAGGGGAGTGTAAGCACAGTGTCCATTCATTTGTTGCTTCTCAACAAAGATGTTATGACCTTGAAGACACTGTCACAAGCTCTTTCTTTTGGTAGAGTGAAATGATTTCTTTCAAACATACCATGAATAAACAACAACAATGACAACTGAACTTGTTTGAGTATAATGTTGTTTGAAGTAATAAAGATGCTAAGCTTTAAAGTGACACCCCTACATGTGCTTTTTGGCTTAATGATTAGTCTGTGGGTAAACACACACAGCAGCCAAGATGGAATAAATTTCAAAAATGTGGGGATTGTGTGCATTTTCTGTCAGACGTCATGAACTGTTGCTCACTCAAAGTCAACCACCACCAAAACTGTGGATTTACATTTCACTTCTGCGTGTTTTTATATTATTGTCAAAACTGTCAAATTTATGTTGAAAACTTAACATAAAAACAAAATTACAGTATATTACAGCGCAATAGGGTACATTCTGCTACATCAGAAATAAAAAAATAATCTGGAATTACTTTCATTTTGTCCACTTGGAATGACTGCAAACATAGCATGAAAAAAACTTATTGAAGCGCTTTTTACATTATTGTTAGACTATATCCCTTAGTCCGACTAAAACCAGATTTTAATATGCATATAAACTCCTTAGTCCAACTGAAATTGAACTTTTCATATTTGGACTGATCAACCCAGATAATGTATTTGAGAATCGGACTCAAAATGGCCAACATGCTCCCTTGCACCCTCCCCAGTTCTCCCCACAGAAGTCAAACAGAATGCATAACAGGAGAAAAAGCCAGTAACTGCAGGCTATCAGCAGTAATGGGGGTGTCCTCTGTCTTCAGTTAACACCATAAGTAAGAGGGATAGCATGATTCTTATTTGAATACAAAGTAGTGCTGGGCGGTATACCGGTTCATACCGAATACCGGTGGTTTTTTTTCTATGATATATGAATTCATATACCCCAATACCGGTGAGTATGTAGCCTACAAAACGTTGGGAACGCAGAGCGGCGGAAAGTCGCACCACAGGACGTTGTTTGGGAGGGGGCTGTTTTGCAGTTGCACCAAACAAGCAGCATGCGAGAGCCTGCATGCCCACAGCATGCCTGTGCTGAGCGGTGGACAAATTGAACAGCCCCGGTGAAAGTAGCGAAACTGGAGTTTCAGAACGGACAGTGTCTGTTGTATGGAGTTTCTCCAGCTATAAAAAATCCAATGTTGATCAAAATATAATATTATGCAAATGTTGTCAGGCTAAAGATGTAGCCGCAGCTATTTGCTCCACCACCTCAGCCGTCATCATGTCCTGAAGTATGAAGAGTGCATAAATTCTGTATTTTGACTGCAACAGTGATGCATTCTTATTCCTTCACTTCATTAGAATTATGAGTGCCACCTCTTTGTGAACAGCAGCAACTGTATTAATACTAGTGTGAACATTAATGTTTTTTCTACAATATTCACTCCTCATGACAGTAAAATAGGTCATTGTAAGCCAATTTACTGCAGTAATTATTCTCAAAATTATTTGAAAATTAGGTCATGCATGAAAAGGTTGGGTTGAAAGAGGGATTGGAGAAAGGGGGGGTAGAGAGATAGAAGAAAAGGACAGCAGAAAAGAAGGAAGGGTGGCTCATAGCTGGACTAAACTGTACATGGAAACGTAGTCAGGGTACACAACTTGTTGTTGGTGTTTTTTAGGTCAGTGTGTTCTGGGTGACAATATGTTCTCGTTGGGAGTCAGTCTTCTGGAAGAGCTGAGCATGAGATGTGTATGAAGAGCTTTGGTTCCATTAATGCAATTTGTATGATAGATTAAATTAGATTAGAGTTGCATATTGGCCTGATATCTTTTATTCCTCTTTATCATGTTCCTTTTATACTATAAAAAACAAACTTGGGTTTACTTATGACTTAACCCCACATTCACCACCCCACTACCCCAGTGCCTCTAAGTATTTTTTTCATAGGCCACATTAACACACCATTATAAAACTTGTCATGAATTCTTAAAGCCTTTACAAATCTCATCATAGAAGTTCACTTTTGATCCCGACTCTTAAAATACTATAACGGGGTAAAACTACTTGATTCTTTTTTAATAGATTTGATGACTTTGCAGTGTGTAATAAAATATAAAGTAGCCAAAAGGTTCATGTGTGCTAAACATGAAAAAAAAAACATATCAGCAGCAGTGCTACAAAAAATGTTAGTAATGCTCACAACAAATCATCGCTTATTCTGTGAGGTATAAGGACATTTATTTTTCTTCTTTATGTGAGTTTATAGTACAAAATAGGTCTGTATTGTTAAGAAATACAGACCTATTTCATCCCATTCATCCCAGCAGTTAGACTCTACAACGCATCATGACGATCATGAGAGTCACTCGGTCACTTCACTGCCACCCTATAGCTGACACACACATTTATTTATCTATTTACCCAACACCTCTACAAACCTCCACCCGAATTGCATACCGTGTATGCTCTGTTGTTTGTATATAGTGTTTTTTGTTTTGGTTTTTTTTGTATATACCGTTCCCTTTAAATGCTGTTAATTTATGTGACACATTTAACCGCTGTGTTTCCTTTCCTGTAATTGGAGCTGAGGTAAATGCACAAATTTGCCCATTGTGGGATCAATAAGAAGTTTTCTATTCTATTCTATTCTAAAAAAAATAGCACTGTATTTGAGTGCAGGACTTGCCACATCATACAAAAAGGTGTTTAATTTACATTTACATGGCTTCGAGCCAGCTTGCCAATGGCAACATCCCAGTCATTAATATATCTTAAATAATTTCCAATCTGGAAGGTGTTTCTCTCCTCAGTCACAAAAGTGAATTTAAAAATTAGGAACTGTGTAGTGGAACTGCAACATTGGTCACCGAGAAATAACGATGTGTCACATTTGTTTATGACAATAAAAGGGGCCCATTTGAAGTAAAGACTCAGGAGGGAGTGGTGGTGGATGGCAGGAGGGAAAATGGCTTATCAGTTGCCTGAGCTCCTCGCCTTCCCTTTCTCACTTTTATTCAAAGGATGTCAAAAAATGTCTAATTAGTTCTTCTCCTCCCTGCCAGACTGGGCTCTCAAAGTTCAAAGTGGATTACCATTAGTCTGCTTCCCTGACTTTACTTACATTTACATAGACTCTATTTACAGCGACTTAAAATACCTTGTTATATAGAAGAGGATAGAAATTCCGATAAAGGTGGGCATGGGGGCGTTCAACAGTTGGGTTTTGTCTGCGCTGCAGCAGTGAGTTCCCTCCTAGCTGTGGTACCGTATGCTAAGGCACTGCATATTTCATGAGTACTCACAGCCAACGACCATGCTCTGGGAGGCCTCCAGTTCCTCATTGTCGGTCAGGGAGCATTTGTAGTCCCCTGCAGCCTCTCTCCTGATTGCAGTCAAAGTGTAGGTGTCAGAATTTTCCACCAGCATCTTCTGACCCTGGTGGAGGGAGAGAAGGAGGAGGACCATGGGGCACTATTAGTCTATCATTCTAATATAATATCAGGAAATCAGAAGAAAAGGAAGGGAGGAGGACGATAAGATAAGACTTTATTGTCATTGTGGTTGAATGAAATTTGTTTGGTAGCTCTTACAGAGATCAGCAGCAATAGGGAAAATGTTATAAAATATATACACTAAGATAAGACAAAAAAATATAATAAAACGAAAACGAAAAAAAATAAAGATTTTAAGACAGGGATAAGACTGCAATGTAGCAGTCCCATTGATTACTTGAAATTAAAGGTTCTCAAATAAAATCTGATTGCTAAGGCTTTAAAAAACCCACACATAAATGCGACTATCACCACAATATTCAAATTTCCCTTTTAAATTTTAACTTTTCCACTTTCACGCCAATTTCAGAAAACTCTATTCAAATTTGTGGTAAGTGTTATTGAGTCAAAGTTTGGGGGTGTGTGTGGCTGAATGGAAAGACCTACAGTATGCTGTTGCTGTTTATGCAAGTTTGGGTTCTGACTGACCTTGATGTGGAAGAAGAAAGATCTGGGTGGAGGGTTGCCATCAGCGTGACACTTCAGCGTCACATTATCTCCTTCTACGATGGGCCTCTTGGACATGATTTGGAGGCTAACCTTCTCGGATGGATCTGAGAGGTTCGGTGATCAGTCAAGGGGAAAAAGGAATAGAAGAAAAGAAAGGGATGATTGAGAGTCAAAAGACTCACACTGAATCAATCCAACAATGTAACAATACAGATACATACAACATATGTAAATTATCTTTGATCACATTTGAAAAGGGGATCCTAGCAGTCTTTCATCAGCCAAGTGGATAGATATCCTCCTTACACAGGAAGAAACTGGTAAAAGTAGCTTACAAATTCAAAAACTCCTCCATGAACTTGTTATAGCTGAGGCTTCCAAGGTTCCACGTTTTTATTTAGTGATCCAAGGCACCCGTCTGCTCTTCAAAGTTCAAGAATGGAATTATAATTCCCTGTTGCAATGCCTTAAAATCCAAACATTTAGCAAAGCCACAGCGGAAAGCTCAGCAGGCACTATCTTCATCATTTCACCATTATGTACAATGTCAGAGCCTTGTGATAAATGCCCTTGAACAAAGAAGTGATCTATCTGAAGGGGTTTAGCCGCAAATGAAAACCTGAAATAATGCAAATTTGACACACCAGACCACTGCACCTTCCATTTCTGCTTCTATACAGCACTGGATTCTTCTTTAGGGCTTTTATTTGACCCAGCATGCATTAAATTCTGCTCATGGTAACATAAGCCTGACATTTACATGTGAAGCAAGACAGAATGTTATATTGTATGACACCACACAGTAATTTAATTTCAAATCAAAGGTTATAAGTCAATATGTATTTTCCTAGTAATAACAATGAGTTGCTATACTGAATGTGCCTTGGAAGACTGTCCCCTATTTCAGAGCTTAAATTTTCCTTTCATGACACATGTAAAGTATATTGTCAGACATTCTCAAAGATACAACAGACTTGCTCCTGATTCTCTTCACTCCTAATAGAATTACTGCTGGGGTTGGCTAATCAGAATGTCACCACTTAGCATGGATAGAACATGGGGAGTAGGGGAGCTGCTACTGTCAGGTCATCAGTCAGTGACAATATTTCATTCAGTTCATCCAACTCATGCCTTTTACGAAATGAATCAGAAAGAAGTTTGAGGAGCCTGATTCTCATAATGAATCAGGTTGTGTTTCATGTTAAATTATAGATATGAATGTACACATGAAACATGTCTTGATGTATTTTTTAGGTGTACATTTTAGGCATTCTTCATGCTCCAGTTGCATATTGAGAAATGAGTGAACTAATGTCTCAGTGACATGCAAATGTCCATGAGCACAAACTGATCATGGATACTGCAATGAAGAAAACATTTTAAAAATCTCTCTCTATATACACTATATTACCAAAAGTATTCGCTCACCTGCCTTGACTCATACTATGAACTGAAGTGCCATCCCATTCCTAACCCATAGAGTTCACTATGATGTCGGTCCACCTTTTGCAGCTATTACAGCTTCAACTCTTCTGGGAAGACTGTCCACAAGGTTGAGGAGAGTGTTTATAGGAATTTTTGGCCATTCTTCCAAAAGCGCATTGGTGAGGTCACACACTGATGTTGGTCGAGAAGGCCTGGCTCTCAGTCTCTGCTCTAATTCATCCCAAAGGTGTTCTATAGGGTTCAGGTCAGGTCTCTGTGCAGGCCAGTCAAGTTCATCCACACCAGACTCTGTCATCCATGTCTTTATGGACCTTGCTGTGTGCACTGGTGCACAGTCATGTTGGAAGAGGAAGGGGCCCACTCCAAACTGTTCCCACAAGGTTGGGAGCATGGAATTGTCCAAAATGTTTTGGTATCCTGAAGCATTCAAAGTTCCTTTCACTGGAACTAAGGGGCCAAGCCCAGCTCCTGAAAAACAACCCCACACCATAATTCCTCCTCCACCAAATTTCACAGTCGGCACAATGCAGTCCGAAATGTACCATTCTCCTGGCAACCTCCAAACCCAAAGTCGTCCATCAGATTGCCAGATGGAAAAGCGTGATTCATCACTCCAGAGAACGCGTCTCCACTGCTCTAGAGGCCAGTGGCGGCGTGGTTTACACCATTGCATCCGACGCTTTGCATTGCACTTGGTGATGTGTGGCTTGGCTGCAGCTGCTCAGCCATGGAAACCCATTCCATGAAGCTCTCTGCGTACTGTACTTGGGCTAATCTGAAGGTCACATGAAGTTTGTAGCTCTGTAGCAATTGACTGTGAAGAAAGTCGGCGACCTCTTTGCACTATGCGCTTCAGCATCCGCTGACCCCTCTCCGTCACTTTACGTGGCCTACCACTTCGTGGCTGAGTTGCTGTGTTCCCAAACGCTTCCATTTTGTTATAATAGAGCTGACAGTTGACTGTGGAATATTTAGGAGCGAGGAAATTTCACGACTGGATTTGTTGCACAGGTGGCATCCTATGACAGTTCCACGCTGGAATTCACTGAGCTCCTGAGAGTGGCCCATTTGAATGGGTGAGCGAATACTTTTGGTAATATAGTGTATATATAACTTATATGTTGTATTCTTAATTATGGGATGGTTTACATCTTTCCAACCACTCTTCAAATTAAACAAATAACATTTTAAAACCAAAAGTGTTTTTCTGTTGCTGATCTTTTGTGGAACGTCAAGCACACATTCATGTAGGCCTGTGTGAATTTATATATATATATGTAAATGCTTTTTGATGTTTTGACCATTCACTTCCCTTTCTGACAAGTGGTAAATAAACAGAAGATGTAATGCTGCTCACTCACAATGAACGGCAAGGGGTTTCAGGTCAGTCTTCTGATTGGTCAGCTCATGTGTGGACACGCAGGTGAAGACTGGACCAACATCCTCCTTGGTGGCTGCATACTGGAGAATGGAGGAGGTAGTGGACAGGCCTGTGGCTGGATCCACCTTCGTGCTGTGGGTGATCAAGACAGCTGCAGGGGAAGAGAGAGATCAATGACAATGACGGTTAGTGCTGCAGTTGTTGCATTCAGCCCCAGAAACCAGATGGGCTGAGTCTATTATAGCAAACAGAACAGAAAAGTCTTGAAGACTAAGTAGTCTTTTAGGAACAGTTTCAATGCAGGAGCAAAGTAGCAATCAAAATGTGGCTTTTGACTTAGACTGGCCCATCAAAAAAACCCATCTGGAGAAACACACAAACAGCCCATGTCCACTTAACATGCAGTAACATGAGAGAAAAAAATTAGCTGTGGTAATTTGTAGAGTAATATGTCAAATAACAGAAATATATTGGTATTGTTGCAGCAATAGTGTGGGAGCGGGGAGTTTACCGAGGGTTTGCGAAAGCATCATATGTGTAAGCCAGTCCTGTTCAGTTTGGTGCAGTCTATGCCAGTTCTGTGTAGTGCTGCTAACTACCTGTCGCTACTGTAAATAAAGCGCATGTTGCAGACCTTCATTTCTGCCTCCTTCATGCCTGCTGATGGCTACAATATCAACTTGTAATGTTGTAATTTAATTGTTATTGACACAATTAAATTACAGATTCACTGATGATTTTACTGTTGTAGTTTGTGAAAAAAAACACTGTATCAGATACACATTTTCATATTACAGTCCACAACTACAACAAGAAAGTAGCTACAGTCTCACAAAATTACGTTATAACAGAGAATAAAAGGAGAAGACTTCATACTGGACAGCAGTAAACACATCACAAGATGTACTTAATTTTGAATGGTGTTTATTCCTACATCTGTGGTCTGAGTTATAGAGGCATGAATATTTCACTTTTCAGCCAGACCTTTATATTTTGTTTTGTTTTTTCCTCTGTTGGCCATGTAAAAACCTCTCAGCCAGAGTCCATTGCTGCCTCAGTGTTTTAACAATAATGGAAATAAAACTTTGCTGCAGGACCAAACAGAATGATGTCAGCTGAAGAGGGAGGCAGACCTGAGGCCACTGAGAACCAGAGTTGGCCACACAGCCTGCACCGCTGGGGGCCGTCTCTCTGATGGTTTCTTTTTTTTCCACATTAAGCCGCCAGTCTAATTTGTGTGGCGGCCCGTCGAGAAAAGTCCCCCAGTGACCACTCCATCATTGTTTCTGTGAATTTATTAATCATCAGATTCTCACCGACTGATCCCAGATAGAATCAAACCAACTCCACATGGTTTTGCTCCAATTATCTGATGCACGAAATGGTCTAATTCAGGTGACAAAACTCAAGATGCAGTATCATATGACTGCACCCTTCACTGACTGGTAAACAACAGTGAATAATGTATTTAACTATTGTCTTTAGTAAATACAATACAGTATGACACCTTTCTTTTTCACTCTCCTCACACTGTACAAAATCAATTTCTTGCCCCCAGAGGAATCTCCATCGATAGCATCTCGTATGATGTGACAGCATACAGTTTGGGATTTGTTACCTTTCCCATCAGCCAAGGGTGCCCCATTCTTTTTCCATGTGAGCGTAGCTGCAGGGTTCGCATTTGTCGCAACACATGTTCCCACCTGAAACAAACAGAAAATGGAACAAAGAAATTAGAATATAAAACAGGAGACCATAAAACAAAGTCTATACATGCAGAACACTGTCTTAATCAAATTCCAGTCATTTAATTGAAAATGCTAAGAAGCAGATGCAGATGCACAATTTATTGAAGTGAATCTCTACAGTTGTACAGTATAATATAATGTTCGCTTTTCAACAAGAACAGGAGAATGTTGGACATGTGCCAACCCCCCCCCCCCAAACAGCTATCTCATTCAGCAATAAATAACTTCTTGTGTTCATAAGCACACTGTCTCCCTGTCCTGTGGCTACATCTGCAGGACTGAAGGTCAGTAAAGGTAGCAGAGATCCATGTGTGAACAAGATGAGGAGCGAGTCACAAGAACATTCCTTCTCTCCCACTGTGTCCTGTACCACAGTCTGCACCTCAGAACAGCCCTGAAAACATGTCAAAATATATGGTACAGTAGTCACAGTAGCTGAAACATTTGTTAGAATATGTACCACAATCTAAAAATGTATGCAGTCACTATATAAGTATGCACATGTATGCTTTTATTTAATTGCCCTGTCCATACATTTGTTAAAGCTTCATTATGTATTTTCTGAGTGTTTTAGCAAACCTCACCCTTCTAACCAATCAGACAAGGATGACATTGGGTGTTGGGGGGTCATGGCTGGCAGAAAATACATGCATGTGCTTCTGGCCTGCGACCTCACACCAAAGCTACAGTACCTAGCATTATTTCCTGAAAGGCTCCACAATGGCTGACTCACAGGCTAGCAAGGTCCTGTTTCCTACATGAGCTGAAAACATGATGAGGGTGTAGATGAAGAGCAGGGTGCAGGAAAGAGGGAAGATGGGAGTAACAGAGTGGCTTGCTTTCAAGCGTCATGCGAGAGCTCGTTTGACTTCCAGAACTTGCATATTATAGCTCTAAGTTTCACAACATATTATGCTGGGAAAGATAATTTGTGTCTGATACGTTTTCTCCTAGGAAAAGGACACACTGAGTGGCCAGTCAAGTTGGGCAGCGAGCTACCGGGATGTGCTTGTCTCTGTGGGTGGATACTTACATCTCTTAAAAGGTTGGAGCAAATTTCCAAAAAGGCATTATTTGAATTAACTGACCACATATTATAAATATCAAAACTAAGTTAAGTGATATTAAACCAACCCTGGGACCAAAATTGTGCCAGTTTTGAGTCTGGATTAGATCATAAGAAGCCAAATCTATTCACTCAGCTTTTATTTCGGTACTTCTGCTGACCTGCACTGTGAATGTGCATATAAGCTAAATATTTATTTTCAACAACATCTAGATCTAACATTTAAATTTGACATGACATTTTTTTTTTAATATTTAAGACTTAAATGAATCTGAATATGACAAAGTTCCCAATTATTGCTGTAAATTGGCAGAAGTGACTTCAATTTCAAACCACTTAATTTTTTTTTAAACATTGTTGCTAAATGTGCCAAAATGTTGCTTTTAATATTAGCATGCACCACTTTACAATGGGCACTCCCTGCACATCTGCTCAGGACTACAGGACAGGATATTAGTAGAGCAATAAGGTGCTGATCTCATGGTCCATTGTTTGAAATGACTTTACATATGGTATAAGTATACTAACTTAATTATTGCCAGGTAAACCATGTCACTTTATGCAGTGCTAGCAGCCAGTTAAAGTCAGCTGATTTCTGGTTGAGCTATAAGTAAACAGTACAAAAGGTCACCAACATTACCATTTTCACAATAGCAACATATGGCATAGTTAATTAAAGCAGACAACCAGCAGAAATGCTAAGAGGTATATATCGCCATGCTGAATATCAGAATTTGCTTGTTTTAGCTAAAAGCTCATCAGCTTTGTAGCAGATTTTTTTATTTTATAATATATCTGCTGTTTGCTCATTCCTGGCACATTCATTCATCACTGAGCAGTTACTGGCATGTGGAATGTTTGAAATGCAGATCACAGTGAGGGAGAGCACAGGGCATGATGTGACTGAAGTAATTATTTAGTTGTCAGCACTGATCAACAACTTTGTGAAACCCCTACAGGTATGTTATGATCTGTAAGTGATGTGAGCCAGTCTTTTCTTGCATTTTGGTTTTGCTGTGGGCTGGAGAAGTGCAGCAGACACTCTTTAGTTTCCCTTCCCTAACCAAGTATAATGGCTTAAATTTCACAACATCAGCTGTTCTGGATATCCTATATTTGAACCTACATCATATCCTCCCTGGTTTATTAAACTTGACTGAGGTATAATTTTTAATTAATCAACTAATTAAACTAATTAAACTAAAAAATAATTTCAAAGCATATGAACATTTGATGACTGTTATTTATCACATTATAATGTGGTTGTAAGCAGCCAAGTTTAAATGTATTTGCCAATTATTAAAACTACTCCAGGTTAAAAGCACAGCTTGGGGTGGCACGGTGGTACAGTGGTTAGCACTGTTGCCTCACAGCAAGGAGGTCCTCAGTTCAAACCACAGTTTCTTGCCCTTGTATTTGTGCTTGAATTCAGCACATGGCTCACATAAGTTCTTCATGGAAAAACTAGACATGGGATGAGTTTTGCAAACCAAAGAAAATGTCAATTCTGCATTTACTCATGCGACAGTTCTCCACCAGTCAACATGACAGCTTTGCTATCATTTCGAATTCCTCTGAGTATCACGCAACCATGCCTTGGTCTGGCCTTTGTGCAAGTTGACAAAAACCTTCTCTTCCCACTTTGTTGTTTCCCGTTTGGTTCTCACTGTTATCCCCTACATCTCTGCCTGTCTCAATCTCTTCACTAGAAAATGCTCAAAGCTGTTCAGTAGCACCTGAATTTTTAGGTGTGAATACCATCAGAGGCAGCAGCACTCACTTGATCCATAATAAATGTGCATGTGGTGAAAGAAATTGCATTGCTTGCTAGAGAAGAGGCAGACAAGAATGTGCTGCCCACAGCTTTCCAAAAGTTTTCTCTTTTTTTCCCAACAGATACTCATGCTAAAGTGAATGTGAGAGTATGTGTGTTCAGAGAATGAACATAAACAACAAAACAAGGAAAGAAATTCTTACAGGCGTTGAGTGTTTAACTATGAATCAAAGCAAGTTGGGATTTGAAATGTAAGGATTATTCTTAAACGCTCACAGAGACATTTGTGCACACGCTGTTGTTCCATCATGACATTCATTGTGGCTTTTCATGTTAATGTTCTCAGTTAAAAGGATTTTAATAGCAACCACAAGAGACAGCTGCAGCCTTACTTTCACTGCAGCTGCACAAATCTCCTATCAACCGTGTCAGGCACAATCATGGACATCCAGTGAAAAAGAAGAATGACATAGCACAGCATTGATATTTCACTCTTGGGTTGGTCAAACACATCATGACTTAGGTTAAATTAAAACATTAAAAACACCATACATTTACATGATTTACTGTTTTAGGGACAAATCTTATCAGTTCACAGTTTGCAGCAATAGAAAAATTAACTGCCTATAAATCATAGTGCTTTCTACTTAAGAAACATACTGGTGGCTGCACGCTATAGTTCCCAGATTGATTTCTCTGGTTTTACTTCATTTCAGTGACATATGAAACCCAAGTAGCAGATCCTTCAAACTTCTTTAAGATAGAAAATCCATTATAGTGAACTGTCTGTCTTGTCATAGCTACTGCACTACATTGCAGTAACATAACTTCAACCAAAATAGAAAGATAAAAAGGTGCCTCTCTCAGTCAAAGTTGATTTTGACGTAGTACCATGCTGGAGCAATTGAAACCCAGTATCTATCTGAAAGTAAGAAATGAACTGTGATGCTTTGGAAAATAACCACCAATGATGTCAGGTGATGTAAATGCAAACTCTAGTTAGGATTAAAACAAGTACAAAAATGCAAAGTCCTGCACTGAATTTTATTTTTGACTTATTTCTTCTTGGACTGTATTTCTGTGTTTTTTGTGTATTTCTTCTTGCTTCCTGCATGCCACAGCCCTGCACCATAAGTGGTAACTCATGTAATACTTTATCATGTACCTAAAAGCTCAATCAAACTCCTTACTATACTATGCCTCTTTTTAATGTTTTGGACACCTTACCATTATATGCATTTTTTTTTGCTTTGGATGCCAAACACCAGAAACACAGCACTGAGTGATTCAGTCGATAAATCACAGGTGGTACAGTTCATGAAACATATTCTTAAGGGAATGCCTTCAGTTGAAATCCACATTTATTTGTGCGTGTGATGTAGTGGGACAGCTTCATGCCCCCACTGTGCAGCACACCAAAAAATAAAGGCTGTAGTGAATCTCACCATTGTTGGTTTATTTCTCTGCAGCGCTGCAGCCTTGTCCATAACCTGAACTGATGACGGTTTCTCTGCAGACAGCAAAAAGGAGAGATCACATGAGGGTTGTGTGGGGAGAATATGCTCAAAGTTCTTAAGATTTCCATTTCACCTGGTTTATCTGTGCTCAGCAGCAAGTTTACATGTATTATTTTAAAATTCATGCTGTGGGACATCATTTCATGTCCAATTTCATGCTTGGTTCTGTATAGCCCATTAGCAAGGGATACATGAAATTTTGGGGATTGTAATTTAGATTCAGAACTGTGTGTCCTAAAGCACAGAAGGGGACAAAGGGGAGAAACAAACAAAAGGGACTACATATGTTTATTTATAGTATTGAAGCGTTTGTATCACAATATCTCAACTCTAGCTCTCACAAATCCACTGCAATATCTGCAGTGCAGCCTTTCACAATACATTCTGTTAAAGTAATACAATGCATATTCATGTGCAGTTGGGATGAGATGTTAATGTCATTTAATAAAAATGACCTGGTAGTCTCTATAGCAATACATTATATTGCTACCACCATCTATCTTTTTAACACATAGTCAGACTTTTTGTGTCATTTATAGCTTCATTCAGACATGGGAGGGCTTTTATGGAAAAAACACCCACATCATGCAACATAAAAAGGCCATGCCATTGAGAGAACGTAAAAGTATCATAACATAAAATAATATATAATAATATGGTGTACGAAAAGTATTTCCATTCTTTCCTATATTAAAACAATTTGCAATTTAAAGACTTAATTAATGACCATTTTGAGGGTTAGGGCCAGCCACCCCTGTGTCCTCTAGTGGAATTTATAATACAGCTCATCAATTTCATCAATGGTATAGAATTTTACTTCTTATTTTATAATGTGCATCAGTGCACATGCATAAAATGACAAGATTAGTCAGACTCCCATTTCATTCCAGTTAGCTTCCAGGTTTCTCTTTAACTGATTTCATTTTCTTCAAGCACAAGAGATAATAATGACGTGATGCATTCGGCTCTTCTTTTATTTTAAATATCACTTATGGCACTAAACCTTCCAGTGAAAGAGATAGGACCAATGTGTAAAGTTATACCATAGATATGTAACAGTTGTATGTTGACTGGGAAAAAGAACTCTAGGCTACAACAAGAAGAAGAATTTCCAGATGAAAATGCTGATGTTGTTCCCCTCTTTCATGAGGTGAAATGATTATGTATTGCTGCTAATTCATCCTTTTAGATTAATGAGATGACAAAAAGCTCAGGCCTGGAGATATTTGAAGATGGTAGAAATGATGGAGACTAATAGTTTGGAGTCATAATCATTTGGAGTCCGTTGGAGGATCATAATATGTTGAAGGTGTTGAAGATAGTGTGGTTAACTGCTGGTGAACAGGCATCTTTTCTGGTGTCTGATGTGCCCTCTACCATTCAGTGGTCCCCCCTGAAAACTTCCCTTTCATAACTTATACAGTGTATGCCACAGTACCACTTTTATGAACGAAGTATAAAACTGTAAAAGATTTTTTAAAATATTAATCTAAGCACCACTGTTACTAGGATGGGGGACATGCTGCTCCGCAAGCATGACCTCCCATGTCTCTCGGGCTGGGACCCCTGACAACCAGAACAAAAACATAGGGTTATAGCAAATATCCTGATTGGACCTCTAAAAAAGATGAATGAGCTTACTGTAAACGACAATGGAGACAGGGTACTCCATGAGGTTCGTTTCGGACACCACCATGCAGGTGAAGGTCTTCTGGTCTTTAAGCGAGGCCTGGGTGATGAGCAGGCTGAAGTTGCCGTCGATGCTGACCCGCTGGGCATAACTGTCTGTGGCCTGAACTGTGGCCGGGTCACTGCGGGCCTGTTTGAGTATCAGATCACCAGGCGTGCCATCATCATTTTCCTTAAGAATGAAGAAGGCACAGAGAACAGAAAGAGATGGTTTGATGATTTTGAACAAATGTTGACAAATGTTCATTAGATGAGGTACAGACTGCAAAATCACACTGTCTCTGCACGTAGTGACATGTCATGCAAATTATTTGACCTTTTTCTATGGTCTGGTTTGGAAAACTGCAAGTGCCCTTTTTGTTAACTTAGATTTGCAGAGGAAGTTGGCAAATCATAGCATGACAAGTAATTTATTTAATTACTAGATTATGATGGGATTATGAGGATACACATTTAGCCAACATCAAGAGGCTTCTTTGGTTCTTCAGAACTGTTCTTCTTCAAAGCCTCTTGGATCAAAAGAGTCAGAGTATTAACTGTGTCTGTTTCAGTAAACCTCAAACTCTTCTCAGATAATATGGATAGTCAGTATCTACTTACATATTTCCACTTGACAAACATCAGATCTTTTGGTGCTGGAGCTCCACTGTTGCATGGTATTACAATGGTTTCTCCGTACAAAGCAGTCACAGGGTCTGTACCCCACACTGTAACACAAAAGAAAGGGGTCTGTTAACATTATTGAAAATATACTGCAATTTTGAATGCTGGTTCAGTAACAGGTGTGTAAAAATAGTGTCCAGAATGCTGTGCGTTTGGGTCCTGACTGGCGAAACACAGCCTGGGACTGTTTTTGTTCATTTCATTTCATTTTTTTTAACACTGAAAGAGACCATGCTGCTCCTCCCTGGAAGTGTCTTAAAATGAATGGGTGTGATCAAAGTGTAAAAAGCCACATCACAATAAAAATGAGTAATATTCAAGGGGAGTATTATTAGTGATCGGGTGCACAAGCTACACCTTGGTCTGGTAAAGACCTAATTCTGCTTCCAAGCTTGCTGTTGCACTGATACTTTGCCATATTAGTTATAGTTGTAGCTGCCCTCTCATGTTATCTCCCATTTTCATGGCAGTTCTTGAGCTGGCCTTTATCATGCCACATTTCAAACATGCCTCCCATTAAGTTCAATGGCAGGAGGTGTGGGAGGTCAGGCTTGGTGGGTCAAGCGCCAACAAAACCATTGACTCCATCCACAAAAGAGAGGGGGCACCGAGGTGGAGTGGTTGCTATGGCAGCACAGCACAGTCATGTGCAACATGGGAGGAGGGAATAAAATAGATGGATGGTGGTCAGAGCAGAGTGTATATGGGCATTAAGGTCTTCACACTCCAACTCTTTCTCTTTGAGCTTGGCTGAATAAGAAGCGGCTCAGATTCTGTTCATTCCAGAGTGATGAGGACACAAAAAGTGCAGCTGCCAGCTGAAGTGGCTGCTCACTCTCTCTCATCTGAGATAAACTGATTTACTGATATTACAGGTAAGCTATGATCATCAAACTATGAGATATGTTCTCATCTTTTGATTTCTCTTACAATATTACTGGTAAGATCAACTCTTTTATGGATGATATTGTATTGCCATCTGAGTTTATGTGCATCCAACCACCAACACAGTTTCCTCTAGTAATCAGTAATTAGATCACATTTACCAACTGTGCTAGTTGACATCTGCCATTTGCTGCATGAAATTCAGCATATATCTGTTGTGCCAGAACAGTGTTTTTTTTAATTGAGTGGAGCATAGTATTCCTCATTCTGCAAGATTCTTCTCAATCATATTGCTCCCTTGCTTATGACTTATGGGATCAACAAAAAGAGGAGTGTTTGTAATGGAGGCAGAGGGAGCTGCGGAGCATTCGTTCACACAGCTGGGAACAAAGTAGTAGCACATTAGATTCCCTGAACAGCTGGAAATAGTGAAGAAGATAATGCAGAGAACAACCATGTGTGGTCAGTCATTCTGAAATTATGCTTTGCGACAACAAATTTCATAAAATTATCTTTATTCAGTTGAAACATATTCTGCAATGCTAACTGAAAACTGAAGTGCGATTTTTGTTTCCAAGTCAGTTTTTTCTCACTGAAGCAAGAGTTCAGTTAGATTTTAAGAACTAATGATCAACCTACTACAACAAAACTACATGAACAAGAATTATGTTGTACTACAAGAAATAAACTGTCAGTCTGTCTCCCGCTGATTAATGGTTCTGCAGGAATATGTTCATGCGATCAATTACTGGAGATAATGAAAGTGCGGTTAGAGGCTCTCTTTGACCCTATGACTTCACTGTAAATCAGCTGCTCATGTTTCATTCTAATCTTCATCTCTCCTCTCCCAAACAGCATAAATATGTCAGAAGGCTTGCAATTTTTCCCTCTGTACAGACCTTCTGGTGCTTTCTGGTTTGCTATTACTTTTAGTCTGACATGGGAACTTTGGTAGAGTTTCCAAGTTCTTCTAAATCTTGCAGATACTTGGGATTTTGATTGGCCACTTTTTTGTTTCCTGAAGGCACATATGTGCTTGCTCTGGCATTTCTAACACAATTGCACTCATCGTATGATTATGTACCAACTGAAGAATGTGAGAGATGAAACTGGGCCTTTCTGGGGTCTCCCCATCCAGCTCACATCTCTACTGAAGTTGTTCAAAGCATGTAAGTGGGAATTTCTTTTTCCTTCACCTCAGAGCACTCTATGTAATCATGTAGTAATGGAGATCTAAACAGGAAAAGCAAAGGAACACTAGATTTTAAATGAAAGTAAGCTTAGTTAGAGTATTAGAAACTTAGTTATAGATTCTGACAGGAGCGTAAAATATTATCCTCAAACTATTAGCAAGTCACACATCTATCCAGAGCATGTGTGTGTGTGTGTGTGTGTGTGTGTGTGTGTGTGTGAATCAGCGCATAGCCCCAAACCGTGCCTGCTTGCAGCTGTCCCAGTGAATTGTGATTTGCTGTGTAAAAGCATAGCCTCCAACTCAAGCTAGAATTGTGACTGCCCCACCCTGCCCCACCAAATCCCTCCTGGAAAAAACAACAACACCCAAGCCCAGGGACTATGGTGGAATTAATGGTGAGTGACAATACAAAGCATCAGATACATTCCCCGCTCAGCATCAGTGCTACTGGCAAACAGAACAAGACAGCATCTCTTTGGCAGAGCAGGTATGGGGTAGCAGCGTCTCAACACCTGGTCCTCTATCAGATGTGCGTGTCTGTGTGTAAGTGTGATGCACTTCAGTGAAAAGGAAGTGAATGAAGATACAAAAGATGGCTGTGTTGTCTAACACTTAACACAGCTGCTGCTGCAAGGTGCAAAAAGATGTTTATGACCTGCAGTAGAGCTAATTCCAACTTAATGACAAATACAAAGTTGAGAGAAAATATTCCTCCATACAGCTGCACATCTTTGGTAGAGGAACAAAGGCCTCTACACATTATAGTCAGCCTTATTCATCAACCCGTCCCAATACTGTGTCAGATAAAATGGCACCATGGTCATTTTTCTGCATCTATCAATCTGGTGGAGAGCTGTAGAAATGTTTGCATGCATGCTGTTGCTCCGATATGTGAAACGTTTGAGGGTATTCACTCATTCAGGGGAGGAATCGATTAACATTATCATGATGCATTATCACAGCAACATGGCCACTCATCTCCATTCTGAAGCATGACACCCAAAGCTTGACATTGCTGTGATCCCTGAAATGAAATGAAAACACCATTCCAAACAGTCACACTTTGTGACATTCTGATCTATAACAGTCATGTAGAATGTATATTCATGTATAATCCTGCACATTCAGATACTACAAATGTCCCTTCATCATCAAACATAATGGTCAAGTTGTTAAAGGAAATAATATATAAAAATAGTAATATCTGTGCAAAACTAGATGAACCCTCTAGGTTATTTACCGTATTTTCCGGACTATAGAGCGCACCTAAATATAAGCCACACCCACTCAAATTTAAAAGAAATATATATTTTGTCACATATAAACCACCGATATCCAGGCTGAGAAATAAGATATTTACATAGGAAGATTTTGGACCGTAAGTGTTTATTCATATACCTGAACTGATTGTTTCTGAACAGTGCCTGTTACACAACAGTAAAAGTGCTGATCAAACAAAACAAAAAAGTCATTGATGGTTTTACACATCTTCCTCCTGTGTACTGAAACCACTGAAATCATCCTCTTCAGTGTCGTAGTTGAACAGCCTCAGATAATCTCTGTCACATACCTTTTCAGTCTCTGTATTGGTGTTGCTCCAGTCACTCTCATCTCGAGACAAAGTTACCTCTGAAGTTGTGCTGCTCTCCTCAGTCTCTCTTTGTCAGTGTTGCTCTCCATGTCACTTTCATCGAGGAAAAGTGAAGCTGCGCTGCTCTCTTCACGCAGCAGTCTGGCTTTTCGGAACCCGTTGGTGATGGTGGATGGAAGAAAAATTCATAGAAAAGCTGCATCTCTGTATAAGCCGCATGGTTCAAAGCGTGGGAAAAAGGAGTGGCTTATAGTCCAGAAAATACGGTACTTTAATATATAAACTCTGTTGTCTCATCCTTTAAAAGCTTTGTCAACATGTGACACCAGGTGAGTTAAATTGGACTTTCATTTGGACTTTCATTTTACATTTGAAAGTCAAAGCTCAAGCTGTTTGCTGACAGCAACAGAAACAATGATATCAAGAAAACAGCTGAAAGAAGCCTTACAAAAAAGAAAAATAACTAAAAGTACTGGTACAATATATGCTCAAGAGCTACGTGAGAGAAAAAATACCTGGGGACCTGAAAAAGTCTTTGGAGACAAATAGAAAAAAAATTCACATCTCCACAGTCAAATATAGTCTGCACATGTCTGGATTGATATATACTGTACATTTGATGTTCTACAATAAGGTTACAGCCTTCTTCAAAGCCTGTACATGGCATATAACCAAAAAATATGAGACCGAGAACAAATATGTCATGAAGAATGGGATAAAATGACACCAGGGAGGATACAAAAGCTGCTCAGAGGGAACCCAAAAAGGTTGGAGGAGGTTAGAAAGTCAAAGGGAGGCCACACAAAGTTAATAATTTTTCAGTCCACTTATACGACCCAGCAAACAACATGTGTATGAGCATGTGAGTGAGTCTGTGACATACTGTTTTTGCCGGTCTACACGGGCCTATCTGCATGAGTCATCAAAACAGTTCCTGCCATGGCAGTGAGCAAAAGCAGACTGAAAGACCGACTGGAAGTTCACTGAAAATGGCAGCTTTGTTGAGGGGAAAGCAGTGATCCTGCTGTCTGCTGACACTGTGTTTTAGCAACTGGTTGGCGAAGATGTTAATAATTCCCCCACACAATGTCCATTGCCAAATACATTATACAGATGTAGTCTCGACCCGCCTCGGACCTGCTTCCTACTTAATGTTAACGTGTGATGGCCCTGCTGTGGCAGAGAGCAACCACACATAAACAACATGCTTGGCTGCATGAAGCATCATTAAAGTGGTACTCCACTGATAAAGTGCTGCACCATCACCCAAGCTGGGGAATAATAACAGACATTTTTTAATGGTTGGTAGGTATCATGACTTTTAATCCCTGGCATGACTCAAAATAACCTTAACGACCAAAAGCACTGTGATTTTCATTTTAAAGGCCGTAAAAAAATGGTGTCCTCACAAAGTTGGAAAAACGTGAACAAACACATATTTCACATTGTCCCCAGGACAATGAGATGCTGTTTGTATCAAGTCCTGATAAAGCCATACCAAAATGTGTCTTTAGATGCATGTTGCAAAGAAATTATGCATTAAACTGTATTGTAGGATCATATTTATCTCAGAATCATGTATGGCATGACACACTTTGGGTAAAAGCCTTTATTAAAAGATCATGGTTGTCTTATCTACAGATGTAGCTCTGATGTAGCTCAGGATGTAAGCAGTCAAAGATTTCTTGATACATGAGGGGCCTAATGTGGAATATAATCAAATATGATTTGTAAAGCAAGGCTTGCATTTTCTATTGCACTTTTGTTCAATTTATGAAATGAAGGACATCAGTAGAAATGCCAACAGAAAAGACACTTCATAGAACATCCAGACAAGTCACAGCTTCAAAGCAGATGATACAAGCTGTAATGTTAGGATTGCAATGTTCTGCTTAGCAGATTAGAACATATAAATAATGACTGTGTATGGCAAATGGCCACAGAAAAGCAGTATGTAGAGAGAGTATGTGGAGAGAGCAGTTCAGCTCCACCGCTCTGAGCCCCCAACCTCATCAACGCAGCAGGGAAAATAAGCGGCTGGCACTTCCTCCAGTCACATATAATGGTCCTCACTTGGCAGAGCTGCAGCCAGGCAGCCCTCCTCACCAAAAATAACAATGAAGCTTGTAATCTCATTTTAGAAGATGTAACTGAAAACAAGCCAGTGTGCCGAGGACCATGAAGTGTAGGTGAGCAGATGGTAATTAAACCAAGCATGATCCCTTGATCAGATTAAGGCCATACTCCAGCACATCAGCTCTCTGTCAGCCAGAGGAGACAGTTTGATCGCACAGTTTACGTTTCAATTGGAGCTTTTCTGGCAAATGTAAGGCGACCTCCAAACGTAGACTGTCTCTCCCTCCTCAAAAATAAATCCTTCTCTTAGCATTTGACTTTGAACTGCTTTTGGTAATTCAAATACATTCCCGTTCCAGAAGGACAGCCTGGCATATTGATAAGACACTGCAAGAGATGGTGAGATGAATTACACTTAGTAAGGTCAAACAGCAAGCATACTGAATGAAAACATCATCAGTCTTGGCTACCAGGATGACTGCAAAATAAATAAAGCATTTCATCTTTCAAATGAACTTGTGAGCCTATTCTGGACCGGCCTTTACCCATTTGATACTTGCAAATGTTGCTCTGGGGGATGCTGGGTTGAAACTTGAGGGATTTGGGATGACTCTCTACAGTGTCAGCACTTAAAGAGGACAATCCTGTACCATCTGCAGGGTCCCTCACCCAAGTGTAAAACTACACCTATGAATTACTCTGGGGGCCTGCAAGCCAAGCTGTTAGGGTCATTGGCAGTAATGGACCGGCTTGCTGCCACTTAACAGACAATTTGTTGTCAGCGCCAACAGCAATCAAGAGCCCATATGTGCATCAACGAATGCGTCAATATCTTGCAGCAGCACCATCTGTATCAATCTGATGTCAAGCTAAAGGGAATACATTTACAACATTCAATACTAAAGTGTCAATGTATACCTCCGACAGAGTCTCACATTTCGAAAAGCATTTGTTTTAATGCCTTACATGATATACCCAAAGGTTCATGTTGAATGGCTGGCAGATGGACACTGTTTTCTGTGAAGGACAGTCCTTCCTGGAATATCATGTGTAACTGTGTAAAATAATGAAGTTAGGGGCATGTGAGCTCCACATCTTGGGCTCTGCGCTGTCCTGCAAAAGTGGTTGACACAAATATCCTTTCTGTCATTCTAAAGGAATACAAAGCCCCAGTAAATGGGAGTAGTGAAATGAGCCTATTAGGCTGTTCAGGATCTTAGCAGACTCCATAATCAGGAATAATTGATGATACTAATCAATTATTAATCATAATACAATTTGCTGCAGGCACAAACAGTACCAACAATTATTTTAGGAACATAATTTATACTTCACAATTGCACTGAATTGGTTCTGTCATTAACAAAAGAATACTTACTGAGTACCTAGTCAAGGGAACATGACAGATTAAATTTGAATTTAGGATTATAATGGAAGGATAAAATAACTTTATGTTCTGTCACAAATTTCAAATTTGACAAAAACAAGTCATGTTCATGAAAATAAAAGAGGAAAAGAACAGTTGAAACTGGCAATTGACACCATGAACTCAGTATGAAAATGTTTACTAAAGCCAGAAATCCATTTTCTTATTGACTTCCAAACCCCTTATGGTCATAGAATACAGGTTTGAGGCACTTCTGCATCAGCTTCATTTTTCAGACCCAGAGGCTTTGTATATTTTATTTATTCTTATTTTTTATGGCCTATGGGAAAACAAAGCTGCAACAGCAGAGGTAGGGGCATGGCATTTGCTTTGACACTTATAATAAAACCTTTTTTAAACAACAGTGTAAGTGATGCTGAACTTCAATAACTGTCTGTATGTTAGACTCAATTAGGGTTGTTCAGTGGCCAAACAAACACCCCTCCCCCATAGTCTTCTTTTTGCCCCCTGCTTCTCTCAAGTTTTTTCCTCTATTTCACACATGCTGCATTTCAGCACAGTCTACAGGAATAAGTGTGAAAACTGCTCACTGGTTTAGGTATGTCTCACCTGTAAAAGCTGACAGCTAAATATTTTAAACACCATCACTGCATGCCAAGACATGGTAAATAAAAAAATTAAGGCTAATAGGTCCTTTTTGATATGGTGTTGGCAGGAGAACATTAAGCATAATACAGCCTGAGTACACTCAGCAGATGAACAAAAGGGAACTTTGTTTACCTTTGCATTATTCAAAGCTGTCCTATTGCTACCACAGAGAGATCTGTGAGGTTCTGTTTGGCAAGACAACTTCAGTTTTATGACATGCAGCACATAAAAAAATCTGCTAACAGTCAGGATGACTTCTTGTTGCTAGCTGGAACTGGAGAGGAACAAGGCCAGTGCTCTTCTGGGAGAGAGCTCAGAACAGGCCCGGTGAGTCCCAGTGGATTCCTCTGGCTCTAACAAAGTTTAAATTATTACTTTTGACTACCAGCATGCCCTGAGACAGACATGTTTTATTCAGGCAGACATCTGCTTTGTCTAGCACATGCACACATGCATATACAGTTATGCTAACAATGTTATATACCTCTTTGAAACACTGTCATTGATTTACAGGAGTGGTTTTTACAGCACTGCCCTCCCACATGCACTCTCCAGAGCTGCTACTATGCTTTTACTGTTGTTAGGATGTTTAAAGCTAACTGACCTGTGCATAAACTCACTTCATAAAAGTGAAAGCTCTTAAGCTGAAGGCCATTTGACAATAACATGACAGTACATGTGAAAGATGCTGAATGGGCATGTGTATTATATATCCTATTTTAACAGAAAATAAGATCTTGTGGCACTGAGTTTGTGAGAATGTAATCTTGTCCATGTACTAATGGAACAGTCATTCATTCCTTGAACAGGTTTAGCAACACTGAAAGTAGTGCACCTTTTAACAGGAGCTTTCTTTTTCAAATAGTACTCAGAGAATGAAAATGAGTCAAGCTAAGCGATCTGATATTGTGGAGCTGTAACTCTCCATCACCCACTGATTTGAACACATCTGTTTTGAAGCCTTGAGTTTGGCATCTTGGTTTTTTTGAAACTGGACCTACCCACATTTGAAGGAGAGGGTGTAACTGAGGGGGAGTGAGGGGTGAATCTGACTGCAGAGAATAATATATAATATATATTATGTGATAGAAATGATTAGCGGCTCACTGTACTACCTATCAATCATATCGTAACCATGCTCCGAAACATGCCTTGCTTTGTCCACTTTTTCCTAGAAATGGGACAGTAGTTTACAAAATGAACATCAAGAAGAGTTGAAACTAGCAATTGAGACCATAAACTCACTAAATATAAATTTTTACTAAACTCATAATTCCATTGAGAAGTATAATCATTTTCTCATAGACTCATATTCTGTGCAAACCAACCAGTGTAGTCGGCCCCTAATGTTCAGAGAATACAGGTTTGAGGCACTTCCGTATTGGCTTAATTTTTACGACCCAGATGCTCCATCCATTTTTTTTTGGTCAGTGGTTATAGTATATAATTTGGTATATGCCAAAATGTGTTTGTGTTCCAATTTGGCTTTTCTCTGTCAAATTAAACAGAAGAAATGGACTTTCCATAGAGTGCTTCACTGATCTCAGACCACTTTACAACTGCATACTTCATCAACATTACACTGGGCCCTTTCTACACATTGAAGGCAAAAGAGGAAAATTGCAGAGTTGAAAGTGAGCATGGGGGGTAGTGTCCTTTTAATTTCAATTAGTTAAGGATGGAACAAAGAAACATCAAAGAGATATTCCACCAAAAACAGATTGATAAGAATTCATCATGGAGTTTCACATCAGCACTGAAATGAGCCACTTTTCCATTCTTCATCTTCACAGGTCCACGCAAGTCTCCCCTGCTGCTGAAAATTCTAAGGAAATAAAAGGAAGCCAAACCCCTTCATGAGTGCAATAGAGACCATGGAGCCAGAGCATCTAAGCAGAGCCCTCTGGGCATACCCATCTGTCTGGTCTGCAAGGTAACATGATGTAGTACGGCCTTAAAGGTAGTAGTAAGGCCTTAAAGGTTGGTAGTGTCGATGTCCAAGGGGGTGGAGGTTATTGTAATGGCACGTCTCTGGTGAGGGAGAGATCACCAGCTTTAACCGGTCATGGCTTCCTTCCTCTCAGTCATTCTCTCTATCCATGCCTTGCAAGGCTGAATGATAGCACATCAGTGGCATGTCACTGAGGTGAACAGTTCTTTCTACCCCATTATTATGGATCATTATGGACCAGGCTAATTGGCAGTTGTTCTTTTGTGGCTAAGTGTGGATGTCCCACCTCAAACGTACACATGCACACAACCTCCATTTCACAAGAAGACAACATAAAAGGCAGGCTCCTCAAATCCCAGTCATGAATACAAGCACAGCCTTCAAAACACTGCACAAACCTTTGGGCCTGTGTTTCAACTTTTGGTCACATAGCATTGCACAATATGTGAAGCAGGGTGATTACCAGGAATTGCAGCTCTTTTCGAGCTGCAATAATGTATTTGTTCTCATGTTATACAATGCACATGTACTGCCAAATCAACTTCTCTTGGCCTCCATTAAGGCAAAATTGCTCCCTGCAGTCTAATTAAGTTTTGCAGTCAAAGCTGTTGTTGCCATCTGATGAAGTTTCTGGGCTTAATTTTGTTTTTGGCTACATTTTGACCCACACTGGAGTGATGCCTGCCTGCCGTCAGCACCAAAATCACCTATCTCAGGTGAACACCTGTGCGTAAAAAGCCTAACAAACAGAAATTGAGAGCAAACATCAGCACTCAAGCTTGAAGGTCACTTTAAAGACACGTGACTGTTACTGACGGGAGCTGAAAAAAAAATAACAGTTTTGCAGAGTCTTTCCCAAAGAGAGTAGTTATTGGCTGCAAATGATTTCCCAAAAGAAGTCAAATCCAAATTTGGCATTGTATATATTTGATATATATTGCATAGTGCTGTGATTAAACAAGCATGTAGTACTAATCAACATCAACTGTACAGATATGCGGGAATCAAGACATTGTTCCTATGGAAAAAGTGGCTGTATAGTTTTTTTATGATAATTTAGAAGCAGAGCAATCTTAAAAGATGCTAAATATTGACACAATATAGCCAATACAAAGTCAATCTGCCTTTGCTTTCCAAAAGTACTTTGCATGAAATTTTGTGCTGATCATTCATTATGGACCTCACTAATGGCGAATAATGAGATATTGTTTTATTACATCTTTAGGCCATTCGGTCAAATCCATGGTAATAATGGACTTCCCTTTTTGGTGTTGCTTAGCCCTGAGTCATGGTACAAAATTATACTTTCGTAAGACACAGGCCTGTAGGAGCATACACCCTTTGTAACAGTTCCACACACACCATAACATAAGCTCATCTGTCACACCAGATGACATCAGATAACACTAATGACTGAATAAAGCATACTGCGATGCCTTAAATGTCAATTATGAGCCTTTCAGTGGCACAGAAGTCTCTCTGTTGTAGGTCACTGATAATGAGAATTACATTTGATTCAATATCATGTCATTAGTTTTACAGTTGTACAATGAAAAACAACTTACTTATGTTTTTGATACACAGGTGAAGAGAGAAGTAGATTTAATCTGATCCAGATCGCCAACTGTTGGTGTTCAAGTATTGAACTTTGATAGTACTGAGTATTGGGATTTTCTTTTCCTTCTAAAACTAACACATAAATTGAACATATTCGCCATGTCATATTTCCAAAAACAATGTACATCGCATGTCAGTCACTCTGACATTTATTTCAGCCAAAAATAAGTGTGTGGCTCATAGTGGCTCATAATGTGTACAACAGAATATTTTGAGATTAACAGTGACATTTGGCTGCTCCTGCTCATTAAACTAGTACCATAATAAGGAAAATAAAGAAAATCAGGCCAAAATACCTGAAAACAGCTAAAATCTCAGCACAGCAAAAACGTGGGCCATCCAATTGACATACAAACTTATAACCGAAAACTCTTCCTTTATAACATACTGTGGCTCCAAATTATAAACCATCGTTCTGAAATCCCATATTGTCACATGCAAGACAGAGATGCATATGGCTTTCAGCAGGTCTAGCTCGAGCCGCCACATCCACATTGACTGCCTTGGCTTTTGTTTCTTTTTCAGTTCATGCATCTCCCTCTCTGTGCTGCTCCCTCTCTCATGCAAATTCACACGACACTGAATCATGATCATAAGTGAAAGTACCAGGAAACGATCCCAGTTTTTTTCCCAGTCCTAGCATGTTAACATACTGGCTGAAATCAAACCTCTCATGGTCAAGCTAACACACTAACAATGTGTTTGGGAATCAGACTCAGTTCTCACCCCGGAAGCTTAACGTGAATCTCATTTTAATAAAAAGTACAGCATACAGCATGTACGAAATGTGCAGAGCTGTGATGTTTTTGTTTAAGTCGGAGACTTAATAGCCACCCACCGGGCATACTTCCATCAATAAATCGATTTATTGACATGCATGTATACTTGGGACACGGCCAGTAGTCCAATTAAATCACATAGTTGAAATTCAACCATTGGTCACCTAGGCTG
This sequence comes from Psettodes erumei, assembly GCA_016785225.1. NCBI lineage: Eukaryota > Metazoa > Chordata > Actinopteri > Pleuronectiformes > Psettodidae > Psettodes > Psettodes erumei. The sequence goes on from JAFBJZ010000886.1 coordinate 107,717, forward strand.
TGCATGTAAATGAACACAGTTGAATAAGTGCCCAAATTTCCTCTATAGGTGGCTGGACTCATTAGAGATAGGCTAAGAAATTCAGACATCTGGAGGGAGACTGGAGTAAAGCCACTGCTTCTCTGCACAAAAGGAACAGAAGCTATTGTTGGTTATCTAGTCAGGATGCCTCCAACCAGAGGACCTTCCATTGGGGGTGTCTTGGGCACATCCAAATAGCAGGAGGCCCCAGGGTAAAACCGGAATCCAGTCTCTTCCAGGAGAACCTGGAAAACATTAGTGCGGATAGGGACATCTGGACAACCTTGCTTAAACTGCCACCATGACCCAACTTCAGATAAACAATAGAAAACAGATGGATGCCTTGTTGTTTCCTGCAAGTACCATTTCTACATTCTAGAAGGCTAACAATGATGCAGAATCTAAATTGTTATCTAATAAAATTGTAAATACACTCCAATTTGACAAAAAAGGATAAGGGAGAAACAATAGAGGGTGGGTGAGCATCCGTTGCCTCATGTCGTATGGGTACAGTGCCAGATAGTCGCCTATCAAATGGCCCTCATATTTCAACACACAACCCATGTTCCCACAGTTTATGTGCTGAGAAAGATAAATCTTTACACAGAATTTGAAAGAGAGTGGCAAAAGCAGAGGGATATGCGAAACTGTTTTTCTAACTTTCTAACAACAGCCAGGAGAAATATTTCCCCAGAGGGCTCAGCTCATCCATTCAAACACATATTTTCTTTTGCAGATGCATGCACTTTATCTGGACTCTGACTGGGCACTGAGTTGTTTCAGAACAGCTCAGCACCTGCAGCTCCTGTGAAACATTCTCCCAACGCTGCAGGTGTTACAGCACAGCCCCATCACTGCCCGGCAACCTCTCGCCTTCCCTCCTGTTTCAGTCAACCTATTTTGACTCTACAGTCTGTTTCCAACCAAGTTTGAAAGTCTGAATAAGTACTTTGATCCAGCCTTAATCCTCAGCATTGATGCTTGAGAACTTTACAGTTGGGAGCAAATTGACTGACAGTCAATCCCCTGCTTTTCTAAGCACTAACAGACATGCACTTCAGTACACGGTTTGTCCTCACCCTGCATTAAATTAAATCACATGTCCTTTACAACAATATGGCTTTTCTTTAGTATGAGGTTGAGGTGCAGCTGGACAGCCAGAAAACATGAGGGGAAGGGAGTGATAAGGCAGTGCTCTTTGTTTGCTTTTACCTTCAGTACTGAAAAGTAGACCTGACTCACACTGACATACACACTGCTGAGGTAGAACTCCCCTGGACCTACCCAGATAACACTATCTTCGGTGCACATATCAGGGCCTAAATAGACACATACATACATACAGTGACAAGAAAAAATATGTGAACCATTTGAAATAACCAGTATTTTTTGAATTTCATTTTTTTTTTTTTGGTTATTAACATACAAATGATTGCATTGTTCTTGTCCGTGTTGAGCCCATCAGTCGAACATTAACAATGTGGGTTGGAAAAATATGTGAACCCCTAAATTTTTTACTTTAATAAAAGCTAAGCATGCAAGAAGCATCTGCTGATGTGAACCATGCCTTGCAAAAAGGAGATCTCAGAAGACTTACAAATCAGTGTAATTGATTTGTAGTGCTGTGTGCCAGAAGTTTGGCAAAGAGCACTTTCACACTTCGTGATGTTATTTGGAAAAAAAGTTTTATGGAGTGATGAAACCAAAGTAAAAAGAACATAAAGCACTATTTGTATGGTGTAAAAATGGTCCTGCTCACCAACATGAAAACATCATCCCAAAGTTGAAGCGTGGTGGAGGGAGGATCATGATTTGGGGCTTTGGACAGCTCACCATCAGGGAGGGGACAAGGAACTACCAAGTTTTTCAAGACGTCCTACAGGAAGGTGTCAGGGTGGCTTACACCAGCTGAAGCTCAGTAGAAGTTGTGTGATGCAGCAGGACAATCACCCTAAAAATCAAAGTAAATGCACTACAGAATGTCTGAACAAAGAGTGGCCCAGTCTGAGCCCACACTTTAACCCTGTACAGATGCTGTGGAATGAGCTCAGAAGCCGTTCACACCAGACATCCTATCTTTAGGAAGAATAGTCAAAAATTCCTCCTAAAAACTGTACAGGTCTGATCCAAAGATATTGGGCAAACTAGTTTGAGGTTATTCTTGCAAAAGGAGGTTTGACCAGCTATTAAATGTGTAAGGGGTCACCACTAAAGATGTGAAAAATTACAGTTGCTTGTGTTATTAGTTCAAGCACACTGTGTTGGTCCATACTAGCAATTTAGATGAAAATCAGATTAACTATCATTCAGCAGAAATATGCCAAGCCAGTATTTATCAGTGCCCAAGTAATAAAAGAGTCAAAATGGCACACAAACCTCTGCTGTTCCTCGTATGTAACACAAGACGTTGGTGTAATGGCCTTGTGCATGGACAAGAATGCCAGGGTGGACATGGCCTTGACTTGATGTTACATTTGGGAGGAGTATGGAGACCAAAGCACAAATCAGCACTCCCTGTTACAAATAATCAAGACCTAACATACCAGGACTGTGGGACAACAACAGGACTGGAGGTCATGAATTTTTCACATTTTCATTCTTCAATTCCCTTCATTCCCGCAAACACCTGCTGCTGACAATTACCATTTTACTACAAAGCAGTATAAACATAGTGCTGTTTTATATACTATTATTTCTCCCACCATCCCACTTGGGACCATAATAAAACTGCACTATTAGTGAAAATATTTTTTGTAGATATATTACACTACTACTTTCTTATTTATTGCATAGTTTTTCTATGTATTCTTTGCCCTCCTCTACTTATTGTATCTGCACATAGATTTCTAAATGTGATTGAATACCCTTTATCAGCTGTGTTGTGAGTGTTTTTGTTTTCCCTTCTATCTGCCATCAGGCAGGTTATATGAAAAAAACTAAAGTCTGAGGAAATATAAAAGCTGCCACAATACTATAAAATCTGTAAAAAGTAAATTAAAAAAGAAATAAAGTCCTATTTTTCCAGATTTTCCTTTATACTTTGAACCCAATCTGCTGACGGCTGCATCTGCTGCTTGCACCAATAATGACAGTCAATGATAGATAACTACATATATTGTAATACTCAGAATTTAACTAAAAAATGAAGTGAAAATTACAATTTTAACTTGTATGAATGTGACTGAAAAAACTAAATAAAAATGCTAAATAATAATATCATCTCCACTACCTATTGCATCATATTTTAGACACACATTAGATTAATAATACACAAATTAAATATTATGGGAAAGAAATGAAGAACTCAATTTTTAGTGATTGCTACTTCAACTCTCTGTCCTGTTTTTGGATTTCATTTGAAAATGACATCATTATCTGGTCAATATTACTTCATGCTGCACTACTGTGCTGTGCACATTCTTTAAGGTACTTTCTACTTTCATGTTTTCATGTATGTACATGTATTTACATATTTATACCAGTAAATACATTTCCTCTCATCAAAAAAGGAAAAGAAAGGTTTGTACCAATTTTGTCGAGCGGTTCCCACCATCCAACCCAGGTAAAGGAACAATGTTGACTTGAGGGGAAAAAATTCTTTTGAACTGGAAATGTGTTGTGTAGTTAAATGGTGAAGGCAGAACTTTGGCTATGCAAATATAGATTATATGTACACACTCAGACACTTTGCCTGGAAGATAAAATGTTGAACAGGTGGCTGGGAGCAAAACAACCATTTTTCTCTGTCTCTCCCTGGCAGCCATGAGTCCAGATAGATAGCACAGGCCATGGAGGTCAAACAAACTCTTCCCACTGCCTTTGAAGAACCTCTTTTGGTGGTGGTGGTGGGTGGGCGGGTGTCGGGGGAGTTGGTCTTCCGTACAGCTGCTACTGTCATTACGTGCTACCTTTACAGAAAAAAGCTTCCTTATTCTGGACATCCAACAGTTGAGGAATGCAGCACACTCTGAGGTCTGAGGGAGTTCACCAATTATATTGAGCCATGACAGCAAGAAAGACCCACTGAATTGATGATGCCTGCCTGTGGATTTAGGCAAAGCTACAACAAAAGACAGATGATTAAAAAACAACTGACCCGAGTACAAAATGGTTGGACAATCAAACTCCTGAGCGGTGAGAGACATTTATAAAATAGCACTGGGTCAGAAAATCTCAATCTCTGTATTTAGTGGCTTGAAAAAGCAGAAGTACAGAAAATTCAAGTATCAAGTGATTTTTAGCATTTGCCAATTAAAAGCCTGATCTGATGTGATTTGAACCATAGTCTGTTCCACTTCTTTTACACTGTTTTTTTTTTTATCAAATTGTATCATGTATATTTTGTGAAATCTTCATTTCAGTAGAATGACAGCCCAAACCACACCTGGACAATATCAGCATTCATTCAGGCACTGTTCAACAGTGAAGACTTTTACTGTTTTGTTTTGTTTTTTGTGAAAAACTGGAAGTGCAATACTGTCAGTGCTAACACACATTGCTTCTATGACTTCACTGTGTGTAAATCACATGAAATGTACACGTCAGTGGTCACAGTTTAGTCAGAACAGGGTGACTCAGAGCAGATACGTATTTTGATGCTGAACCTCAGCTCGTACTTCTCCCTGTGCCTCTTTCAGGCCGTATGTTATTGCTGGTCTACTCCCAAGGTGAAAGACTCATTGTTTACATAAACATCCTGATCAACTGCAACTTGGCCTCTGTGCGCCCCTGAATGTGGTGCCCTCTTAATGGGAGGTGGAGATGGAAAGGCGAGCCCCCTTGAGAATTGAGGCTAATTCATTCTATATGGGAAAATGCCCTCTGCTGCTTCAGCAGGTTGCAGGCACCAGCATGTCTGGAGACAACATTATGCTTGTCAGCGGAGATGGACGCAAACATTAAGTCCCTCTTGTTAAAAAAATAAACCTTTCGTTATTCACGAACAGCATAATTTGCCACAAAACAACAGGCACTGTGAGCATTTGTTTTCTGGGTTCAGCAGAAAGCCTGAAAGACAAGTAATTAAGAGCAAGGAGGAAATTTAGACCCTATTGTTACTTCTGATTATGTTGGAGAGCAATGCACAAGGCGTGCATTTGAGGGTGGAGGAAAGTGAATGGCACAAGCTCCTACTGAGCGAAAGGTTCCATTACGGTGACACAGAGTCGACTCGTGGCACCACTCCATGTTTATCAGAGTGGATATTAATGGACAGGGCCTGTCAAGTGATGCTCTCCAGCAAACATTAAAAAATGTCCATCAGTGGTTAAATGCTCAGGCACTCCTGGCTTGGCTGATATGGAGGAAAGAGACATTAAACAGAGCTGTGAATGGGTGCTTTATCACAATGAGGTCTGTGGATCACTATCTAAGAGCCTAATTAGAATCCCAGCAGTCCATGGAAACAGGCCTATATTAGGCTTATCAGAGAAGTATATAGATATCAGAAGGATTAAGATGCTATCTATAGAGCACCATAGAAAAGGTTTTCTAAAGAGTATTATGCACATAAAATGCTGTCTCTAGGACATTGACATTTAAGAAGAATTCCAAATATATCTAAAGCAACTGTGGGGATTGAATCTTTGGCTAAACTACAAGTTTAGCCAACGGGAAAACTAAAAGACATGTGCTTGAGTGCAATGAAATACATCTCCGTCAGGGTTTTCATTACTGTGCCATTTATATAACTTCACAAAATACCCTTGCCATGAAGAGAAGATGGTGAAAGATCACTGGGTTGAGTTTTCCAGGTGTTAAACAGGCCTCCTGGCTCGAGGCTCCACTCAAATTTCAGCCTCTCTGCAACGGCTCCACTTCCAAAAATGACAACAAGGCAGCAGTCATAAGCTTTGTCACCTGGTTTCACAACATCAAGCCGAAAACAATCTGTGACATCGTCCATCCAGCATTACTCACAACTGGAGTTTCAGCTCATTAAGTTTTTGACTTGGAGCCTTCTTTATACGTAAAATACCTGTTTTACAATGGTTTCCTTTTTGACACAGAAGAATGTTTTTTTTCAAATAAGGGGTTCAAAATATTCAGGAAAAAAAACAGGCAGACATTTTTATGTATTGAGGGTCTTGACTAGATGTGTGATATATGATAAGTACCAGTGGCCAAACTGAATTCTCATGGCAACAAGTGGCATTGTGTACATTATTACTGATGAAAATGAGACTTCAATTGAAGATAGAGGATCACAATATTTAAGGAAGATGCAGTATAAACAGAGTTACATATTAGCTAAATTTAGCTTGATCATACAGACATAAAGGAAGGAATTTAAGATTTCCAGATATAACAATGGATATAGGCCAAACAATGGGGTTATTATGGTTTTTAGCCAAGTCTAAGATGGGATATGGCAGTGACACTGGCTGCATGGCAGGAATGTAGCAGTACATGTTTTTCAGGTTTGAGTCTCTAAAGCTTAATAACACTGAAAGAATGACTGGAAGTCACCAGCTACAGCAAGCTATAGCAATCTGCTCTGCTGTAAAAGATGTATCCTCAAGGTGATGACTCCAATTTATACAATGCCAACAGCAGATGAACAAGAAATGATTAAATAACATCTTCCATAATGGTTTGACAGGCAGAGGGTGATTTAAGGACTCTGAGTGTTTCATGCTAATGTGAATGTGAGCTATGATTCTATCGTTTTATTACAAGAAACAATCCATTGCAAACAGGTCTACAGCCACAGCTGACAGACTGGAGTCTAAACACAGCTCTCTGATGCTTTATTGCAGCATTGCTGTGCATTATCACTTTAGTCCACACATTGATAGTAATAATCACAACTTTATTTTATTCTGCTTGTGAGACCATCAAGGTACTTTTGGTACAGATTTAAATCAATAAATGCTTTCATGTGCAGACTGTTTATGGGATTTTGTTCATATTGTAATTTACATTATTAAGCAAGACACTCTTCAGAGTTGACGGTCATAAAACTGACCCAGTAAGTCACATGCAGGTCCCCCAGTAAAGACGGTATGTGTGGGCAAGCATAAAGGTCACCTCTTTTTCAGCTGTGTGATCTACATCACCAGGTAAAGACAAGTCCTACACATGCTGATAACTCTGTGTTGAGATCAGAATGAGACAAAAATGCTTATTCTGCAACAGACATCAACCTAGTATTTGAAGTTAGAGAGCTACGACTGTATGTCATTGCGTGCTCTCTAAATTCCTGTTAGATGTTTCCAGGGCTCATTGTGCAATTGCTGAGGGCATTCTCCACCAGAAACCAACTGGTGTAGGGAAATGTGTCTTTTACTTTGTACTGGAAGGTCCTGTTTGTGTACTTTGTGCACCTGTCATGTTTGCAGGGTCTCTAATTACCTCCAACACACACACACACTAACAAACAATGTATTAGTAAGCAAATAAAGACATTACTCATAAGTAAACACAAGTAAACTCAGTTTTAAGCAAGACCACCCTGCAGTGGGGTCACACAGAAGCCTGTCAACATGATGATGTTCTCATTTCACTACATTATGACATAAGTACTCAGTTATCATGGGTATCACCACTCACCTTTGAACTCAACCTTTATTTTGATCTCAACTACACACCTGTAAAGTTTCATGACTGTATCTTGCACAGTTGCGATGCTATCGCAATGAAAATATCTATCCACAGACAGACAAACACTTGGCTCCTCAGAACAGCCTCTGCGGTAGTTCCTGCTTCAGTAGACGTCTCCAGGTCCACATTTTACCGGGATGACATGCACAGAAAGTAAAAAAAACAATACTGTTGCACCTGTTAAAAAAATAAAACTGACCTTGATTTTTTCCCCTTATATCTGCCATCAGGCAGGTGATATGAAACCTGGAAATGGCATGTGGCATGTGTGTCTCGGCTTTGATTTGACTTGAATGGGCATACCTTATCTAGGATGTCTAGATCTGTGATTACTGTTCTTTGACTCCACCCAAATTATCAAATTTATTTATTTATAAGCCAATCACAGTTACCTGCATCATCAAAAGTGGACTGCATTATAGCCATAACTCCTCTCTCATCAGACGTGTGACAATGAGGCAAGGAGGAAGCATAAAGCACATTCTATTAATCTATTAATCATGTCGATAAAGCTAGAAGCTTTAGCTAAAGCTATTATATTATGCATATTAAAATATATTATTAATAACTTTTACTCAGGATTTTTTTAAAAATCCATCCACTGGAAATGATCTCAATGTCACCATATCCTTACAGGACCCTAGATTTGATTACAGCTTATCCCTCTCTCTACCCAGGTTTCCTGACTATGTCTCCACTGTCCCTAACACATAAAGGTAAAACAGGTTAAGGAGATCAAAATGTTCAATCAATAACAGTAAAGTAAAGATAAAATATACCACACATCTATTATACACAAATCTTATATTTGTATTTCCATTCACGCGGCATCTCGTTACTGACAGAGGTTTGAAGATTAGCGTTAGGAGAAACAGTGCCCACATATTCCATAGCCTGCTCCAGCTGTGGTTAAAACTCCTCACCAGTTTTACAGAGTTCCCACTAACAGCAAAGATGCTTTCTAATTGTTTAGTGTGAACAAAATGAGAGACTTGAGACTGGGTCTGCTGCCTTTAGGACTCAGCTCATTCTTCCAAAACAAGTTGGAATTTTGCCCTCAAGCACTCAACCACAATTGTCTGCCTGTGATCAGCAGCTTAGGATCACTGCAAGTTTTAACTTGACCAAAGAAAAATGTCATCTGAAATCTCCAAGTGAAAAGAACATACTGTCCTACTCAGTTCATAAAGAAAGTCTTGAGCCTTGAGAGTGAAAAAGAGTTAGAGACGGTAAACAGTGCTGGAGAGCTTCAAGTTATCTATCCAGCATTGTGGGCTTATTTGCATATCACATTTTTCTTCTTCTGTGGATGGAGGCCATATGATCATGATTATGATTGGATAGTCAACTTGTGGGGTAAATTATCCCATGTTAATGCACCTAAAGGTTTTATTAAGTATAAATTACTGATGGGTCAAAACAAAGTAAACTAAACTTTTTCTTTTACTTTATGTTGAAAATGGTTTGGGAAAATCTTTTTGGGCCCAATTTTGGCAGTGGTGCGTTCACTCCCCTGGATCCCTGGTGCTATTCTATGTATTTATTTTCTCATTATTTGAATTCCTCAGAGTAACAAAGAGAGAGCTTGAACAAGCAGATTTGAACACAATATTGAACTTGGTTGAATTAAAAGGCTGCACTAAACTAAAAGGAAGAAGAGATAAACGCTACTAACAGATGGGAGTAGACAGAGAAGAGAGGCATGGAAGGCCAGCACAAACCAAAGCAGAGGCAGTGAGACAGACTTAGTGGGAGTTGGTGCCTGAATGAACCAGTTCCTCTGTGGCCTCAGGTTAGCTTTATTAGCTGCTGTATATGTCAGCAAGTGACAAAGGCATGGCTGGCAAGTGCTGCACCTTTGCACTATAACTGTGTGGGTGTCCTTACAAATGAGGACATGAATACCTTTTTTCCCTCATAGCCTCATCTCTGCCACACATGACAGCATGCTGTTTTCACCTTGTGAGTCTGTGTGTGTGCCATTTGTTTGTGTGTGGGCAGATTTTGCCAGTGTGATGGCATTTAAAATGTCATGAAACATTACAGGTGTGTGGATGAGATCAAAATGAAACCCGAGTTCAACGATGGGTGTCGTCCAACCCATGAGTACTGAGTGCTCATACAATAATATAGCAATTGCTATCGAATCCTTGTGTAATAATGTAGTAATGACTATTGAGTCCTCATGTGCTAATATAGCAATGACTACTAAATACTCATGGTGCAGAACAACAGCATGTCGACGGCTCTAATTTACCAGGGTGGGCAAAGAAGCATGCAGTAAAACTGTAGCACCTGCTTCAGTAGCAACCACCTTTGTGACTGCTTGTGTTCCTTGCTCTACTAGGCAGAGAGCATATTTCGTACAACAGAAATCCTACCCTGCTCATTTATCAGCAGTAAAAACCTCCAAAAGAAACCTGTAGGTTTCAGCAGTGGAGTTAAAAGTTTCATAGTGACAAACATAAATGTCAGTCCTCCTGACAGTGCCAGTCAAATGAGTAATATCTCAAAGGCAAGGTTGTTCAGGATGAAATACCTGAGTGCTGGACTATCCTGAGAGGCAGCTTGATGGTGGTGGGGGTTATCCCTGAGTGGTTCCTGGGGGATCTCCCTGGTATTTCCTCAATAAGTCCAAAAAAGGCAGAGCTTCCAGTTGTTCCCATCCAGTCCCAAAGTTAAAATTAAACCATAATACCAGTGGCCTTAAGAGAGAACATCCTGTAACAAAACAGCAAACTACAACATTACAGTGAGGAGGTATCTGGTTTACTGCATTAACTGTAAACCAAATGTGATCTGATCCTTATCTAAGTCACCCAAACACAATGTGCTTAAGCCAATAACACACAAACAATTATCATTGTTCATGACTTCATCGACCACATCCACCAAACAATTACAGTGCTGGTAGGAGTTAAGTATGTGAAGCCCCTGATTAATCACTTATCGGAGTCAGTAATTAGCAAACCTAAAGTTTAATCGATGAAACTAATTTAGGGGTGTACGTTAGATCTATTCTGACACTGCTATTCATAAGAAGCATCAGCTGATATGAACTACACCTTGCAAAAAGCAGATATCAGAAGACCTTCGATTAAGACTCGTTGAGTTGTATAAAGCTGGTCAAGCTAAATCAAAATTTTTATATATATATAAAAATAATGGGATAATGTCAGTCCAGGCTGAACCCAGCAGAGATACGATGGAATGAGCTCACTGAGCCTCAGACTCTGGCTGAGCTGAAGCACTTCTGTTGGAAGAATGGTGAAAAATTCCACCTGAACATTGTGCAGGTCTGATCCATAAATACTGGAAGAATTTACTTGAGGCTATTGTTGCCACAGAAGGTTTGAACAACTATAGAGGTTCAAGGGTTCACTTACTTTTTCAACCACCACTGTGGATGTTTAATCGGTGTGTTCAATAAATACATGGAAAATTGTAATTGTGAGCTATCAGCTTTAGCACATTTTTGTTTGTCTATATTTATAACTTAGACTAAGATCACATCACATTTGGCACCTCTGTATAGATCCTGTAGAACAAACATATTCAGATGATCTGAAAAGCCACAACTGACATAAACTAGATGTGGATTGGGTTATTTTATGTTAAAAACTGTATTGTGAACTTTGTGATCACAGCAGTAAAAAAAATCCACAAGCAGTGCATTTAAGCTATTTCATAGTATTACATTAGATATCATCTAATGGACAGGAATAAGAGGAATAATGGCAGACAGACATTATATGTACAGAATGTAGGAGCTTATTCTTCCAGATGTCTGAAATTTCCAGGCCAATTTCTTTCTTTTTTTTATTCTAAAATTACTCTAAATGGAAAGCAATTCTGCCTGTGAAATGGTGTATGAAATACTACCTTGTGTCCACAGTCTGTTCTGCTGCTTCACATCTAATGATTTCTAATAAATACTGTCCCTGTTTTAGCACTCACAGTATTTGGTTTCGGTCCTTAGACGGGTGGATTTTTTTTAATGCTCTGACACAAACTGTAGACAATGTATGCTCAGGTGGGAAAGTTTTGAGCTGCCACTCTGGACTGATGTGACAACTTGGCATTTTATACAAGCAACAGGGTGTAGTGCTGCTGAGCATCATCACAGATAATAGACCATCTCCAGCGGAGTACTAATGAATTGCATTACACAGTCTGACAGTGTGCTGTCAAGGAGCAAATCTAAAAAAAAGTCATGCTTTGTCCTGTCTTTCCTACACAGTTCCGATATTTAACAAACTAAATACCACATTAAGAAATTCAATTTAATTCTGGCAACTGTGACTCATACCTATTGAAGCCCAAGAAAAATCACTGCAAATACATGCCACGAAGAGAATGCTCAGTTGTTTCCTCTTGAAAGTTTTTCAGCTGTTGCTGAAATGCGCACAGTTATAACAATCAAGATGTTCTTCTGAAAGGTCAGTCACTAAATTAATCTGCTGAAAAAAGGCTATCCAGTTTCAGATCCAAAACACACAAACAAATGTCACTGTATATGGACATGCAGTAATCTCAAGTGCTCCCAGCAAAATGCTGAATCACTGCAAACTCCAGGGCTGCTGTCCAGGAGCTGACCCTGAATACAAATAAACTGAAGAATGAGCTCCCTGCTCAGGTTGATAAAGCATTAAAGTCAAATGTTAAACAAGGGGAAAGAAGTGGTGAAAGAGCTTGCAGTGTACTCCTGAGACTGCACAGCAACAGAGCAAACCGAATTACATACAGCAAGGTCCAAAAGTCTAAGACCACTTTCCCATTTAAGTCAATGACCTTGGAACATGATGGTTGTTGTACATGGCCAGTGTGACTGGTTAATAACGGAGTGCGTAAGGAGAGAAGGAGAGCAACAGAAGACGAATCACCTCTGAATTAAAGTTACAAATTCAAATTGATGGAGGAAAGCAGCTTTCAGTATAAGCCTATGTCTAGTTTGTAACACAACGCCAGTAATGCCGCAGAGCGACATAGAATAAGCAGGAGAAATTAGAAGTAGTCATTATAATGAAAAGACCAAAGATCAGCCAGCAAAGACGATTCACTGGGACAAGCCTATGGTGGCAGACGCAACTTCAAGCCCAAGTGTACTTCCCAGTACACTGGGATACACAGAGTACACTGTAGGTTTTAGCACCATGCTGAGGAATAATCTCAATAAATGTCTTTCACTGTCAAGCAATGAGGTGGACTTGTTGACTGAAAATCAACCAATCCACGTAGCATGGGACTCTTCACATCCTACTGGAGGAGGGTGAGCGCCAAATTAAGACCTGTAACTTCACATACTTGTTGCAAAGGCCTGTCAAAGCTCTGTCTTCTGTAATGTGTTAATAGTTAGAAATAAGAGCAGAGTATAGCTGCCAGCACAAGGCTCCTGAAATTCAGGAAGGGGATGCACTTTAAATAATCTAACAGATCATTTTTAAAGTGCTGACCATTATCTGTCCTGGAGATGTCACAGCAACAATAACTGTGTCAGAGAGTGACTGTCTCACTATGCCTGGCTTTGTTGTCTACACATCCATTATTCATCACAGATCAAACAAAGGGAACTCTTCCTCCTCTTCAGTACACAGTAGATAAACATATTGTGCATCGTCATAAAGGCATGCAGTGGCAATCTCCTGATGATGTGTTCATTTGAAACTCCTGCAGATTGTGTTGATCACATGGAAGAAAAATGGGCAGTATTCCTGAGTTCCCTGACTCCTGAGCAGCTCAACAGAATTACGTGAAGCATCATGTTGTACACAAGCACAGAGGCGGCTGTCAGCTTTAAAATCGAAAGCAGAGGCTTCAGGCCGCTTACGGTTTAGGATTACCTGCAGACACAACATGCTGGAAGGATAACAGCAAAATACACCCGCAGGATTTTAAAAAGGGAGGAGGGAATTGTATAGACATCACAAATCTTGTGTCATGGACAGAAAAATGCCCAATGGGCTCTGTTTTTTCATTTTTTATTATTTTGTGGGGAAAAAAATCCCCACTCGCCCTGTGCCTTTGGCTGGTACTTGTGTTTTCTATTTCAACCCCAGACTGAGCCTGTGATTCTCTGCGGTATCTTACCTGTTCCTCAGACTGTCCTCTTCTGCACAGAGATCTCAGATGTTGATCCTGGAATCTGCTGAAGCCATTCTTCCAGTTTGGGGGTTACAGCCCCAAGTGCTGATCACCACTGGAAACACTGTTGCCTTCACCTTCCATATCTTCTCTAGCTCCTCTTTCAGTCCTTCATATCCTATCATATTTTCTCTTCTATCTTCTTGATGTTGCTGTCACTTGGTATTGCTACATCTATCACCTCTTTCTGCTGTTTGTTGTTAGCCATCCCCAGTTTGTCAGTATAGATCTGGAAGTCCAACAGGAGAGGTGTTTCCCACTTTGACTGTGACACTCCCAGTCCATCCGCAGCACAGAGTTAGTAGTTCCTCCAAACCATTCCAGTCACTTTGTTGTAGTGTTCCATGTATACCGTACCCCCTGCATCTTACTCACTACAGTCTCAGGGGTGTCTCAGTACATACCAGACTGCCTCCCTCCTTCCGCTTAGTGTCTATGATTTCCACTATGCAAAAAACACAGATGGAATCACACATTTGATGATGAAAAATCAACTGTAAAACGCTGAATATTGCAGAATTTGCTTAAATTTGGATGCAGTTTGTCTTTCTCCAAGTATTTCTTACACACACACACACAGCTGAATGGTGATGGAAATTGATCCACCCCACACATCAGCAGATTGTTAACTTATAGGTAGATCTGAAGCACTTCACTTCTGATTAATATTCATAAAATTTGGGATATTTGCCTGCTGAACCATTGGAATTTTATTCATCCACCAAATGATTAAACACTTTTCAGGTGACAAAATGTGGTTACAACCTAAAACAGAGAATTCATAGACTAAAATGGAAAAAACTGAATGGAAAAATTTAAATGGATTAAAAATCCTTGTTGACTCATTCCAGACAGTATACAGGGACCAAAGTATCTTGGCTGCTCATTTAAACATTCAAGAGCAACAGCACCATTACTTTGATGCTTACAAAGAGTTGGCAAGTCAGAGACATTGTAGGGGAGGATGCCTCGGCTCGAAGAACTTTAATACAAACAGGATTATCTACAACTGTAGTGCTTTCATCGAGCATTAGGAACCTTCAGGGGAAAACACCAGATGAATGCTTGCTTTGTGAAGCCAGTGAGACACACCAATTAAAAGTAGCCAAACAATGTCAACATGACCCATTTTCCTGTCTCCTCTGGTGCCCGGTGTTGTCAGTTACCACTCTGTCAGCAAGGCAGAAGTCACAACACACATTCCACATTCCCCACATTGTACAGTGCTGTGGCCTCAGCCCCCTCCTGGCTTGTGGGTACCCTGTCTTCATATACACTGTGTAACACAATCCTTTGGCATGCAGAGAAATGCTTCTCTGTTAAATCCAGATGCTTTAAAGATGTTCAGGACTTGTGTGCAAAGTGACATTTGTGCAGAAATAAAAGGTAAAATAAAAGCAGGAAGAAGACACAGAGCAAACGCCTAACTGAGAAATCTAATTACCTTGAAAAGAATGGCCATCCTGTCTGTTTCGACCAGCTAAGGCACAAGATTCTGATAATGTGTGCACCCCATGTAGCCAGTTTTCAGTGTGTCTCAAATCAGGTCGATTTGAAGTTTCTTATGGCAAAAATAGGTAAGCAGCTAATGACAGGGGGTCCTTATTGATTCTACAAGTCGTCAATGTGATAATCTGCATATTTTCATTTTTAGCTCAACAGAGCCTGGCTGACCTAAACCCAGCTCAGGAATGCAGGTCAAACAAAGACTTGAATGCTTGCATCTCAAATTTCAGGTCCACTCATGCTGACACATATGTAAGTCTGTGTGTTTCACTCCCAGAGAACCTGTGACTGGTTGTATAAAGAGAATGAACCAGTCAGAGAATTATTTTATGAGCTCATGCCTAATAATGATGGAAACATGATCCTTTAACACCAAATCCAGTATCCTTATTCCTAACGCTCTGGGAAGCATCTCTGTCTCATTAGAGCACAAAAAATAGTTACTTTTTTCACACAGGAAACTGTGTCCAGGGGGTAGCAAGTATTTTCATCCTCAATTACACAGCACACTGTTTATTATTACTATTGTACTGTTCAGTCTGGATTTCAGAGGCTATCATTCATCTTTCTTTTGGCTAACTTATCCCTATAAGTGCATCCAGGATTTTTATCCATTTGAGTTACTAAATGTTTTTGGGATCAATAGTAATCCTAAAACCTGCATTTTTTCCTGAACTCTACAACACAGAGTGAATGCAGAGTGCAGCACTATTCTATTCTCCATTATGCTCACTGACAAAACAAAGCTAATTTTACCCATGAGGCTGGGAATATGGACGCAGCAATCAAATGTTGCCAAGGGCATAGAAAATCTTGAGGGATGGCAAAACTGCTGAAAGGTTCTTCTCCAGACTTCCTTAAGCTCAGTGGTGATGAAGTTTGGGGTTTTTTTCTCCTCTGTTTCTCCTTTCAGGAAGCCATTCTCAGCTGTATCTGGCTGACTGACATCTAAGGTTGCAGTAATGACTACTGGTTACAGGAGTCCAAGCCCACTTGAAATTTTGGTTTTGGCTAATGATTTTTTCTTGTTTTTTGGGTAAGTGGGTCCCAGGAGCTTCCTCACCATTCCAGTTCAACATTAGCTAGCTCCTGGTCTTGGAGCGTGAGTGAGGAGTGAGGGTTTGGGGTGTGCTGAGTCTCAGAGACTCAGATTAGGGGTGGAGACTTGTAAATCAGCTCATGAGCTCATGGTTTTTTTTTAGTTCTCAATATAACAGTTCAAGGTTCGGTTTCAGGATGGAAGTTCAGCCAAAATCCAGAGATTGTTTTAGTGTGTCTGCCCTTTAGGGTGGCCTACCAAAGAAATCACCGTCTTCACATTCTGTTCCACCCTGTCTCATTACTCCAGGGCAAAAGTTTCAGTAACTATGAAGTGAGCAACACATATTCTATCTTTCATTTAAAGCTTACATGACAGCTACTCCCCTCTCAGTGGGCAGGAATAACCTCTTATCTGTATAAGTAAGTCTGTCTGAGCACAGCACACACACATTCCAAATGTAGCTCATCCATTCAGTACCATCAAATACCACAGTCATCAACTTCCTACTTTAACAGGCTGGACAAAACTTTGATTTCAATTGTAATGTGCATGCAGTAGGGAGTTTCTCTGAGGCAATTTAGTCTAACAGAAGGTCCCATCTCATCTCATGCCACAGCTGAAATGACTCCACTCTGCTGCAGAGGGGGTTGGAGGTGAGCGGATTGTTCAGCAGATGACCATTAGCAGGGCCAAAAAAAAATGTTGTAGCGTGGTAAAAAAAAAAAAAAAAACTGTCTTCACACGACATTAGTGTTAAAGCTTTTTCTGGCTTTGTGCCCCACTATAGCAGCGCCATCTACTTGCCACATTTAATCAACAACTTTCTTTCTTGGCAATGTGGACTTCAACAAATTTTAATTTTCCCGCACATGAAACAAAGCCGCAGCTCCCCTGGCCCCAAGTTGGGTGAACACAGCATTTAACTTCTCCTTAACTCCTTTGGTCACGCTGCCCCGGCCCTTCCAAATGACTTTCAGCATGACATCATTACAAGATGAGATCAGCCTGAAGCTCACCGCAAGAGGGAAATTGCAACTGCATTGGTGAGTCATGCTGCCTCATGATCTCATTTAGTTTCATTTTCAATAGCACCGCCTCCTCTTTAAACTGCTGTTGTTACTTATTGGTCCTGTTGACATTTCAATGAGTCAGTGCAATTTCACTTTGCTTTGCTTCCCAGTTATTAATGCCCAAACACATGAAGACAGTTTCATGCCCCACATGGCAAGTAACTCTTTTAAAATACCATAGTCAGGTCAACCTGTCATAAGATTTGTCCAAAAACACCTTGCTCAGTGATGAACCTATTTCTGCAGCAGTGACAGAATGGATCATTTCTATGCGTGTCTTGGGATCCTTTATTTATTCAACAGTATTTTGCATTTAAATGTTGGGGAAATAACTGCATTGATTAAATGGAGCCACAATTTGCCTGGGGAGGCATCTGACTGAATAGTTAATCCAGCTGGTAGTGAGGAAGCCAGGCACTGTGGAAAGGCAACTGTAGTGCTGAATTGCTGATTTACTCCCCACAGTGCAGACCTAATCCCACAGTCACTTTTGACCACTATCATTTATTTTCAACATTTCTCCTGAGTGATGCCAATATCATCATGATATCCCAAGCTTTCTAGGCTTTTTAAGATGTTATCGCTACTGGAGGAGAAAAATCTACTTATCCCAAATGTAACCCTGGAATTTAGCTTGACCACTCAGTCATTCAAATGATTCCACCAGCAGCCTGTGGGAGCTGGACTTTCCGTAACCTGAAGGGGAACCTTGGAAACCTTTGACTCCTTTCACATGACAATAGCAAGTTATGGGTTAGGATTAGGGACTAGAGTTAGACCATGTAGAGGCACATTCCCACTGCAGGAACTATGGGGCCATTTTAGGGGAGCTGGAACCTTTGCGCATGTCCCCTCCAGAGGAACTGCCCCCTCGAGTCCCTGCTCTGGGGTAAGTACTTCTGTGCAGCCCCCCCAAAAAAATGTTGGGCAGTGCTTGGCACTGACTGATATTGTTACCTCAGACAGAAGGTGACGACAAGGCGTGCCAGTCTTCTTCTCTCAAGTCATCACTGACAAAATATCATTCACCATATCACAACATCATAACACAAACACAGCTGCCATCTCAGCTCCCTGTTGATGAATGCTGTTCATCTCGAACATGCTCAGAATTACATTGTATCTGAAACAGTTGCACAGTAAGTATGTCACTCCATGGGTCCGGTGGTTCTGGAACTGCTGATTACGGGGCATTCCTGTAACGCTTCAGCGACCAAGGACTAGACATTTGAAACATGTCTGAAAAGCAGAGGGAGTCTGGTAAATAACAAGCCATCTAACAGCCAGATTTAGGTGGGGCTTCAAACAGACTGCAACCTTTCAGAAATCAGCTCGTGGAGCAGTTACAAGAAGGTAGCTGCCCCACCCCCACCCCTTCACATATCCACCCACCATCCCTCCCCCTGGCCTCCCATGGACCTCCACCAAGGTATTTTCCCTCCAGAATCAGACAAGTCGTTTTACATGTCGGAGCAGAGAGAGATAGCATTAAAAAACATCCCCTGATGTCCCCCAAGCAAAAGTCAAGCTGCATACCACACCCATTTCCTTGTCTGATTGTGCCAATTATCAGCAGTAGGCCCCTTCTTGATGCCAATTGCTGGGGACAGGAATATGTTTTCTGGTTTTCTGTCCCTCTGTCTTCCCTCCTTGAGGGAATTTCTTCAAATTCGGCACAAATATTTACTTTTTGGTCATAACTGAAGAATTGATATGCTAATTATGATCAAATATGCTTAAAAGCTTTTATTACTTACTTCATAACCTTAACTACATAAAATGACATGAGTCTGGACTGACATGGATGTAAATTGCAACCTGACTGGTTGAACAAATGTGAGGCTGTAATTGTAGTTTGTTAACTTGAGAGGGGACAGTTTCATATTATATTGGCCTGCAACAGAGAGCCAAAGCCGCGCCTCCCCTCAGGTTAGTTTCTGGCCAAGCTTTTATTTACACTCCTCCTCTGCCACGGAAGTAAATGATCTTCCTCTGAAGCATAAACAAGCCAATATTTCAGTTAAAAATGTACCTCTACTGCTGCACTGGATAGTTAAGTCGCAGCACCTTGCAGTTATAACCCAGATGAGGATGAGTGTGTCTTAGTAAGCCATCAGATCAAAACCGTGCAATATTAAAAATGAGGATTACACTCAGCAGCAATGGTTTTATCTTCTGCAGTAACAGACAGTGTAAAAAGTAGACATATGGTGTTCTAATCAGAAAC
Source organism: Psettodes erumei (assembly GCA_016785225.1). Classification (NCBI taxonomy): domain Eukaryota; kingdom Metazoa; phylum Chordata; class Actinopteri; order Pleuronectiformes; family Psettodidae; genus Psettodes; species Psettodes erumei. The sequence continues at coordinate 127,326 of JAFBJZ010000886.1, forward strand.
GTGTGTTTTCATGTAATTGACCAGCCGCTGCAGAGCCTTGCAAAATGGCAATGGCTGCATTATGCTGATCCATATTTCTTCTTTTTTTAAAAAAAAAACAAAAAAAAAACAGCAAACCACCACCAACACCCCCAAACTGTATTCAAATTAATGCATTTTTTCCAAGGAATGGTAAAGGAGGTCTTCACATTCGAGCTTACTTTTCAAATTGAATGAACCTGGTACTACTTGCGGAACAGCCCCTTGGCCAGAGCTTAAATACACACCCGTATTTTATGGCTTGCCCTGAAAATGCTCTTGTTACATATAGGGAAGCACTGTATATATATTCAGAAAATCATTTCAAAAAGTTACTACTCTAATGTCACGCTGATCAACTGAGAAAGTTCAAACTTTTAAATCTGAAAGTCCCTTTTAAAGCAGGACCCCCAATGTGAGGAATGGAACAGATCAAGCTGGAGGCTGATTTCAGCTGATATCTACTGTGTTAGTATCAATCATTATGTGAAGGTAAAGGATTTCAGTCAATGAAATGTGACCAAAAATAAAACATGGACCACCTCCTCCTGTGCGAGTCATTTGTCCAGAGTCAGACCAGATAGCATCAAGTGAGAGAGACGGATCCCCCAACCTAACCAGTCAGACAGGCTGCCTGTCTTCCAGCCACTCTGACAAAGAACAGTGACACAGACACAGCTCAGAGATTAGAACTGGGAGAGGGAGGGAGAGAGAGAGAGAGAAAACCAACTTTTATTCTGACTAATCCTGTCAGAGTGACACAAGACAACGCTAGCAATGTCTGTACCACTGATAGTTTAACGAGTGTTAGAGCGAAGTAAAGCCATTCACTAAGGCCAGGGGTTTTTTGAATTTTCCAGGTTTTACCCTTCAGCATGATGAATTTTCAGTTTATTTATTTAGGGCCTACTCTCATGAAATGTGTAATTATTCCACTCTTGTTCAAATACAAGTCTAAAACATTCGTCCACAGGAGGGAATAAGCTCCTGTGCCTGGAATGACAAAAGTCATTATGTGTAAAACGGTGTTATTTCTGACTTTCTCAGTAAGTTTCTCGGGGGGGGTACATACTTAACACGCTGAAGTTACCGCTGAATTTAAGCAAACCACATCCCTAATCGCAAACAAATGATTTGATAGCGGGGGTGCTGGGTGGAAGGTAAACCCCACCTGCATTCAACCAACTCTGTTCATTTACAAGAACAGCGGACAGGACTCCCCATAGCTATAACTTCAGTATCATAGATGATTTCATATGTCGTCAGGGGGAAAGCCCTCGAAACTACTGGATTTTCCACAGCTTCAGGTACAATTGCTGTATTTACTCATTGTTACGCCGAACAAGCGTAAAATGACGCATTAACACACAAACATAAAAACACAGTAACTTCAGGTGTAAGTAGCCAGTATTAAACCTAACAAAAACATCACAACGAACTCAAACATGTTTAAAAAAGGAAATTAAGGAAACAGTGGCAGAGCGCACGCAGCCCGATCCTTCTACAGCACTGACGAGGCTTACCTTGGAGAAGTGTCCCGGCGCTCACGGAAGCAAGCAGCAGGAAAACAGCAGCACAAGCCATCCTTCCAAAGTAGCTTTCGGGGTGAGTGGATACCTCTGGCGAGCTTCGAGAAATGAAGAGTCGGAGTTTAACTGAGCTGTACAGATATGCCCCGCGGATATGTTCTGACAGAGCTTCGGAAAGTCCGGAACATTCCCCGAGCGCGTCTCACAATGAGGAGCGCAGGTGACACACGGAGAGCAGACCAACGGGGAAGGAGGAGGCGGCTCTTCTGGGGGGTGCTGTTGTGCTGCCTTAGGGTGCTGTCGGAAATATGGCCACTACCATGTGCTAGCGAACGTAGGCGAAAAAAAGAGAGGCTCCAGTAAAAAGCAGAAGTACATCGTTTTCCGTTTCAGAGCTGCCTGGTATTACGATGCGGAGCATCATAAAATACGTAAAGTAGGCTCCAGCGACTATGGCCGGCAGGGCAGCGTGTGTGTGTGTGTGTGTGTGTGTGTGTGTGTGTGTGTGTGTGTGTGTGTATATATATATATATCACTTCGAACCTTCAGTAAACTAATAGCAATCGCAATGGCCTATCGCTATAAGTGTGTGTTTAACTCATGTCTGTCAAAAATAATTTGTGGACGCTGTGGATATGAGTCGAATTAACTTTAGGATAGCATATCTTTAATGAATCCATCTCCTGTCCCAAACAGGCCGCCAATGGGTGAGTTTGATTTCTGCGCTTCAGACTACTGATAGGCTACAGGCTATTGTGGAATTTTCTAACATTGCTCTGTAACTCTTCGGACTTGTAAACAACAGAGTATAACGCTTTTTTTTTTTAAATCACCCAAAACTCACAGAAAATGTTCCAACGGGCACCCGAAAGCAGCGTTATTTCCAATTGTTTCGCTCCACCTCCACACAGATTCAGGTAAAAGGGAAGCTGAATTTACAGCAAATGCAAATAATTCAGGTTTGGTGAAAAAATTGTTTCCACATTTTATTACAACATTGTTTCATTTAATATAGTTCCACTGAGTTCAGGTTCTCTGAAAGAAACTGAAAACACTATACAGATGACAGGGCATTACCGCGTTGATCAAAAAGACTGAACATTAGATTAAAATCTCTCTGGAGCCAATTTTGAAAGAATAAAAAGGACGTTGTTTCTGATAGGTAGCCATGTTGCTCAAGAGAAAAGCTTTGGGGAGTGAGAAAATTTTAGACAAAAGAAAGCGTCCAAGTTTAGACAGTTTGCTGATGACATTTTGATTTCAAAACATGTGATTTGGGATGATATACCAAATTGAATCAGCATTTTAAGACGTCTTTCTAACCAGTTAACCATAAACATGTATTGCCAGTATCAAATCCAAACCAGATACCTTCGTTTACAGCAACTAACAATAATTCAGTGACTAAAATATGAGAAACCAAACCAGACCCTTCTAGAAATCTGAAATGTTTTATTAGGTTGCTACTAAAATTAATTACAACTGAGCTAACAGAGGCTTGAAAGGTTAATGTGTTTTGTTAAATTTCATTTGAATGCAACATTTTTGGTTATCCATTGATAATGTAATGCACAGTTCAAGTGGACTGGCAGCAGTTTACCTGTTATAAGCTGTGGTCAGAAGGTTGGCATTGGGCAACATAATGGCAGAACTGGTCTACAGCGAACCTGTTTACTTTCCATTAATGTCATTTTACTGAAATTGGTTGCAATTCATTGAGACGGCCTCCAATGAATGGGGTGAATGTAGCTAAACTTTTGACTGTTGCATTCCACAGTCACATTAGGTTGCTGCTGCTCAAATGACATGTAAAACGGAAGTCAAAGGCCATAAGTGGCTTGTGCAACATCAAATAGCTACAGAAAAAGGTATTTCAGTATTTTACTAAGATGGTGGATGTTTGAAGCAGGCTGCTAGTGTTGTTGGCCTGCATTTGTGGTGCAGGCTTGAGATCACCATATCCTCACATTTATAGTAAGACCATGCACCAAGTATGTGCAGCAGAAGCAATGATAGTGAATTTTCTTTTTTTTTTCTTGGAAGCTGTTTGATATGCAAGATGTTAAGTTCACCTAAATCCCTTACTTGTTCCATGTTTCTTTGTTTTGGAAACGCTACCCTGTGTCATTGTGCCCTCTACTGATTGTTAGCAGGCATCACGCATCTTGTCCTGATTGAGTGCGACGGTGAAAGGTACATGGTAAAGACTGCCCAACACAGACACTACACAGCTGTGTCCCAGTTCAGGGTTCAGAGCGAAATTCCCCCAAATAAGACAGGGACCAAAATTATTCGTGCATTCAGTACATACAGTGTTATAAATGTACAGGTTTTTTTAAGTCACTGAGATCAGCTGAATTAGTTTGTGTCATGGATCGCAGAGTTTGGTTTATCCCACAGACTCATTTGGAATCGGACATTTGACCATTTCACACATCACTGTCGGAAAAGAACAGGTGTAACACAATGCACCCCTAAAAAAGGTCTACAGCAAAAAAAAAAAAAAAAATCCCTCACGACGAGGCAACAATAGCGTAAGAAAGAGTTTTACGCCTTCAGCCTGTAATTTCTAAAACCAAACTCTATAGGAAAAAGAGGTAATTTAACAAAAAGCACATGATACTCAGAGTTTTGTTGGTTAGACGTCGGAGCGGTTGACGGCGTCAGTGGTTTGGTAACCTGGGTCCGTAAATGAGTCGAAGAGAACGTTCCAGCGGCGTGCGTAATGGGTGAGGGGCGGAGCGGAGGACCAGGCTGGCTCAGAGGAACCTGAGCGGACACTGTGGGTTTCTCGCCGGAGAAGAAGCGGATTAATGGCAGAGCAGAGCAGGACATGGTACGAAGAGAGACAACGCGTATGAGTCCACACGAACGAGAACTGTTCATAAACAGACGAGCGACGAGTGGAAGTCAGGGCTGGCAGGAGAGTCAATAGGCACACCTGAACCACGCCCACACTTACGGGGGGGGGGGGGCACCACTGAGCCACAAATACTACCCCCATAATGCCACGTTTACTTCATAATGTGCTCTGACTGACAAATGGTTCAGGGCAGGTGGAATTTTCACATATGGCGATAAAACACCTATGAAATAATAACAATACAAAAAAGGCACATTTTTACATGTTGGTTATTTCTAATTATTATGCTACATAGCAGGGTTTCTCCAATTTTTTACTAACAAAAGTAGGTCATGAGTCCATTAGTAAAAAATAGTCCCCATATAAATATGAGTGTCCTCCATGTAGGTATAACTGCAATGACAATAAAAAAATAAATATAGAATATTGTTGCTAGTTGTACACTCGTACTTGTACAAAGATTGCAGTATTTTACCTGTCTACACTATATTTTGGACCTGGCTTCCATTGTGTTAGTTTGGTCTTAAATATTTTGTGTTTGTTGGGGACCCCTGAACCTCCATAAGACCTCACTGTGAAAATTGCTGCTGTGCACAGTTTAGACCTGAAATTGCAAACCAATGAAACTAGTGAGCAATCATTTTCTTTTTAAATATAATCACTACTGTGGCAGAGTTATTAAGCAGCTGAGCAAGTCCATGAACTAAACAGAAAAAAATGATTGAAGCCTCCTAGTGGATTACAAGAGGAATGACCATAAAAAGGAAAAAATGGTAAAGACATGAAAGTTTTAGTCAGCCCCAAAATGACTAAATAAATAAAAATCAACATTTGGAATTTGAGTATTCTAGGTATTACCTAGTAATATTGTTAATGACTGAACTCTTACCTTTTGATTGAACTGCATGCAGAGTGTGTCTTTATCTGCATCTGCGTGAAACTCATAGCAATTTTAACCCGGGGGCTAGTGAGTCACTGCACCTTGGTATTTACTTCAACATTAGAAATTAAAAATCTCATTTCATTTAAATTTGAGGACACTGCAATGAACATACATGTAGTTTTAAAATTAATCTGGGTGGATCATTACACATTGTACTATCTACTGCTGGAATTTAACCCAGCATGTCTTTTATTCCAGTTACACACCATTAGCTCAAGTGTGTTTCGCGACATTATAATACAATCTGTGATCCAATCTCTGTTTCAAAAGGTACATATATATTGAGATTGTAAACCCTGTTTTCTAGAGATTACATGCCCATATTACTAAAGTGTTTTCCCAGTCATCATGTGGTGGCAGTGTAACATTGATAACATTCACAGGCAACTTTTATAAACTACTGTTGTGTTTACAAAATGTATTTATTTACATTTTGTCTGAAGTCTCAGATTGAATCAGATCTTTCCCAAATGCTTTTTTTGTCTAAACATAACTCGAAAAAGTTTAATAATGCTGTTTTCTCCGACTGTACTGAGACCTTTGCATACTGCAATTTAAGAAAGCACATGCAAACTTGGAAAAAACCCACCACTCACCACTTTGACTACATACAGTATGCTCAGCATTTAGAAAAAAAATGTTGCAAAATACAGTCTATCCTACATGTTTGTCCTTATGCAGAAGTGTTCCTAAAAAAGTGTTCGGTGAGTGTATTTTCTGTCCCAAATTCTTTTTATACAGTATGGATTAAATTTGTAGGAGACGGGGTTGACATACTGGATTTGAACATGATCACTATTTATATCCATCTTTTTTACATACTGCTTATCTGTCAAGGGTTGCTGGAGCCAATTCCATCTGACATTGGGTTTATACTGATCGGCCATTTTTTCTATTTTTCTCTTTTGGTGTTTTGCTACTTGTTCATCTCAACGAATTGTAAAGGATGTGCATCCTTGTGCATGTGATGCCAGCAACCTGGACATGAAATTAAGTCATCCAAACATCAAAACATTCTCTATAGCATCACTAGTGGTGAAAAACTCCACAGATGACTCTTAAAGTGGTCTAGTGCTGCTGCAGATTATGTTAAGCAGAGGTGTGGTGATCACTTGGCCTTTTCACCAGGCCTTTCCCCAGCTCCATTGTTTGAGCTGCTGTGTTTGACTCCCACTCTTGACTGAGCAGGATTCAATTTCAAGCCTCCACCCACCTCCAAAAAATGAAACCGGCGACAGTGTTTATTTATTTTTTTTGTGTTAGTGAGCTCTCACATAGGTCAAGTTAGAGAGAAGGTGGCATAGAAAGTAACTGAATCTAGTTTCAGTGATATGTGAACCTCCATTGTCATCATTAGGCCTGCTGTTAAACTAGATATTACGTCTACACCGTTGGGTTTCAGTGCTGTCACAGGAAAACACAGACAAGGCCAGATACATGTCTTCAGTCAGTCTCTTTTGTTGTGGCTTCTAACATACACACAGATGCACACACTAAAAATACACTTTTAATGAAGAGGTCTGAGGAGACATCATGATTTATTTTTTACTTTCAGTTTTGCATATATCCACATTTGCTGTCATTGCTTTAAACAATCATGGAACAATCATGCAGCCATCGCTGCAAACAGTCACGGAACAGTGGCTTCACTCTCTAAGTCTTCATATTTTTTCATCTCAAACTTTGTAACATTTGTGACCCAACGACATTAAATAATGAAATAAGCACTTTGGGTTTCATATAACTTAGTAGAACATGATATGGATCTTTATAAATTTGTATTAGTAGGCTACATATGGTGTCTGTTGATTGTCTGAATCGTTTGACCCTCACTACCAACTAGTGATGCCCCTTTTTATGCTTTTCAAAGCCAATGTGCATAATACAAAGCTTTTCATTATATAATGCAGCAACTCTACTAAAAATACATATCTTTGTACAGAGGCTCCTGCTCTTAATTTTTCATTCTGAATAGTACATTTGTAGTATAACTGCAGCCATTAGAAAAGGCTACTAAACCACACATGAACTGTACACACAACAGGAGAAAGAACACAATAACAGTGATATTAAGCTGGTTGTGTGGGAAAAGTTTCCATACACCAATTCATCCAACAGTTCAGCCTGTGTAGAGTGGTGCCTGAAGGTGTTTGTGCCTTTAAATATGCCTCAGCCTCCTGTAGAGGATGGCTGCTCCAAGAAGAACCACAACGATGGCCACAGTGAGGATGCCCACAGCGATCCCAAGACCCATCCTGGAATCTGAGTCTGACCCATTGCTGGACACAGCTGCTCACAAGACAACACAGAGGAGAAACTTGTAATTTAACAATTTCATTATTTGGTGAACTAAAAGAAATACATTACATGAGATGAAACTAACATCATACCTTCCTCCTTAGATGTCACTGCTTACAGAAAAAGAATGAAGAAAAATTAGTGTGTAATTATCCTTGCTGACGTATGAAAAAACTGTACCAAACTAAAATTAAACTGCGATTAAGAGAATTGTTATTGCACAACATATAATATATATATAGTAAGTTGTATTCTAAATTCCTTTTTGGCGACAGAGTCTCTGTACAGATCCATCTGACTTTTAAAAAGAATGCAGAAATGGCTTTATAGACGAAGACTTAATATCAAGCAGTATACAGTATTTACTTGTTGCAGTGCTACAATTTAGTTTCTGGGTCTGAATGGAGTGTATACCCAGAAGCCCAGTGTTGTAAACTTCACATGACTGTGCATTGATATTACTTGCTGGTATGTTAAATGTTCACAGTGCATTTATTTACACTGCAACTTTATTTCTGAGGTTTGTGTAACCATAAGTGACTTAAAAAGATTTTTTTTAAAATCGTATCAAACTTTTTATTGTACAAAACATTAACCTAAAGTACTGCTGTGTCGCCTTATGATTCAACTAATTTGACATTTTGTGATCAGTGTTGAAAGTCCAATGTAAAAAAAATACTTACAATTCTCATTTCTCGTAACAATGGGAACCACTGATGATAGAGTAGTAGCGTCTGACACACCAGTGGACTGAACATCCCTTCTCCTCCTGTTGTTACATTGCTGTTGATGATGAAAGAGAAAAATCAAAATAATAGCCAATGGATCCCCAGCATTGTGGGCTAAAATCGGCTGAATCTCTTTTCATTACTGATCCTTCACTGACCTTAAAATCTTTGCAGGTGCTGACCTCACAAAGCCTGGTGATACAGTGTAGGTAATAAGTGGACACTGTCTGGTTCTGCTGTTCAAGGAACCTGAAGGCCTTGAAGGAGAAGCGAGCCTGTTGGCTATCCCCATTCTTGTACATGGTGGTCATCTGGTCCTTGTCGCACCTGTTTGATGTCAAGAAAAAAAAATTAGCTCGACATGGAGATCGATTTCTTCTTCAGAATGAGAAGTGAGGACTTACGAGACAAAGAGGTTGAAGAAAGTGGAGTTTGTGGGATGAGGAGAGATTGAAGCATAGCATCGATCCAAAAGGACGTGGTACCTGGTGGGGGCAGCAGAGGTGTTATTATTATAATAGTTGTTTTTTTGCTGCTAATAAGGCATTTCAGACCACCCACTGATTCTGTGTTCTTTAATTTCATTCCAGATGTAGGAACCTCTGAGATTCCAGAGTGTCAAGAACATGTTCCATTAAATTTGTTATGTCTCTTGTCTTCCACAAAATCCAGAGTCAGCCATTGGATGCTCTTACTGATCAGTGAGGTTGGCTGCTTGAACCTGGACGTAAACACTTCTCCTCAGCTCTAATCCTTGTGGTGGAATAACCAGAGGACTGCTATAGCTGACATCCTGTCAGTAGAAATACGTAGTTGGTTAGCTGTGACATGTGAAAACACACTTCATCACATGGACATGGTACAGTAAGAAATACAACTTATTAGATGGTGGCATATCCAGTTCCAACATACAATAAACTACAGATAGTTTTAATGAATCAAAGCGGTGTTAGAATAAGTGACCAGCACCTCAACGTGAAACCCCTCCTATCTCAGCTTACATTGAAGAGCTCCATGGTCAAAGTGCTGATGAAGCTTCCATTCTTGTCCCCCACTGCAATAGAAGATGCTGACCTAAAAGGGAGGCATATATCACTAAAGGCAAGTATCTGCTGAGTTCCAGTTTTTTCATTGGGCACAACAGTGATGTGCAAAACGATACTTTGGTTTCTAAAGAATTTCTGCAGATTTTTCAGATATTCTTCCAGATATTTGCTACTCCTAAAACATGATGTATCCATACAGTTTGACTTGTTAAACTTGTATGGTGAATTGCTTAATTCATCTCAAAAGACAGAGAAATTAACTTCAGCATTGCTGTGCTTGTAATACTTTGCATGCTTAAAATTGGTGTTTATGGTTTTTCTTACAGTCTGAGAAACAGTATAAATCTTTACCTGCTGCTAAAATGTGCTGTGGTTTGTACAAGTAAACCAAGAGGATCACATTTTTGTTAGACTATTTTTTTGTCTTGATCATACTGAGGGAAAAGGACATCTCTGCTTTGTCAGACACATCAGTAAAATTTCTCAAAAACTGTTTATGAAGCAAAATTTTATGACTTACCATCAGAATGGTCACAGATACTGTTAATTTCCCCATGTTAATGACATTCTCAATCATGTAAAGATCTCAAAAGAGGGAGAGCTTACACTTCCACCTGGGTGTTGTTGATGAGATACTCCAGAGGGTAAGCACAGGAATAATAATATTTGAGCTCAGCATTATAGGTGACTACTCCTGTGGTTACATCATGGGAGTGCACCAGACCACTGACATTAACCGTTTGGATGTTGGAGAAGTCGGCAAAGGCCCCTGTGCCAGCTGCACTGGTGGTCTGGAGGCAAAATTAATGGCAGAGTCATGTACAAAGAAAAAAGGATGCTCTGAGAAATTATTTTCCCACATTCTACTCCTCCAACCTCTACTAACCAGGAACTTGCTGCCACAGGCATTGGTCATGTTGATGGGGAACGTGAACTTGACAACAGGGGGGGTAGATAAATACAAGGTTCCTTTGCACTCCAGATCATCATATATATGGTTGAGAAAAAGCAGAGACTCATTGTAGCCAGTGTAGATGACAGGGCAGATTAGGATTGCCAGGTTGATCGAGGACGTGCCACATTCCACAGAGATGTCAGTGTATTCTGAAAGGATGAAAGGGAAAGATACAAACATATATGTTTCACATATCCCATGGAGGAGAACACAAATGTCATGACCTGCAAGGAAAATTGAGAAGTAACATAAACACATCAAAAAAAGTTGCAGCAGGCATACTCTACCTGGACGTCGCAAGTTATCTTGGCATATTAACTGACAGCTTTTGCCCGCCATGGAGACCAAGAAGAGAAAGCTAAGAAGATTCATTTTTGTCTTCCTCAGTGTAAACATACCTGCAGTAGCGAAATAGACAAATGCATCAAAAGACCTAAATTACTGTGGTGGAGTTTTTGTTGTTACCTTATGAACTTACTTTAACTGTCCCACTTGTACCCTTTCTCTGTCTGTCTCCTACTTTGAACTATGAGTTGTTGGAGAATCTTATATATAGCTAGGAGTGTTTCTTAGGATTGGACAGAAACAAGGTCAATGTGTTTTGGTGGGTCCACATTAACTTCACTGAATGGGAACAATTCTTTTGTAGAGGGATTACCATACCATGGGACCATACCTTAAAGGTATGGTCCCATGGTATGGTAAGGAATTAGTGAAACCTTACACAGTGATTTTCTTTCTGTCTTTATGAGGGACCAGAAACAATGGCCCAGCTCCTTTCCTTTAAAATACACACTCCCAAAAATGCTAACATGAGACTTCATGAAGTAAGTGTTAAATCCTGGGAGATGACACCCAATCCTTTGATTCCCTTTTTAAGTGAGAGTCAGTGGATTAACAATAACAGCAATATATTTTAGCATGACCCAAAAATGATCCTGCAGGATAATTCAGAATCCCAGCAGACAGTGTGCTGCACGTTGACGTTTTTCCATTAGTCTAACTAGTGGTTCATCAATATCTGCAGCCAGAATGATACAAAGCAGTTAAATACTTCATGCTAAACATAGACTCAGGTTCAGGTTAATGCATTTATTTGTGATGATGACATGGAATTCTGCTAAATCGCTGGGAAAATAAAAGATATCAAATCATATCTGGTTTCTGTAAATGGTTGTAAATAATGCAAAATACAAAACACAGGCCAATGACATTCTGTATGTGTAAAATGAAAGAATCCTGAAAAAAGACCTCTTCAGACCTCTTCTTCAATGACAGTGATATAAATCTCCTTCATCACCTGTAATGTTGGGGCTGCTGCAGAGCATGTCAGTGTCAATGGAAACACGGATACATGATTTTCAAGTGTTGATGCTATCTTTAAAAAACAATATCACCTCTGTAAGGGTAGTTGTGATATTATGATGTTGTGTGTGTGTGTGTGTGTGTGTGTTGTCAAACACCAAAAATGTTCCTGGCTCATGAACATCCAATTTTGCAGCATTTCATTGCACTTTCCTCCATGACTCAAAGATGCACCTTTTCGTTGTCTCTCACTCTCTTTTTGCTCATAATGTCAATTTTATGTAAAATATAAAATTTTACGAAAAACAGAAAAAGTATCATTCTCCTAAAATCCCACAGGTTACAACTGTTAACTTAGTATATCAAGAATTGTTTAACTGTAATTGTTTCTCCAAACCCCCCCAGGGATCTCTTTCCCTGTTTGTCTCTGTGTTTGTGGCAGAGGCAGGGTGCAGTGGGGGACTTCTGGCACACCTCATTACTTACAGTATACATACCCAGCTCTCCCTCCACTGGTCACCAGATACCTCTGTTCACCCATGTGGTAAGACTATGGCCAGTATTTCCAGTGCTTGTGCTGCTAGAGATTTTTCCTCCTGTGAACATTCATGTGAGTCAAATCTCCAGTTTGCCTATTCCAGCTGCTTCCAGCTCTCCAGCGCTAACCTTCCTGTCTGCCCCAGGCCAGACTTCCTTCCCAGATCCCCTGCACTGGACCCAGCCTACCGCCCCAAAGCCCACAAGCTCCTGGCGTTTTTCTGCATATGGGCTGCAGGTCACACTTATGTGGAGTGTTGAGGAAAGTGTAGTAGTAAGAGTATGCATGAGAGCACGTTTGCTTAAAGGCAAACTTTGTCACACCATAACACTCCCAATGGAAGGTAGACCATTAAAAATAGTTTAGTTGACCATATATTCGTAATTCGACCATGTGATTTAATTGGACTAGTCCTAGTATACGTGCACATTAATAAATCAATTTATTGATGGAAATATGGCCGGTTTACCTTTTAAGTGACCCACCAAACAATTGACGAACATGTTGGCTAGTGGCAAACCGTAAGCATGTTGAGCCATAAAACCATGGATGACTTCACAGCTCTGTACATTTCATACGTGCTGTACACTACTTTGTATTCAAATGAGATTCACGCTATCCCTTGTATTTATGGAGCTAACTGAAGACAGAGGACACCACTGTTACCACTGTTAGCCTGTTGTTAGCAGCTACTAGTGCATTTTGTCAAACTTCTGGGGTGAGAACTGAGTCTGTGTCCCGAACACATTATCAGGGTGTGTTAGTTTGACCATGAGAAGTTTGATTTCAGTCGGATTAAGGTGTTGACACGCTTTTTAAAAGTCCAGCTTTGGTCGAGCCAATGCCAATAGTTGTACTAATAAAGTGTCAGGCAAATTGTCCTCAGTAGCCAAGGCACATTCTGTGTATGACTTTACAAATTATTATGTACCTGCACATTTACTATTATAATCTGTTTAATAATTTCAAATATTATGAAGATAATTGATCTGAAGAAGATCATTGTCCCTTTCTCTCCTAAGCAGATATTTGGTGTTGCCAGAGGAGTGAGAGATGACAGCAGCCCACTTTGAATCTTAACAGTGGGGATCTATAACTACAGTATGTACCGTAGAAGGTTAGTAGATGCGGGTTTTCTGCCACACAAACTTCACCAGCACCACAGCAGTTAAGCTTGTTCTCTAGTTAAGCCTGTGACTCTTTGGTGAGGTGTTCTGATATTTCAACTACAAGACAACGTTAGACATGCATTTATGGGTTTTCATTCTGTTCAAGTGACTAAATACATAGTGACATTGCTTTGGATTAAAGTTTTAAAAAGGTAAAGCCTTGTAAATGTATGGCCATCTTAATGCTCAATATTTTACTCAACATACAGTGACAGCAGTCCTTGTGGGACCACAGAGTGTATTGTCCTGGTTAATCTGCTGGAAAGGTCACCAATGTATGCTTATCAATCACAAAGCTACACCCACCTATTATTTTCGACAGCAGGAATTGAGGGTGAAATCACTCAGTGTGTCTTCTCACATTGTCCTTTATGTAAATCGAAACATTCACGTGTTTGACATTTAATGGGATTAAGGTGGTGACACTTCACTACACCCTGAGCAAATCAAAGAAAAAAACTTTGTTTGACCTGAGCCATTTCAATTCTTTTGCCAGAGGGAGCTTTGCTCAAATAATTATTGTTATACACTGAGCAACACTTTATTGAAAATGCTGGAGCTGAGCTATAATATCATATATCACCTTTTTGATAAAAATGACATCTATTGATTAAATGGAGCCCCGCTCATGTACATTTGACTTGTTACCTCCACAAAGGAGGTTATATTTTCAAAGCTGTCTGTCTGATAGCAGGATTACAACAAAAACTATTGAACCAATTTTCTTGAAACTTGGTAGAGGGGTCGGGTATGGGCCAAGCCCCTTACTTACCAACCAGGCACTTTACAAGCATGATATGTGGAATTATTTTTCCCTGGTTTTCACCACTCAGGCAACATATTTCTATTGCTGAAGGTTTACTGCCTAAGAGGAATCCCTTACTCAGACCTTAGAAAGACACTGTCATCTACTGTACATGCTTACAGTTAAAAAAAAGCTAATGTCGGGTTTTATTTACAGATCATTAGTTATTCAAAGATAATGCTGGAAAGCAGTCATAGGAAACTGAAGTGGTTTTACAAAAGGCTTTTGCATTAGTAAAGTTTAAATGGCTTTTCTAATATTTTGTATGCCATTCTTCCATTAAGCACAATAAACAATTTCATCATAATATGTCATTTTCTAGTTTAATGCCATTAAAAAAATGCTTTATTTGTCATCCCTGTCATCCTTGTCAGTGACTAAAATCCTCCACTTGAGTTCAAGAGAAGATTTATGTGTATCTTTACAAATATGACACAGCACAAGTCAAAGTGAAATATCTGCAATATGCACAATTGTACACAACTTGGAGATGTCAGTAACAGATTATCAGTGGAAATTTAAAAACACATCTTGTGCAGGTTTTACACATTTGCAGGGGGTTCATATACAAATGAAACACATTTTTTGTTTGCCTCCACATTTCATAAATTATTTAGATTAAGTAAGACTACATATTTAACCATTTAACAGACTAGACCAGAATGTAGCAATGTTAATGAATTGCATCTTAAATCTAATTATCATACCAATATAATTTTAAATTAGATTTTATTTCATGAATTGAAGCTCAACATCCAACCCTGAGGCTTTCTGCTAGCTCATTTAATAACTAACTCAGGTTTTGACTTTAAATTCTATACAGCCGAGTTTCCCTCATTCTTTCAACTTGCAGCATACTTTCAATGAAGTGTTCTTATATTTTGGCCTCTATGCAGGAAATGCTTTTACCAGCAGATTATGCAGAGTCATAATCTAGTCATAATTGACTCTAAGCCTTTTTGCTGCAAATGAAAGCTCCTGTATGAGTTGAGGTATTGAAATAAGTGAAAGAGTGCTCCCCTCAAATGACCACATACAGGATGAGAACTGAACCTGGCCTGTGGTTGAAACAAAAAGCACAAGCCCACATATAAAAAGCCCTGCTTTACTTCTACACTAGTTGTACAGATCCATTAAAAGGTCTCTAAATCAACATTTAGCTTTCATTCTTCTGTAAAATGATGCATGCACACACATCTGTTGTTCCCCCCTTGCTTATCATTGTCAGAGTGTCCGCAGCGAGTTCTTGTACAGGCGTTCAGTTGAAGGCTGGGTTGCGTGCTCCGGACAGGGCGCCGACAGGAGCACTCTTGCCTTTGAGGAGGGTGAGGGAGAAGATGAAGAAACAAACGGTCATGACGCCCAGGATGATCACACCTGAGATGAGCGCGCTCGTCACTGTGTTCATTTGAAACACTGGAGCTTTCAGATGGGCTGAAGCAGTACAAGCACAAAGAAGCAATCAGATCTGTTCATACTTCAATAACCTTTGCAAAACTCACTTTTTAATTCATCTTGAATGCAAAATCTCCCACAGAGAAACAGGAACTGGTGATGATGGTGATTGGTGGAGCATTTCATAAGGCTCCCTTACATATCATTGAAAGGGCATACAAAATTATTGTCATTGTCAAATAGTGTCATTGCAAAGAAATGACAGACTGTCAAGACTTACCCAGTTGAGAGTTGTTGGTTGGTGTTTCATCTGTGGAAATAAGAAAACATAAAAGTCAATTAAGGATAGCAGTAATACACTGTATTCATGTCTACCATGGCTTGTCACCAATTTCTTGTACAGTACACTGGAGTCAACAGATTGCCTTCAGGCTCTCTCTGACTATCTAGGTCAACCCAGATAAGTTTTCATCATCAGTCAACATCCCAGTATCAAATGTCAAATTAGACAGCTTAATATCGTGTATATTACTGTATAGACAGTCTTTGAGAAGCAAGAACAACAGAGGACAAGGAGGAGTGTTATCAAACTACCGATACGAGTGATGATGGGGCCAGCAGTCAGGACAGCATTTCCAGATGCTGTGTTTAATTCCTTTCCCTCCGAGATGTCTCTCTTTTTCCTGCTGCCACAGATCTAGGAAAGAGATTGCAAAGAGAGACATGGTGGCAGAATGAAACCTCCCCCGATGTTTTCCACTTTCTTTCCCACCATTCATACTCGTAACCTGTACCTAACGTAACCTGAATGTTTAATATCAACCACTAAAGTTGTTTTTTTTACATTTCATAAACTTTTTCTCACTTTCTCAGACATAATGTTTAGTTTTATAAATTACAAATGCTGGATGACTCATACTTTGAATCATTATTTCATGTATTATTCTAAAGTTGCTCTGCTACATAAGTTATTCATATTTAGGGATTTATAAGAAGGAAATAGATTGAGATGAGGGAATGGTGCAGTATCTTCACAGAGAGAATATTGACTGAAGATAGAAATCCATCACCTGACTACCTGTTGCACTATGCAATTGCTCTGACCTGCCTACATGTATGGACTAAAGCCACTGGGGTAAAGCTGGTAAATTGCATGGTACATGGCAACAGGGCCTAGTGTGAGTCGACAGCTAAAATCTGTAATAGTCAGATTCATGCAAAACTACAATGTTTCCCACTAAAATATAGTAAAGTAGAAAGAGAAAAAGAAACTACAGTAGATACACTCAATTGAAGTACGAGAACCTCAAAATTTAATTTAAGAATTGTAAATGTTGTTACTATTCACCACCGATGTTTATGTATATCAGTGAATGTATGAAAGCTACACAGCTAAGTCCAGGTGTCTCTTTGTCACATTTTCCTTATTCAATTAAGGATTTTAAGAGAGAACCTGATAAAATTTGTGTTGTATTTTATCCTAACATTTTGCCATATGTTTCTAATTTTCTTGTGTTATTCTCACTGGCATGAGCATCGGACAGTCATCTGCTCGACACAGCTTGGTGACACAATGCAGGAAAACGGTGGACATCTTCTGGTTCTTGTGCTTTACAAAACGGAATACTTCAAAGGCAAAGCGGCCCATTTGGCTCTTCCCATTCTCAAAGACAGTGGTCTGGGGGTCTTTTTCACAGCTGGCCAAGGGAGAAAAAAATAGAAAGTATTAGCAGAATGAAGAGCAAGAGAAAAAACTGCAACAGATCAGCATGTTTTCAAATATGAGTTACCTAAAGAAAAGATCATAGCGGAGGTCATCATTGGGGTTCCCAGAGGGCGTGGTGTAACAGTAGTCCATAAGAATGTTCCATCTATTTAAAATTAAGGATTAGTAAATGCAAGGTTCAGGGACTTAAATGCAAATGGAGTTATGTTGATGTGAAAAGTGACGCATTGCTCACCTCTCCTACAAGAGCTACCAAAATAATCTTTTTGTTTTCAATAGATACAATTGTGACATGTGACATTACAACCTATGACATATGTATGCTACTATTTTGTTTTCCCAACTACTTTTGTGGGGAAAAATAATTTCCAAGAAGCAATACAGATAGAATGGATTCAGTATTTCACTAATTTAATTTACTAAAAATAAAAAACTGAAATATCTCCTCGACAGTGGCACATCATCTGCTGAAGGGTATGAGAGATTAAAAGTGTCTCTGTGTGTGTGTGTGTGTTGTTGGATGTGTGAGCGAGCGTCTGTGTGTATAAATGTGCATATGCATTTGTGTGTGTTTGTGTGTGTTGGATCGGTGTGGAAGCGTCACAGTGTGTGTAGGTGTGTGTGTATGTATTAGTGTCTCTCCGTGTGTGTTTTGTTGGATGGGTGTGCCAGTGTCAATGTATGTGTGTGGTTTACATTGCAGTTAGTGTAAGGGTAAGGCTCAGGCAAGTCACAGTTATGGGGAGAGTTAGACTGAGTCCATAGGAAACAAATGGAAGGCACTCTAAGAGCAGCTCAGCTGACAAACATGTCTGTGTGTTTGTTGGGAGGGGCCAAGTGAAGGCGTCTGATTGGCTGATTAGAATCAGCTTTGCCAGCACACACGAGCTGCCATGGAAATGCACAGCACTTGACTACTGAGAAGCCCCCAATCCCAATGATCCAAGTGATTGAGAGCGATGCCCCCGAACAAAATTGTCTCACGTCAAAACCGTAGCTCGTAATTTTTCAATGAGAGGCGTCACAAGACTTGACCGAAAAGCACACGTGTGTGATTTATGTAGGTACTGCATAAAATGACTGCACGGGAACAGTTTTAAAATGCCACACATTGGCAATTTTGGGCGGGAGAGAAGTTCCAAATTTAACATTGGAGCGGACGGAGCAGTTGAGGGGACCAGCTGCCGCTTGAGGCAGCGCTGACAAAAAAACGTACTTTGTAGGGCTTCGAAAGTCACACCGTTAGTGTGTTAAACGTGTGGGTGTGAGGAGGGCTGAAACACAAAAATTTGTGTGACGAGAAGAGAGGCTGAAAGTTAGAGTGCGTGATGACATCACCCACTCTAGCCGATGCAATACACACCCATTATAAAGTTTGAAACATCTGAAAAGAGCATAAAATGTAAATCACTGTTTCGGACTCACTGTTTTGGTCAAAATGCCGATCGGAACCAATAAAGTTTAATGACCCGTTTAAACTTTCAACCACGTCTCTACGTCAAAGCAGGACGACACTGTGAGGCTCCGAAGTTTTTTTCCAGTTTTTTTCCATTTTTTTCCGACGACAGTAGTATATGCATTGCTTGCAATGCACCAGCTAGGAGTCAACTTTGTAGACTCCTTGCTGGCGCGTTGCAAGCATGCACATAATAAATAAATAGCATCACCAAATTTAATTGTCTTGGATAGGATCTTTAACCATCATCCTCTCTCCAAGTAGTATACTTCCAAGAAAAGGAAATGAGTAGTATATACGCATAATGTGTAGGAGACAGGGTTGGACATGAGCCTAGACTAAGTTTAGTTGTTGTTAGAGGCAAGGATAAGGTTGCAAACAGTGCAAACAACAAGCAGAATGTCAGTGATTTCCCAGTAATGTGAAATATACTGCAGCTGCTCATAGAATTCTTATCACAGTCATAGGCCTGTTCCAGTCAGAGAACAGCAGAGGGATCGTCTCTGGAGAGGTCAACTGAGGGTAGTTATCAAATCCAAAAATCAACCCAGAATGACATGTTTTACAAAACTGTGATATTAGACAAATACAAAAAGAAGTTTAACACCTAATCCAGCCTAAAAGCAACAGTTGCAGCTGCCAAATGCAGAAAGAGCAGCCAGCAAAAAAATCTGTGACAGCATGAATGTATTGATTAGGCTTCTAATACAACACAAGTAGATCTCACTATAATTAAATTTGTGTATTGTCTGTGATGCTTTCACATATGATCCATTATCTTGAATATAAATTGGCAAAAGAGTCAGAACAAAACAGTGACCTGCTCTGCCTTTGCTGTAAAGTGAACATGGAACATGGTTAGATAATGACAGCATACCTCCTGTCCAGGTTAGTGGCTTTTACAGCTGCAAACACCCGTGTCTTCAGGGTCAGTCCTGCCAGAGGGATGGACAGCTGCTGAATGTATGAGGAGTCCTGGAGATCAAACGAAAAAGCTTTTCAGCACGTTTTCCACATTTTCTGACTGACACTTTCCTTTCCTCTTGTTTTGTCAATCCCAGCATCTATCACCTGGTTTCCATATGATCCCCTTAACTAGTATTCGGTTCAAATTGAAAGTTGTCTTTGGTATAGCTAGTTGATTGGAAGGTTTGGGATGAATTGAGTATAATACTGTCAATTTACAGAATTAAAAAGGTAATTCATCACCATTTTTGTATTCATTGCAAAAGTCATCATACAATTACAGATGTAAGAGGTGCAGTGCTTCCTATGCTCTTTGATGCATACTGACTAGGACTGATGTGAACTTACATTGTAAAGCAGGAGATTCAGTGTGCTGATGAAAGTACCATTGCTGTCCTTCACTGAGATTGCAGCTGCTGACCTTCAATGAAGATTTTTTAAAAAATTATCAAAGCTACCAAAAACATTTTGAAGGATAGGTGGCTCAGAATAAAAAAAGGATCATTCTGGAAGTGGAGATGTTGCTTTACTTTCTAATGTTCTCATGTAAAAACCTGGTCAACCTTAAAACCAAAGTTGAAGTTATGTTGGCACTGTACAGTACACTGTAGAGTGTAGGCAACCATTTATAATATACAACTTCAAATTCTGATTAAAATATCTATTTTCATATATAGAATATTTGCAAATTTGATATCATTTCTGAAAAACCTCTGGTGCAGAATCAAAAATTGAACGACAGACATTTTTACAAAAGATGTACTATTTGTTTTAAGCCTGTTGCAATGCATTGGATTATAATCATTTAATTTCCTTTGGCCCACAAAGTACCCCATAAGAGTGAATTAAAAACAGGTTAGAAGTGGAAATTATCATATTTATAAGACTTACGAGGCCAGCTGTGTGTTGTTAACCAGGTATTCCAGAGGGTAACTGCAGCTAAACTTGTACAGAAGACCTGGCAGATAGCTGATAATGGTGGGGGGGTCCGGTGTGTCAATGTACCCAGATATATTACCAATCTGCACCAGGGACAGGTTCCCATAGGCGTTGGGTCCTTGAGCTGTGGAGACCTGAAGTGAAGAACATCAGTGTGGGTAACACTCCTACTATGAGCCATACAACTGAGCATACAAATACACCTCCATTATCTGAGAACAGAGCCATTTCCTGTTCTATCTGGTTAAATGCTCAAGCATAAGTGGGTGAGGGGCCACTCATCCAGCAACGATTCACCTTAAATTTCATTTCAAGAACTGTTTTTTCACTCATCATCCTGACAAGGCCTCTAGAATCCCACAGGAGCCCCTTCACTGACTCATGGCCTACTGGCCATGATTCATGTGCAGGACAAACATAGTTTTTCTGAGGTTCTGAAAGTAAACTGTAAAATGAGTGAATAGCAATTAAAACCAATTAACAGTGGCTTTCAAAAGTATTCACACCCCTTAGTCAATACTTAGAGAAACCGCCTTTTGCGTCAATTACAGTTC
The DNA here is from genome assembly GCA_016785225.1 of Psettodes erumei. NCBI lineage: Eukaryota > Metazoa > Chordata > Actinopteri > Pleuronectiformes > Psettodidae > Psettodes > Psettodes erumei. The sequence goes on from JAFBJZ010000886.1 coordinate 148,559, forward strand.
CAAGTCTTCTGGGATATATTTCTACCAGCTTTGCAAATATAGACACTGAAAATTTTGCCCATTCTTCTTTGCAAAACAGCTCAAGCTCAGTCAGATTAGATAGAGAGCATTTGTGATTCCATTGTAGCCCTGGCTTAATGTTTGGGGTTGTTGTCCTGCTGGAAGGTGAACCTTTGCCTCAGTTTCAAGTATTTTGCAGACTCCAACAGGTTTTCTTCCAAAATTGCTCCATCCATCTTCCCATCAACTGCTTGCCAGTCTTCCATAAAGGCCAGATTTGTGCAGGGCACAACCAGTAGTTGTCCTATGGACAGATTCCCCCACCTGAGCTGTGGATCTCTGCAATTTGTCACCAGAGTCACCATGGGCCTCTTATCTCCGATCAGTGCTCTCCTTGTTTGGTCTGTAAGTTTAGGTGGATGGCCGTGTCTTGGTTGATTTGCAGTTGTGTCATACTCTTTCTTAGCTTAGCTTGGGAAATCTTTACAGCCTATAACCCTGCTTTAAAATTCTCTGCAACTTTATCCCTGACCTGTCCGGTGTGCTCCTTGGAATTCATGATGCTGTTTGCTCCCCAATATTCTCTTAACAAACCTCTGGCACCAACACAGAACAGCTGTATTTGTACTGAGATTAGATTACACACAGGTGGACTCTATTTAGTCATTAGGTCAACATTCAATCATTCAGCAATCATCAGGCAACTTCTGTAGGCAATTCGTTGCATTCAGAATAAAGGGGGCTGAATACTTTTGCACACTGCACTTTTCAGGTTTTTATTTGTAAAAAACATCTACATCTAAAACATCAACATCTAATCTAAAGTCATGTATAAATTTCTTTATACGTCCCAATTGTGTGCGACTTTGTGTTGGTCTTTCAAAATTCCAATAAAATATATTTATGTTTGTGGTCATAACGTGACAAAATGTGGAAAAGTTCAAGGGGTATGAATACTTTTGCAAGCCACTGTATAATTGATTGGAAATGACAGCTTCTCAAATTCATCCATACATGTTGGAGTCGGAACATGACAGTAGATCACAGAAATATCGAAATATATAATATAAGATTACATAGAGGGCTATTAGTGAAGATTACAGCAAGTTGTCCATGTTCATCAAATATAATGTCCATTATTTGCTTATTTTGTGATATAATGGTGGATTTAGTCTTTCAGTCAAAATCTGTCTATGAGCATTTTTTTTTTATAAACTGAATGTCCCTATCAGTAGTTACGTGTGGGAAATGAAGTGGAAAATGTCTCTGTTCACGAAATGCAAACACTAACAACTCCAATGGTCTGCTGTCACTAAAAAACTGTATAGTAAACCTGCACCTTCAGTTATTTGTATGCTGGAGTACATTAAATGGCTATAATACTACTCAAGTAGACTGATGTGTATGGACAGAATGACCACATGAAGCAGAAATGACCAATCTCTTGCTCAAATCTCTGCATAAGAGACCATCACTGCAATGCAGCTTCACATTTTTTTACATGTATTATTTTGTTAACTGTGCAAGTTGTCCCATTCTATCTCTCTTCAATTTACAAATCTAGCTAACTGGCTGAACGCATAAGCACTCCCTATATGGAGGCAAATTCTATATTCTAAATAAAATCCTTGAAAAGCCTTCTGTCAAAGCAAACCCCAGCAAACAACAACTATCCAACAGTGCAGACGACCCCACACCTAAAGAAAAGAGAAGAGAACTGTCAGAAGACAGTGTTACGAAAGCTGTAGCTTATGGCTTCAGCTGGACCGAGTGTGTAGTCTGTCTGGGGGAGTTGGCTGATATAACATGGTGGCAACCAAGCTGAGGAGGGCAATGGGAAACAAATCCCTTCCATGCTGAGAGAAATCTGGTAAAGGAGAAAAGAACATGGGATCTGAACAAGAGGCAATGTGCCAATTTGTTGGATTATGTGAAAATGTTTGAAAGGTGATGAAACTTTTAAGCAAGTGGAGCTCATTGCAAAGCAGAGGAAACCTCACAACAAGAGATATTCATTTCCCCATTTGCAAAACAACAGCAGGTGTCATGCTAAGTCCGGTTGCCACAAATGTTGCAAAAGTGCCTGAATCTGACGTCGCAATCAAAAGAAGAATCAACTTCATGTCAAATGACATCAAACAAAATATAGCTGATGAACTGCAGGTGAGTCACAACTTTTCTGTACCAATAGAATAAACTACTGACATAAGTGAGGTAGGGCTTCCCAACTTTGGACAAACATCAGATATGCTGATGGTGATTCTATTAAAAGTGTCTTTTATTAGAGTCACCATATTCTGCAAAGAAATGGAAAGTGATACAACAGGAGAAGAAATACTGTATTCAAGGTAACTGAGAACTATTTAAAAAGAAATGTCTGAACTGGGTTATGTGTCTCTTTGCATGGATGGTACAGCATGCATGACAGGAAGAGTGAGAGGATGAATACCAAGGTAAAGGCTCAAAACCTAAGTACTGTGACAGACCTTTGTATTTTGCATCAACCATTAAATTCTCACCTCTTCCCCCAAATGTGCACTGAGATGGCAACTGATCATGAAAGCCTGAACCTCCACACAGAGCTGTCATGGGGGAAAGTCCTTTCCTGTCCTGTCTTCATGAGCTTTGAGAAACCACATAATCCCAAATGAGGACAAACTCACAGATGAGAGGTACTGGTTTTGAGTATCCTAACAAGTCGCGGCAAGGTTCAGGGCAAGAGGCTTCTTCATCAGCGTACAAGATCCCACCGCAGGAACTACAGGGCAGTTTCAGGGCCATAGGCCATAGCCTTTGTGTATGTCTCCACCAGAAGAACAGCACCCTGAAGGTGATTTACAGGATCTTTTTGGGGAAGAAATAAATTCCGTGTTTGAGTGGTGGTTACTTCCCGCAGGAGGTGACAACAACAATCATCACTAACGACATAAAACAATGTATAATTCAACATACAAGCCAGCACAACAAACTGAAACAGTCAGAAAAATTAGTACATCACTCCATGGGTCTGGTGGTTCTTGCACTGTGGTGGAGACATGGCACCCAAGAACTGCTGATTACGGGGATGTGCCTGTGACACGCACAAACGAGTAGATCCTTCTTCCTTTGCCATATCCTACCACACTATTGAATCCCTTTTTATCCCCACTACCTACCTGTCTACCAGTGAGAATTTCAAAAAATGTGCTAGTAATGACAGGAATATCTGACATATCAAGTTTGTAAGTAGGCAGAAAAAAAATATTTATTAAAGACAATTTTGGTTCAAATTGAAGTTTCATTTCCAATTTTCATTTTCTTTTCATTTCTCCAATTTACTTTTGCATGCCAGTTGTCACCAGTGCATTTCTGTTTTCTCATCTTGGGCTCTCTCACAGGCCCACAAAAATGCCCATACTAATACCCAGTAAAATTCATCCAATTTTGGTAGGCATTAAACATAAATATGTATAGAGCGATATGTGTTTCCTCCCTGGCTCATACAACACAGCCTTCATCATATCATATCCCTTGATGAAACCTGCACCACCTGAATCTTGTTGGAGGAACTGTGGTCACTTTAGCATATTATTCATCCTCGCAATATTATTTATATCATGCTCACTACATTTCCTTTAATGCTGTCATATAATATATCACTGTAATATAATTTATTGGCCGTTAAATTTGTTGTACAATTGTTGTACAATTGTTTTCTTGTTCTCCTGTTAGCAATGCTGACAACTCTGTATGTTCATTATGTCTTTTTTTCCACCTTTTTTCTGCTGCTGTAACATGTGAATTTCCCCGTTGTGGGATTAATAAAGTAAATCTAATCTAATGATTGAACATGGCATATGAACAGCCACTCATTTGACGTTTGTAAAATATGTAAGACAATCAATTGTACTGTTCCGGTTCTTCTTACCACCAGAGAATTGCCACAGGACTCCAATGATGCCAGGCTGATGCTAAAGATCACAACAGTGGGAAAGGTGTTGTTGTTGATGAATCCACGGCAGTGGGCGTCTCCATGGCGACCGTTTAGGGCCAGGTCAGTGTCAGTGTAGCCAGAGAAGAGGACAGGACAGAAGTTGATTTTGAGGGTGATGGTCTGCACTCCGCAGTACACACTGATATCCCTCTCCGCTGCAAGAGACACACACAAACATAACATAAAGACAAGTAATTTCGTATGAATAAATAAATGAATGTGAGGTAGTTATGAGGCCAGGTAAGATATTGTTCCTTAAATAGAATTTTGTGTTATGAGAAAATTGTGTTATGTAGAAAAGACAGGATTACAATTCAAATCCATAATGTGAAGTCTCCTCATCTCATCTCCTCTTTGGAATATGTTCTTAGTTTGAGGAGAACTTTCCTTTAAGAAGATATCCATATGGAACTTGCATCCAGTGCAGAAACAAAAAGTGTGACTCTGTATATTATTATTATTAGTAGTAGTAGTAGTAGTAGTGGAAGTATTTCCTCACCAGGAAAGCGGCTGTGAAAGTTGGCATCACAGTTGAATCCATTGAATTGAGCTCCAGCTGTTAAAGTCTTGCTAAACAGTAAAAGAATCAAATATATATGTTCCATTTCAGCACCTGAAACATAACAAGAATTTAATGTAAGAAAAACATTCTGCCCTTGATCTGTCATTTCAGAAAATATTACCTTTAAATGTGCAAAATGAAATCCATCATCAGTGTTTAATTTAGTTTTAATTTATCAGCAAATGTTCTAATGTCATAAGGGGATTTTTTTTTTTTTAAATCTCATAGCAGTTTTGACTTCAGAGGAACATCTTTCATATTTCTGATTAAAAAAAATCAAAGCAGACAAATGTCAGACTGAATTATCTTTGAACACCTGCAGCTTTGGCATCAAAGTTATAGGAAATCATTTTGGATAATGTTCTGATAAGCAGATTCATTCTATAAGTTATAATGCCTTATCTCAGTGAGCGCCTCTCATTGTCCTTTGAAAACCTCTTATCACATAACTGTTGTCAGTCACACATACAGAGCCTCAGTCCTGAGGAAACGGCTAAATTAAAGGAGTAATTAAACCACATTTGTAGTTAATGTCTCTAACTCTGACAGCAGATCATGTTGTCCCAGACAACTTGAGGTCAAATGGCAAATTGAGAGTTAGAGGCACTCACCCTGGTTCCTGGAAGCCAGTGAGTCAGCGGTGCTCCATAAGCTCGGAAAGGACGATGGAATGGTCCGCACAGCATCCCTACCTGACAACTAGAAACAGGACTCAGGAGCGGGGGGGAAAAAGGATCCCACACATAAGAGATTCATTATTTGAACATGTCAACAAAAAAGAGCTGTCGAGAGCAAACATGGGAAAGTCCATCAAATCTGAATGTGTTATACAAATCCTTTCACGTTCACAGAAACATGAGCAGGTTTTGAAGTTTCCCACTCATATCCTTTCGGCCCAATCTGGCTCTGTCACTGCTCACAAATGGTTTGACGCTGCATGAGGTCCAGCAGCAGTGGGAGGGGGGGGGATTATCTTTTCATCGCTCCAGTGGCCCTGGTCTGCTGACTGAACTGTTCCTTTCTCCCCAGGCTGGTCGGGGAGTGCCGAGTGCACCAAATGGGCCCTTGGCCCCAGGAATCCACACTTTTCATGCTTTGTGTGTGGCAGTCCTCAGTCAGCACAGCAGCAGGCAATCTGCTCAGTGGAGCTGCGAACTGCTGCCGACCTCCTATCTGATCCCCAGACTTTGATTCCTGGCCACAGGACTCCCACCACATAAAGGCAGCAGAGCAAAAGAGAGCAAAGTTAATGGACTTTCAGGGGAGTGTCCTGTCCTTGCTGCCCCATCTTCCATATGGACGGCAGTATATGTCATGAAGCTGAAGTATGAGCCAGAGAGCCAACAAACCTGGATTCTGTGAATATAGTAGCGTATAAGATGGAGAGGTCATTGCAGTGGCAGTTTCAGGCAAATCACTCCCGCAAAAACAAAAGGTGCACTTGTTTCTGTACTTGTTTATCTGCCCTCACTGCCCCCAGGGAGTCTTGATGATTTCTTCAGAGCTTCAGCAGTAGTTCGGTCTTTTATATCAAATCTTTTGTTCAGCAACATTATCAATCTTTTGGTGCACTGGTCATTTTTTCTAGTACCATGTTGAAGTAAATGTTACATGAGCTTTCATTTATATAGAACTTTTCTAATCTTATTGACCCCTCAAAGCACTTTTACACTACAAGCCACATTCACCCCTTCACACACACATTTATACAGCACTTCTACTTTTCAGCACTTTTCTAACACACACCATTAACATACCGATAATACATCAGGGCAGTTTGCAGTTCGGTGTCTTGCTCAGAGACACGTCCACATGTAGACTGGGAGTAGCTGGGAATCAAACCTTGTCAAGAAGAGTTGAGATTTCACCAATCGCAAAGTGATTTCACCAATTGCAAAGTGTTATATTAACTAATCAAAAATAATGAATGATAAGAAGCAATGCAAAGTGTTGATTATATGAGATATTTTGATAAGAATATGTTGTGATAAATCTATGAAGTAAAATAACCAATCAAGGTAATAATTATGAGTTAAGAGTTGTAATAATGTTTCTCAGTAATAATATGTGAAGTAATGAACAAATGAATGATATATGATTTTTAAAGATGAATGACCTGATAATGATGAAATAATCAGTATCATGATTGATTTTTAAATATAGGAATGAATGGCTGTGATTAATTCAATATCTACGGAGATTATGAATTCTTTTGATTTGAAGAAAACTGTTAAAGTTCATCTTATAATGTGACCACTGTGAAAGCGTTAAGAGGTTCAGTGGGGGTCAAGATGACCTGGGCAAAGCCTGGGTTGCACCAGCCTAGGTTGTAAGGGTCAGAATGACCCAAGAACGGCCCAAAGTTACACCACTGAATAAAAAGAGGAAGTGAAAGTATTGCTTAACTGATGTATGTTAGTGTGTATTGGAGAGAGGGGGTTAGGGCACTGGTGTGTATTGGAAAAAGAGATGTGGCAAGATAAGGAGAGGAGTATAAAGTACTGAAACACAGAAGATTCAACGATATTCATCGGGGCTATTTCACCAAAGTAAGTCCACGTATGCTGGTTCATCGGGGGCTTATTCATCGGAGCCTAATCACCGAGACAAGTTTACCGAGACCTGTTCAGGTGTTAGATGGATAGCCATTGAGAGAAGAGGTTTCCAGTTGATCATCACCATCACCGATCACAAGGAGAACAGAAGGTGTTCGTGAGTCAGCTTGGAGTTGACAAAGCTCTTAAGGAAAAGAACTTTTACCGGATAACGACTCATGAACTCTGAATTGGATTATTAAAGCCTCTCTTTCGTCTCCGCTGCTCATCGAAGAAATTGGACATTCTGGACTTCGGTTGAGCCTTGGACGGGGCTGCCGTTTGCCTAGGATAGTGTCTGGATTCTGAGCAAGGATTGGAAACAGGACGATAGCAAAGGCCATGCAGTCGACCACTCTCTCTCTCTCTCTCCTAAATAATTATGATTTCAAGGTTACAGTAAGTTTAAGTTTGAGATTTGGTTTATTATTTTAGTTTAATTGTAAGATGTATCAATCAAAATTCACGCTGTATGCTTTGCTCCTGCTAAAATTATAAAGAATAAAAATGAATCAATATTGCATTTAAAGTAGAAGTTATCATAGTCATCATTGAGTACTCTTTGCCGACGTAAATAGAAGGTTGTATGTTAGGAAAAATATTCTCACAGGTTGCACTAATCCCCACACAAGATTTTAAAACAAATCCTTTGGACCTAACAAGGTCTATAAACTGTTACCTAGCAATTACCAAGAGGCCGAAGCATAAGAAGAGAGCTGCCGTTAACGGACGTGACTGGGGTTGCGCTACACTCATCTAGTTGAGAACTGTTCCGGGTGTGGTTCAATCTTAGTGGAAGCAGGGTGGGCGTCTGGATGAAGGCAGTGAGTAGCTAGGCGAGTCTCTTCGCTACAATCCAGTAAATATTCTTCCTCTCTCTCAAATCCTACAAAAGCATCTGATTAGAATCCCTCGAAGTAGACATTGGGCTTGGGGCTAAACAGGTTTGAGTAGACGATTAGCCTAGGAAGAGGAGAAGAATCTTTTGATAGATTAAATGCTGGATCAGGATTAATAACCTCCTGTATTGGGGAAGTTAAGACCTGCGGTTTCGACAACCTACATTCTACTACTCTTCCTTGGATTCATATTAAACTACACTACATCATAATCAACACCTTTGCACCAATTCTGCATACAATAAAGTCAACAGGTAGACTAAGCCTAACCAAACTACATCAAACAAAGCATATGATCAAGCTGTTTCTTAAAAACTGTCAAACCACCGAAAAATCACAATCTGTTCCACTGAGATATTGTATGGGTCTTTGGTATAATGTGTATTCAGAGTATTTCAGAGAACAATAATCTCTTAAACTGAAGAAATAATTTTGATTTTGGGACTGGAAACAATAAAACAAATAACTAGCCTGCTTTTGTCCAAAAGGAACAAAATCCATATACCAGCACATATAAAGCTCACTATGTTAAAAATACGTTCAAAAAATGTTTACATGGCAATATGTACACTAAAAGACTTTGAGCTGTAACCATTTCTCCTGTTGTTTCATAGTGGCCATGCAGAGATCTCTTCCTTAAAAGATTCTCATCTAAGTGATGGGAAACAAAATCCATAGTCCTTGTTCTGTGTATAAGATATGTATGAATTAATTTCAAACTAATATAGCGCCATGGTTACAGTCTTTTTTACACAAAATTCCTGTGACATGGGGAGCGTCCACTTGAAGCAGATGCTTCCCATCTCTGGACCTATTTTATTTATGTAACCATCCCTGAACAGTTGCCTGTCAGGGGTGACGTACAAACTTTTAGCTTCACTGACTGCTACTATAGATGTGTCCCTGATTAAGAGACATTATTTCCTAGTTGCATTGTTGGAAGCAAGAAGAAAAACATCATAATGTCTTCGAACCACTACAACTAAATTGTTTGTATTTATTCTATCAGAAATAAGCTTCAAATTATTTGTAATAAGGTTTTCTCATTAAGGCCTACTATTTGCAGTTGAGTGTAAGAGAATGAATATGCAGGAATTGGGGAAAAGAGTTATATTTTGGATAGAATTCTAGCTGATGACATTTCCAATTCATAGAAAAAACATTTTCACTACTCTGGGAAGGATGTCTAGTGTGACAAACAGATACGAATTCCGCTCCCTTCTGTGGTAGAAAACGATAAAATCCTGTTCTGTCATGGGAGCAGGAATGCTCACATGTCAACAGTGTTGTGCAAATGATCAGGTATATGTTATGGAAGGACTTGTTATCCTGGTAAGGACAAGCCATGAACTCTGTAAAATGTAGTCATAGAACTCCATTAAATACAGATGCAGATACATCTGTATTTAATGTAAAAAAGTTTAATATGTATACCTGCTCTGCCTTTGGTGAGCACCCATTTGATATAATCTCCTGTATAATAGGCCTCAAAGGTATAATTATGATCCTGTGGAAAAGAATGGATACATTGTTGTACCATTCAGCTTCAGGTTGCTGTCCTTGGGGACACTTTTGGAAAAAAAAAAATATTATTAACTATATTATTATAAGTCTATTAAAGGGCATACATTACAGGTTTGTAATTCATTTTCCTCTACAGCTGGCATTCATTAAAGGGAAAAGTTCTGGTATCCATCATCACTGGGTATGGGATGAACTTTGACAATCAAAGCATCAAACATCTAAGACATTTACTGTTCATTCATTCATTCATTCATTCATTCATTCATTCATTCGTCGTTTACCTTGAGTTTAGCAAACAGGTGCTTTAGTGGCATTTCAAAATCATTTCTTTGCCTATACAGACACAGTGTGAAATGAAGCTACGTCATGACCAAACTGTAACAAACAATATGGATGTTCATTACTATTGAACAGACAATGGCGAGACACTAAGGTGGTCTTAATCAGTGACAGTTTCCCATCCTTGAGTGGCCTAAAACATAAATGTACCACTTTGGTCAGACCTGGAGCTTTCTGTATGTTTGCAATCACTTGCTAAGGACACAAAAATCATGGCATGTATGATTTATATTAGAGTACTGTCCTGTTCATTACTGGTGTCCTCCCACCAGTAATGAAACAAATGTTGCAAAACATATACCTCATCTTGTTAGTACAAAAACAAGTTCAATGTGGAAAATAGCTCCTATTATTTCAGTACATCAAGGCAAGCTAAGCAATACAGTATCTCTAAAATTAGACTCTAAAACTAGAATCACTTTTCAGTTCACATCAACTTTCTGGTAACACAATTGATTTTATGCATTTCACTGAACTCACTGTCATGTTCATGTTTTACATGACTTTTACTTTGTGTCATGAAGCATTATCATGCTGGAAGTAGCCAATTAGAAGGTGGTAAACTATGTCCATGAAAGGATGAACATTGTCAGTTACAATACTGAGGTAGATGCAGATCTACTATCTACAGCCTCAGTAAAAATCCAGATTCATCAGAACAGGCTACATTTACTAGTTGTCAACCATCCAGTTTTGGTGAGTCTGGGCCCCTGTAGCTCACTGGATGTTTTTCCACTTTTGGCTCCATTTTAAGTAAAAAAATCTTGAGACTGTTGTGTCTGAAAATCCCAGGAGATCAGCAGTTTCAGAAATACTCAAACTAGCCCATCTGGCGCCAACAATCATGACACAGTCAAAGTCACTGAGATCACATTTTTTCCCTAATTCTAAAGTAAATTTAAAAACAAAAAACTAAAAATATTAACTGAAGCTCCTGACTTGTAGCTGCAGCATTTTATGAATTGCACTGCTGCCAAATTGATTGGCTGGTTGGATACTTTCATAAATAAACAGTTGCAAAGTTGTTCCTATTAAAGTGCTCTTTTTTAGGCATTCAAAGAGAAAACACATAGATATTCAAGTGAATGCTTTGTTTTTACTGTTGTGTATATGTGCATTTTATATGTATCCTGATCTTACGACAACTCACCATTTGACAGTGGGTGAAATAAAGGAAACATGCTACTGATTTCTATTTCTTTTTCGAGCATGGCAGCGGTACACTTCTGTAGTTCAGAATAATTCAAATTCCTGGACAAATTCAATTTCTGTGTATTAGATGATAATGTTAGTAGGTCATTACCTCACCACTTGAATAAGGTCACAGAAGACAAAGAATCATCCTATTTTTCAAAACTGTGGTATTTGGTTGAGACTATGATAAATCAATGATGATCTGTCTCAGCAGAGAAAAGATCTGAGAATCCTTTATTTGGAGTGAAATCAATCTAGACTGGGTGCCATCACACTGAGCTCTCTTTATCAGTTTGAGTGGCACACAAATAATTTTGCGTCTTTCACAAAATGAAAGGGCAAGTCTCTCAGCTTTTGTTGGCTAAAATGTCATCACTTGGCATGCATACAAGCAACCAAGTCTTTGCATCACTCTCAGGGTCCCTCAGAGAGTATCCCTGTAGAAGCCATTCCTCCGTACTGTGTACTGTGCAAAAGTCTTAGGGCACCATTAGATGTTTCAATCTTGCTTTAATGACCATATATAATATCTTATCTATCTCTTTATTAGAACACAACCAGAAAGCAAAGGAAACATGTATGCAGTGTTAAAATATAGAACATTTTCAGGAAAAAATGTTTCTACAGGCTAAAGTGTCAAGTATTTAGTGTGAGCTCCCCTTGTACTTGAACACCAGAGGGCCCTGGCTTGATCAGGAAGCCATGAGCCAAGAAAGCCCTTTTTTTTAAAGGGTGAAAAGGCAAAGATATGCTAAAGTTCAAAAAGGCTGCAATGAAGATCAATGGAAAAGTTAGTGGTGGCCTAAGACTGTTGCACCATACTATATATGACAAATAAATTTTCATTACATTTTCCCTGCATGATATCCCTGTTGCACGAAAGAAAAACAGTTACACCATGGCTGCTGTAAATCATATGCTCAGAGACAGGAGCCCTGATGATGTGTGATGTAATTGACAGGACTTTTCATCATCAAGGAAAAAACATTTTACTCAGGTTGTTTTGATTAAGTACTCTAACAATCTCTGCAAATGTAATGACAACACACAGCCTCATACTCTGTTTTTGCTATTGTGTTATCATAATCTAACTGGACAATTAATGTTTTTAACAATGAAAAATTTTACATTCCTACTGGCCAAATAATTACCCTGTTACTGATTTGATGATTGTGAACTTCTGACTGGTCAGTGGATCATCAATGTTCCTTCAAACCAATTTTTGAAAGATTTAATTTAATTTAATTATGATTTATTATCTGCTGACATATAGAGGATAAAGTATGTCCTACGCATATCCTTCAAAATCCGAAAATCCAAAGTCCGTCATCCTCTTCGACGCTGCATCTTTGTCAGTATTTTTTAATGGACACTAATAATAGAACATTACCCACATTACACTCTTATGGTGACAGAACTCAGATCAAATTAACAACAAAATACAATAAACAGTTCATCAGTTGAGGAAATTGGTTCAAGAGGTTCTGTTCTACTTATCCTCCTGTTGACAGATGAATTGCTACTCACGTACCAAACTGAGATGCAGCCGATCAGTACGCTTTCAATGGTCCACCTGCAGAAGTCAGTGCCTTGGGTTCACGCAGAACCTCCTCATTCTCCTCGGGCAGTAGAGCCACCTACAAACTTTCTTGACCATGGTGTGGGCATGTCATGTGTCAGGGAGGACTTCAGTGATGTGCATGCCAAGGCCAATGCCAGTTTATACTGTTGCTGCTGACCCTTTCAACCACAGCAGCACACCACTGTTTCTTGTTTCCACTGAGGTTGTTGTTGCACCAGTTGAGCTGTGCTCTGCAGTACAGTTGTAGGTGAACAGGAAGTGGACTGAGCACAGAGTCTTGTGGTGCACCTGTGTTGAGGGTCAGCTGGAAGGAGGTGTGGCTACCAGTTCTTACCACTTGCAGCCTTCCCGTCAGGACATTAGATATCCAGCTGCAGATGGAGGTCTCCAGCCCAAGATCAGTGACCTTGGAGGCATTTTTTAAAGGGGATTATGATATTGAATGTTGAGGTGTAATCAATGAAGAGCATTCTCATATATGTTCCTTTTGTCCAGATGAGTGAGTGCAGTATGTGTTGCCAAGGCAATGACTTTGTCCATGGCCCTGTTAGGACTGTACGCTAACTGAAGAGCGTCCATGTCATGTAGGGGGGTACTAAGTCTCCACACTAAAGTTTGAATAATTGCAACAATGTGACTGTGTACACAAATTCACGTAGAAGCGCAAGCCCAGCCACCCTACCCCAGCTCCTCCCACCCCTTTCCCCCAGACCTTGAAGAGATATCTATCTGTACAAGCAGAGCCATGATTGCACATTTTGACCACTAGATGTCCTCGGAGCTATTGGAATATTTTGTTACAATTTGGGAGAGCGATGGCACGTTGAAGTGCTGCTGTCAGCAACATCTGAGCTTGACCAAGCATGGGGGAGCCAACAGTGTTAACTGTTTGGTAGCTAAATGAGGATGTTTTCTGTGTTATCTGTTGAAGCTGAGTCAATTCCAAAAGTAATTCATGGCTACCAGCTTTGTATTATACATGAGCTCCACTTTTAGGGTTTAAGGTAAAGCAGAAAACATCTTGTGTAGCCCCAACAATAATCAAAGAAATGCTGAAAATTAACACTACATATACTTATGCACTTTATAAAAAAAGTTGATGTTACCTGGTTTCTGTGGGGAATGAATCCTTTAGCCTAAATTGAAATTTTAGGTAGTATAGTAGTTTAAGGTTTCTTAAAACAAAAAGAAGCCCTTCATTCTCTTCCTGGGAATCCCTGGATCAATGGAATCCTAATCACGATCCCCTTGTAGTGACTGCACTACTATTAAACAGTGTTATGGTTCTGTTTGGACTCCCACAGCACTCAGTCATGTATGGGGAAAGATCCTGGGCTGGTTTAATATATAAAAAGCTCACACTGACTTCAAACACAATGTCGTTGTTTTATTATATTTAACAAAAAACACTTTTTTCCCCCTGACATAAGTGTTCTTATTGCTTAAAGCATTACCTCCGAACACAATCCAGCCAGCAAAATGTAACAGAATGAATCTTTGACTTTCTTTGGATTTAATAACTATTAATTAAATCATCAAAGTTAATGTACATCATGTGTCAAAGTGCCAAAGTAAAAAAAGTACTCTTGACATTGATGGAAAACGTGAGGTCAAGAAAAGGTGTGAAAGAGAATTCATAAGGATTTAGGAAAAAATAACCATGATGCTAAGAAAATGCAACTGCAGATAAAATACCGCAGGTGCTCTGTTGTTTCTACTGTACATTTACGATGGTCTGCTGTAGTGAAACTTCAATGGTGCCTCCTTTTTAATGTAGCTGCCACAAGGAATTGTGAAATGGAATTATCTCTTAATGTATCCTCTGCTAAAGGAGATAAGATAGGAAGCATTGAAGCCCCATATCACTGCCTCTTATCAGTTTAAATTTGTGTATAGGGTATAAAACCTTTTTCTAAAGCTTTGAGTGTTCTCAGGAGCACAGGAGCTTCAATAACTGTAAAATGGAGGAAGTCCGGAACTCAAGGATCTTCCTCGATTGGTCATGGGCCAAACTAAGTAATCAAGCAAGAAGGGCTTTGGTCAGGGAGGTGATCAGGAAACCAAAGGTTAGTTTAACAGAGCTTCAGACATAAACTGAATCAAGAAGACAACAAGAAGAACAAGAATCAACTCCCAGTTTGACTTCTAATACCATCCCTATGGTCAAGCATGGTGCGGTGGTGGCAGTGACATGTTATGGAGAGAAGTTGTCAACAGCACGGAAAAAGACTGGTCCATACTGAGGAAAGGATGAATACAACCAAATTCAGAGAGGTCCTTCAAGAAGACCTGCTCCAAAGTGCACAGAACCTGAGACTGTGATGACAGTTCATCTTTCAGCGCAACAATGACCAAAAGCACACAGCCAAGACAGTGGAGTGGCTTCAGGATGTCTCTGACTGTCACTGAGTGGACCACACAAAGCCCAGACTTAAACCCAACAGAACATATGTGGACTGACCTGAAGAAGTCAATTCAGACACTTCCCATCCAATCTGCCAGTGACCTCAAATCTATAACCGTTGTCAAAGTGGTCTTTACAAAGAACTGAATTGAGAGTCTAAATGCTTTTGTATATGAGAGAGTTCAGTTTTTGTTTTTTAATAAATTAGCAAAATTATTTTTTCAAAAAGTGTTGTGTTTACACGTTTTCACTCACTGCCATGAAGTGAGTATGCTATGAATTACCGAGTGTACATTGATGGGCAAAATGGCAGTTAAATCTAAAACAGTACAGTTGACAAAAGTGAAGGGGCCTGAATGCTTTCTGAAGCCATACACAGCTGACTGATATGTTGGCTGCCTTACTGTATGTGAGAATGAGCAATCAAAATTTTCATGTAAAATTACCAAAATAAAAAATAAAATAAAAATACATAAATAAATAACTGAGTATATATATACTTTAGCAATTGTGACATGTTATGAATGAAATTAAAATAATAATGACATTTTTTCTTCTGTGAATGCAATGTGCATCATGTCATTACCATTTCTGCTTTTTCCCCAATATGTCTTTTATTGTGAAAAATAGTGTCCGGAAGTAGCTTCTATTTTTATTCTGTCTGTCTAGCCACGGTATGTGGGAAAGACTTGGACGGGAAGGGAAGAGGACGCTGTAGACGTGAGGGACCGATTAAAAGACTGGGTACGTATCTTACAGTGATGAAATGTCAATGGTTCGAGCAGGTTCCGTCTGTGTCTCTGACTGGACACAATTTGTCTCCTGTTAGTCAGCTAGCTAGCTAGTCTACACGAGCAATGCAACGTCTGCTGTCGTCTTAGTATCTCCTCTCTTATCGCTCACTCTTGTCCCCAGTGTTGTCAGGTGGCACGGAACCTTTGAAGACCGACCTCGACCACAAACCCGGGCTTTTCGGCTGGCTTTGGATACGTTTCTAGAACGGTGGCTGTTGATTTGATCGGGTACAGGATGTCTGGACAGAGCATTACAGACAGGATAACCGCGGCACAGCACAGTGTCACCGGGTCGGCGATTTCCAAAACTGTGTGCAAGGCGACCACGCATGAAATAATGGGACCGAAAAAGAAACATTTGGATTGTGAGTATTTTTTTATTGTTCTAAAAATTATTGACATAGCTGTGTATTTCTTTGGTTTAGTTGGTTAATCGATTTGTGAATGGTGGTTTTTGGCTTCGAGGCCTGCACCAATGTGCTACATGTAACGTTAATGTTATGTTAACAAGTTGGTCCACTAATAACACCAATATACGAGTTTCTACAGGTATTCTATACGTTGAAATAGCCAATCTTATCAGAGACTAAACTAGCCATTAAGCCAAGCATTTGGATAACTAACAAACAGCGTCCCTGTGACGTTTTTCAATGTAAGCAGCCGGGAACCTTGTTAATTCTCAGTAATTGTAACATGAAGGCTTTCTGTGTGTTTGTGAGCCATTCTCGTTCTCATTCACATTTACTGGATTGGCCAGCTAGCCCTGAAGACTACAGGTGTTGCAGTTGCGGGCTAACTTGTTAAAAGGCTAACTTGTGCAGGCTATGAAAGACAATTTCTGATTTCGGTCGCATCCTTCAGAATGGCCAGCGGTCTCTTATTCAGCTGCAACATATGCAGTGCTACAGTTCGTACTGGGCAGTTCATTTGAAACAGTGGCCTGATGTGTAATGTGTCTTTCAGCCAGCTTTATAAACTTCTAAAATTACAAACGGTTTTAAGTCTTCGTGCTGTTTTACTGGGGGTACAAAGATATGAGGTGTTTGTATAAGGACTGATTTCTGTCTGCATCAACTCCATCATTTAAACCTTAGCAGAGTGTTGTGTGCAAAGTGACAATTCTGGTGCTCGTTGATATTTCAGGAAGTAACTGTGGACTTTGACATACAGCTCTATCAGTGACATACAAGCAAATGAACGTTCACCAGGGTCAAGCGGATCCATTGTTGGCCTCTTTCAGGTTCACATTGTTTTAATGTTGATCTGTTAATGACTGGGATCTGTCCAGATGCATGGACTCTTAATCGTCGTAATCTTTTAGTGCTTTTGGAGAGTTTTGACTCCTGGATAGTAGACACAGCCTCTGTATTTCCTGACCTTGGCCGTGCCTGAGTTTCTATCTTTTCGCAGACCCCCCATGGTTCTGTCAGAGGCTTCCAAGTCAAACAGATCACGTGTAGACCTTTCCCTGTTTGGTATTTGCAAGTGGAACAACATTGACATAGTAGTCAGCAGTGGTATTGCCAATAAAGACTGGTAACAAGCCGGCGAGGAGCAGAAGGCAGTGCAGGGGGAGCGACGTGTTGTCTTCATGTTAAACAGCAACAGAATACAGCAAATTAAAGTAGCTTAAAACAAGTGTTGAACACCACCACCATCCAGTGAAAAGTGGTATCTGCTGTAGTTTATAAGTCACACACAGGATTGTCAATAATAATAATAATAATAATAATAATAATAATAATAATAATGAACAGTCAATAATTATCAATAATAATAATCGGTGGTGTGTGACATGAACATGAATGATATGGTGTACCACTCAGAATCTGCATCATGCATTATGTCAGTAGAAGAAGGTTCATATACAACCCTGCATCCTTGTAGCAAACTTCTCCACTAATATTTGTGTTCTGATATGGCTCGTGTTTAATCTTTGATTTGACTCATTGTTTCTGCCAGCTTTATGCTTTGTTTGAACAGTATTGTTAGCACTATAAAAGTCCAAAGACAATCCAACATTCACAGCCACTTCACAGCTTGGCCGCTGGTCAGCTGTGTGGACTCACTCTCTTGCCTGGCACTTTTACTTAGGGCTGGGCCATTTCATGATTTTATCTCATGATTGAGCTTGAAGATTTCCCCAGTCCACTTTTAAAGCTTACTGTGGAGATCATGACGCGATATGACATTTACACTCAGTCTGCCATAATAACACGGATCCACACTAAAGTCTCTGAATCTCTTTCACGCGTGATGTGTTTGAGAAGATGTCGTCACAGTCTGCACCTCCAGAGGTGACGAGACCAATCTGAGAGTTTCACTGGGGTCGGTACGAGCCCACCTGCTCACCCGTGTCTCTCGAGGTACCAGAACCCAGTTCTCACTGACTGACGTGTAGCAGTGGAAAGGGTAGGATGAAGTCAGGAAATTAAAGTGGTGACTGAGGCTGTGGCCAGTGTGGCATTAAAGACACATGGCCATTTTGAAAACAATATCTTTCATGCAGTATGGTGTTTTATATGCAAACAATGTTGCATTTTCCTCCTCTGTACCAAGACTGTCATTTCACACTGCCTTCCATTGTGGACGCTCAGAAAGACCCAGCACATCCAACTTAACGTGGTCAGACATCAGGACTCTGGAACTGGTTCTGAGACACTGTAAAGCAACCCTGAGTTGAATTTTAGATATGTTTTTTTTAAACTGACCTTCAACTGTTCTTTCCTGCCTGTAAGTGTTATTTTTAGTTCATACCTAACATGCACAGGATCAAATGAAGCCTAGGCCTCATAGCATTGATGACTGGTGACCATTTACTGAATTATTACCAATTGTTTTACACCAGTAGAGAACCAGTATGAACTGGACTGTCCAGCAACACTCAGGATGATCACGGTCATAGTAGCTAAGTCACCCCTGTTTCATGTGGGTGTAGATGTATTCTGTCAGATAGCTGAACAAGTGACAGTGTTGGTCCTCTCAGTAACGCAGTGGCAGTCATATGCATCCGTCATGTTTTCATATGTAGGTACTGTCCGTCTCAGCCTGCTCTCCAAGCTTCTTATTCTTTGCTGAAGAAGGTCCATAACTGAGTCAGTGATCCAGATGTTTGTCAGTGGCGACCACGATAAGAGTGAGCTGAATTCCCTAAATGCTAGGGAAAGGTGCTTCAGTGTTTGCTTCCTTATTTTCTTAAGCATAAGATACACTGGACCATCCTTCACGAAAGCTGCCCTATTGGTCCTTGCGGCACCAACATTATTAACCCGCTTCATAACATCTGCTGCTGCATAATTGCGTAACCTAGTGCAAGTGTAGTGGGATTCTCAGCACTGTGGTTGTCTTGCCCTATGTGAAGGATAGTTCATAAGGACATCTTTCTTTCACCTCATGATATTATTCACTGAGGTTGAGGAAAAGTAGACAGAAAGCATTTTTTTTTTACTTTTCATTTGCAGCCACAATTGAAGCAGCTGTGTCCTGCAGGTATTGCACCTACTCCAGTGATTATTTTCCAAGGGGCTGGACTCTTCGATTTGATCCTCCTTCAGTCAGCCTTGCAAGTAAAATAAGGCGCAGAAGTTACCAGTATTTGGCAGCACTTTGGTCCAACACACCTATCCATCACAGTTTAATTTGAATCGAAGCAGCAGATATTTGTTCAGGTATTCTCATGTTGGTTGGTAGGAGATTGCATGGTGGCAGGGATTTTATCAGGATGATTATGATAAGAAATGACTGAACAGATGTTTTGCATCACACTGCTTTGGTTTGCTGCATTAAGTGGCTGAGCAGCAGCAACCCCTGGGTACAGTTTGGAATCCACTTGCATTCACCTGCTATTTCAGGCCTGACTTGACTGAGGAGGTGCCATGTTGTGTACTGGAACATGTGGTTCTTTGAATAACCACAGCTCTCACCTGATGGAGTGTGCAGTAATGAGGCCACGTCCCAGTGACCTTCCTGATCCCAGCCAACCCAGGTTATATGTGGATCCTCTGTGGAGCTGGAGACACTCTGCTGGGCAGGAATCTCACTTAGGTCTGAGGTATTTAAAGATAGCTGAAGGGTGCACTTGTGTGTGTGGAGTTTCCTGAGCAGCCGCACATAGCCCTGACGTGTCCCGCTGCAGTGCCTGAGTTTCTGTTTCTGTGCTGTCTGGATGGCAGGTGAGATATGGCCCTCTGCGCTCCCTGCGCGGAGAATGTCCTGGACAACAGTTCACATTCTTTAACACCGGCACGCTAGATAAACTCAGTCACCAGACTTTAAAGAGATGCTGCAGTTAGCAGAGAGGGTGAACAAATCAACCTCTTCCATCAGCTTTAGCGTATTGACTTGGTGTTTGTTTAAAGTAAGTGTAAATTTGCTTCTGGGAAAATTTGGACCGAGTGAGTTTAGCAGAGTTTACGCTCTAGCAGAGAGTATGAAGCGACAGACTTTTGGACATGTGGTGTTTGGAGCTCTGCAGTTTTGTAATGCATGGTATTTCCTCCAATGAGAGCTGCTGTTGAACAGTGGGCAGCCTGGGTACATAGCAGTCCTCTTTTTTTTGTCCCAGTTAATTGTCATTATTTAAACTTCATTGCTATCTGCTCTTAAACTGCTCAAAGGTCAGCCGTGGCAGTGGACCTTTGATACCAACTTGAACACACTAACTCAGAATCAGATTATCACAGGATTTGTAGGTGTACACTATAAATCCAGTGGTCTGTGGCGCATGATTTATAAGCTGCAGAAACTCATGTGTTAATACTAGTGTCACATGTTCAAACTGACGTTAACAGTGGTCAGAGAGACTGCCTGAAAAGTATGTGACCCTTTATAATTATCTGGTTTTCTGCAATAATTGTGAACCAAATGTGATCTGATGTTCATCAGCCGTAAGTATAGACAAACACAATGTGCTTAAGCTAATAACACACACACACACACACACACACACACACACACAGTTACAATTTTTCATACCTTTTTATTGAACACACCCATCAAACACTCACAGGCAAAAGTAAGCGAATCCTTGTATCCAATATGTGATTGAACCTCCTGTCCAGGCAGATAAACAAAATCATGATGGTTCCTTCAACCAACCTTAGGTGGTCCAGTTCATGGTTTTGTTTAACTAATTGTAGCCGATTGGACGTTTTCTAAAATCAGAATCAGTGGAATTTTTGGCCGATGGCCGTGCTGCCTCCACCACTCCTGCTCCGTTCATAAAGTTAAGGAAATGTAACTGTGTACCTGAGATAATTTACATTTTTGATGGAAGTGTCTGTGTGCATGTGATTGATGATAATAATCTGAACTCTGATGGAGACATGTGAGCAGACAGAACATTCTGTTAAAAGTAGCAGAGTGTAAGACCTGGTTGTTTTGTTGAGTTGAATAAGGTTTTGTTACTTCCAGATCTAGTGGAATAGATGCCAGTCGATGTCGGTTTTTGAACCATCTGGAGTCCTGGAGCTTTCACCACCAGGTGAATGCCGGATGTTTGCTTGTTTTGCCTCATTTTCCACCAGTCTCCCTCTTGGCATGCGATGCCTCCTCCCATCATGGGGCTTTCCCATAGTTACTGGAGTTATTGCGCTGCCTGGGGAAAGCCATGAACGGCCTTTTTGGAAAGCTTCCTGTGTTCCATATATAGAGCCTGAATTTTTCAATATTTCATGGCACACACAATTGCACAGTGAAAAGTATATACTGCATCAATCCAGACACTGATGGTGCTACCTAACTGGCACCAATTGGACGTTTTATATCAGAATTGGTGGTTGTGCTGCTTCCACTAGTCATCCATTACTGTTTTGCAGAAAAGTTCCATTCTTAAAGTCAAGGAAATGTCATTGCGCACCTGAGATATTTAATGTTCAAATGAAATATTAAAACAATGATTTTTTTTAAAATGATTTTATTAATTATGATTATCAGCATGGTCAGGTGTTGATTATAGTATGACATTATTAATGTATTAGACTGAAGAAAATTGGTGTCTCTGTTTTGATCAAACAGTGCTCAAATAATTAAGTAATCATAAATCAATTAATTATAAATTCACTATTGATCAACCTCTAGTGTCATTATCTGTTAGCCATTACACTGGGTAACTAACATTTTCTTCATAATGAAAATCTGTTTGCCGCTTGGATAAAACAAGGAAGTGTTTGATGTTTTCACGGTGAGACATTTTTCAGGCAACCAACAGGATAAAATTTGAATTGGTTTTATAGCTTTGGAAGTTTGGTTTTGCACTTCCTGGTGCAGAATTAAGCGAGATTAATTTAGCAGAGTGTGTGTTAAGTCCTAATATGAAGTAAATCGCTTTACAATGAAAATGTTTCACCTCCCCAGGTCTCTTCGGTCTTAGAATATCTTTGCCTTCCAACAGAGGTAAAGAGGGTGGCCGTTTGGTCTCTTGCTGAGTTTGCACTGCCTTCAACCACAGCAATGTCTATCTGCACATGATGAGTCAGAATGGCACGTACACTAATATAAATCTGTACCTTTGCACCCTCCTGGAGGCCCGTCCTCCTCACACTAAATGCAGTGCCACGCAAGTAGCATGTGACTGTCGTGGCATCGAGTGACGACCCCTAAAAAAGAGCGCTGAAGTCCTGTTTGCCAGCTGAGCTGAATGGAGCGCACCGTGACTCTGTGAGGCCCAAACCCAGCCAGCTGCCATGAAACGCTTGCTCCTGCAGACATAGGAAAGTCTTTGTGACACCTCTCTGTTGTCAGGTCCTTGTCAACCACCCGTCAAGCAAACCTGCATTTAAAATCACATTTTTCCATGTTGTGCAGTATTTTTAGTCACACAGGATGCTTCAATACAAAAATGGGAAAAATAGCATGTCCTCGGGCAACTCTTACTCCAACTTTGTCTCCTGCCAGCTCTCCAGTGTAACCTTACTGTCTGAGCTTTGTGCGGCTGTGGATACAGTTTCAGGGCCCCCGTGAGCACTTCAGCCCACATCGTGTTCACAGTAACTGGATCGTAAGGGGATAGACATTTCCTGAAGCAGGAAGTGTTCCTCTGGTTCCTAAAGTAAGCCATGGATTGTCATGGGTAAACAGCTAACAGGAAGTCATTTTGTAACCCAACCCCTTCCCAGAGCACAGGGGATCTGAGCTGATCAAATGTGAGATTGGCTTGGATACTTTTGATGCATTTCTGGGCAGTTCAGCAGTTCTTGGGATCTGGAATGCCCTCAACACTCCAGACCTTTTTATTTGAATAATTCAATATCAATTCTGCATTTGCGCCTTTATACAGTTAACAGGCACATCTGCACCAGAGTTTCTGTGCAGTGGTTACTTACTTGTAGTCCTCTTGGGCTGTATTAGCTTCTAGAGCTGCTTTTAGGGCCCATTGTAGGGCTGTGATATCTTGTAAGGCCACCTTTAGGGCTGCTTTCTGAGCTGCATTAGCTTTGAGGGCTGGTGCAAGGGCTGCATTAGCTTTATGCATTATGTGACTATTCTGAGAATAAATCCAAAAAGTGTTTCACACAACATTGGTATTTATCTGAGGTCATGGAATCATGAAGAACTGGACCATGTTAATGTGAATTTAAATCAGATCCAGCCTACATGTTATAACCATGTTACCTTAAAATTCCACATAAGTTCCAAACTGAGTTACATCCAATGAGAGTTCCTTTGGCATTATTCAGTGAGTGAAGTACACACGTTTTGCAAAGCTGCTAAAACAAAACGAACGTGCTGCCTGCTCTGTCACAAAGCAGCAACTGGTACCACAGATCACCACTTAAACATCAGCTGGTGCTTGTGTGGTCTCTCCTCTTTAGTGGTTTGTGTGCTTTGCATCAGCAGGCTTGAACATGAAAAGCTTGGCCACTGGTATTTAACACTCTTTTTCAAAACAACATTATTTAATGCCTTTGCTGTGCTTAATGAGGCTTTTCAGTTGGCTGAAGCACTCGAAACTCAACAACAACTTGAGTCTAACTATTAATGCGTTTATTGGAATTTGCTAATTTGTACAATGAAGAATTTGTACATGAAGATGAACTTACATGAAGGTATAAGATGTACTGTTCTGCTTTGCCACTAAAAACACTACTTAATACTTTTTTAACAATAGTTCTTCACATTATAATCCTTTGTCTCAGATAAATGGTGCAGACTTTTCTTTACAAAGTACCTCTTGAAGCCAGAAAGTAGTTCACTAATTTTTTTCAGTAATTCAGTGACTTCACAATTCAACCACACACATTCACAAGTCCTAAGACCTACTGTAAACCTAATCCATTTCAGTATACAATATGCAAAATGAATCCGTTACACAGTTGCAATTACCTGCTACTTTCTCTTTGCAATAGAGTTTACTCATCACTTCCTGTCTCGTGTTCATATTAGTCTGTCAGGCAGCTCCATCTCATAATGCAGCTGTCCTTACCACAATACTTACGTTCTCCACCCTGTCATGCCAGCCCTTTTGAAAATCCTTCGTGGACACAAACCTTCCGAAAATCAGAAAAATCCTGCACCTTACAGCGAAGCTGCCCTTAGAGTTCCACCTGACAGACCTCACCTCTGTCACATAATGGCTCAGGAACACCTTGAAGGAATTTCTGCAAATTTGGTGTACATGTAAACTTGAATTCAAGGATGGATTGATTAAAATCTGGTGGTTAAAAGTCAAGGTCACTATGACCTCAAAAAACAGCATGTGCTATTTCTGTCTCATTTGAACAAAAATGTCTGCTAGGATGAAATGAGCGGTGATATTATCTATTATTTTCACATATCTAATTATCTGACAGGATGGTCACAGTTTGTCAGGACTGTGTCGGGGGCTCCACAGGGGTCTGTTTTGGCTCCCATCCTGTTTGCATTGCACATAGCTGACTTTAACATCCAGAAATACTCTGGATACTGCCATTGTAGCATGTATCAGGAGTGAACTTGAAAAGCGGTCCAGACACCTGCTGAAATGAGTGGAGCAGTAGGAACTGGCTTCGACTGAACCATTCCACGATCAGGGAGATGGTGGTGGGTTTTCACAGCCCCTTCTTCAGCCAGTCACCATTCAAGGAGTAGATAGTGGGTGTAGACCTACAAATATGTAGTTGTGCATTTGGATAAGCAAACTGGAATGGTCCTTGACATAGACGCCCATTTCAGCAGAGCTGACCTCTCTTCTCAGGAGGCTGAGGTCTGCAGTAAAGCGATTCACAGGTTTCATGAGTCAGTGGTGACTGCTGGGGAAGCAGCTCGTGGTTAAAAGGGCTGGCTCAGTGCATAGCATGATGCCGGGCTCACTGAAAACTGTGGTGGTCAGTGTTAGCCACCCTCTTTGCAACACCTTGGTCGGCCATAGAAGCAGGAGCTGCACTTCACAACTCAAGGGTTCATGACTTTTCATGACAGTTACTGTGAAATGATGTCAGCTTTGTCTGGTCAAAGTCTGCTCTTCATCATGATGAGGATCTATGTAGATCCAGAATGTGTTGTAGGGTTGGGCAATAAAACAATAATGATGATCATTATATGATATTCCTTGATGGAGACTATGATAAAAGTTAGGTAGATGTCGATATAACATTTTGGCACATGTGCCACAGTTGTGGCGGGACGTACAGTACAGGTAATTCACTGGTCGTCACAGTGACTTCCTTGCTACAGTTGCAGTTATGGTAGTGAAGGAATGGCAGTAACTTCAAAAGTGCCGTGCCTTGATGAAAAGCCACAAAGACATCACAAATACAGCAGCATGCTGCACTGTCAAGGCACACTTCCCATCAGCACCTGCTTCAAATGCTCTACCTCACATTTGTAACATATTCTGACAATAAAGAAGAGCTTAAACCAGGAGCAAAAAATCAGCTGACTTGAAAAAGAAATGGACACAATATTAACCTCAGTCTGATCATAAATATTTTCATGTTTTATTTCTTGTTTTTTTTTCTACATAGAGTCTAGTGTATGTGAGGTAAATCCTAGACACCATTTATTATGAGACCACTTATGAAACAGAAGCTTTTTTTTCAGTACTTACTTAACTTGCCAGAAAAGGACATGTGTAAAGACAAGAAGTTCCCTGGACACAGCATTGTGAGCTCAGTCCGTACATCACACGCTTCACTTTCTGTACACTAAGCACAATAGTGCAAATGTATCCCGCACACGGGTGTGTGTTTAAGTCAAATCTTACCTGTTGACTTGCTGCTGTGCTGAGGACCGTTTGCCGGCCTCCCTACGTTTCAAGCTAAAATGAGCATGCTGGGCCAGCTAAAATATATGCAGGCCTTTCTGGCCCACAAACTGTGTGTGGGTTCCACAAGCTTCTTGTTAAATTCCACGTAGTGACATTTTCATTTGAACTAGCACTGGCCAAGGCATCTTTTTTTTTTCGGGCACACTTTGTCTCTGGGATTTTGCTGACACAGGATTTAAAACGTTAGATTTGTCAAGAGCTGTGCGAATGTTGTCTTCTGGCATCATTGTGCAAGTTGATGATTTGTCGAACATCTGTTTTGCTTCGTCAATTTCAGTTCTGTTTCAGCAGCAGTAGATTTTAGGGAAGTTGGCGGGGTGGGGTTCGAATGGATTTCACTCAATGGCCGTTTCACAGTAACAGTGAGTTTAACACGTTGGCCCAGTCAGTTACATTTAGGAGCAGAGACAACAGGCCTTTTTCACAGCAGTCCACAGGGGTAAAGAACAAAGCAAATGTTGTCTGTCCTGACTGGCTGGGACACTTGAACAGAACAGAGGCATTATTAATGTTTTCACCTGTTTGTTTTCTGTTGAGAGCAGTCAGAATGGCTGCTGTGAAAAGGCCTGACAGATGGAGACCGGGAACAGAAACAACCCACGGGGCTCTGGCCACAGTGGGAACCTCCTCTTTTACACTTGTTGAATATTTCAGTATTTTTGAGATAAACATTCTTATGATGCTTATTTCTTTTTGGTCATCTCTTCAGTACATTTTAGTGTTGCTCATTTCAGTTTCTCTTGGTTTACATCTGCTACTTCTTGAAGTCCTTTGTATTTTATCCAACATTCAAAATTACGCCATATTTTGCGTGATAGTGAATGTTGGTATGATGCTGATTTTGATGTGATGAGCTGAACAGAAGCAACATGAGACAAAGAAAATCTGTCGTGTAGTGAAGTTTCTCAGATGATGCCCTGGTTTCCTTCTTGTTTGTTGATTGTGCTTCAGAACTGATAGCACTCAGAAAAAGCTGGTATTTCTTTCTATTTTGTTTATTTTTTGGTAACATCTGGGAACACTTTAGTGTTCCTTGTGTCAGTTTCTCTTGGGTCACTTCATTTGTCATTATTACATTGTTGTATTTTATCATTTGCAAATGTAGGCATTTTATGTTGACAATCGGCCATCCTGCTCCATACTCTTTGTACTACTTTGTCGTCCATTGCCATTCGTCATAGCTGACTTCCCATAAAGTGTTTCACTGACTGCAGCCTTTCCACTTGCCACAGGTCTTCTGTGGATTTAGGCTGTCTGAGTTTCTTCTGCCTCTTCAGGAGGGTGTGTCCTGCATACGCCTGGCCATTTAAGATCAGCTTTACGTTGACATCTCATCAGTTCAAGCTGTAGTTTGTCATCCTTTGCTGTACTTTAAATTCAATGCTATTAGAATGCTGCCTGATATAAGCAACCGTGGTTAAGAGTCGGCGTCGAGTTCGCCCTCTCCGCAGCCATTGCAGTTGCGTCTGAAAAGCCTTTTGTTGTCACATGGGTGTTCTGTTGTGTATGTGAAAAGCAAAAAAAAAAGCTTTTGTGTGTTTTTTCAGCAAACACTGTGTAGGATTCATAGGCCACCCATGTAAACCGCCACCTCCTACACGACAGTTAATGTTAACAAGTCATTTCAACAAGATGTTTCAGTTGAATCTCTACAGTGAGCACATTTAGACAAATGCAGCAGGCATATAGAATGGAATGTATCTGTTTCCCGTAATTTCACATCTTGAGGAGTCAATAGAGCCTGGAGAGAATCATTCATCTTATTTCACTGAAATATTTATTTACATTGTCTGCCAAACCTCTTTTTGGCTCCTGGCAGGCATGAATATTGGATAAAGATCATTCTCAACAGTTTGGCTTTCACATGAAATTCCATAAGAGCACAAAACAGCACCATTCCTTTGCCACCTTCTCAGAATTTGGCAATGTCCAATGACGTGATCTGCAGTTTGATCACGTTCTTCAGAATCTGTCAGACCTAACTGCACAGGACTATTTCTTCATTGCTTCATTGCATAATGGTGTGTTTTGTTTCTGTGTGCGATATGAACACAAAAGCCAGTAATGCTCCTTATCTGCCCTCCTTCCACTATCTGTATCCATTCTCAGACACCTCTCAGTCAGTTTCACATAGAGGAGATGGTCTTTTACTGTGCAGGCTTTCACCTCTCCCATGTTTTGTTTTGTTTTTTTTTTTCAAATGTACAGCTCTACACTAAATATAAAAGATGAAATAGTCTTAGTTACCATTACAGTCAAGTTGTCCAATTAAGAATGGGCACAGAGCACAGAGTGGGGGCTCTGTGTGTATTTAAAGATACATGGAGGGTCTGATGAAGTCTGGCATCATTCACTTCATTGTTCCATGGCCTTGATGGAAAGATGAATCTGGAGGCATTTGCTTCCACTTCAGACTAGATGGTGGTGGCACTCAGCAATGCTACTGAAGGCTGTCAGTCTATCAGTCCACAAATCATTCAGTGTTTTCCCGGTAACAGTGTCAGTAAGGTGTAATCATAATTTCTTTTTTTTTAAAAAAAGCTGCACTTCCCCGCAAGACATTCTTATTACCTCTTGTCTATGTCCCTCACCATGAAGCTTGCTGTGGGAGGTGACGGTGAATGAGCGGCTCACAAACAAGATGTCCTGTCTTTATGTACAATGAAGAACCAGTACCTGAAGATGGGTCCTCCATCAAAACAGAACAGTACATAACAGGACATTTCTTCTGTTTTTTCTCACTTTCAAAATAAAAGCCCTAGAAATACGAATAATAAAAACCAAATATAATTTTTAAAAAAACACTGATTTAGACATTAGTTGCCAAGGCAATGGATAGAGACATCCCCAGACATGCTGACCTCACCTGTTGCTACAGACTGCAGCTGTCACAGAGCTGCTGAGACCACTTCCTCCTCTGTGCCCTGCCTCTTAACAGCACCAAACATTTGACATAAGCATTATACTAGGAAGCTGGTTTTCTCCCAAATCCAGTTTAACTTCAGTGTCAGACAACTTTGTGCTGTGCTGCTTGATACTCAGTGGAATCACTGAGAGAGCAGAGTGAAGTTTGTTACACATGAATGAAGCTGCATGTGCGTCTGCCACACAGACATCACTGGCAGATGCAGCTACAGTGACTGAACCACAGTTGTAAAACAGCTCCATCTTTCTTTAATGCGCTATTGCGCTCTACATTCATTAGAATTCATTAAAGTGTCAGATATCTGAATCCAGCATTTTATTCTGGACCTGCACTCCAATGCACTGGGGTTTTAGTGGCAGCTTTTCCCTGTTGGTTGAAAGAGAGCAACGTCGTGGAGGGGCTGTTTTAGTTCCTCTGTGTGGACATGCAGTCCTTGGAGGCAGGCCTACAAAGAATGAGGAAGTAAAGCTTGTATTCTAAGCAGGTGGCAAAACAACCCTTTTTTGCCTTTGCAGCTGGAAGCTGGAAATATTTTGATATAGAGGATGCAAAAGAAAATGTAATGGCACTCATATACAAGTTGAACATCAGTGAAGTTGCCCTTTAACTGGAATTTACGTTATCCATATTCTTTTGAAATGTAGAATTTGAGGCACAGTTGACGAACCTTTTTTCAGGGATCGTGATTATGAAAACATCTGCTTCAAGCAAGTCGGTCACTTCCCTGTACCTTAGCTTTGCAGAACTGTTTGTCCTGACAGTGTCTGTTTACCTGAACCCTGGTTCACCATCATTCCACTGCCCTCCAGCATTTCATTGATTTTGTTGTACTTGGCATTATGAAAAGGATGAGAGGAAATGGGCAGGTTGCATGGTGAAAATCTCTGCTTTCACTGGTGTTCCTCTGGTGTTGTGCATGGATTTCTTCAGTACCACATTGACTCACTATCTTTTCTCATCCTTCAGACTTGATTCAATGCACAAATGAGATGAACGTGAACATCCCGCAGCTGGCCGACACACTGTTCGAGAGGACCACCAACACCAGCTGGGTGGTTGTCTTCAAGTCCCTCACCACTACACATCATCTGATGGTTTACGGCAACGAGGTAACAGCTGCTCTCCACATTTGCGGAACTGGATGGAGAGAAACAGTAAACGATCATTATTATTCTGTGAAGTAATCCATGTGATAAAGGTTTCACCCCTCACATAGTATCTGCTGGTAGTGCACTGAAGTTGACGGGCCCTCGAACGCAGCTGTCAAGCCTCACAAGTATGCAGATGCCTTCATACTTTGTTTTTCTTGCAGCGATTTATACAGTATCTGGCTTCAAGGAACACACTGTTCAACCTCAGCAATTTTCTGGACAAAAGCGGGCTACAAGGTACACGACTAACGCAACACTCATTGCGCAGGAATGAGCTTTTAAATAAGCCGCCAGTATTCACCTGTGTCCTTTACTGTCCTCTTTGCTGTTTAACGCAGGCTACGATATGTCAACATTCATCAGGAGGTATAGCCGCTACCTGAACGAGAAGGCCGTTTCCTACAGACAAGTCGCTTTTGATTTCACTAAAGTGAAGAGAGGGTAAGGAGCTTTTATCTTCACTTAATTAGCTGTCGCTGGAACTGAAAGGGGGGTTAGCATTACAACCAACCTTGAGGTTCTAGTTCCAGAGTCTTGGTCTTGTTTGGCACCCTTTGGGCAGGAGGCTAAATACTGCTGAAAAATAATGTTGCAATAGTTTTCCTTCTTGCCAAATACATTGCGACAGTTTTGTTAAAAGTTGCATTAACTCATCAGATACGTGAGTTCCTGTTTTTGTATCACTTGGTCATTTTAAAGCCCAAATACTGAAACATGACATTGTGACTCTACACTGCAAGCAGAGATGTAATCATTAAATACATGTGCTCATGAGAATCAGTTGTGGCTATTACTAGTACAGAATCCTCAGAACATACTGTATGTGATGAGTTTATTAGACTAGTTTCACAAAAGCCTTTCTTTTTTTTCTTTTCACAGGTCTGATGGATTGATGAGAACCATGAACACAGAGAAAATCCTCAAGACCATCCCGATCATCCAAAATCAGATGGACGTGTTACTTGATTTCAATGTGAGTGCACATGCTGGTCAGCATCCAAATCTACTGTTGACGCTTGTTCCATATATTATGTGCACTCCTGCGACCCAGTGGGTTTTCAGAGTGGTCAGCTCTGACTAACTTCAAACTGATATTGTTGTCAACACCTCCATTTCTCTTTCAGGTCAATGCCAATGAGTTGACGAATGGTGTGATCAACGCCGCCTTCATGCTTCTCTTCAAAGACGCGATCCGACTGTTCGCAGCTTACAACGAGGGCATCATCAACCTCCTGGGTAAAGATTAGCTCCTGCTGTCGGCCTTTCCTTCCTGTCCTGTGCATTATAAACAAAGTGGTACTGCAGATGATGAGGGAGAGTGACCAGTGGTGAAAGACTGACCTCTGACAGTCTTATATCAAAGAAAGTTTATAGTGGGCTGTCTCAAATTATTTCCCTACACACCTAATGAATTATTGCATGAATTATTAATGATTTCCCCTGTTTTAGCATGGTGAGCATGTATTGCTCAAGTTTTACAGGGTAAGACTCCCCACCCTGGTTTCACCTTCTTGTCGGTAAAAAAAAAATGTTTCCAGCAGGTATGCATACACTCAAACAAGAAAACCAGCCAAGATCACTTTTTACTTTGAATCCAAAGCATTGTTTTATACAAGTTCTTAATGCTCATGATCATGTGATGGGGAACATAATGGTATGATTAATGATTTTGTTATCATTTGTCTTTGTCCTGAGTTCCAAGATTTCATAAGTAAATGTTACTGGCCTGTACTGTATCAATCGCTACTGAGACTGACAATTGTACCCCATAAAACTATTTAGAGTTAGGAATTATTAAACTTGGAAATGACAAATTAAAATGAAATGATGGTAGCATTTGTCATGTGCTTACTTTCTTATTTCAACAGAGAAATACTTTGACATGAAGAAAGTCCAGTGCAAAGACGGACTTGATATCTACAAGAAATTCCTTACACGAATGACAAGAATCTCCGAGTTCCTCAAAGTTGCAGAGGTGAGTCAGGACCTGAGGTCAGCCAGGCAGGGACTGCAGTTAATTACATGGCTCAGCTGGGGGTTTTTGTTTTCTCATCCAAAATCCGATGATTCTTGTTCTCTTCCTGCAGCAAGTGGGGATCGATCGGGGGGACATCCCAGATCTGTCTCAGGTGAGCCTCGATTCAAAATCTTAAGATAACCATTTGGCATCTTTGCTGTTATTTGGAATCAGGCATCAGGCTGACCCCCATCATCTCTCTGCTGGCTTTCCTTAACTCAGACTTAAACAACAGCCACATTTTGGGGAAATAATTTTATAGATAACATTAATGTGTATACATATGCATATATATATTCTGTACACATACAGAATACATATATTTGTCCTGGAAAAAAACACAAATGTGCTTTTAGGTGGCAAATTGTGGAATAATGGCTAACAGGAAGTTAAGAATACTCTCAAATGTGCAATAGTACCTACTTTAAAAGAAAAGGTCTGGTTCTCTTTTGTGAAGCCATGCTCTCTCGGTTTGTTGTGAGCATGATCGTGTAGGCCAATCACAACTACGGGCCAGTGGCCATATCTGATCATCTGAGGGCCACTTTCGATTTTCCATCAACAAAATATTTAATTTATAGTCGGCAAGTACAAGTGTTCCTTTATCAAAGGTATCAAAAATGGTCAGTGTGTAAAATGAAAGGTCAAAATCTTAGATCAAGATAAACCCTCTAGGTAATAAACTTTAATGTTATGTATATATATACAATTCAATATATAAAATCAGGTTTTTGATGTGACCAGGAGCCATATCAAGCAGTTTGCTGAGGGCAAACACCTGTTAGACCTCAACATGAAATGGGTGAACCTTCAGACAGGAATATGAAATATTTCATCATTTAGGAATACCAGTACCACCTGTAAAGACTATATATCAGAAATGGTACAAGCATGGACACACTAAGACTCTATCATGAAGTGGAAGACCAAGAAAAATAACCAAAAGAGCTGCTGAGAAACGTGAAGAAAAAAGCATGGGACCTGAAAAAAGTCCTGGGAGGCGATGAGAAAAAAAGTCCACATCTCCACAGTCAAGTGTGGTCTGCACATCAGAACTGTTTAACAGAAAAGTAGCAGGAAGCCATTGTTGACGTCTCAGCACAAGGCAGCAGGATAGGAGCATGCCACAAAGCATGTGAACAAACCAAGTGAGTTTTGTAACAACATTATGTGGTCTGATGAGACCAGGGTCAAATTAAACACATCCATATCCAAACATGTCAAACATGGTGGACTCTGGAGCTCTGCATAAAGTGGAAGGAAGAATGAAGAGCCCACTATCACAAAATTTTAAAACAAAGCCTCCTACCATCAACCAAAAAGCTGAAAATGAAGAGACAGTGGATCCTTTAAGACAATGATCCAAAGCACCAAAGTCAAGTCAGGATTTATAAAGAATGAGGTAAATGTTTGGTCATGACCTTCATCGTTGAAAAGCTGTGTATAGATTTGAAGAATGCTGTACATGGCAGATAATCAAACAATCTAATTGACTTAGAACAAATATGTGGAGGAATGTGAAGAATGGGGTAAAGTGACACCAGAGAGGATACAAAAGCTGCTCAGAGGGAACCCAAAGAGGTTGGAGGAGGTTAGAAAGGCAAAGGGAGGCCACACAAAGATTTAGAGAACATTTCATAAAGGCGGGTGGAAACTATTATTCTGATAGAATTTTCCTAATGTCACTATAACTTTTATGTTATATACTCTTTGACCATTTTTACTACTTTTGATGTCAAAGGAACATTTGTATGAGCTGAATAAGGATTATATATTGTGTTGATGGAACAAAAAAATTATTTTCCTCATTTTGCCATTTCACAGAAAGGGGATGGTAACTATTGCACCCAAATGTAGTTTCTGTATTATGTGCTGAGGTTTTAAAATATTCACCACTGAGAATACCATTAGAGTAAAGGGGAGTGGAATTAGTGCTGCATCCTTTTGTTTCAACAAATATTGCTGTTGAGTTTTTGAAATATTCCGTGCTCTGGGCACCTCAAACATTTCCACTCACCTCCATTGTATTTGGGTTTAACTCAAGTCCTTGACATATAAAACCAATACCTTGGTCCTCATGCAAATCTCAGTTTTGGCTGAACTGACCTTTTTAGAAGTGTAAGGAATTCAGCAGCTGTCTGTCTGTAGCGCACATGTGTGGGAGCTTCATATAAGAAATGCTTAACCTGCTCTCTCAATTACTCTATACCTCATACTGTAAGCAATGGACTGCAGTGGTTATTATGTTAAAAGGTTTTAGTTTATCTAGTAGCATAGTAACACAGGCCCACTGTCAAGAGACCACAACAACGACAGGATCACCATGATCGTACCTATTAACTACTGATAACTTAGCTAGGTGACTAGTATATCAACTGTAACATCTTGAGGCATATTTGCAAGGTTTCAGAGCATTTGCTGGGGCTATAACGTGCTCTGAATGGCTCAGCAACCTCCTTCCAAATGAATACCCTTCCAAAATGTGTCTGTCATTGTCCTTCCACAAGCTGCTAACCCCCCTGCAGCTTCAGGCCTAACACCTTTTAATACTGAATGCTGTGCATGCCAGGCAGGCCTTGCATGAGCCCACGTGTGCCCTGACAAACACCTCACAACTCCCACTTACTCCTGATCCTGCACGTCATACAGCAAATAAAGGTGTGACTCCAGGGTTCTAGTGCAGAATATGATGATGGACCAGTGACCAGCTTTTGCATTATGTACAGGTTCTGTTGATCATAGATAGATATACTTTATTCATCCCAAGTTGGGAAATTTAAGTGTAGCAGCAGCATTATACACAGAGACAATAACAGCACTGAGATAAAAAGAGACAGCCTATAAAAGCAATATACATGAATCTGAAATATATACATGAGTCTAAAAGAAATATATATATGAATCTAAAATATAACCATGTCTGTCAAAAATGTACAAAAGTGGTATTTATTTTAGTGCAAATAAATATAAGGTACAGTGAACAGGTAAGGTGCAGTTAAAATCGTGCATAGGAAAAAACGTAAGGTGCATATGACCAGAGTTAGTTGTTGTTGTAGATTGTGATGGCATGTGGCAGGAAAGACTTCCACTATCTGTCCTTTCGACAGCAGAGCTGGAGCAGCCTGTGTGAGCTGTCTGTCTACTGTGTGATGGAGAGGTTGCTGATCATTATTCATGATGGACTGCAGTTTATTCAGCGTTTTCCTCTCCACCATGGTCTCAAAAGTGTCTGAAATCATGATGTGTTGAGTAGAACTTTGTACCTGTAGCTATTTGCTCTCTCACAAAAGGTCTCTTAATAATATCTTGACTGTTACCACCTTTATTTTCTGTATTTTTCCCTACCTTCTATCTCTCTGTTTTCAGTTTACAGTGTGTGTAAGTATCTGATTCTTTCCTCTCTGTCACTGTAAATGAGAGTTGCTCTGTTCTTTGAATTTGTGGCAATAACTGAGAATGTTTCAGTGTTTTTATTGTCAGATTTGTGTTAGGCCCTGCTTGGCCTTTGAAACTTAAATGTGTGTCAATGACATTCACGCCAGGCCCCCAGCAGCCTGCTTGATGCCCTGGAACAGCACTTGGCCTCTTTAGAAGGGAAGAAAGTCAAAGACTCAACAGCAGCTAGCAGGTAGGTCTGCTTCACATCTGTTCGCTTGATCCGGCTCCCTGTCACCCAGGAACAGAGCAGAAGCTCATGTTTGCTGCAGCAACTCAATTACAATGGACTCATTTAAAGCTGATTTATTTTTTATTTGTTTTTTTTATTTTTTCAGCATGGGAGAGAGTAAAGGAAAATGGAGCCTTTTTACTATCTTCCACGCTGAAAAAATAGTGAAACAAATCATCATCAGGTGTCAATGTATATAGCTATTTGAAAAGCTGTGGGACTGGTCTTGGATAGTGAATGCTTTGTGTGTCTGTCCCTTGATTCAGGGCTAGCACCCTCTCCAACGCCGTCTCCTCCCTGGCCAACACTGGCATATCCTTCACCAAAGTCGACGAGAGGGAAAAGCAAGCAGCCCTAGAGGAAGAGCAGGCTCGCTTAAAAGCACTAAAAGTATATTTTTATTTCTCACTCACCTACATTCCTTTCAGCTTAGCACACTGCAGGCCAGAGTGGCCGTGTCCAGCAGCAAGCAACTTTTGGGTCATAGAAGCCTTCACTCTTGATTACGTCTAGCATGTGTTTTTCTGCATGCTGAGGAAAGAAGTGAGAAAATCATTAGATGTACGTGAAAGACAAAAACACAACAATTCTGTGACTGAATCAGGCAAGATGACAGACATGCTTAGTCAGATCAGTGCACTATTTGTTAGCAAAGCATTGCAGGAGCAACATCATAGCAGGCTGTAAACCTTACAAACTGGAAAAACAGCAAAACCAGCTGTAAGGGAAATAGTGACAGGTAATGGAAAGGGGAGGGACTGTTCTTACAGTCAGCACACCGGTGCAGCCTCCTCTGCTGCCACCCAGCATGGCTGCAGAGATGCTCACATTTTGCATGAAGGTGTTCATGACAAATGAATCCACCTGTATGGCTGCAGGCCTTAACCTAAAACCTCCAGTTTAACTTAAACTTGTGTCACCAGTATTCTAGTAGTGTGAATTAGTGTGAAGAAATAAAGATTCCAAAGTATCCCATCATACAGTGCTGTCATACTGTGCAGTTGGATAGGGGTTAGCCTGCATGTTGCTAACACCAGCCCCGTGATGGTTGTAGGAACAGCGTCTGAAGGAGCTGCAGAAGAATCCTGCTACAGCAACCACAGACTCCTCCCCCATTTCCACAGTGGCTGGACTAGTTAATTCAACCCCTGCCATTGACCTCTTCTCCACCCTCAGCTCCACCAACAGGTGAGCTCACAGCACTTATTTTAAAGTGACCACCTTTCACCGTCGAGGCTTCGCCCACATTTGAATGGCATGTCACAGTTTTTTAATGACTGCACATGTCGATGCCGGTGAACACTTTCGAACAAAGAGATGATCTTCCCAGAGCTGAAGGTTGAAGTTGAAAGGAGATCAGATCATTTTACTCATTAAAAAGCAAAGTAAAGGATTTGTAATCTGAACACAAATTGCATGTTAAATCAACTTTGTGTTTTATGTCAGCTGGTGTTTTAGAACTTAAATGTGGAGATAGATAGATCGATCAATATTATTTCAAGTTGATGTTAGAAAATTGTTAAGAATGGCTTCAAAGGTTCTTACTTTGTCAAGATCAGATGAAACTTTGATCCTGTGATAGAAATTGGGACACTGCTGCAGTGATACTGACAATATTAGATAGAGTACTAGCAAAGGCATTCAGTGTAAAAATACTGTAATGCTGTTGCCAATTGGGGCAACATAAAGGAAGAAAGACATTGAAGTGGATCACAGCTGCAGTGGTATTTCTTTTCTCCTTACAGCAACTTGAGGACTGAGGTGAGTTTGTCAATGAGTGACTGATTTATCTTCCATACCATCATTTCCTGCTTGTTCCCTGCAGCACGTCCAAGGCAGCCAGTGACCTTCTGGACTTGCAGCCAGCTTTCCAGCAGCCGCTGCCTCTCTCCACCACCAACACATGGGGAGGTCAGAGCTCCACTTCCACATTTACAGACACACAGACACGACACTGAACACAAGTATTGTTTCTGGCAACTAGTTCAAAGCCAGTACTGGAACATATGTTTGTTAATTGTTATCTTCTCTGTGAGTTGGCCATGTAGTTTGAACTAAAGTTGGTGTTTTATTTGCTCTGTAAACCATCAGCCAGAGACCCTACAAACTGAGTCCTTCTGCTTATTCATGCAGAGCACAGCAGTGTGCTTGCTGTGGGAGGTGGTGGTGGACACACATGCCGCCAACTCCGGCTCCAACCATCGCTATATCATTGTTTGTCAGGCATGATAAGGAATTGCATCTGTAAATCATGGACAGGCTCTATAATTATAAGCTGAAACAACAATATGCGTACACTTGCATGTCAAATTTAATTTAATATTGAAGGTTAGATGTTGCACATTGGATTTAAGGACATTTTAGTGCCTGCAGAACATTTTGCTTGCCAGTGAATCAGATTACTGTCGGGTAGAAGGTGTGCATGATTAGTATGTAAAACTGAAATTTGAATATGATATGGACTTGAGAGAAACATTACAGGTAGGACTTCCATAGGGCTGCCCCTAGAAGTCGATCATTGGATGTGTCAGGCAAGAAGACCTAAAGCTGACACGCAGCACTTTCCTTTTTGTCTTTTTGAAGGTGTCTCACAGCACACCGAGCAGTGCAATGCTGTGAGCTTTAGAGCCTTGTCTTTACATAAAACTGTGATGGAAGTAGCGACATTGATGCAAATAGAGGGCGGTGCCATCTGCTGTGTCTGCTGCACTGTTCTCTTCAGCTTCAGTTCCCCACTGATGTCGCAGTCAGCAGCCTGGCAAGGTTAGGGATACCTAACCAGTCACCTAACTGACTAATATACCAAAGATGCCCCTGCCCACCTGGATCCAGAGCATCGGCCAGAAGTGTGGACTTATCTCTTATCTCATTTCTCTTTATACTGCTGTTTGCTTTTCACTTCAGTTTCATATCAAAAGATATGTAAATAATGGAGTTGACACACTTAACAACAGTGTTTTCCTGTAATTTAAGATTAGTGATTATCTGACTGATAATGCTGTTCTACTGGAGAGTTCATGCACATTGGGTTTTTTTAAATTCAGGCCCGAACAATACCTCCATTATAAATGTAGGCAAAGGTATGTTGCCTTGTTAACAAGTTATGCACACTTTTCCAAATTCACACGTTCTGAAGAAAAACACCATGCACAGCTGTTTTTACTGTAAGCACAGATGTCTTTACATGTGAGCCCCTGAGCTGGACCCTGACTGCTCTGAGACTGAACCTCTAATCCTAAACCAGTCCTGATCAAGATGACCGTGAGACCGGGAGGTTGGGGTCATACAAGCAATGGGCCAGAGTGCATGATATCAATCCCTGACCCAGTCTTAATCCTGCTCACCCACATCACTGGCATCTTTCCTCCCTGCACGTCATCTGCATGCACTTCTTTAACTTTTCTCACCCTCCTCTCTGTCATAATCTCTGTCCCTTCTTTTCATCTCGTCCTCCTTTCCTGCCCCTCTGCCCACTCAGATCCTTTCACTTATGCTGCAGAAGATGCGGAGGAATCCATTCCAAACTCAAACCCTTTCATCACACTGCCTGTTGTCGATGCCGTCTACCCGTCCACAGCGTCCTCAGACGCTGGCAGTCTGTCCTCTCGGACACCGAGCCATGAAGTGTTCGGTGGGATTGTTTTGCTGCATCTTGTCCTTTCTTTTACAGTCTAGATTTTAGTTTTCCTTCACACAACATGTTAATGTGTTGTACTGATCCTGAAATCAACTTGGTCAATGATTTACCACTGGTGATTTCACTGTGATTTATACTGGGTATGGAGTGTAGAGGCGTATTTCAGAGCAGAGGAGAATGGAATGGAGGAAATGCCTGAAGTGGTTTAAGTCACTCTATCTTCACACTTGGCATATTCATCACAGATCTGTCATGCAGCCCTACTCCAAATGTTTGTTTTCTTCCGCAATTAGGCTAAGTTCTTAATCCATGTATGGTTTGTTCTTTAATTATCCCATTTCAGAACCAAAACAACAATTTTTGTTGTTTTCTGTTATGGAAAAAACAGAAAAACCCCCGTGGATTGGTTTTGAAAGTAAATAATGAAGGAAGGAACCATACAGGGATTGTTCTTAATGGTTCTTTTATCATCTGTTATCATTCATTAATTTAGGCCATTTAATCTTGTATTTACTTTCTGTCTCCCGCTTGTATTTAAAAGGCTCAAACTCTTTGTTGCATGAATGTCTCTGAATGTCTTCCAGCAGCATGTTCTGTTTTTCTCCAGATCATTACACTCCCTTTTTTGGCTCATGCTCCTCCCTGGCACCTGATCCTGATGCTGCTGCTGCTGCACAGATAGAGATATTTATCACAGGTATATGGTGGACAACTGTTTGGCTGCTGGATTGCAGATGTTTAGGGTCTGAGCCTGCATTGCAGTTAGCCATTAGGAGTGTGCTGCCCTTAACTTTGCCCTGTCGTTAGTCTAGCCATGTGATGAGTGCCAACTTCCTCTGCTTTTGTCCTGCAAACCCTGATCTTTGTTTTTCCTCTGTAAAACAGCCCTGCCCACATTTGATTGGCTTCCTTGCTGCTCTCTGCCTGCTGGGTTTTTTTTCCTGGTCTCATATCAACATAATCTTCTCCCTTCTTCCTTCCTCTTCACTCTGGCACTGGTCTTTTGCCTGTCTGTCACTGTTGTTGCTGTGTGTCAGACTCCTTCTGTGGGCCAAGCCCTTTCTCCA
This sequence comes from Psettodes erumei, assembly GCA_016785225.1. Lineage (NCBI taxonomy): Eukaryota > Metazoa > Chordata > Actinopteri > Pleuronectiformes > Psettodidae > Psettodes > Psettodes erumei. The sequence continues at coordinate 189,132 of JAFBJZ010000886.1, forward strand.
ACCTCTTCCAATCTGAGCCCCCTGCTGTAGCTGGTCTATTCAGAGGTAGGTGCACCCAGGTTCATCCAGGTGTTACAGAGTCAGTCTCAGGAATCCAACCAAATACAACAATTTTGGGAATGTTTTTTTAGATTGTAGCTACAATGGGGTTTGATCAAGGAATGTGTGAGTGATCTAAAACACAGATGATCAGATGCAGGTGGCTGCAGTCAACAGTTCATATCTGTCTTAATATTTGATTTCATAAAATGTCGCAAGATGGGGAAAATGCTAACCACAGCTCCTTAACCCAGTGTGACATCCTCAAATGTCTTATTTTGGCTGACCAACAGTCCAAAGCCCAAAAATGTTAAGTTGACCAGAAAATGCTTGGCGTTTTTTTGCAAGAGAAAGAAAATGAATCACTGATCAATCAGTCTCATTGTTTTCTTTGGCTGGCTAATTGATTTATTGTTCATCTTTGGGGTTTCTCAGAGTCAGAGAAAAATAACTTACTTAGCCTTAACTAATATGCATTTAACAATGCATCAGAGCCGACACAGACAACCATCTCCCCCTGCTCAGAGTAGACTTAATATACCATGAAAAAGAAGTTGGGATGGAGCGTGAATGAAAGTAAAAACAATGTGATGATTTGCTAATCATTTAAGCCCACTGTTTAATAGGAAATAGTACAAAGACAACACAGCAGCTGGTGAAATTGAATAAAGGTTATTGTTGTTTGAAAAATATAGGCTCATTTTGAATTTGATGCCAGCAGCACATGTCAAAACAGATGAGCCAGGGCCAAGTGTAGCAGTGTGTGGCATCACCTCTTCTTTTAACAGCACTCTGATTGCTGCAGTTATGAAAGTCCTATTCTTCCCAGATATGTAGTGAAATTCAGGAGCTCAACAGTTCAAGGTCTCCTTTGTTGTATTTTATGTTTCATACTGTGTCAAATTTTTTCAGTGGGGGACAGGTCTGGACTAATGCACCCCTGCACCATCACAGATGCTGGGTTTTGAACCATTCACTGATGACAAGCCACAGAGTTTGTCTCCACTTATGCCCATGATGTCCAAAAAGAATTTCAAGTTTTGATTTCTCAGACCACACCATTTTTCTACTGCCTCAGTCCACATAAAAGCTCAGCCCCAGAGAAGGCTGCTGTGTTTCTTTGCATGATAGAATTTTAACTTACATTTGTGGATGCAGCAACAACTGTTCATCCACAGTTGTTTTCTGATGTATTGCTGAGCCCATGCAGTGCTTTCCACTACACAATCATGTCTGTTTTTATTGCAGTGTCACTTGAAGGTCCAGAGATCACATCCATACAATAGTGGCTTTCATCCTTGTCACCTGCACACAGAGATTTCTCTGGATTCCCTGAATCTTCCCATGACATTATGTACCATAGATGATACCATAGATAGATCTTTATTAATTTAACACTGAGGATCATTATTCTTAAACAGTGTTTCATAGTGGTGTATCCCTTCCTATTCTTTACTTGTGAAATCTCAGCCTCTCTGATCCAGTCCAGTTACTGACCTTAACCTCATAAGTTGTTTTTTTTGTTTTTTTTAGCATCACACAACTTTTCCAGTCTTTTGTTGTCCCTGTCTCAGATTTTTTTGACAGGTTCTTCTTGCATCAAATTCAAAATGAGTGAAACATTTTTTTGTTTCAACATTTGCTACGTTGTCTTTGTCCTACTTTCAGTGTGGGATTAAATGACTCATGTACTGTTTTTATTTATAATTTGCACTTTTTTTGCAAATGGGGTTGTAATTTGATGAAATAGTGCCAACTATGTAGGTGGTATGTGGTAGTTATGGCAAGCACACCCAAATATCACCTGGGTGCACCAAACATAAATGGTTTTCTGTCTATGCAACCCACAGTCATGAAGCTGTGTATTTATATAAAAGTAGCAGCAAAGCTACGTTAGCCAGGTGTCTCACCACTTCAGCCTGTGTCAGGACCACTGGTCCGTGAGCTTACATATGTGTTATGTTGAGCCAGGGGTTGTCTACGTGAAGACAACTCTGTGAAAAACTTATCAATGTGATAATGAGCTGAGCTATGACTGTAGCTTGACTATGTGATTTAACTGGACCTTGCCACAGTATTTAGATTTAGATGCCTTGTTGACCTATTATGTCAACAAACAGGTTAGGCAAAAAAAGTGAGCGAGCAGCTAGCTGTAAAAACACGGAGGACTTCACGGGTCCGTACATTTTGTACGTGCTGTACGCTTTACTTTACTGTGAGATTCCTGCTATCCCTTCCTCCTGGTGTTATCTAAAGCGAGACCACTGTTACCACTGTTAGCCTGTTGTTAGCAGCTACCAGCATATTTTTTTAACTTCCAGCATGAGAACTGGGTCCAATTCCCAAACACATTATCTGGGTGTTTCAGCCAGACTAAGGTGTTTACATGCTTTTTTAAAAGTCTGCTCTTGGTCAAGCTAACACCAATGGTCGTGTAAACAGTCTCACTGGTTGGGATGTTTTTTATGGGAGCATTTTGTAGCAACCTCAATCTAAGATGCAGCTGATTTCATTCTATGTAACGGTGCCGTAGACTTACGGAGACGAGGAAAGTGGAAGTATAACATGACTGACTTCTTAATATGTTTAATAAACAATAATGCTGTTTTGAAGGAAGAATGCCATCAGGTTTTATGTGTGTTTTTTTACAAATAGCATTGTCAAACACTGAAAAACCAGTGGTTTATAAGAGTCTTCCAGGTATTTGGTGTGTTTTGTTGACCTGTGGAATCAGTATCTGACAGTTTTCTGTTGGCCTCAGCAGGGTTTACAGCCTCCCCGACACCTCAGCAGTCACAGAACTCCCGAGGCCTTAATGTGGACTTTGACTCGGTGTTTGGCAACAACACTAACGCCAACAACCTGGATTCTTCAGGTAAGTGCTTGAATGCACACTTACATTTTCCTCATTTTCTCATTTTTCCCATTTTCCCTTGTGGAGCTGCTGTTCTGGGAGCAGATTGCACACTCAAGGGTTTGCTCTGAGGCTGTGGAAAATCAGAGTGCTAGACTTTGAGCTGTTTGTCAGTGTGTGTGGTTTCTGTGGACTATGAATGATCTGACTATATCCCAAACCAAACATCTATGCCTCAACAGATTATAAAAGTGGCTTTCCTTAATTAATCTTTCCAGGAAGTCTGCAGCTGTTTGGTGCCAGGGACTCTTCTTTAGGCTTTTGTCATATGGACAAACCAATAAGAAAACGTTATTAACCACCACACAAATGTGTTCGCATTTGCATGCTTGCACATCGTAACTAGCCCACTTTTCAGTTTTTTTTAAACCATCTTATTGAAAAGATGGTGTGGTAGAGAAATCCTTCCAGTTGTCTCAGCCAGTCCCGTATGAACTGTCATATTTACCAGCTCAACATGGGAGGGTTACAGTGTGTTTGCTTTCCTTGTGGAATGACCACCACCATGATAGTTCAGCTTTTCCAAAAGCAGCGGTAGCCCTGCACAGTAGTTGACATTATTCACTGATCACCTAAGTTGACAAAGTGGAGACGAGATCAGTGAATTTGCACAGCATAAGCACAAGACAGTGAGGTAGGTGGGAAGTAGTCCTTCCTAAACATCCTATCCAGCACATCTTGAACATTTCTTAACTTTGAATATCTACTCATGTGTCATGTGCTTGTGCTGACCCTTCGGAATATTATTTCAAGCATGCACAGGTATAGAAAATAACACTGATCAGTAATTAAACAGGGGACCTGCTGCTCAGGTGTTTAAGCCCATGTGGTATGCACCCCAACCATGCTGCCTCACTCGGGCCACCCCAGTTATTTCAAATCTCTATGCATTCATTGAGATTTACTGAGTTGACTTAAAATGTGAAACTTTGCAATGGTGAAGAATCATTAAAACAATCCAGGATTCAGATATTGTTCTGGATCAAGCCAAGCACAATTTCATTGTTTCTAATTTAGTCCAAGAGCCAAACAAACAAACCAACAGACTCAAAGTTAACCACATAATACACATGTATATAGACAAAGGTAGAAATACTAACAAAGGAGTCTGTTACTGGAAACACAGGCAGCCTGTAAGGAGCTCTGCATGTAATGTTGTGTATACTGTGTGTTTTTGGTGATTTTTTTGGTAAGAAAATCACATAAATTGTGATTGATCTGAAATGTGTCTTCATTTTGATAAACAGCATCACTCACAGTACCACTAGGAGCTAGGCCACTAAGATGGGGTTAACAACTATTTAACCCTTTACCTTGTTAGTGTATTTATTCCAATGTATCGTTGTTAATTTAACAAGAATTAACTCATGTTTCTGATAATGAAATGATCCGTTTCAGACCTCACTGGTTTCTAGGCTGCTCACAATCTCATCATCTTTTCTTGTCTCTTTTCCCTGGTCCTGGGGTTAAACACACTCCCTGGGCTCTTGGCTTTTTGCATGGCATATGCATGACTGGGTGAGTTGACTCAACGCACATTCCTCTCACACAGTCTTGGCTTGACGTGTGTGGTGTTTTTTTCTGTGAACCCTGCTTACTGCTTCATCCACGCTCAACACCCTCTCTCTCTGTGTGTGTGTGTGTGTGTGTGTGTGTGTGTGTGTGTGTGTGTGTGCATTTTCCTTACCGTTGTGTGTTTGTCCTTGTGTGTTACCGTTTTACTGTCTTTTGTATTTTGTGTCTTTACCTTTTCGCGTTTCGCGGCTCCCCTGATCTCTTACCCTTCCCTCCCCTCCCTCCCTTCCCTTCCCTTCCCTTCCTTTCCTTTTGTTTGGCCCCCTTTTGATTAAGATGTTTTAGGTGGCATCCTCAAACCCACAGTGGCGTCCTCACCCAATCAGGGCATGACCCCAAATGGCCAACAGCCCAACAAACTGGTGTCCAGCGACCTAGACTCCTCGCTAGCCAATCTTGTCGGCAGTAAGTACTCTTTTTGTGACCATGACCCTGAAAATTTCACAATTGAAACAAAGAAGTCAGTTGTTCATCGAGAGGAAATTTGTACCAAACGGTAAAGGAGAACAGTATAATTTACTAAATTATATCACAGAAATAAAAATTGTGTAAGATTTGCAATGAAAAGGCGTTTTCTTGTTTAATAAATAAAGTGCGTTGTTCCCCCTTTCTCTCTGTCCTCTTCAGATCTGGGAATAGGCAATGGCACAGCTAAGAAGTAAGTTCACTCAAGTTGTATTTGACTCTGTGTCACTGAAACGGAAGACTCAGCACTTTGACTGATGTTTTTACTTTGTGTCTGTAGTGATCTTCACTGGAGTCAGCCCGGTGAGAAGAAGCTGACGGGGGGAAGCAACTGGCAACCCAAGACAGCTCCCTCTACCACCTGGAACCCTGCGACCATGGTAGGACCCCCCACCTATCTGTCCCCCCCAACAAGTAATCTACTAAGAGGCCCTGTCATGGCCATGTTTAGTGTTTATCAAATATAAAATAAAACAGATTTACATGCTTCACTGTTAAAAAAAGATGTTATTTTTCTTTACTCCACCAACCTCTGACTGAAATATTTTGTTTGGGCTCAGGTATCTCTAAAGCCACCCCACCCCCCCCCCTCCAAAGCTGGCCAATCATTTGTACTCTGACTGGCAAGCTTGCTGGCACACGTTCTGCCAATTTGTTTCTTCTCGCACAACTTTATGTGCCAACTTTATGTGGCGAAGCTTGCAGGTAGTAGCCTATCCCAGATGCTGGTAGATCAACTGGCATAAGTGCTATATGACACCCTGTATTACAGGAACAACTCCAGTCTTTATGCAGATTAATTGGTGATATGGATGTTTTTTACAGCAGTGGTTCTCCATAGAGCTGTAAGTCCTCTGTAAGAATATAGAGGCTTCAGTGAAAGCTGGACAGTAAGACACAGTAATCAAATGATCAGCATTTTGGAGCAGCTCTCCAGAGGCTGGGTGCTTCCAGCAGCTGCCAGTCTCTTGTGTGTCTTTTTTTGGAAAATGGAGTTAAACTAGTGATATACTCTCCAACATGGGAGTATCTTACACAGATAAATGCATGGCAAGGCTGATGTTTCTCTTGTATATTTATATATTTCCTTGTGGTACTTGAACACATGTCCTGCTTTCCCAATTGCAGTGTAAGCCAAAATGTAGCAAAGGATGAAAGTAAAGTGGATCATTTATATAGAGTTTAGCTCACAGCAGCAAGAAGAAGTACGTGAACTCATTGCTAATATCTGGTTTTCTGCATTGTCAACCAAATGTAATCTGATATTATATAAGTCATAATTATAGACAAACACAATGTGCTTAAGATAAGACACAAAAGTAGATGTAAAAGTAGAGATGTGGATTAAAGCTACTTTTACTAAACATTTAAGCTTGTCATTCACACATCCCAAAGGTAAAGTACTGTAGAGGAAGCATCATCATCATTTGGGGTGTTGCTGCCTGGACAGCTCACCATCATGGAGAGGAAAGTAATTCCTAAGTTAATCAAGGCATCCTACATTGATGTCAGGCTGGCTGTCACCAGCTGAAACTCACTAGAAGTTGCGTGATGCAGCAGAACAATCGCCCTAAACATCAAAGTCAATACTTCAGAAATTAAAAATGAAAATCCACCTTCTGTAGTAGTCCAGTCAGACCCCAGACCTGAACCCAGCAGACATGCTGTGGAACGAGCTCAGAGAGCCTCAGACTCTGGCTGAGATGAAGTAGTTCTGTGGGAAGAATGCTGAAGAATTCCTCCTGAACGTTGTGCAGGTCTGATCCACAGATACTGGAAGAACTTACTTGAGGTTACTGCACCCAGTTTGACCAACTATGAATACACGGATTCCCAGGAACCCAGGTAATTCCAAAGGGTTCACATACTTTTTCTTGCCTTCATTTCAGTCCAACCAGAAGTTGATTTCACCTTCAGTAAGAGAGAAGAAACTAGTCAAATCCATGGATGTAGTCACCACTGTTTCTGAAAGCCTTTCTTGACCAGGTTACCAGGCGTTAGGAAGTATTGCCATGGGTAAACCACTTGATGACAGAGCTGGAGGCCTAAGTTCACTTTGCATTCAGTGTCTGTAAATGTTACCATAGCATGTTTGTTTACTCCAAATGGTTGTTCTTGGAGGTCACATTTTTCCACAATGTGTATAGTTCTGAGTCAGAACTGCATTAACACTGCAGCAGCCCTCCTGTGTCAGTTATGTAGTGATAGGCAGAGGGGCTCAGCTCAGGAACCATTTGATTACCTATTTTAAAATCTACTCTGTTTTCTGTCTGCCAAGAAATGCTCAGTCAAGCTTTCCCTGCTGGCTCTCTCCTTGCTGACTTGTCATTGGAAGGCACTGAGTGATTGTGGAATTAAAGGCTCTTCTGCGATGGCATCCATTTCTTATGAATTGTGTCATGGCTGTTGTCGCTTCTTCACTCTCTTAAACTGGTGTGATAGCAGCCATGACCTCTCATGTCTGCCTGTGCTTGTTCAAAGTACAGCTGTGGAGTTGTGGCTCATTTTCCTCATCCCCTGTATTCCTTCATGTGACTGCTGACTGCATGTTTGCTGTTTACCCAGGTCTTAATTCTTTTTCAAAGTCACTAGTTTTGTATTATGAACAGATGCCAGTTGGAGTAATAAAAGAGTTTCATTATCCTAAAAAGCTTCACCATGGATGCAGTCAAGAACAAACCACCACAAGTGATTGGATACATAAACCTGAAACCTGCTCAGTTTACACCGCTGCAACAAGACAAAACAGTTTATCGTTTCCTTAGCAACGACTCTCCGTTCTTTTCTGGATATGCTGTCAAACCTGCATACTTTTTGTGACCAAAAATATGAGTAGTGATAGTGACTTGCTGCAGTTGCACTAACGTTCTTGATGAAACGAGTCCATGGCTGCTTCAACGTTCAGGGAGCTGATGCCAGTTTATGCCGCGAACTTAGGACACGAGCAGCTGATTTTGCTGGAAGCTGATTGGCCATTTGAAGCAGATGACGTGACTACTGTTCTAAAACCAGCTGCTGTGACTTGACAGTTGAATCGTCGACATGAGAGGTGATGAGACGGGCCAGTTTAAACCGCTGTGACTCCCCCCTGCGACGTCCTAAAACTTGTCTTGTCTCATTGGGAATCTTTGGTGGAAACTGGCCTTAACACACATCTCTGTTCTTCACAGGATCATTTCAGAGAAAGACTGTTCGAACTTGAACCTCTGTCACTGGCTTTCTCTTACAACAGCATTCTGTGGGATTAACAGAGATGAGACAGTTTTTTGTTGGCCTTGCTGTGATATGTTATAGTATTGTAATAGCAGTACTTCTAATGAGTCAGACAGAGATGAGCAGCAGTTTGGATTAGTTAGTCTGAATGGAGTGTCTCCTAAAATGAGAAAGGAGAAGCTTCTGGTACGGGCGCACAAAGTTATGGATCAAATATGCAATTTGTAGTCTGTCTTTGATAAAATGTTCAATAAGTGCTTCTGACAGTAATTCATTCGTCGCACTGAAAGCACAGCAAATGTCAGATAGTGATCAAAAGCTGTGTCCTCTGCTGAAGCGAGTCAGAAAGAGTGGGTGATACACCAAGAAGCATGCACACATCCATCAGTCATTATTAAAGGAGAATCCTTAATATGATGCAGAGCCCAGACTCACCATGGCAGTGCTGAGCCCCTGAACCCTGAAACAAACCAAACATTGTCAGCGAGAAGGAGTTCTGAAGGAGCGCTCTCTGTGCGGTGAAACAAACCCACTCTGTGATGAAGGCACCCGTTTTGGCACCAGTAACACGCCTGACTCACTTGTGCCCTCCCCCACCAATGACTGAATAGTTAATGAAACGTATCCTTCCCCGGAGAGCCGGGCGTTAGACAAATCTGGGTTTGTTATCGCTGCAGGGGCTGTTATCACAAGCACGGGGGTGCTCGGAGAAAGAATCTCTCATCTGGTTCCAGTGACCTTGTATCTCAAGCATATAACACCCTGCTCACTGCTAGCTCTCCTTCACCTCTGTCTCTGCCTCTAATAAGATCAGAAGCACCTAATCCTGCCCAGATCCAGTCTTTTATAACTTTTCATTTGTGGTTGACTGATATTTCAGACAATATTTTCATGCTCATATTCTCATCCTCATGCTCATGAGGCCGATACACCAAAAATTTCTGTAGATGATCTGCAGGCTTCTCTCTTTCTACAGTTTCTTTCATCAGTTTCTCTTGGTTTACCATAAGCACTTTTTAAATAAGAGACTTTCTTGTTTTTATACAACATTCAACATTATATCATATTTTGCGTGATAGTGAATCTTGGTACGATGCTGAAATGACTGATTTCTGAAGCTGAACAGAAGCAACATGAGACAAAGAAAATCTGTTGTGTAGTGAAGTTTCTTAGATGATGTGACTTGGCATGACCAGTTGGTTTGGTTTTTAAACACTATTGTGAGCTCTGCTCATGTTGTGAGCACAAGTCTGCATACATACATACATTGGTCATCGAAGGTGAACATTTTAGTATTTAGCATTTGTTATTATTATCTAATTGCCGTATTTAATAAGATGCAAATCTTCAGCTTTATATATCTACAATCATGCTGCCCTGCCTTGAAAACCCATATCGGTCGACCGTTAGTTTTGATGTATATTCTGTGGAAAGATTCAGTGTGTTGTGGAGAATATTTTTTTAACCTCCTTGTCCACTTCTTGGGGTTAACAGTGAACATGAAACTAGCCCAGGTATCTCCAGCTTTTGAAAGGTTTTCAGTTTTCTTCATAAAGGTCTTAGAAGTTGTCATCGTCCTAAATTTCCTGTATGCTGTAGAAACTGACTATTAGAACTTTTGAGACATGCAGTACCACTGGGCTGAATGTTTTTGTAACACTGTCACTACTGCAAGCTGCATCCAGCTGGGAAGTACTGACAAAATGTGATGGACCAAAACATTCCTGACTGGGGGTGTGTCTGGAAGTATGGAAATGCATGAACAATGACTTTGCAAGTCTGAAATTTAATTTGGTGAATGCTGCAGAAGAGCAGGGACAGTATCATAAAGTAGCATGCAGCATCAGCTGTGTCGTGCAGAGTCCTGCCTTCATTTTGTCTTCCTTCCCACGCCCGTCCCGTTTAGGCAGAGGCACCATGCACCAGTTTGGACCAGCAAGCCCAACCAACATCATCTCTGTCATGTGATTAAAGCATCATTTCGACTGCTTATAGAGATGAAGTAGGAGTTGCATATGCAATCAAAAATCTGGAATTTTAATGAGTTCTTGTGTGACTGTAGCGTATTCCTGAGAAATGAATTGTAATGGCTGATCGTACATGAAATCAAACGTGCTCATCTAATAATAAGCCGTGTCCTGATTCTGTCGAAGGAATCAACTTGTGTGTGTTTCACCTCAGGCGCCGTCTGTCATGGCCTTCCCTGCAACCACACCGACAGGCATGATGGCATATGCAATGGTAAGTCAGCTGGGACTGTACACTCAGCAGGGTTTAACTTCCTGTCACACACACACACACACACACACACACACACACGTTGGTCTTTCTCTAGTTGTGAGGATGCTCATTGACACAATGCGTTGCATAGCCTGGTCCTGTCGCAACTAGATGCCCGACCTGCTCAAACTGCCATTATATTCTTCTTGTATCCATCTTCCGTCCTTTTTTGGGAGATGTTTGTTTTTTCTTTTTTTCCAGGCCATATAATTCATCCCTTCTCAGATTTGGTTTCATTTCTGTCCCATCAGCCCCCTCACGTGGGCTCCATGATGATGACGCAGCCCACCATGATGTACAGCCAGCCTATGCTGAGGCCAGCCAACCCCTTTGGCGCCAATCCAGGCACTCAGGTAACAGATGTCTACATCTACTGCCCCAGTCTTTTCACGTCCAAACATCAGTGACCCAGCCCACAAGGGTGTGGGTGGTGCAACCTGCCGAGCACCTGGGACAGAGCACAGAAACATACCAAAGTAGCTGACGCATGTATGTTTTTACCCTACCCTAGCTCCAATTTAGAAATCATAGCCCAAACATAAGGAACCGCTGCAGAGTCCGACAGAAGAGGCTGGAGATGTTTTCCCTTTATTTCCCCTCACGCCTGATGTGAGCTCCTCTCATTGGCCAAACATTTGCCTGTTTCTTATTAATGCTGGCTCTGCAGGCACACAAATCAGTGTTTCTCCATATTTCACTGAGATATGTGGTGTAAAAGTTAATGTGTAAAAGTAAATGTGCACAGAGGTTGGGATTCGTGAGCGAATACAGAATGATGGAATGGAATGATGATGATGCGAATATGTGGATATTGGTTTTGGTGACGGTGCATCCCTACCTTCATACCCAGCCTGTCAGACTGACACATGGATAATGATTGTTGGGCTCCACTGTCACTTGTTGCTTCCTGTTTTATATCAATTCTCAGTGGAAATCAGGGGATGTATTTTTTTATGAAATCAAATCACAGTTGTGAAAGGACTCAGTTGAGGAGCATGTAAGGAAGTGATGGGACTTCAGTTGTGGGTGTCAAAGCTCTGAAATCTGCACAGTCTGCAAAGTTTGATGCTAAAAAACATGACACTGAAGGGCCAGGGTTTCATGAATGAATGAATACAGTGTTTCCATCTGTGTTTGCTGACTTGACAGAATAATCAATCTACATATTATTGTGTTTGTACCAGTGAATCCACCTCTTTTCTGTGCATTTCAGTGTGCAAAAAAACATGGAAGGTTTAATAGAAAGAAGGGAGCTGTTTTTCCTAACAGAAAACAATATGTTTGTTTCAGCTTTGAAATGGAATAATGAAAGAAGGAGCAAACAGACTATCAGACCTGTGAATAACGACTTCAGCACCTTTTTAACAACACAAGTCTGAATGCTGGTCTCATATTACTGGCTCTGTTAACCCTGTTGTACTTGATGTTCCCAAATGCAGTTCATGTAACCTGAAGAGCGGGAGTCTTTTCCCATCTGAAGACGATTCACGACAGCGTTTGCTTCGAACAAACTCCCCTCCATCTGAGAACGAAAGGCCCAAACAAGACTTTGAATCCAAAACCCGGCGACTCGGAGCGGCTCCGGCCACCTCAGAGGAGCATCACAGTGGACATTGTGCCCATTTAGTCATGTCTGAGTCTTAGAAGGAGAAGAGGAGTGTGTACTGCCATTCAAATCATGTGGACAGGGATCAGCCCCTGCTCTCTCCTGGATGAAGAGAAACACAACACCCAAAAGGGAGCGCTTTTCTGACATCACTCTGTGTACATGAAAACAGAACAAAGTCAGGTTGTCGTCAGACACACACTCAGTTTTTGTTCCTCTTTCTCCGGGTGAGGCAGGGAGTCCCCTCTGTGGATTATCAGTCACGATGACCTTCTTAAAACATCCTCGCATTAGAAAAAAACAAACTTCAAACTCTTGTTTTCTTTCTTTTCATGTATTGTTTGCAGTAGACATTCCTTGTGTATTGTTTATATTTATTTATGATTACCTATAGAGAAGATGACATTATTAAACAAAATGTAAATGAAACTAGTCACCGACTTCCTCCGCGTGGAAGGTCTTCAGGTTTATACATAGGTATGATTGATTGTAGAATTAGATTTTGTGTGATTGAGATGATTTTTTTAAAAACGAAAAAAAAAGTTAATATAAAGTTGAAAAAGAGATGACACCTTTTGCTGCTTGGGCACTGAATATTCTCTGTACTCGCATGATGCCTTGTACAGTTACCTGTGACCTGAAGGGGGGTCATGCCGAGGATGTGTATCAACGTAATAATTCATTAATACTGTCAAATCTGCAAATCTGTGGGCTTGATTTCTATGAATTTGGTGGGGAAAGATTTTTCACATCAGCAGAAGCACTACATTTTCTGACTGAGGTGGTGTCACATTGGAACTGAATCTCATTTATGCTTTTGATGCTTTTTGGCATGCCATTTATCACATTTAACAAAGCTGCTGGCTGCCCTTTTCCAACCTGAATGTGCAGGGGTCCCTTTCATGCTTAGATCATGTTTCCATAGGTGAGCACTGGGGTGGTTAGGACAATGTGGGGGGGCACGGGGAGGCATCGTGAAGCTGGGACAGGGTCGGGGGTGGTGATGTGCGGTCGTGCAGGAGAATAGAGCACTGTTGATCGGTGCTTTGTGTATATAAAACTGATCCTGCCGATCACAGGAATGGGTGGGCACCAGTAATGAAAGATGGCCTGAACATGAAAGTGGCCCTTAATCCATTAACTGAGCTTTTTTGTTGCATTCTCCCTACAGATTATATTTTTGTTTGATTTTTTTTTTCCAGTAAAGTGCAAGCTTCCACACCTCTTTGGTTCTGTATTTATTTATATAGCAAAAGGAAAACAGATGGCTTATTATCTGGATTAATATAGATGGTTTGATGTGCATTTTCCTCTCAGTTGTGTCTTTACAGAAACTTTAGATGGTCGGACTACTTCACTTTTTACAAACGGTGTAGATTCAATTAACAGTTAATCAAATTGCCATTTTTGCCAATCCTCCCCAGCATTTGCACTTTGCTCCATTCATCCTCCCCTCAGTGGTGAGCTGCTGAGAGGACAACAGAGTGCTCCTTGGACCATCGTGCTTTTTGGTCCTGACATGCAGTGAGACCTTTCTAAACTACGTCCAAAAGACAACATTTTGAATTTCCAGAGGAAAGGGTCTGAGTACTTATTTTTATTTTTAATAAATGTTCCAAAACTTCTAAAAACAAGCTTTCACTTGGTCCATATGGGTAATTGGGTAGTAGATTGTACATTGATGGGTAAAAATGGCAATTATATCCATTTGAAATTAAATCTACACAATAAAATGTGCAAAAATGAAGGGGTCTCAATATTCTGTGAAGCCACTGCACATACAGTACATGGATAGAAATGTGCTACTTTGGTTTTGCCCTTTGTTGTAGAGTAACCTCAAGAGCATGTCAGTCTGACGTTATCTGTGGAAGACCTGTCTTTATACTTATTAGCTTAAGGCCTGAGAGCAAACTTCACTAGCTTTATAACTGGTTAAATTAAGAACATATTGTATCAAGTATGTCAGTTCATAATAAAAACATATACATATAAAAGTATTCCTATAGACCATATCACAGAATCTTAGGTCTAGGGTATCACTGGGCTGGTCACATGAACAAAATCACTTGGCAGTACTTATCAATAATGGTTCTCTTAAATGTCTAATTCAACAATACTGCACATCCATGAAGTCTGGGAATTTCTGACAGACAGATTTAAAGAAGAAAGATCATCATCAGCAGATCCTAGCTTTTGTTAGTTAGAACCAACCCATCTGTCAAATGTTACAATTTGGTGTCAACCAGCCCAAGCTGACATAATCCTGATGATATGAGTTGGGGTTTTTTTCCCCAGAATCAACAACGCTCACAGTAGTCATGATACAACTGTTTGCATGGATAATTGAGTTTAATGGTTAAACATTGAATCAGAAGTTACTGAAGTTGAATTTGTGGGAACTAATTAAGAGGGTGAAATGAGTGGTGAGGAGTCCTTTGCCCATGGAGATGTCCCACCCTTCACCATTCTGGAGGCTCGCGCTGCTCAACGCTGCAGGTGCAGCAGCTCGTGCATGTGCAACACACACACATAGAAGGATCTTGATTTAAAAGGTACATCCTGCTTGGCAAGCTATAAGAAGATTCTTTGTGGTGCTGCCTCTTCCTCTTACTTTGGATTCAGCGGTAGAAAGAAACAAGTGTGTGTTTGTTTGTTTGACTTTCATCACAGAATGAATTGGCGAGTAAATAAAGGCCTTATTGTTGAACTGAAGCCTTCCCTTTCACAGTGGTCTCCAGATAGTTCACCTTATTTGTTCATTCCTTCCCTTGTAAGACTGCCTTGGGTTGAAAAAACAAGCGCTGAAAGGTTTCCTGCCCTTGATTATGATTCTCAGGTTTATGATTATGATTCTCTCATTTCCATTTTTAAAATCTCTTTCTTCTGATCATGTTGACCAAAAAGTGAGTTGGTATGCTTTGGATTTCTTCTTTGCCAAGCAGCACCTAAAGGTCCTCAGGTGCAGGGACAAAGCCTCACTTTTGTCACAAAGCATCTGGGAGGGGCCCAGATGCTTTGTGACACCCCACCACCCCTACCCATTCCTGTCACATTCAGGCCCTGTGGAACTGACATGGACAATCCTTCCTCGTGATGTACTAGGTGATGGAGGGGCAGTTTTGGCAGCCCTAAACCAGACTGTAACTCAAAGCTGAATAAGCTCATCCTGAAATAGTGGCAGCTGTGAGAGGAAGATATGTCAGTTAGGCTGGGTGAACCAGTTGATAAACACGGAACTTGCAAAAGAGTCAATGGCAAAATGATATTGGTACAAGAAATACTGTTTTCTTAAAACATGTTAACGCAACAGCACAAACAAATGCAGAATACCTGTTAATGTATTCTCTATGTTTACAGTGTCCCAGCTTATTCCAGGTAGTAAAACTCCATGGGTCTTTGTCTAATATATGATGTTCAGAAATCAGGTTGGATAAGTGACCACTGTTTAAAATTAAAGAAAAGAAATGGAGCTCTTCTGCCTCCCTGTGGTCTAAATTTGCAATGGATGGAAGAGCAACGTAAGGTGCTTTTATAACATGTGTTACTTGTTTTGTGTGTGTTGTGGTGCTGCAGTCCAAATGAAGTACAACATATCCTCCTCCTTATCAGTGTGCAGGTGCTGATTCTCTGTGAGAGACCACATTGTGCTGTCAGACAGCTCGTCGTCTGAGGAAGATCTTTTCTGCATTAAACCTCTTTTTGAGTATCATATGATAAAGTCTGGTGTGTTTATGCATAAGAAAGAGGTTGAATTCTTGTGTAATAATATTACACAGAAATAGAAATAGAAATTCAGCATTCACAAATGTGGGTATTTTTGGGCAGCTTTTAAAACTGACTTGAAAATGATTTTCAGTCTTTAAAAAAAGTTGAAAAAAAATTGCCTGGAGACTTACTGACTGACTGATGTGACACCCAACCAATATAAATAAATAAATATTAGTCGTAATAATTTAAATTTATTTGAATTAATTCATTTTAAGATCTATTTTATTGTGGATTTCTGTCCATTTGGTTGTTATCATTTTATTTTATTATTCAAGTATGCTGCTTGGATTCATTTGTGCCTGTTTGTATTTGAAAACGTCGTATAAAGGGGGCTGCCTGCTGAGGAACATGGCATGGGTAAAGTCAGTAGTATCTTAGTAGTATCTTAAATGAACCAGTGGCTGAGTTTGCCTTCAAAAATAAAACATTAAACAAATAGATAGATATATTTAAACTGCCGTTGAGTTTTGGGAAGATCGAATGGGACATATCAAGTCAAACTGGAGAAATGGAACCACGAGAGGCAGGACCACAACCGAAAGGATGAAAACCGAATAAAACAAGTTAACGTCGAGATTCCACGAGTTGTTGAACGAAGCCGGAAGGAACTATCCACTGTACTGCACGGACGGTAAAGGGTGACGTACAGCGGGGCCCTGCAGAAGCAGACCGGGTGAAAACACACAACGTCACGTACAGGCGCACGGTGAACCTGTACACAGCCAGAGCTTCTACCAGCAGCTGAGAGGCGACTTTGACCATTGCTACCAGCGTTAGCTAACACGGAGTGGGTTGCCTGGTAACCCGTGGCCGAGAGATTTAACTCTATTTATGCTAGAGAGACTTGACGATTTATTTCTGAAACTGTTGATTGTGAGGATATTTATTAATGTCATACTCGGTTAATTCACATGTGGATTTTGACCACTGTTTGAATATTTAATGAAGGATTGTAAAAAATGTTGCATTAATGTTAAAATGCAGTTAATATCAAAATGTACTCAATTCATACATTACCTGATTAGAAATTCTAAGAAAGCTTAGAAATCATGACAATGAGTTACTTCAATGTGTTTAATTAAAGGAAAATACGACACTCTGATGGGGTTTCACAATATTTGCAAAGATGAAGTTTCCTGTTTACATTTATTTTGCAATAGTATACTGTATAGTATATACTAGTATTACGAGTGTGCTATTCTTTTTGTGTGTTTTCTTCGTTTGAAAGTTTTCCACCTAATGAAATACAACTAATGTCAAAAACCCAAAAGTGTTAAACATGCACCTGCAAATAAAAGAAGAATAAAGGGAAAGCAGAGTGAAATCCAGTTGAAAATTCTGGGAAGGTGGATCTATCTCTGTTCAAGATGCGAAGCTGCACAGATTCTTAAGAAATAACTGGCTCTGTGTGTGTGTGTGTGTGTGTGTGTGTGTGTGTGTGTGTGTGTGTATGTGTAGGTTGTTTAATCATTGCAGCACACTATTCATGTTTATTATGTTCATTTCTGTGTCTAACCCCCTGCCACACACACGCACACACACAATCCTGCAGTCCACCTCACTTTTGGGATACAAATCAAATAGTGTCACTCATTTCTGAATGCTAAATTCCCATAACATTTTAGTCACAACAACTCGTGAATGTACTTTAATTCAGTGTTTCCTTTAGGTCACTGGCCTGGTGGTACAACAACACAGGTCTGACCCCAGATCAGCAGGTTGTGAAACTGTTCAAGTCACGTCAGGGTCACGTGGTGGTTCAAAAGCTTAGTCTGCGTTAGGAATCTGTTCAGAAAGTTTTAGTCTGTTCACACCATCCAGAGTCAAATAAACACATAGAGGGCAAAAATGTAGTTATTATTTCATAAATACATAAATATAAGGAATGAATGGCTCAGATTTCTGGAACCACTGGAGCATTCCAGTGAGCTACCACCTGCCTCATAAATTCATGTAGAAATTTAGAAATAAATAAAAAGTATGTTTGTATAATGTCAAAGAGAGAGAAGCAAATGTCAAAGTCAGCTTTATCATCAATTATGCTACACATACAGGACATACAGCGCAATTTAAATTACAGTCCTCTCTGACCCACGGTGTAGTGTAAGTAATCATTAAATATTTGTTCATTTGTCCCATCTTCCGTTTAACTTTTTATCATGTTATTTATTGATGACTCTATTGAATGATTGATTAATCGGTATTTGATATTTACATTATTATACCTATTTTACATGTTTTTTGTGGTTATCTAATGCTGTTCACAGAACCTGCTCTCTGGGCAGAAATCAGAAAATAGCCCCACCACCATGAAATAAAGACACAAGCCTCAACAGAGTAGGTCAACTACAGCACTGTACAATAATGTATTCAAATGTCTACGTGTAACAGGAAGGTTAAGGACTCTAAATGACTGTTTTCTTCCCTGATGGGCTGTTTTGAGTATGAGAGCATATGAATGTCATATACAGTACAACAGACCAGACCCCTATGCTGCGTGACCCAGAGGCCGACCCTCCAGATGCTGCTCTGCGCTGCCCCCTGCTGCTGCTCCTTTGTGCCTGCAGCTCCTCCCTCCTGCCACAGCAGCTCTGGGTCCTGCTCAGCTTCGCTCACTGTAGTTGTTACTCAGTGAGGCGCTACAGCAAGAGGTGAGCTGACTGCTTTCTGATTTCACACTCATTTCTGTAGCTGACATACTGCTCTTCCGTCTGTGTTTTGTTATTATTACGTTATGTACTGTTGAGATAGAGAAGTGGCATGTCAGTGCATGTTGGGAGGAATACTAAAATTACTGCAATGGTAGAAACCATTATTTTCTGATCCAAATGTGCAGCTGAAAGTTTTAGCTGTTTCACTCCTTCATTACTGTAAATCTGTCCTAGTCAGCTGGTACCAGAGCTTGTTGTGAAAGTTGCAACATACTGTATGTGAACTGTGGAATATGGTGTATCTTTGCTTTTTGTTTCTGTCTTTAAACAGTTGTCCTAGTCATTTTTATAACTGTTTGTATTAATTTCATTTCGTTTCTTTTCTAATTCATGTTCATGTTCATGTGCAACTCGTGTCTGCAGAAGGACATATATGTTTGCTTAACAACCAGTTATACAATTCAAATCCATGGTAATCCAGTTGAACCCAGGTCCCCAGACAGCCTTACAGGGCTGCACTGGACTTTTGGTGAGAAACATGATGGATGATGTTTTGACTCTCATAGTTAATGAATATACATTCATATTTGAAGTCATGGGGACTATGATATGAACTATACCCCTCCTTCTATATGATGACAATATATTTAGAGGGTATAAGCATTGTATTTCTGCTGCTGTCAAAATGTAAACTCAGTGAGTGATGTAAACTTGTAAAAGTTTGTAGTGGATAAATATTAAGCAGATGTCTACCTGTGTGTCACTTTTTCTTATCCACATATTGATTGTTGATGACATGTCAATATTATTTTTAACAATTACTTAAATAAAGTTCCTGCACTTTCACAAACTGCACAGTGAAATCACAATCTCCCATAGACTGCAGAGCAGCTGAAGCTTCTGTTCGAGTAAACTTGTGGTCCTATGTGGTACTATAGGTATGATTAGTATTCAGTTGTGCAAACAGCAGAAAGCTAGGATTGGTATCACCACTCAAGCTGTTCATTTAAAACCCGGAGCTGCTGAGACAGACAAACCTTCTCCGCAATAAAATTACCAGGGAGATGTCATTGGTCACTTAAAGGTCATGTATTTTTCAAATCTGAATCATATATCTTTGAAAAGCTTCAGTTCTGTTAAGGAAGTCTGACAGCAATGAGGAAATAAATCACAGTTACCACAAGGACACACAAGTTACTACAAGGAAATAAGTCCTCAGGACTTCACCTAGAATTTACATCTTTTAGAGAAACTGGACATGCAACATTCCTCTTTGTGACTAAATAAAGTACCCACATGCATTTTACTTGGGGCTTGTTACAGCTCATTCTTGCATCCTACGATAAGAGGCTCTTACACCTATCCTAACTAGGATAATGAATAAACAATGATTAGCAAAACCACAGTGCAACCACAGCTCTTTCTCAAAGAAAGTCACAGTAACATTTCTCCACAGTGAGAATGAAGCCTTGTTTTCAGCCTCAAACCCATAAAGTGAAATCCCCACATGACTCATGTGGGTGGACGTGGACATTGTCATAACTTGCAGGCATTGCTCATTGAGATTTTGTCTTTTCTTAAAGGAAAATCATTAGCTCTGCTGAAAGAATGAAAAAGAGTAAATTTGTTAACAGAAAATATATACAGAATCATTTCACCACTGGCTTGACACATTCAAACTCCTTATTGTTCCTCTTTTCATCACTGGCAGACAGACAGAAGAGTTAAACGCAGAGGTAGACAAGAAAGGAGTGATGAGTCAACAGTGTGTGAGCGCAGCATGTTGAGGCAAAGGAAAGTTCATGTCTTTTGGAGCTGTGGGGGGGCTTGAACATCAGGCCACAGCATGTTGCTCTGAACTCGCTGCAGGATGCACCTCTAAATGTCTTTTTATTGCATAGAAAAAAGAGCAGATTTAAGTGATTTTTTAAAACTAACATTATCATTTGATAATGCTTTTACAGGCCACTGAGGCTGGTTAAACTGCTGCCACCTATAGACATGCAACAGACAATCATTATTTTCTTCTCATTATCAATTGACTGATTATTTTCTGACTAAATCTATAATATGTCAGAAAATACAGTTTGCTAATTTTGTCTAAACAGCAGACAGAAGAAGAAAGTTGGAAGACTTGGAAGAAAACCAGCTAATATTCACAGTGGAGAAACTGGAAGCAGTCATATTTTATCATTCTTGTTTAAGAATATATTTTAAACATAGAATATAATATGCATATTAATATGCTGTTGATTATTGTTGTTTGATCTATCCTCAGTCCATTTCCTCTGTTGAGGAATGCTCAAAGAGAATGACTTTCTTCTGTCAATACCAAATAACAGAATTCCCTCTCCATTTTGCCATTTTGTTTCAGGTGGTCAAGAAAGAGCCAAGCCATGCTGCAGAAAATCACAGAAGCTGGAGCAAATCATTTCTAAATCCTGCAAAGCTCCAGAAGACCGATGCAATCAAGACTGCCTTAAGAACCGATTTTTTTCTTGGAAGACCAGAACAAGGCCTCTGTAGACTTCAAGAAGAACCGTACGGGGTGTCAATCATATTCAGCCACTAGACACAAACTCCCAGCAGTGAAAAGTATCAGCTGAGGACTTCACCATGATTGACCTGAGTTTCCTGACAGAGGAGGAGCAGGAAACCATCCTGGCAGTGTTGAAAAGAGATGCTGAGCTGAAGAAGGCGGAGGAGTTGCGTGTCCAGTGAGTTCATTCAGTTTAGTTTGTTAGTAACTAATCACTTCAAAGAGGACCTACCATGGCCATTTTTAGCATTTATATTTTTCTTATGCTGTACATCTCATACTTTACTCTATTTACCCTGTGACTGAGATGCTTCATTGAAGCTGACCAATCAGAGTGAATGTTTCTGCCCATTCGTCTTGCGCAGTGGGTCTTTTTGGCATGGCCACAACACTCACAAAGTCTTCCTGGCATTTCATGTGCTGTGCCTTTTGTGAGGGTGTGGCCAAGTTTGCAGGTAGCAGCCTATCCCAGTTGTAGGTAGACCTACTGACATAAATACACCCAGGTAAACACCTCAGTTAAAGATGAACCCCCCGCCAATGAGGTGTTTCATCCATCAATCCAGTGTCTATGCTGCTTATTCATGCATGGTCACAGGGGATCTGCAGCCAGTCCCAGCTGACATTGGGCTGGGTGGGTTAGGCTACACCGGGGACACCAGTCTGTCACAGGGCTGACACATAGAGATAAACAGCCATTCACACTCACAGTCACAATCACCAATCAACCTAACATGCATGTTTCTGGTGGAGTGGGAGGAAGCTGGAGAACCTGGAGAAATCCTACACAGGTACAGGGTCAACATGCAAACTGACCTGTTACAGACAAGATTATGTCAAAAGTGAGTCTTATACTATGCTTACAGCACAGGAGAGACTTCTACTCACTCTCTTTTTCAGAAGAATGTCAAAAAATGTCTTTGTTTTATTATAAAAAAATAAAATAAAAAATTAATCTTGAGAATAGTGGAGTGGTAACTGTACATTTCCCACTGACATATCTGCTCCCAGAACCCTACAGAAGACTGTTAGTGACAAGGGCCAGCTGAGGTACCTGACTGGAGAATGGTTCTATGATACCAAGCAGCTTCGTCATCAGGATCAAATCCATGGCTCCGACATCATCCGGGCCTCCATGAAACACATACATAAACCACTAACAATACGTGAGTCTGCTACATCCCAAAACAAGAGTTCATTTCTTCAAATCTTTGTTATTATATGCTAGAACTATATATGCCCACCAGAGTATAAACCTTTTTTTCTAGTGTGTAATCAACATCACAGTCACATACACTTGGTAATATAGCACTGTTTAACTGTTACAAAACCCTCATGCTCACCTTAAGTTCTTTCGAGCTCAGCTGATGCATCAGCTGATTCAGGGCAGAGGGCCAACTCAAGCTGTATGTTTGACCCAGCTTCACATTTGCTGTCTCAACTTGTTGAAAGCGTTTCACTTGCCAGAACTAAAATGTTGTGGTTTCAACTGACTGGACTCTTGAATATCCTAGCGGAGTAAGATAAAACAATGATGTGGTGGGTATGTAATTAAATTAGCTAAATAATGAATTAATTTTAAAATTCACACTGCTTGCTGTGTCATGTGACTCCAAAAGAGCCTATTCTCTTGAACCATAGACTGTAAAAACAACAAAAAAGGACGTAGCTACTGGGGCTGAAGTCGATGCGGATGTGCCTTAAACCTGTATTTTACTGAATGACCATTAGTGGAGACTCTAAAAGAGACTGAGACTGGTTGTTTGTATAGAAGTCTAATGACTTCAGTAAACATTTTCATACTGAGTTTATTAGTTCAACTCTTCTTCAATACAACATGATGTTCATTTTGTAAATTATGGTCCAATTTAGATGAGAAAAGACAACAAAGCAGGGGGAGTTTGGGGGCGTGGCCACAGTGTGATTGACAGGCAGTGAATGATCATTTCCATCAGGTAGTTTGTATCAGTCTCAGCAGTCAGATCCACCCCTAACTCTGCTCCAGCTCCAAATATTTGATTGTCTGGTTTCAAAAAACCAAGATGGCTGTGGCTGGATTGCCAAAAAAAAGGCTTCAAAATGGCCCTTCACAAACCAATGAGTGACATCACATTGGGTTGTCTATTGTCTTGAACCCAAAAAAATGTTTCAAAAGTTATCTGAATCTTTTAAATGTTCTTTATGTCACAATCATCAAGTTCATTCTGGACAAAAAGGTCTGCGCAAAGAAAGGGGTAAAATCATTATGAATGAAAGCCGGCTCTACAGGGGTTCATCACATACACATGCACTTTTAAATTTTGAAATGTATCAGTGAGGTAATGAATGTAAACACTTTCTTTAACAGTTGTTGTGTTGTGTTACAGTGGAGCTGTCTCAGATACTGCCTGAGAAGTCCAGTTTTGTCAGCAGTGAAAATAAAGAAGTGTTTGTCCCACCTGTGCTCTGTGGACTTCTTCAGGAGCCTCACTTGCAATCCAGCAATGGAAGGTGAGTAAAGAGAACCAAAGCTTCCTGCTTTGGTAAAGCAGAAATTACCTATTTATCATCTTTATTTAGAAGCCCTGTGGATCTTTTATCACCTTTCACTTTACTGTTTTGGTTACCTCACCCAGAACACAGTCTATTCACTCGCTTTCAGCAGCAGGCATCTGTTCCATTAAAAAAAAAAAAAAAAGCTGTAATAAACCCAGTGTTGGCTACCTAGCAAGTTAGAGACCAGCTGGTGAACAGCCAGGTATTTTTGCTCTGATGGAGACCAAAACCAGGGCTAAAATGACTCTCATTCATCTGACCAGAAATATAACATAAAATGTTAATATTGCTTTGAGACCATTGTTTGCTAACAAGTTTGGCAGTGTTGCATTTACAGCTTGTCTCAGCTTCAGGTTAAAGCAGTAAAGGGATTTTTTGCCACTCACAAAGGTTTATGTAGGCTGTTTATACAGTCAGGTGTTCTGTATTTTTCTTATTGTCAACAAAGACCACAACCAGACATTAATCTCACAAATACAGATGTTATTTTCAACAGCAGATTTAGACAGTTGCAGCTCTAGTCAGTATTTCTGGACATTATATGTGGGACTGGACGTGTGGGTCACTGATGAAACTTTATGTCACAGATAAACTGGGCTTTGGATACACAAATAATACTTGTTAACTGGATGTATCCATTGTTGGTTTGGCTTAATGCTACATTGTAACGTTGTTATCTTATGTTATGCTTTCGGAAGAAGGTTGATTTTAAATGGAAAGGAGGTTTTAAACTGCATATCGGAGCGCTTTTTGCTGTGGTACTTAAATCATCTTTAAAGCTTAATTTTGATTCAAGTAAAACAAATGTATATTTAAAGAAAAAGCTAGCTTTCTTCAGCTTTGAACAATCCCCAGGGTCAATCATTTTAAACCCCATATAAAATTAAAAAACACTGATTCCACATAGTCTAAGCAAAACATTTTTTCTGCACCATGACATGCTGCATTTGTGGAGTCGATTATTTGGGTGTGACTGATAGTGAATGGACTTGTACAAACAGTAAATAGATACTTAGTAATTGGCCCAATAGCTCTCAATAATCTTCTTATAAGGTCAGGTCTCACATGCTCATAAACACTCTGCACTATCTTTAGCTTCTTGTGAGATGGGAAGTTTTGAGGTATGACATTATTATTGCACTGACCGCTGTGTAATGCATTTTGGCGAGAACACAGATTATGTAACTCAAATTTAATGAACTATTTTTGGAAGATCTGGAATGTAAATTCAAAAAAATTCATCACATAATGTAATCTTTGTTTATTTTAATAGGTATCAAAACCAGAACCCTTATGCAACACCACACGATTCACCTGAACCAGTTTTAAAGTCACCTACAAAGGTAGGATGCTGTCCGGAGAGACAAAACCATGTAAGAAGTACAGTATGAATGAATGTGTTGCAGTTGTTACAACAACATGGAGTGCACATTTGGTCAGTATCACTAAAATGTGACTGTAAAAGTAAAATGTAAACTGTAACTACAAGTCATCTTGGCCAAAGCCCAAGGAGAAAGCTAAGATCAGTTTCAATTCATTTGAAAAAAAAAAATATTTGACAAATTAAACTACTATGGAAGGGCCAACCTCCAAGTCTGAGGCCATGGTTCTCAACCCAAAAGCAGTGGATTGCTCTCTCCAGGCTGGGAGTAAGTTGTTGCCATGAACAAAGCAGTGCAAGTAGGTCAGGCTCTTGTTCATGAGGAAGGGTAAACTGGACCATGAGATGGACAGACAAATTGCTTTAATCACATGCAAACAGATTTTTGTGGCAATGATCACACATAAACTGATTTGTTGTAGTGATCAAATGTAAACATACTTTGGTTGTAGTAATCACAGCTAAATTCACGGTTGTTGCAGTGGTCGCAACAGATTTTTATTGTAGCAGTTACAGGTAAACATACTTTTTATGTAGTGATCATATTTCAAATTACTTTTGTTGCGTTAATCACAGTTAAACTGACTTGGAGCAGTGATCACCAGTAAACTGACTTTTGTTGCAGTAGTATTATTGATTTTTTTTTATTATTGAACAGATACCTACCAGGGCTGCTTTCACCCACTTGTACACCATTTGTCTTTCTCTTCTGTTTCATTAGAGAAAAAATCCTTTTAACAGCGAGTTCAATGCAAGTCATGATTTCGAAGAGAAGGACAATAAATTACTGGATGGAGCGGTGGATCAAACCCAGAAACCAAATGAGGGTAAGTTTTTTTTTGTTTTTTTTGTTTTGTTTTGTTATTTTGGGCGGGGGGGGGGGGGGGTGTCCATTGAAGCACAAGCTTGTGCAAAGTAAGTGGATTGCTTTTTTCTTTGTTGTGATCTAATAATACATCATGTCCTATGTTTTGAATTGAGTGTCTTCTTGATGGACAAATCGTGAAAGCTGTTACATTACAATCCAATGTAAGTGTGGTTCAAGCAATCCATTTGAGCTCCAGGTGTTTGGGTCCTTTACGCATAAGCTCTTTCCACCAGCATGTTGGCATGAGCAGGGTTTGCATGGCAGTTGAAAGCATGTACTTACTGGCTTTTTCATTGCTAACAAACCTATAATCTAAATCCATTCCATCTCATTCTTATTGCAGTTTCAGAGAATGCATTAACACACAGTGGCACAGGAAAAGGTTAGGAAATGAGCCAGTAGTCTGGAACCACAGATTTTCCCACAGGTTGTCAAAGTGAAGGGAAGTCCAAATACACAAGGCTGCCAGACCAGCCAGAGGATTACACAGAAATACATTCCACAGTCTTAATCTGTACTGCATGACTTGTTTCTGCCAGAAATATTTGACATGAGCTATGAAAACAATGTTTTTGAGGGTGGAAATATATGATCAACAGAAAACAGTGCTTTAGCAGTATTTTACCACATTGCTCCAGGTGCAACTAGTTTTACATACATTATATACAGTTTATACAGTTTTATATACAGTTCGGCATTTTATTGGAGTGGTTTCATTCTAGATATGTATATGAGGAGACATGAGATGGTTAGTGAGAGATAAGAGGAAACAGTTATTGGAATTACACCATGGTAGAAGTTTAGGGGTAATGTCTCTTTGGTGGATCTACATCTAAAACATGACAAGAATCTCCATGTACAGATGAGACTACTGCTGAGAGAAGACTGGACTCAAAAGTAATACTGTAAGAAATGAAACTCCTTAGATATGAGGGTTTTGATGGATAACTAGTGGAGCTGCTGAAGGACACTGTAGATTAAACCGGTCATCTAAAAGAGTGTTATTTGTTTTTGTTTTTTCAGACCCTTTACCATCATCCACAAGGTCTGTTTTTCATGCTAGTAACCTTAGACAAGACCCTAATAACCTGAACACCAGGAACACATATATTCCCATGCCAATGCCCCAAAACAGAGTGGGCAGCACCAGTTCTCAGGACTGTTTAGTTGAGGTAGATGGACCAGGAGGTAGACAGACTAACTATCTGCCCTCTGACCTGAACCTGCAAAACAAACTGCATCCAGTTAGTCTGGATTCTCACAGTAACGCCTGGTTAGACAGAACCCAGGTAAGTTTCAGCAACATTGTCAGCCAGAGTGGAGTGGAGTGGCTGGATGGGAAGGAACTGGGAAAACGCAGTTTGCTGGACATGAACTCAATTACTCTCTCTGAGACACACACTTACTTCCTGAGTAACAATGACTTTGAGAATACTGGCAATACAACTACTGGCAGACATAGGTCTTCACTCAATCAGAGTCAAGTGGATTCACAGGAGGAGGAACCCAGTTGCAAAAATGAGGCAAACCTCCCAGAGCAAGAAGTTTGCCAAATCCAGACCATTGGTGGTAAGACTTTTATTTACAACAAATAATCCAAATCAGTAAACATTGAAAAATGATCATTTTCTCATTCATGCTGCTTTTGCATGTTCTTTCATGCAGCATGATGTGTGCATTTATGTGCTGCATGAATACTTATTGAGACTGGTGGATAAGAAAAACTTCTGCTTTGATTCCAAAATTTAATATTGTTATTGTGTTGAACTTTTTGGAGGTGTTGGACTTTTTCATTGAATAATCATATTATTGGAAGATGAAGTGGGAGGATAGGAGTGGGGCTAAGGTACAGCCTTAACAATTTGCTAATTGTATCTGGTCCATGCTCACAGTTCATGGTTTCGTATAAATATTACAATGCAGGTCCTAGTAGATTGATAGAGAAGATATATTCTCAAAGCTATTATTGTGCAGAATTTGTATTTTAGAGAACCTTTCAAATTATTATCATAACATAGGTGTGTTTTTAAAAAGACTATTGGTGCACTCTATGTTTTCCAACCATTTTAGTTCAGTGTCCCTGCTTTTTCTGCTTGTATGTGCATTGCTGTTAACCAGCAATGTCTTGTGTTTGTGGTCCAGGTATTTCTCTTGTTCTGGGAACCTACAGTAAATTTGGTTACACGGTATGGGGACAAAAGCCAGTTAATATGAAGACATGATATAAGGTTAGAGTAAGTAATTATGGCTAAGGGTATGGCACACATGTACGTGTGTGTGTTTATTTGCATGTGTGTACAAACTACAACTGAGGGGCACCAGAATTGCAAATGTTGAAGTCCTACTCAAACTGTCAGAAATAACATTTGCCTTGTAGAAAATGCTATACTGAGTATCCCACTTCATTTGACAATAATACACCAAGAAAAAGTCCTACGCAGCACATATACATGAGTGAGCTAAGAAGTGGATACTGTCTCTGCAGATGTCTCTGAGCACTGTCATTTGGAGCTCCCACGTCCTGCAGTGTCTGGCATTGTTTCTGTGCAGCAGGATTCAGGTAAGCCTGTTCATCTGGAGACAGAGCCTGAAGAGAACCAACGCTCTCAGGTGAAGGCCACAGATGGGCCAACCAGATGCAACATTCATCAGCAAAAGTTGCATGAACAAAGCACTGGCGTTTCTGTTGAGGCTAACTCTGATAGCAAGTTATCAACAAGTGGCAGCTCAAAGAGGTCATCTGCTGTTTCACCACAGCCCAGACCAAGACTGCTTGGAATTTTTGGAAGAGAGAAAGACCAAGCTGCTGAGGTGCAGAGTCTACAGAAACAAGAGGTAAAAAATCAGGTGGAAGAAGGAGGTGATGCACTGAATCTTGCGCTGTGTGCTCCAGCTATGACTGTGGACAAACCTGTAAATTTCAAACATGGAGCCAAGTCCTCTGTGATGACAGAAGGCAGAGTTGTTCAGTTTCCAGAGAGACTGTCCTATCTGAAGGCTTTCTGGGAGAGAGAAAACAATGGTCCCAAAATCTTATTTACCAGAGAAGAGGCAGGACAGGAAGATTTCTGCAAAACAGGACCTTCACATGGCACTTGGACCCATGGGGAGAGTGTAAACACTCTCTCAGCTCCAAAGGAATTAACAGTTGAGGTAACCACTGGCACACCCCAAGAAAAGAGTTCATCACCACAGACTGAATGTAGCCTCTTGGTAGATTTATCAGAAGAAGATGGCACATATAGAGCTAATCCAGTTCTCATTTATGAAGAAATAGATGATTCTCTAACAGGGTCATTGACACACTCACAGGGAAACATCATCACCCCCGTACCTTCCTCTCCCACTTTCAATGCTCAAAAGCTGCAGACGAGTGTTCCAGTGCCTCATCAATTCAGTTGCAGTCCTCAAGAAGATAAGCCAGCAAAGATTAGCGATCTTAAGCATTTGTGGGAGAAGGAATATACAGGGCCTAGGGTAATCACTGCAAGAGTCAAGGACACCTCAAGTAGCTCACTACTCAGTAACAAAGTGGTTTCCCCTCAGTCTGACCTGAGAATATCCTTAGAGAACAGAGAAATACCTGAGGCAGAGGCAGAAACAGCTCCATGCAAAGCCAAGTCTGATGAACCATTGAAATCATTGAATGTGACAGACAAAGGTTTTGTCAGGCAGAGTCCAGACAAATCACAGTGGAGGAGTTCTGGTAGTACTGGTGATGCGCAGATGACGCATCACCAATACCAAGACACGGCTGGTACAGGGTCTCAAGAAAGGCCCCTCAGTCCTGGTAAATTTCAAATGCCAAGATCAAAAGACCAGGATGATGAAGTCAAGCGGAGTCCATCGAAGACCTGCCACCCAAGGGTCCTTCCCAGAGAATCTCCTAGCCCTATGAGATCCAGGTCAGAGGGTTCTCCCTTTAAAACCTTTCCAATAGACATCCACCCTCAAGCTAAGGCTGTTGAAGAGCAACAAGGGAGGTTGACACCAGTGCCAAGACAGAGGAAGAGTCCCTCACACGGAGCAGTATCAGCAGATAATAAAGCTAGCACAGACATCTCCCCATGTCCTTCACTGCTGCATCCAGAGGACAGAGGGCTTTCCTATGGTAATGTAAAAACACAACAAAGTCATTCAATCTCCTCTACCTCACCACAACCCAAAAAAGCTTCTGAGAAGAAATTAGGGACTTTCATACCCCTTGCCAGATCTTTGGTCCCTCAGGATAGTCAGCACTACCTCGGGCCACAGGAGAAGGCCCACGTCCCTCCCTTTCACCGAGCAGAAGGTGTTGCTGGGGAGAACGATACAGCACACGTACCACAAAGTGTCCTCCGAGACTTTGTGGGAAACCAGAATGACAGTTCCAGTGAGGCAAATCCTCCTAGAACCAGTTCTTGGATTACAAAAAAAAAAGATGGAAACTCCAGCCCAGACACAACCACCAGGGCCTGGTCCCTGTCTCGGGCAAGTTCAGGCAGTGAGCATTTGCTTTCTTTCTCTCTTTATTTTTCTTCAAGTTTATGATTGAGAAATGCAGAGCACTATCATATTTTTATACAAACCAAATCAAGTTAACACACTCACATCACAAGGTGTATGATTTGATTGAGGTTCAGTTTCTTGTCCTGACAAATTCTTCAAATTTATCTTATTTTTTTCTCTTGTATGTACTCTTCTATGAACACAGAACTGCTGAACAAATGTTTTGATTTTAGCTGCCCTCTACAGCGTTTAGAGAAGTAGAAATCTAGATTCAGTTAAGAGTAGTTTTCATGAGATTAAAAAGCTGCTGATGCAGTGGATGTGATTGCTAAGCACCATCATAAAGATTCAAACTGGTCATTACTGTGATGACAGTGTCTTTGTTTTACGTCCTAAACTCATTTTTCTATTTTTTTTATTTTTGGCTCAAATGTTTGAGCAAAGTCAAAGCAAAACCTTACACTTGTTTTCTATTTCCTAAAGACAAAGGAATTATAGATTCAGATGGTTGCTCATTAGATCAGAAACTCTGTACCATCTGTAATGAGTCTGTTTTCTAGAGCTGAATGCATTTCATTTGTGGCAGGTTACGATGACAGTTGTAGTCCCATGGCGGCTGCTCTGAAACGATTATCAGCAAGGAGCATGTCTTCATCCAAAAGTCTGGAAAACCTCACATCACAAACAAGACAAACAAGTAACACTTCAGATGCCAATGGTTGTGTACCTTTAGTGTATTGTCAGGGTATTAGTTCTACAAAACACAAATATTCAACATGTTACATGATTATAATTTTATGTGGGAATCATATGTAAATAATATTGTCTCATGGCCTTGCTTCCTCTTAGGAGAAGAGAGGGCCAAAAACAACTCAAGAGAACAAATGAATTTAAGTGTGGATGATAGTGAGCATGCAGTCCTCTCTTTATATACACATCTTGTATCTACAGAGCCCTTTAAGGGGTATGGAGTGAAAGACAATTTAGGGTAGAAAAAAACGTATTTTTCTTGGGATCTCCCAAAACTTTATCAAGGTCAATGTACTTCTGGGTCAAGGCCTGCAAGTACAGTGAGTACACACATCTATCAGGGAGTTTGATAGACTTTTACTTTGAGATTGGCCTCAGATATGAGATTTTACAATACATCCATGGGTTGTTTCAATCAATGGCAGTAAAGTGACCTGAAAGTACACTGACTGACCAATGAAATGTTTTGTGAGATCCTGAGAAAAGCATATGTTTATTTTCCAACCCTAGGATTTTTTTACTCCATGTTTACTTAAGGGGCTCCATATGTATCAGTACATACACAGGCTGGGAAATCATTTAAACAAATTGTCCATTCAGCATACTTTTGAAATTCTGACATCATACCATACCACCACTGTAAGAGATTCAAAGTCATATCTTTCTTCCAGTTTCTTCTCTTCCACCAGCAGCCTCTACTGTCTCTAACTCGGAGCCAATGAAATCCAGTGTGTCAGTGCCCGTTCTTCAGCAGGACGAGGTAAACCATTCCTAAAACACTGTAGTATGATATCTAGTGTTCTACAGGTAGTGAATGCCTAACATATGATTTTCTCTCAGTACTGATTTTATTGATAATTTCATCTTTTGTGGGTGATTCTTTAATGTTTATGTTTCTCTGGTTTTCTCTGATATCATCAGACAGACAGTGATGGCACTTTTGAGGGAAACTTGGGCTGGAGACGAAACACAGGCAGCTCCACATCTAACATAAGCCTCTCCTCTGGAATGGCCTCCATGTCGTCTGTATGTCCACAATCAATTCAGTAGATCATATTCAAAAAACACAGTGCATACTGTATGGCTTCTGAGCCACATCTGCTGAAAGTTGAATGAATATTCACCTCAAGATGATTGTTAACTGAATTAGTCTGGATTGTTAAAATTTATCCCTGAAGACTTTTGAAATATGTAATGTACTAACCAAGGTTTAAATTTAATTTTTCATTAGCTAAAGTAGAATGAGAAGTAAGATTTGCCACATGTACAACAAGACAAGAATGTGAGAGTCCTTGGCAATGAGACTGCATTGTGATATCATCATATTAGAATGGGGTGAGGCAGTGCATTGTATAGGAAAACCCCAAATCTGATGGTGGAGATAATGATAGAAAGAAGAGAATGATAAAGATCTGGATGTGAGGAGTGGACTCTGATGCGCCTGTGCACTGGATAGAAGAGTGGAGGTGAATGGGGTGCAGGAGAGTTGTGGATTTACAGATTTACAGTTCCAGAATTAAAATGTGACAGCAACTACATGATTGGCTAATGGAGATTGTGGTGAAATGGAATTGCTTTACCAAAAATACCCATAGTCTGCTGATTAGAAGAAGCAGGGAAAGAGAGAATTGTGACTGAATGAGACATAAAGATAGTCTTCCTTATCGAACTCATGTAGAGTTTCATTTTAGATGGCTACCACACAGTTTTCTAATGCAGTAGAAAGTTGTTTCTTTGTGTTTTCTCTAATGTGTCATGTTATGAACGGGCAGGTCAGCGGCAGCATGAGCAGCATCTACCCTGCAGACTTCGGTGACATCGAAGTCCAGGGAAACATCCAGTTTGCTGTGAACTACATCCAGAAGCTGGGAGAATTCCACATCTTCGTAGTGCACTGCAGAGATCTGGCCATTGCCGATACCAAGAAGAACCGCTCTGACCCGTAAGTGCTGGCTCTATTCTGTATGTCACAATGGTAATACAGGAACTCATCATCATCATCACCATCATCATCATCATCCAGTGATGTTTGTGATTAAATCTTGTAGAATGGGTGGATCAGAAAAGAGGCAGAAAAGACGACACATTTGTCAGTTGCCTCTTTCTGTCCTTTAAACACGTAATTATTAAAAATAATTTATTCTGTATGTTTTAGTTTAGAATAGTGAAGTAAAGTCCACTGTCTTTCTGCAGGTATGTGAAATGTTATCTTCTCCCTGACAAAGCAAAGTTGGGAAAGAGAAAAACCACAGTAAAAAAGAAAACGTTCAACCCCACTTACAATGAAATCCTCCGGGTAAGCATTCCATATTTGGTCTTTTAAAAATATCTCTATACATCTGTTGTGTATTTTGCAAATATCTTTATGCCTTCTTTTTCTTTTTGTAGTTTAAAATCCCAATGGAGGTGTTGAAAACCCTGGATTTGAACGTATCAGTGTGGCACAATGACACATTTGGGCGGAACAGCTTCCTGGGTGAGGTGGACCTGGATCTGTCAGAGTGGGACTTCAGCAACACACAGATAAATGAATACACACTAAAAGCCAGGGTAAAGGCTTCATTCCTGTTGGCAGTCTGCATGTGATATACAACTGATTTTATTAGACATTTACTCACCTTGGCTCAATTCTTCAGATGGCCGCACAAACCTCTGCACTGTCACGAATGGTGGACAGCAGAGGACAGATGAGAGTCGCCCTGAGATTCCTGCCACAGATGTCCCACAGTAAAATAACAACTCCTCCATTTCTATCTAATCATTCAAGCAAATGCAAGCAATCAAGGAAAGCATTTCCTTTCATTTCAATCATTACCATCACTTTTTGTGGCCTGACCACATCCACAGGTAAGAGAACATCTGGGATGGAGACTGGAGAAGTGCAGATTTGGGTTAAAGACTGCAAGAATCTCCCTTCAGTCAGGGGAGTGATCATCGACCCATTTGTGAAATGGTAGGATGTCCAATGGTAGGATGGTAGCGTTTCCAAATTGAATCAAACAATCAATTATATTGTGAAATCATCCAACTGTGACAACCAGTTATGGACTCAAATGCACGAACACAAGGAATGCTGGACTGCTCATACTGGGACAAAGACAGTCTGGCAGAGAAGGTGTGTGTGGGCTGGTGTGTATACTGTATATACCCAGGAGGTGATGGACTGATTAGATGCAGGTGTGGTGAGAAGGGTGGGAAACTCAACAATGGGAATACACATTACAAACAGGAAGTAACATAAAAACATCACTGATCATGTGGTACCAATCTTCCCACCAACAGACTTTAAAACACAATTCATTATTATGATATGTTATTTTATCATGCTTTTTTCACATAAACAGAATTTATTACGGGTCATTTAGTTTATTTTAAAATGTAAATCAAGAAAAAAAATGCTCACTGCCAGTTCCTCATTCAGCACAGCTGGTTAGACTCTGTGATGAAAAGTGACACTGGAATGAAATAAAAACAGAGTGGGGAAAAAGGACATTCAGAAATAAAATCTGCTTGAATGGAATCAAATGCCAATGAGTTTGTTAATTGATTAGTCAATCAACACAAGAATTATTACTTCAAGTTACTATTTGGATAATGTTTTTCTTTTTACTATTTCATTAAATATATCTTTCTCTTCTGCTGCAGCACTGTGCTTCCTGACACGAGCAGGAAAAGTCGCCAGAAGACGCGAGTGGTGAAGAGGACGGCCAACCCCATGTTCAACCACACCATGGTGTATGACGGCTTCCGGACAGAGGATCTCAGAGAGGCTTGCGTGGAGATCACGGTGTGGGATCATGACCGACTGAACAGCCACTTTATCGGCGGCCTGCGGCTTGGGCTGGGGATGGGTGAGATTCACTCTTTAAAGTGCTACAGAATGATTTGGATATGTGAATTTCAACCTGGGAATTTCTACCTGGGATGTGTGATCTGAATGTCATTACATGCAATCAAATTCAGATTGGATCAGCTCTGATTTTTCCTTTCCAACAAGAGAAGATTATATGTACAGCACAAAATCATAAGTGCTATCAAATTACAGTAAACAACTGAGGACATTGGAAGTGCTGGTACTACACTATATTTTCTTTGGGATCAAAAAAGTATCTATGTCTCCATGCAAAATGGAAGGCACTATGGTGTATTAGAATGAAGACTTGAAGGCTTATTGTAAATAAATGCTTAATCATGATGCACCTAAATTTTATCTTTGTTTAGGCATGATTTCCTTTGCGACTGATTTGTCTGCAAAAAAATCTGTGCGCTCCATAAACGTGCTATTTGTCACTGATTTCTCCACAAACAATATTGATTCCTGTTCAACTCCCAAACCAACAAATCAGTCAGAAGATCAGAAAAGAGTTTGTGATGTATGTTTAAGATGACACCATCTGAAAATACAGTCTTTCAGTGGTCACACCAAAACTTAATTTCTTGTCAATGTACAGTGTGTTGCGGCCGGGTAATATCTTTGACTGGACCCAAAGAAAAATATAGAAACTGAGCAGTTTAAAAACAGAGTTGAACACTTTAATGAAACGAAAAATAAACACAAACTGATCTGCAGAGAGGAATGGCTGGCTGAAGCTGGAGGTAGGCTTGGCAGAGCAGCAACTGATGATGATGATGAACATTGGAGTCAAAGAGTAGGCAGCATAAGGTACATAGAACAACTGAGGAAGATATACAAAAACAGATATTACTAGAGGCTCAAGTGAATGTGAGACAAAAACTTACCAGAGATGACGAGAGGCTTAGACCAATTAAAAACAGGACAGAATTATCTGGCACCCTGATTCCATGATTACTTTTGTTTTAGGAAAATAATGTCTTGCCTTTCTGTGCAGGGAAGAGTTATGGGGTGGAAGTGGCTTGGATGGATTCGACGACAGACGAAGCGACTTTATGGCAGAGGATGTTGCAGTCTGATGGTGAATGGGTGGAGGATGTTTTGCCTCTGCGGATGTTGGTGATGGCGAAAAGCATGTGAAAATGAAGCTATATGAAATATGCATATGAATGTGTCGAAATTTTGTAGGAGCACCCTATGTGTACATTTGGATGGATCTACATGTACACTTTAAGTGGAGCCTAAAAGAGCAATGTGGATGTATCGGTGTGACTGACGATCGCTGTATGACAAACGAATACACGAGTTCCTTAAATTTGTATAATCCAAACTTTGTCATCTCAAAATTATTATTCATAAAATTTATACAAAATAAGAAGATATGATCTAAGTTATTAAACATACAAATGATTTTGATCGGAATATATATTTGATCAGAGCATTTATGATGTGTATATAGTCCTGTTCTATGTGATGACTGCATCCAGTACTTCAATCTTGAATAAACATAGTATTAATGTGACTTGTTATTTGGTGGTAAAATAACGGTTTATTTTGAGTTCAAGTTAACGCTTGGAAACATAATACAGATGATTTATTGGCAGCAGACAGACGTTGAAGCAGCAATAATCTTATTATAGTGTTAATAGTATTTACAGCATATGTGTATTCCAGCTTCACCATTGGATCCTCAGTACAACAATCTCATATGAAATGTAAATTGATTTTTTCAACTGCCACTCTCATGGTCATCTTCTTCTATTACGAGCCTGCCTGGACTTGATTATGTGTGAATCTCTTTGGGAACAACTTCAAATTATGTGCATAATCAAGACACAGTAGTGGCACATAGGTTCTTAACACAGTCTTAGAGGCTTCTGGAAAAACAACAAACAATGGCCATCTGAAAAGCCTATTTAAGCCTCTAAAGACAGAAAGAAATGGCTGCAAGGGGCCAGGAGGCACCATGAATGCAGAATCCAAGGGTAGATTATGTGTTTGTACTCTGTTTTTATGATTTTTTCTAAATTGTATGTATATGTGAACTGTATTATTCACTCTCTTCTCCTTACAGCACTACTAAATAATATTACATCGATCATATGTCTTGACTACCAGGTTAATATATGATGATGATGATGATGATGATGATGATTATTATTATTGATAATAATAATAATAGTAGTACTACTACTACTAATAATAATAATGAAATTTCAAATATTTTTTAAAACAAAAATCATAATGAAATCCCCAATTTCCATGTCTACGTAATTTTAATATTTCCTACAGCACAATCAATGCAGCAATATTTCACCTCTCACCTTCGCACAGGTCTTGGTTGATCCGCCCTGATGCGACAAGAAATCCCGCTGTACGATTGGATTTCGCCTCCTGTCAATCGAGACGGGAGCCAGCTAACCAGCGTCCAGCCTCAGCGTTGCTAAGGTAAGTTAAACAGCTGTGTCAAGTTTGCCTTATTTACCTCGAAGATCAGCCAAATTTGTCTTCAAAATAAAAGCATAAATCTTGTCAGTGGGAAACTATTTGACGCTCTGTTTGGGCGTTTCGGTGAGGTAGTTGTATGCAGTGCAATCCTGCGGTAAAACGAGCGCTGAATAAATCTGTGTGATGCTTGTTAAATCAGCGTTGTCTTACATTATGTTGTATCTCTAAGGCTCTCACTTAGATGTAATGCAAATCTGGGATGCAGCCTAACGAGGCTTGTCTGGATGTTTGCCCTTTTAGGATTGCGGAGTACACTTTCCCCCCAAAATAAACAAGGAGATGGAGGTAGCACCCTTTGACACTGTACCACAATTAAAATAGCGAGCATTCCACATGAGCCACAACATGGCTTTATCTTTGTTTGCTTGGACTAATAATGCATTCATTAATGCACAGAGTTAAAGATGAGTACCTCTTGCCTTATTTTTCACCTTGCAAAGAATATTGGCCAGTATGTCCCAATTATGTCTTGAGAGAACTTACAGCACTGACTGCTAACTCAAGCTTTTTAATAGCGCTGTTTAACTCTCACTTTGTTTTATTACGGCTATAGAGAATATTCGCCAATATCTTATTTTGAAATCCACAAACGGAAGCGACATTACATATTGTGTCTAACTTTCTTTTGGTGCTAAAACTGATGGTGAGGCTGTCAGTTCGTATGGCTAACGCTACGGTACAGTACCTGGTGAAACAATAAAGAGATGTGGCAACTCAAGGACAGTGCTGCTTTTCTGTCTGAGGAAATTTCATGCCCAGTCGCCGGTTGACGGAATACGAAAATAGATGGAGATATTCGAGAGCCACGCGTTTTCTCCCACAGTTGGCAGGCAGGTATCTTCCCACAGTCAAGGCGTCGCACCGGGAAGCATAATTTCATTAGGCACCACCGCTGGCTGGTGATTTAGCATGGATGCTAGCTAGCTGTGGGCAACATGCGTGTTTATATTTGTGCGCAGAGGCAACGTTAACCGGCAGCGGTAAAGGCCTTCGTGTTCATTTCATGAATTGTCGTTACCTTCCTCCTGGGGGGGGTACGCACACGTTCCTCCACAAGTCAGAAGTTCCAGACGAAAACTCTGAAGTTAGTTACGTGTCGACTGACATTTCCTGAACCGCTGTCAAAAGAAGAAGGGGACGAAAACATTTCTTTTTAAACTCCACATCCATTCGGCGCACAGTGTTCCCTTTCCCCCGCGCTGTGCTTGGCTGGGAATTCAAAGAAACTTTGCGTGTAGGACTGTCAGGCAAAGGCAAACGATGTGGACAAGTTCTCCAGACAGAGGACCGACTCAAGGCTTCCGCACCACGCCGGCTGTGTGCCGCGGTGGACGGCGCGCGGAGCGTTAAGCCTCGGACCCTCCTCACCAGGGGACACTGCACCGTGAGGACATGAGGGCAGGGTGTCCTCCCTCCTGACTCCAGCTGTGTGTGTACCAGCGCTGTATCCATCATGACGAGGCACTTGTGGATGTTTGTTTGAATTGGACCGAGGTTCAAGTAATGCAGAACTTCACCTGCAGAATGAAAACATCAAATGACTAAATGACTGTACACACAGACATTCATACCGGGGACCTGATCTGAGCCTCTTGTGGATTACTGTTGGTGCTGTCCTCTGGGACAGAGAGACCTGACACCACACTATTTCATTTTCCCCCCTTGGTTTGCTGGGCTCAGAGTCCCTCTCGGGGTTTCTAGTGGTCCCCAAAGCCACTTAAAGTTCCCTCCAGTTTACTGTCATCCCACACAGAGACTTCCTGACCATGTTGTGATTACTGAGGTTGAAGCTGGGACTGGAAGTGACATTCCCGTTTACACTGAGTCAGCTATGCCTATCAGAAAGAAAGGTGAGTTCCTGCATGTGCACAGGTTGTCTCATCCAGCTGAGTCTGTGAAAGATGTGGATCCTGTCGTGTCACTCCGTTGCATTAGTCGACAGTGTAGTGTAAGAGTTTAAACTGCAGTTGACACTACACCAGTGAAGGTATATGGCTGTAAGTCCCAGCAAACAACGGTGGCAACAGTTTGTGTTCAGGCCCTGTTTCAACCTGGCAGCACCCCATGTGCAAAGCCAGCTACTTAAAAAGGGTGTTCTCCCATCTGAGGGGGAAGCACTGCCCCATCACTCCCTGCACCTTCGGGATGAGCCCAGCATCACTGTTCAGTCTGGTGGTTGGATGGGAGCAAATCCCTGCAGCACAATTCCCACATTTATTGGAGAACTATCCACCTAGGAAACCCAATTGGAATGCTGGACTGTCCACATACTTCTGGCTGTATGTTGTCTTTCGTCCTCTGTCCCTTTGTGATCCACTGAGAGCATTTGTCTCCACAGCGTGCTTTGAGTACACCATGTTGTAGAGGAGGGTAAACCCATTTAAAACCAGTGTACAGTCATGGCCAAAAGTTTTGAGAATGACACAACTATTAATTTTTACAAAGTCTGCAGTTTCAGTTTTTATAATGGAAATTTGTATATACTCCAGGATGTTATAAGGTGTGATCCACTCAACGGCAATTATTTGCATAGTCCCTATTTGCCTTGAAAATGAACTTTATCATTAAAACCACATTTCCACTGCATTTCAGCCCTGCCACAAAAGGACCAGCTAACATAATTTCAATGACACACAGGTGTCACACACATTAACACAGGTGTGGGTGTTGATGAGGACAAGGCTGGAGATCAGTCTCTCAGGATTGAGTGACTGGACACTTGGAACTGGAAGATGGTGCCATTGTTCCTCATCTTTTAGTCATGGTTACCAGCAAGGAAACATGTGTAGCCATCATTGCATTGCACAAAAAGGGCCTAACGGGGAAGTTTATTGCAGCGAGTAAGATTGCACCTCAGTCAACCGTCTATAGGATTATCAAGAACTTCAAGGAGAGAGGTTCAATTGATGCCAAACAGGCTCCAGGGTGCGCAAGAAAGTCCAGCAAGTGGCAGGACCGTCTCCTGAAGTTGTTGAAGTTGTCCAGAAATGGCAGCAGGTAGGTGTGAGTGCATCTGCACGCACAGTAAGGCGAAGACTTTTGGAGGAAGGCCTGGTGTCAAGGAGGGGCAGCAAAGAAGCCACTTCTCTCCAGCAAAAACATCAGGGACAGACTGATATTCTGCAGAAGTTACAAGGACTGGACTGCTGAGGACTGGGGTAAAGTCATTTTCTCTGATGAATCCCCTTTCCGATTGTTTGGGGCATGTGGAAGAAGGCCTGTTCGGAGAAGACGAGGTGAGCGCTACCATCGGTCTTGTCTCATGCCAACAGTGAAGCATCCTGAGACCATTCATGTGTGGGGTTGCTTTTCGGTCAAGGGAGTGGGCTCTCTCACAATCTTGCCTAAAAACACAGCGATGAACAAAGAATGGTACCAGAACGTCCTCCGAGAGCAACTTCTCCCAACCATCCAGGGGAAATTTGGTGATGAAGAATGCCTTTTCCAGCATGATGGAGTACCTTGCCATAAAGCAAAGGTCATAACAAAATGGCTTAGGGAACAAAACATTAAGATTTTGGGCCCTTGGCCAGGAAACTCTCCAGATCTTAATCCCATTGAGAACTTGTGGTCAATCCTCAAGAGGTGGGTGGACAATCAAAAGCCCACAAATTCTGACAAACTCCAAGCATTGATTATGCAAGAATGGACGGCCATCAGTCAGGATTTGGTTCAGAAGTTGATCGACAGCATGCCAGGGAGAATTGCAGAGGTCTTGAAAAAGAAGGGTCAACACTGCAAATATTGACCTATTGCATGCAATTCTCAATAAAAGCTTTTGATACTTGTAAAATGCTTCTAATTGTATGTCATTATACCATAGAAACATCTGGCAAACACCTAAAAACCCTGAAGGAACAGATTGTGAAAATGTAATAATTGTGTCATTCTCAAAACTTTTGGCCATGACTGTACTCAGCTCTATATTTCTACACTTGTATCTACATATAGTGTAGCTCTGTGTGTTTATGTATATATACTGTATGTATTCTATGAAACACCACTGTCCCGCCCCCTCTGCAGAAACAGCTCGAGCCTTGGGGCTGTTGGAGGAGTACTGCACTAAGCTGAAGAAGCCTGAGGAGCAGCAGCTCAAAACTGCCATTTACAGAGTGATGGGGATTTTCAAAAGCCACCTGTTTGAAGCTCTTCTCGGTAAGTCAGTGCAGCACCGTCGCTTCATCCAGCTGCGTCTTCTGGTTTTCACTAAGAAGACTGTGTCAGACCTGAAGCACCGGCTCTGTTCTCGTGATGGGAGGGTGCGTACAAGTCCGTTTTTGATGATTAGCTGACTTAAAAAGATTGCCTCTGATGAACAGTGACCTCCTGATGCACGTTTCATACACAGCATGCAAAAGTATGGGATGTCATTTCAGCCACCCTCTGGATGAGCAGCAAAAAAAAAAAAGGAAAGATCCAATCCCAGTCGGCTGGACTTGTAGGAGACAGGCAAGCATAACTGACATAAAATAGCAGCAGGTAGTACAGTCAGTGGTAAAAAAAAACCCCAAACAAACTGTATCTCTTGGTATCCAGAGTCCTGATGGCTCATCTGTCCTGCTTTTGAGCTCTGGAGAGGCAGGGAGGGCAGAGGGTCCGTGATCTTCTCAGCTGTCTGTGGCTGAGCGGCGGCGAACCACACACTGATGCAGTAAGCCAGCGCCCCTCTGTGAACTTCATGATGGCGTCAGTGTGTAGGGCATGCAGGAGGGGGCTCGGCACACGGCTCTGTGGAGTGCCAGAGCTGAGTGTGAGGTAGTAAAGCTGTGAGAAGAGCTGGGCCTTCCAGGTGAGTCAGACTGATGGAGATCTGTATTCACTTTGACATTAAAGTGATATTTTTTTGTCAGAGTCAAGTCATAAAAGGGGAAACATCCCAGGGGGTGAATGCTTTTTATAGGCACTGTGTCTGTGTCCTGACGGAGGTCTGCAGGGTTGTGTGGAGGTGGAGGCTTCATATTTGTGCTTTAGAATGGAGCTGCTGTGAAACATCTCTGATTTAGCCCTCCCTCCCTCGCTCTCTCCGTCTGGTTGAGGTGGGGCAGCAACCGACCCACCTGCATGCTGAACCTAAAAACCCGCAGAGGGG
Source organism: Psettodes erumei (assembly GCA_016785225.1). Taxonomy (NCBI): domain Eukaryota; kingdom Metazoa; phylum Chordata; class Actinopteri; order Pleuronectiformes; family Psettodidae; genus Psettodes; species Psettodes erumei. The sequence continues at coordinate 231,654 of JAFBJZ010000886.1, forward strand.
AGTTGTACTGCATGTTGTGTCTTCACTTGATCCAGATGACTGTCCACCCACGCGATAGTTTAGCTGTGGTTGTACACATGTTCAACATGAAGCTGGAACAACTGGTTTTAGGGCCTGTGCTCCTCACAAATTCAGTCATCAGCCCAAACCCTTCTCATTTCATGATTTAAGAGACTGGATTGAGATCACTTTTTGCCACAGGAAGTGTGGGAAACACACAATACTGTGTATACTGAATAAAGATGTGATTGCACAAACCTAATGAAGTCTAATGAATATGGCTGCCACTTTTTGAAAATTGCACAGCTTAACTACACATCAAATATTGAATTCATTCCCATGTTTGAATGAAATTTCAAATAAAAATGACAGATCCCACTCATGAGCCACTTTGTCAGCTGAGTGTGCTCCTTACTGCTTTCAACAAGAGGTACTGCTGTAAATTACTATGCGCAAACTGATGTCAGGCAGCGCGATATTTTCCAAGTCACATTCATAATCAGAAGATGATAAAAACAAGCACGGGCCACATACTGTAACAGACATCAAGGGGAAGACATGTTTCAAGTTTGCAGTGCAGTTCATTACCAGTTCTCCTCACATGAGCGGGACCATGCAGGACATCTTAAAGTGAGACGCTGTCGTTTAATAAAAAAAGGTGCGTTTCAACCGTTCCGGTGGCCTGAACCTTTGTGCTGCCACTGGAGGAACAGAGATGTACAGAAATTTTTTCAGGGCTGAAATAAGTTCCTGCTCCGGGGTAGGTGCTTCTTGGTGGCCCTGGAAAACCATTAGGTGGTGCCTGATGTTGATTGGTGGTTAGCTCATGTGGGAGGCGACGACAACGATCTACCACAGCATTTAATCAAACACAATGTGTTAAAATGATGAAAAATGCTGCAGTAACTGGTCTACAGGATTTTAGTGTTAGAAATGAGAAATAATGTCACAGTTTTCCAACAGTTTATCAAATATCCAGCCCTCTGTCAAAGGTCAAACATCTTTCTGCAGCTGGTGAAATTTTGCATCGAAGCTACGCAATCTTAGTTGTCCCATGCTTATCACTAAAGTGCACATTCGCCACTGCTGTCAGTGGAACAGCAGCGGTGAACGCAGCATGGATCTGTATCATGAGGCATGCTCTGTCGCCTCCACCCGGACGCTCGCTGGAATCGCCCGTGCTCTCTCCTTCCTGCCGGCCTCAGTGGCCTCACCACACCGGCCGCCGGGCTCGCCATCGCATAACAGCCTCACTTCTTCCTGCTGTGGAGTCCACGAGATGCTGGAGCTTTCCTTGGGGATTCTGCTCATCAGCTGCACGTTCCTGCTTCCCGGTTATCTCTGTGTTCAGTATACACTCAGTACTCACTGCATCAACTATTCTAAAGTACCTGATGGTAAATATGAAACTTTTAACGTGGGCTCCTCGCCTCCCGGATGTGACTGACCAACAACAAGAAACTAAGCGATAAATGCTGCATGCGAATTGCAGACAAAACACATTGGATTTTCTGATACAGGTCGTGTGATGGATCATAAAATTGTTTATTGCCAAAAAATGAATGAGTTGCTGTCATTCCATATGACTTCAAGTTTAGAAATGATAGCGTACAATAGTGATAGAGGCTTTTTCATGGTTTACCAGGGGTAACTTGGATATTATTACATTTGGGGAGTGATGTGGATCAGTATGAGGATCCAGGAGATTTTTGAAGGCTCCTTCACCACTGGAAGATGTGGACTGGAAGTGTTACATTCTGAGTCTTCATAAATACATAAAGATTTGAAATAAGCAGAATTCAGGGGACACTATCTCAAATTGATCCAGGTCCAGATACTGTTGTGGTTTTGTGGAGACGTTCGGCCTTGGCAGATGTCTGAGCTCTCAGACTGCTCTGTAGTTTTAATGTCTTTGTCTCTCACTAGCTTGCTGTACACACAGCGCATACCTCACTCATATGCATCTGTACAAGCAAGGATATTGGTACGCAGATTCTGTTAATATTTACAAGACCAGATAAACAGGAGAGTCAAGATTATACAATCATTGCTTCAAACTGTGTGGATGTGTGGATTACATTGTGAGGTCTAATCTTTGAATGCTGACATAATATCCTGCAACAGATGTTCTCCAGGAGCATGCGCTGACATAAGGCTGGTTGTTGTCACTGGGCGATGTGTAGAAAGCAAGGCTTTGTTAGTGCGTGCACAGAGTCGTTATTTCCACTCACAACGTCCACCGTTTCTATAGGCAGTGAGGAGGGACGGTCGGTCCGTGGAATGCAAACACAGTTACCACTCAGCGATGGAATAAATGCCTCCTGAAATAGATGTAATCATCTTACAAAGCATTAGGTGCTGTCTAATCTGGCCGGTGGCATGGGCACCCCGGTTAAACCCCCATCACTGCAGAGTGGGTCTGTGCTGGATTAACCCATTCATCATCCGCACCACTCCTCAGTCACCCATCATTTGCTGCTGGCTCTCGTTTCATACTTCCTCTGAAATGATTGTCATGAGCTAAGCTGAGCCCCACGTTGTGTCAGGGTGCATCATTATAGGTGCTAATGTTTCCCCACACATTCTTCGTGAAGATTGTGTTGTCTTTTTAACAATCAGCTCAGTGCACCTATTAGCCCTCTTCACTTTCATCTTTTTGACTGATGGTAGGAGGCTTTGTTTTAAAATCTTGTTCTTCCTTCCACTTTATGCAGAGCTCCAGAGTCTGATGCAGACAAACAGCCTCCACCCTGTTTGACTGTGGGAATGGAGTTTAAGCAAGCAGTTGGCTTCCTGCTATTTTTCTCTCAAACAATCCAGACTTGTGCAGACCACGCTTGACTGTGGACATTTATCCCAGTTGACTCCAGTGAATTTGTCTGGTTCCCTGCTGTTTGGTTTGAATCCTTGTGTAGCTCTCCAGCAAAGTTCCTAGCAGCTCTCTCAGTTATTTTTTTTGGTCCTCCACTTCTTACTTGAGTCTTAGTGTGTCCATATGCCCTCCTCTTCTGGATTAAATATTCCATCCCTCTCCATCTTTCTGAAGGATCACCAGTGTTGCGTTCAGGTCTTGTGCCAGCTGTTATCCTGATCCCATTGTTGCTCTTGCTCTCAGCTAGAGACTGCTTGACTGCTCCTGGAGCCACTCATCAAGCATTACGTGTTGTGGAAATCAGTGTCTATTAAACATCAGACACCTAGAGGGTTTATCTAACAGGATGCAAACTTTATTATACTTTATTATTTCACCATACTAATTTTGATGTTATACAGTCTTTGACCTTTTTTTTCTTGCTTTTGATGATGCAGGAACATTTGAATGAGCTGGAGTTTTTGTAGAACTTTGCATTCCAGCTTAGGACCCTCATTTCTTTTTACTTCATGTGGGCAGGGCTCCATACTATCTCCCTGCAGTAGAAGTGATAGCAGTGCTCACCTGTATGAGCTGGCTCCTCATCTCATCACACAGATGTTTAATGAGCTCTATCTGTCTCTGCTGCGCTGCCTGAGAAAGAGCCTTTCCCACGAGCCTTCTTTTTATCTAATCTACTCAGTGTTAATTGAATCTTTGCAGGCACACTGATAATACCTGTGGGACCTGATATCAGTCTACAGTGATGGCTGGAAAAGAATGACAGTGTTGACTGGAAAAGAATGACAGTGTTGACTGCTGGTATTTGTATGCAATCCTTTACATATCATATCTGCTTGTTGCATTGCATTGCCATCTGCTGTGATGAACGTGTTACTACTTTGACACTACCCCCCCCCCCACACACACACACACACACACCGCAGTAACCATTCCTCAGGATGTTTTCCTACCTTATATCATTATTTAGGACCTATTGACACATGATGTCTCATCACAGTCCAGAATAACAGTACTTATGTTCAGTCAAATGCAGCACGGCCTGCTGCCAGTCACCACAATTTAATTTCCCCTCACAGGTTGAGCTGATGATGTAGAATGTGACCGTGTGATTGTGTATGACTTCATATTTACGCCTCATGGTTTGCTTGCACTGTACTGAAAGTGGAAAAGTGACCTCACTTCAGAGTATAGCCTTAAATACTGGGCACATCCACTCTTCTAAATTAGTCCCTGCATGTACAAACACACACTTTATTGCACAAACAGAGTTCAAGGTTCAAGTTCAACAGAACAAGTGTGAGATAAAGTTGAGCAGAATCCATTATACAGTAAGAGACACCACAGCTCATGCACTCTCCAGCCTGCACACATTGTAAGCGCAAGCATCAGAATGCTGCTGCTTCTTTGCAAGTGTTTGTGCTCCTGCCCAACAGATCAGAAATCAGCGGTAAATCACTGCTGTGGGCCTGTTTCAGTATGGCTCTTCTATTGGCACATGTCCCAGTGTGAGTCTGACTGCTCCAAGCCATGTCAAAGGTTATGAGTGTCGCTGGTAGGTTTTAAGGGTTTCATGTGTACTTAATGGATTACAGGACTTGTCTGGTGCTGTAAGTCAGACAGATCCTCTGCTGGAGCAGTAGGTAAGGTCCGGGCACATTAAAATCATTTACCGCTGGTCCCTCATTCTGGCAATGCAGGCTCAACAACACATTCACATTTTACACTGCCTGCACTGCTGTGTGTAACTCCAGAGCCATTTGATATGTTTTCTGTGTCACTTTCTGAAAATGTCAAAGAGGCTCTATTGTCTTTCTGTATTTTGAAGTAAAGTGAACAGTGGCTGTGAGTAAGCACACCTTAGGATGGTGTAGAGAAGGCTGCCATCGTGTGGACAGAGACTCATGATGAGTCATGACACCTTGATATATAACAAACATGTACGAATGCGGTGACATTTCACGTCATTGCATTCGTGTGAGAATGATGACCTTCCACCTTTAATTTAAAAGAAAGTTTTTGGAAACATACACACACAATTCCAAATTTGCAGTAGAAAACACTCAGAGAGCGCAGAACATTTCACACAGCTACTCAGTAGGTTTATACTGACTTAATACTTACTGTATAACTGTATTATATACAAATTGTGATACTGTATACAGTATGTGGATATGGGAACGTATTTGCATTACTACCCCAGTGCTGATCTCACTCTGCCCTAAAAGTGAAAGAAATGTTCGATCTGTGCTCACTCTCATCAAGTAGCATGTGAGCTGCTGCAGGAACAGGCAACATGTGGACGATGTGGAAGGTTGGTGAAATCTCAAAAAGGTGTTTTTATGGAGTCATGTGACTGTGGAGTAAGATACTGTAAGTACAGATGGACAGTATTTTTGGCAGAGTCGGAGCTCCAGTAGAGGGAGCCAAACTACTGGGTTTACTGTGGTTTGCTCCAGCTTCACTGATCAACAAACTTGATTTATATGGCACCTTTAACAGCCCCTAGACCAACAGAGCAAAAACAGGATCCTCAGGGAGACAGCTGAGGATCCATGGGACCAAACAGAGGTTTGATTAAAAACCATAGTGTATCAGAAAGAATGAGGGCAAAAGCTCTAGAAAGAAAAAGTCATTAACAAATCAAATAATAAAAATTATAAATAGGATTTAAAATCCAATAAAAGACAAAGTGATCATCACATAAAGGCAATTTATAAAAATGTCAAGAGTGATGAAAAAAGGCCCAGACCTCATTTTTCTTGGCCAAATCATTAAGAACAATCTAGATCGAGTGGTGTCCACATGGATTAAACTGTGCAGCAGCTCTTCATAATAACAGTGCCTTGTTATTTGATAATAGCTGACGTGCAGCTGCTATACTGTACGTCATCATAAGCACGACTGGATGCAAATTGCAGTACTTTATTTACAGCACTCTGTTAGTGGAGTTATTCCTCCCACACTGTAACGGGACGTGCTTTACCTCAGCCTCACGGCTGACCTCGAAGGAAATCGAAGCACGCATGCATAGGAACCATATGCTGGTGTTTGCAGACTCCAGGCTGTGTGTAGGCATGGAATTGCCTACACACGGCTGTGGGTTATGATTCAATTGCTGCATTCACAAAATGTGATCCAACTCTGCTTTTACATCTCATTCAGCCCTTGATGGTCAGGGACACAAGTGTGACAGAATATTACAAGAGACAAACAATATTCCGAGCTTTTCTCCACTCTCAAATAATCAGCCAGGTGATAGCATGAAGTGGTATCAAATTTTCATGGCCCGTGGCCCATACAATGTCCACCTGAGTGAAAATGGTAGGGTTTGATTCTGTTTGATCACACTTGATCAGGCCTCTGAACAGGTAGTACAAGAACATGGCTGTTAAAACTGTGGAAGCCATTATATCAGTCCTTACATACAGTGTTGTAATTGGTAATATAATAAGCAGGGTTTTCACATATTAGGCTTAATTATAGAGATCACAGTGAATGGATAATTCTGAGTGCATTTCCAAATGGTTCAAGCTAATTCTCCTGCATAGTTACACTACTGAATCATAAGCATTCATTATAACAGTACTTTTGTCAGTCAGATGCATATCAACCATGGAGTGCTGTAGCCCTTGTCATTCAGCAAAAGAAGGACTCTAGATGTTGGATCTGTCACTTTCGCCTCACAGATCAGAGCTTGAAGATGGTACTCAATACAGAGGCCTTTATGCATTTTATTTGGCATAACTCAAAAATTGAATGATGGGATTGTCATTTCATTGTTAGCAACGTGTCTTGGCACTAAGTGGAAAGATCATCTTTATCAGGATCCAGATCCAAAACTTCTCAAATGATCTATCTATGAAATCCCATAGTAGCTTTGGGGAAATGTTCCTTGGTGCCTTGGTGGAGGACTGTGCTCTTGGGGAGCTTTCTGAAAGCCAGAGGAGTGAACAGTGATGTATTACCAATAGTTGGTAGCCTGTGTGTGCTGCAGACAAGGATTAGTCGGCACCTCAGTCAGTGTGGAGGAGGGCAGGCTGTCGGGAGGGGAGGCGGCAGGAATAATTGTTTCCCCATTGAAGCGTGGCTACATGGGAGCCATCACTGTGATCCCTAGCCCACTCCACCCACCCATTATGTAAGCATGAAGAAAGCAGGTTACCACTGTGACAAGCTTGTGTAAGTGGGCTTTTTTCCACAGTAAATGAATCTCCAAGTTAAGTTACATGTGGACCATATTTGGCATAGGATGTAAAACTCCACAGAGCCACTGCATGGTTGCCTAGGAAACCCAAAGGGGGGGGGGTAGCAGCATGCAAACAGTGAAACAAAGAGATACAGTCAAGAAAAAATAAAAGTCTCTTAAAATGACAGTGGGACTATACCATACATTACCTGACTGCTCATAGGTTAAAGGGACACTTGTGTCTGCAGAGAAGAACAGTGACAGAGCTGGGAGCTGCTGTACACATGCAAATCTCAACTCATTACATAACCTTGGCGAAGGTAATAACATACATTAGTCACATAAAACCAGTGTGAAAGACTGAAAGACAGATACCTACACACAAAGAGGAAAGCCCATAAAAAATTATAAACTCTAATATTAAATCATTTAAGAAGGTGCACCTCTATACAGAATACTATCCTAAGGAGGATAAAAGGATGTATTTAACATACTGGAACAACCACATTCTTTTAATGTTGGGACCGGAATGAGAAAAACTTAAACTGTAGCCACTTGATAGGTATTATAAGAGACTTATACGAGATGAGCAGTACCAAGACCATAAGCACATTCATTAAAATGAAAGACTCGAGAGGTGCTTTGGGTTTTTCATACAGTCCAAATGGAGAAAAGCAGAACATTTAATAAGATGTGTTTGGGGTTACTCCAGTGCTGAGAAGTTAAACGCATTTATACACAAGAAAAATGCTGAGGCAGTTCAAAGACATGAATTCAGTATATGTTGCTAGTGACATTCCCATAGTCCCAGTCACTCTGTGTCTGATTAAGGTGGACTACCACTGGGCTCACCTCTTTCCTTACCCCTCACCATGTTACGCCGTACAGCTTTGTAACACCCCACTAGTTTCACCCGCTGGCTGAGAGAAACACACTCCTGTTATGAATTATAACTGAATTTTACATACACATGTAGGTTTGCAGCTTTTATGTTCAAATAGGTGAAATGTCATTTGCAGTTTTGGTTCTGGAGGCCAACACAAAGACTCAAGGTTTCATTTTTGATAAAGCTTACCCTGAACCCTGAACCATCCCATCATTGCACTAGCACTTATTGTCTCTCTCCCTCTCCATGTATTTATATCATGAATTCAGAGCTGTTGGGATTTTGTCATTGTATTTTCAGATAAAGCCTATATGGATTAACTGGTAATGCCAAGGGCTTAAAAGATACTTCCTCAAAGTATAATCACATGATTCAAAATTTTAGCAGGCACAATTTATCCTGTTATATAACTTACGGAATTTCTTGTATATACATTCATGCAGTTCATTTTGACCGACACTGGATTTTTGCCAAGAATCAGCTGTTTTTTTCTGCTTTGTACCAGCTTTGGCTTGAAGGCTGTTCACTGAACAAAACAAGACATGATGAAATTACTTTCGACTTGTGGAGTTTATGATGGTGCTTTCCACATTTTATACATAATATGATATAATAATGAATCGCTTAATTTAAAAAGTCACGTTAGCTGCTGTGGCTAATATCTCTGGCCCGAAACAGTGGAACTCTTTGCTGTTTAGACATAAATGTACTTTCGGTGGTGTTAGCTATGTAGTTAAATATCAGCTGGAGAAGATGTTGTCACAGACAGACCGGAGGTATTAGCTTCAGCAACAAATTTGAGTTTGATCATTTAATAGGCTATATACGTATACACGTTAGTTCAGTATTGCTGGCTTAATTCACTGGTGACCAAAACGTTTATATATATATAAAATTAATTTATTAATTTAGAATGACTGGAAAGATCCCCTTGTGGCAAGTCAATATTCTCTACAATCAAAATATTGTGCGTGTTTTATCGAGATGGGTGATTGTATGTAGATTGTATATCATCCCATCCCTACTCACTTCCGTACTACTTTAAGAACGGAATCGCCCTCATCAGCGGAGGTTCAGTCGGGACACGCTGAATTAGACATGGGCGCCCTACACCAGTCAAAGTTTTTCTCTGACGGGCTCATGGTGCGTTTTACATGCAAGCTGTTAATACCGTGCCAGCTGCCGTCTTTAAAGCAGCGCAGCAACACAAAGAGTGAATGGACTATTCCATAGCTGCTACATGAGGAAAACACTCCACTGATGTAGGAAGCAGGCTGTGTCGTTGTTAGATTGGGCCGAGGTTGGAGAAAGGGACGCTGGTTGTTGATGAGCTGTTGAACCACTCCATTGATGGGAGAAGTGGACTTCTGTTCATCAAGACGAGAGTTGGAAAGCAGGCTGGCAGTGTTGACAGTGTTAAGCACATTACCCGAGGGACCGCTGAATTAGAATTCAGGCATGCGGGGTGTTAGGTCATTGTCTGCACTGAAGGGAACAGGCGGCCTCTGTGTGTGAGGATTATGGGCTAGCGCTTAGCTCGCCACCTCGCCTCACTCTTTCACGGGACAGCAGCGCTGCAACATGACCGGAGAGAGCAGGGAGATCTTACTGCACTGTGAGTCACTGTGGTCACCGCGTTAATGAATGACTATTGAGGTTGAATAGTAGTTTATTTGAAACCAAACGCCAGCGCTTTTCAAATCGACATCGAAGTAAGGGCTGATAATGGCTTGATTCTTTATTTAGTGAAGTGATTTTTCTTTTATTTCCCTTCAATGAAAGAAAAGTTACAGCTTTCTTAAGTAGAACACATCATGTGTTGTCTTGTGCAGCTACACATCTCAAATGAGTGACAACTTACAACTACTGATGTTGTACCATATAGCGTGGTACTCATACACACCCAGTGCACAACAGCGATTCAGGAGCTTTTGGGGATTTGCATATATTTTGCAGTATTCATTTGTATCCATATTAGCTTTCTTTCATTTGAATTACAAAAAGATATAATTGTGGCTGTTTTTCTTGTTTGTTTTACCAAAAATACATCAGTAAAAATTGAATCACTGTTTATTTTAAATAGATAAATGCACTGAATTATATGTAAATGGTTGGGACAGAAGCATGATCCTACATCTGGTGCTGAATGGTAATGGATTATTTTGATTAAGATCCATTTAAATGTAAATATGTCTATTATGTGCAGAGTGAAGGCGTTTCTTTGGTGTGGCAAATCACTTGGGTTGGGGTCTGGTTCTTTCTTAAAACATAGCTCACCATTCAAAGAAATTTGTCTGCATTTAGGAATGATAGCACTTGATGATAGCAATCAAGGTCAAACAAGCACTCAGTTGAGTCACACAATGCATACATGCTTCTTGATGATGTTGTCCTGATGCACCAACAGCTGTTGATCACTCCAGAAGACAGCAGTGACTCATGCTGGCATTCATTCAAAGCACACCATGTAGAAATTCCAACATGGTCACTGTTCAGTGAGCCTTCGGCAATATCTGGGGTAGTGTTGCAAAATGTTGCACATATGTTTTCTTCAGGACGGCTTTTCTTTTCCTGTCATTTTGGTCTGTTTTGAAACCTCAGGCAGGGAGCCTTTGTTTCACATGTTTGTCTGACACAATTGTGAATACATATACAATAAGACACACTTTCGGTTTTGTTCCAGACATTTGCAGGTTTTTATTCTTTTATGATTAATATTGCTGGTTATCTATTTATTCTGAGTAAACATATTGTCAATTCAGTCAGGTCTGCCTTAGTATCTGAAACAACCTCATAACTATATCATATATCAACAAAGGTCACTATAAACAATCTGCCAAACTGCAATAATGTTGCTTGCTGTTTTATCAGAACTGGCTGTCAGCTGGCTTTGGGCCCAGTGTCCTGTTTCAGGTGAGGCAGATGTAACTGTGATTTCCCTCCTTTTAATCTTTTATTGAACAGCTACATTGGCTACGATATGATGTGAGAGGAGAATAAGTTTCATCCGATAAGACCTGAGGCCAGTGGAGATGAACACTGTACAGGGTACAAAGAAGCTTTTCTTAAAAGTGTAGTTGAAGCCAGAGACTGAATTGAGACATTTTCTTGTTTTGTGTATTCAGTATGAATGTTGTTCCCTGATATAGGTTTAATCGGTTGTCCAAATCTTTCATTGAGGAGTTCACTGTCTCATCTGTGGAGAAGTCAATAGCACCTGACTCACGTCATATCCATTTTTTCTCACAGATATCCAGGAGTTCTATGAAGTGACGCTGCTAAACACACAGAAGAGCTGCGAGCAGAAGCTTGAGGAGGTCAACCACATGGCCGACCAGTGGGAGAAGACCGTCTCTGTGCAAAACTCGGAGCTTGCACACTCCGCCTGTCCAGTGGAGGAGGTGAATCAATACTTGAACTGTGGTCTGCTTTAGACTTTCACACAGGGCAGGAAAACAGCAAGTAGAAACAGAGGTGTACAAATTCTTCAGAGAACCAACTTTAAATCAGCGGTTATTTTTATTGTCTCCCATCAGAGAGCATGGTCCTGGAATAAGAGATTTGCTGCACGGAAACCAAACTGCACAATAAAACACATATAACCAGAGCATCAAATAACACATGCAAACATTAAAGAACCAGTTACCATTTAACCTCTGTAAGACTGCAAAATGTAGGCATACATCTGAAAGCATGTACAACTCAGTAAATAAATAAAAGATTAAAAAAAGACAAAAACGGGATCAGTGAGAACCTGCAGTGTCTACTACCCTTCAGTCTGTTCTCCAGGAACAGCCATAATTAAGCTGAAGTTGGGTGTAGGCGTAGTATCGATTTACTGTGCTGCGTTTTCTTTTGTAAGCAAATCGAATGATTTCTCCACCTCCTGACGTGGTTCCTCTGTGAAGATGTCATGACATCGGAAGTCAAAGCCTCATTACTGTAATATTTTTACTGAGGTCAAGACTTCTTGACTTATAATGTGCGTGTATCTAGGGAACTTCAAGAGTTGAATGTTGAGTTGAGTGTCAAAGCCAAGTCACTGCAGTGAGGTGTGCTGTTTGTGGTGGACTTTATTAAAACCATCCTTACTCATGAAGATGTGCAGTGTATGAGGATTTCCATTAAATTGCATGCTTCATTACTTTAAAGGGGCTCTCAACTGATCTTACACATAAAATTTAGATTAATTGACTTACAGTGGGGTTTGGAGTGCGGCTGTATATCTGCTTTATATGCTCCAAATTATTATTATAATTTCATATGCAAAAACCCACAATCGCTCAACCTCTCTTGTGAATGGGTGAATTTCTGAGCTTGGAGTGGTCGATTGAGCTTGAAAACTTCTATATAATTGTAATCCATTTACTCTTTACCATGTTGTTGAAGTACCTCTCGATTGTTGGTAGGTTTAATCTTCTTTGCTGATGTTTAAGTATTACCCATGACTACTGCGACTTTCATTCATTCATTAGGAAATTTCAAAGAACTAAGTCATTCTCAACATTTAAATGCCCGTATGTTAACCTCTTAACGCCTGAATTTATTTCCAATTATCAAAAAAAAATTTGGTGTGTGTTTTTGCTTTCAAGTAGATGCTAAATTAAGTTGAGAGTGTTAATTTGAGTATAGTACATAAAATAGATATAAATCTATTATTATCTATTATCTATGATGCAAATTAGTGACAACAGGCAATAAAGGTAAAAAAAAAAAACCTGTTCCCATCTCAGGTATGAAGATTCTTTTATTAATGTAACAAAGCAATACTAATACAGACGCTATTTTGGCTGTTGTGGAGCGGAAGTGGTTTGTTGCTAAATCGCGACAATAGGCGTTAAAGGGTTAATATGTGCTATTGCATGGTCCTATACAAGTTTGGTACAGCATAGTGCTTACAAGTGCTGCACGTAGAAGCTTTTTTCGTTTCAAAGGGCTCAGTTTTTGAGACGTAGCAGTATTTTATTCCCATTTTTCCTTGGGACTAGACCTCATAACCAACCTCATCTCCAAATTCATCTCCTCTGGGTTGATGGAAAAACTTGTTAAATTTTGTTTGTCATTTGACATTTTAAGAAAGTCATGGTAAATAGTTTAGTGTATGGCACCTTCTAGTCTTATCGACCACTCAAAGCACTTTACACTACAACTTTCACACACCAGTGATACATCGGGGGAGATTTTGGGGGATGGAGGATGGAGGACCTGGTTTACCTTCTGAGCCACAGCTTGATCAGGGGTGATCAAGGATTTAATAAATATATTGTCGTCCAGACAGTGTTTCCGTATTCATCCTCAGACAGTAGTGTGGTGTGTTGTGGAGTAAACTGTCCACCTGCCCAGCTTCTCTCTTTATCAAGGTAAAAGTAGGCATGTGTGACGTTGACAAAATATGGTTTCTTGATATCCTTCAAAAACATGTTTGTAAAGGTCCTATCTTTTACTAGCTCGCTCCTGTTACTTGGATATTTATTGCTGCTTGTTGCACCAAAGTAGATTATGTCTGCTGATTCAACATTGATTATACAATGGACAGCTGACTGACTGAAATAATTTTGGCTAGGTAGTGTCTAAAATATTCACATCTGTTGCTTTTCTTATCATATGGCACTTTTCTGCAGAATGATTCTGCTAATGTTTAATGAGTGTACTTTTGTAGTGCTACCTTGGTTGGTTAAGGCCTTTCGTGGACAGCTGACTCAACAAGTCAGTGGATGGCTGCCTTGAACAGCTACTGCTTTCTGACATATTCGCACATTGCCATATGTGATGTTCTTGCTAGCTCTTGATGTTAGCTATCCATCCAGCTAAATAGTAAAAAAAAATCCACGACAAGCTGCTGACTTCAAGAAGTTTACTTATGGGGCAATCAGAAACTGCAAAAAATAGAAAACAGCTTCATTAATATCTAACAAATGGTGCATGAGGCAGTTTACAGTGCATAATTAAATGCAAAAAAAACACAAAGCATTGCCCTAGCTACTTTGCTTGCATATGGCTGCCTGCAATATAAATGAATTAGCACTAACTTAGCTCTTAGCCACATAAATTAACAAAAAAACTTAAGCTCATGGGATAAGACAGGGACAAAACAACATCATAGCCTAGTTGCTATACAATGTGAAAAAATCAATACCTCAGAATTTGCACGCATCGAAAGCAAAGAATTTTTTTGGGCAGTACTTTCAGTTTTCAATTACAGGTAGGTGAAGATAATCTATACTGATGGTCACCACTAGATGGCATTGTAAACAAGGTAAACTATGACACCGTAAATAACATTACACTGTCTTTTCAGCAACATCTATCTATCTATCATAGAGACAGCACCTCCTTGATGATGATCCATATCTACTGATATGTAATGTGAGGCTGGTGGTGTCTGTATTTTGCCTGCTGTTGCTGTTGCTGTTGCAGCTGAACTTGTGCTGTGGTGAGTGCGTGTGCCATACCAGCACACTGCATGCACACTCAGTGAGCACGCACAGTAGTCTGTCCTACTAGGCTGTGGACACAGTGAAGGTGTGTCTTTGTTTTTTTGTTTTTTAAGTAAGTGAGACTCTGATAATGTCAGCTCCAGACAATAATTGAAATGCAGACAATACATATGACAGTAGGCAGCAGTCAATCACTGCTAAGAGTGTAGTGATTGACACTCCAGGAACACTCCTGGCTCTGATTGGTGTTGCTGACCAGGGCACAAGGGAGTCTTGCAAATGGCATTACAGTACTTGGTGGAGCCAGAGGTTTTTTCACAGATTGTCTTTCTCATGTCCTACCATCAGGAAAAAGTGACCGTTTTCGCAAATATAAAAAAAAATTGTAATAAAAACTCCCTACTGCAGCTTTAAAATAGTGAAATTAATAACACACTTTAGTTGACAACACGTTTGCCCTGTATTTTGAAAAGGCAGTCTGCAGCACAGCTTCCCTTTAATGGAGATTAGATTATATATATGTACTGCATTTGTGTAGTCTTGGCTATAATATCCTTGGGAAGAGGAGTACCAGTGGTTGTGCCAAGTGTATGTTATGCTTAAATAGTACTGGCTGGTTGGTTAATGCTTTTTTATTTTGATTATTGTGGTAATTAATCATTAATGAGACTGATTAATGAGCCTGGTCTGAATACTGAATCATGGACCTACACAACAGACAGACAGTTAGAGATCAGCTGGTGAACATAGTGGAGCATTTAACAGGTAAAGAGCCAGCTTTTTCCCTGAGGAGTTGGGGGAGACTAAAACTCATTCAAAAGAGAGGGACTACCTTCATCAGGTTGACAGACGCCACTCAAAATGAAGTGGTGTCTGTCTCTGTATCAACTTTTTCCAATGTTGTTCAATCACATGGAATTCAATGTGGAATCTGAATGTTAGGAGATGATTTCATTATTCTTAAAGAGAGTGAAATGATGCACTTTAAGTGCCTGTATATGCAGAACAATGGTTTACAGTAAAATCACTATGCAATGTTTTTGTCTGCACAGCTCATGGTCATGCTGCTGTTATGCTACTGAAGCTGAACTACTTCACAAAAAACTGAATTGATGAAACTATTTTTTATTCTGACATAGTAAAAATTGCTTGTTTTTTTGTCCCATACCTCAGAATAGTTTCGTAAAATGCCAGCAGTAGCAAAAGAAAATCTGAGGATATTTTGCTTTGAGTAAAAGTGTTACCTGGCTGTAGAGTTGATTTAATGATTGAACATGAAACTCCACAAATCTAGAGCATGTACCTTTTAATCATCAGAAATCCCGAATACACATGGCCTTTAATACTGTTTGGATTTAGACTGAACGCTTATGGCATAGTCAAGTCAGGAGTATTTATATAGCGCTTTTAAACAGTGCTTTAAAAAGTGCTTAAAAATTCACTCAATAAAACACAATATTTCAAGGATCTAAGAGGCAGTAGGGGTAGAGAAGCTCTATAATATACTGTATGAAGGGGCCAGTCCAATTAGGGCTTTAAAAACAAATAAAAGTACCTTAAAATCATCCCTGTATTGAACAGGCAGCCAATGCAGAGAGAATAGTACAAGAGTGATGCTATATCTTTTCCTGGTGTCATTTCAAAGTCTAACTGCAGCAGGTTAAAGCAGAAGATTTGACACAGGCACAGCACAGACTCAGTGACCATGAGAGCGAACTGGGACTGACATATCACCTGGATGTATATACACTTTGAAAGAACAAAGGTGCTATTAAGAGAGACGGTGTGTTTGTACGTATGCCAACATGCTCACACTGTGACCCTCCCATTAAGGGGAATGAATAGAGGGTTTCTGAGTGACTGAGGGCCATGAAAGATGAATCATAATGTAGCTTTGGCTCTAAAAACTTACCAAGAGATGGGAGTGCCGTCTCTTATGTGATTCTTTATGTCTCTTATATTACCTTTTAAATTACTACATATACTGCATATTGAGGGGGAAATGAGGAATTGAATTGTTCTTTGTTTTAGTGCTACAACAGGCACAAAATCATGAAAAAAGTTAAAAACAGATTGCTGCAGTTCTTTTATGGAAATACAAAATTTCCCAATTAATGAACAAGCTTCACATTGCCTAGATTGTAAGGTAGTGCCATATACCATAAGTGCTATAGAGCGCAAATTGTACCTATTGGCAGAGTTACTGATATGAAGGAGGACAGTCCCTTACAGACCTAAGAGTTTTAATGTAAAAATCAGCCCTAACAAGTTAGAATCATTGAGTATGTTTGCCTGTGACTTTATTTGTGCAACTAATGGTATCAGGTTGAATAAAGCTGGAGTTTTTAAAAGCATGTAAACACCTTAGTCTGGCTGAAATCAAACTTCTCCTAGTCAAGCTAACACGCACTGATAATGTGTTTGGGAATCAGACTCAGTTCTCGCCCTGTAAAATGAACTAAATTAACAACAGAAGAAGAAGCTGGTAACAGCAGGCTAAAAGCGCTAACAGTTTTGTCGTCTGCCTTCAGATAACACCATAAGTAGGAGGGATAGCATTTTTGCTGCTAGCTAACTTTTTTTTGGCCGCTATAGCTAGCTTGTTTGTCAATTGTTTAGTCTGTGATGTATTAGTTCAGGCAGGCATGCGCTCATCAGTAAATCGATTTATAAACGTGCATGTGAACATAGTGGCTATTAGCAAATCAGACTTTGGTGTCAGGCCATTCTAGTTAAACAGCATAAAAATACCGGCAAATAATATCTCATAATAATTCTGTCTAATAAGAATAATAGTATTTTTTCTGGCTTTGTTTATTGGCTGAGGGGGACCTGAGCCTGTGTTGACCCATGAATCTGTGTACACCAGGCATGTTACTAATAGCATGTTAGACATGGAGTGGGACCAACCAGTTTGGTAATCCACTGGTAATCCTATTTGTCCAGACAGTCAAACCTTGGGTATCATACCTGCCTTTTTTGTCAGCAGTTGTAGTAAAGAATTGGTTGCAAGGGATTTGAATATGCATTTCTGAGCACATCATGTTTGCGAGGTTTTTCCAGCTTTCATCTGTACTCTAACAGCAGGAGCTGCTGAACCCCTGTGCTGAGGTCATCCAGAAGTACCATGACAGGGATAAATGAAGGGATTAGAAGAGTCCTCAGAGACTGATGACCCCAGCGTGAGGTCATCTGGACACTGCTGTTATCTCCCATGTTCTCTTACCACGATCAGCCCTCTGAAGATTAGGCAAAATGTTCTGTCAAATAATGAGATGGCAGATGGCACCATTGAAATTAATTAATAGACTCCAAAGGGGTTAGTCAAATGTATAAACCACTAATAACTACATTTTATATGCAGGATGTTTGTTAGATTGTTATAGATTGAATGTATATGATAAACAGAAACACTGAAACAATCAAGAGTTTAGAACAGTAAAAACAATTTTTTGAGACTTTATATTAAGCTATTGTAAAAAAGAAACAGGAGAGTTAAAGAATTGTTAATGTAATATAACTGTGTTAAACAGTATAATTAGTTGTTTTATTTTAAAAAAAGATAAATATTCTGAATAATTTTTGGTGCTGAGTCTCAGCACTACATTGAATGTAAAAGAATGAAAAGGTCCACCTTAATAAGGCTTTCAATCTTCTGTCCAAAGATTTAGTTTTGTAGTTTTCTAATATATACATATATATTTTTATTGGTGTCTTACAAAAGAGGCTAAAGTGCAGGAAGCGTCTTCTGTTACACCTCCTCTTTGCCACTTTGGGGCTGATACATTGTGCTAAATTTCAATGAATGAGTAAGTGAGTGAGTGAGTGGGAGGTGCTTGCCCCCCTGGCATCGCCCATGAGCCACACCCCTGGCATGTATCCAGTTGCAGACCATAAATGTATCATGTAATTTCATAAAAAGTGAGTTATTCTCTAATTTTCTAAAGGTGTTTTATATCTGAAATTTTGTCAGTGTTTGAAAGATTTATAAGGAATGTAATAGCAATAGCTGTAATAGAACTGATTAATTACACATGATAAACAAGACTGATGTTGAATATCTGTTACTCTCCTAGCATACAGCATTTTCTTTTTATCATGTGTTGTGTAATTAAAGAAAACTGGTGTTTTCTGTATTTGTTAAATTGAATGAATCAACAAAATTGTATTTGATTTTCATATTGCTGCTACATCCAGAGGGAGGGATAACAAACGTGTGAGTGTACTGAGGGTTTGTAGTATGTCTTAGTGTGCCAAGGGTTTATTTGTGGTGGCCTCAGGCACATATAGGCTTACACCATCCCAGCTTCTAATTAAAGACTCACCAAAGTAACAGACAGACAGTCAGAGCAGCTAATGGTGCCTACATCTATCAGCCCAGGCCACATCTTGCGTAACACCTGCAAATGCATTCCGTTACTGTTGAGCATTTATGTACATTAGTGTTGGTTGGATAGCTGTCAGCATACCCAGTTCAATTGGATTTATTCCCCATGTGTGCAGCAGAGAGCATGTCAAATAGCAACTCAAAATTCAGTATTACATCTCTCATAAAGTGCATCAACCATTGCAAAAGGCTCTGTATTAGGCTCCTTCAGGATGTAAGATGCCCTTTACATTGAGGACCAGTCAGTGTGTCATAGTTTGAGTTCAGTTATGTAGAATGGTTTATGATCCTCTTTGTTGTTTTCATCAGAGGGAGCAAAGCAGCTCCAATCCCAGTGGGACGGAGCAGGGAGAGGGGAGTACCAAGACCTCTGAGGTGAGTCCCCTCTGGTAGCCATTGATTCTTGTGTGCATGCAGCATGTGTCTATGTCTTGCATTGACATTCTGGGATATAGTCAGTATACACAACCATGTTACCCTTCACCTGTGGTCCATTTCACTCTGTGAAGTAATAAGATTTTACATCATCACATTAATAATGACAAATATAGACCACAACATTGTGTGATCATCTGACCAGGGTTCACATCCAGAGTCCAGTCTGTGGTTGGTTTTAGGCAACAAAGGCACTTTGGTTGAGGACTGGGTTCTGGTTAAACATCAATGAACATGTTGTGTCTGAATTTACATTTACCATATTAAACCAGACCAGCATCTTAACCAAGTGCTGTGAGAGTTGAATCAGAACCATAAGACAACTTAATAATGCTGGAGTCACTACAAGTGGATGTGGTAGTGTGAGATCAGAAATCCTGTTGGCATACAAATATGTTGCACTTAGCGCTCGGCTCTTCAGAAAGCAGTTTGTAGCTCCATAATCCCAACAACAAGGAGCTAACAAAAGGAAATGACTTCCAGCAAGCAAGGGAGATGTGCTTCTAGGGCTGCGGACCAGAATAAAGATTGCAGTTCAAATCATTGACATGACATAAGCTTGGTTATTTCTGTTCGTACAAGACACATGTAGTGATCAGCCTGGGTAAAGATGAGAGTTTGTTGTTTGCTCCTATTAGCTTGGGAGTAGTAGGGAATCTGAAGCGATTAAGAGCTGCACAGCTTCTTTATACAAAATGTCCATTTAAATTCAGCCTTGCAAACAAGGTTTGTTTACATGGGAAGTCGTATGGGAGTGTTATGTGTGAACATCATCAACCATGCTGCAGTTTCTACATGTGTAGTCATCAACCATGATGGCGTAGTGCAGTATATAATGGAGGGTTATAAAAGCACACAGACAAAAACACACTTTTGTTTACATAAGAGAGTGTGTTGTACAATCTTTACCTTCTATCTGCGGAAGTGATTTTCAGTCAGTCAATATAAATTTTGATTCCTGTTTGCTGTAATGCTGTGCTCACATTTAGCCACCATCAAAACATCAAAACTCCCTGGATTCATTATTCAGCAGGACAATGTTCCTCAACATGCAGTTCAGGGTGGAGAGATGGAATATCCTCAATTGGCACATGAGGATTTTCTGACTGCCTCAGGAGGTGGGTGTCTTGGGGTCAGGTAAAGGCCAGTTTGAAGGTCAGAGAGTACAGCAGCCCAGTCCAAATTTGTCACACCTAGTCTGTATATATGAGTGACAGCCCGAACAAACCAGGTTAAAGCATTCCTCCCCTCTAATGCAATAAGCGGAGGCTGCCTGAGCCGCATCACCTGAAAAGATTAGCCCCCATTGCTCTGGCAGAGGAAGTCTGAGCTCTGTCAGAACCACGGGAGAACGGGAGTCTCAGGGTGCTGCTTTGTCCACAAATGAAAGCAGTAATCAAGGTCAAAATCTGCAAAACACCTTTTCAACAGGATGGCGCCGGCAAACAGGTACTAGCCTAGTTTAGATGAGGGGAAAGGGGCTGTTGTTGGCTGATGTTACAGTCTCCAGATGGAGAAGTCTGGGCATCAGAGTGGTTTAGGTTACCTGGGAGGTGGGATTCTAGAGTTAGAGGTTTACCAAATTATCTTCTTTATTGACGTTTTTTTGTTTTATTTGCTCCTAAGGAGAAAGTACCATAAAGGTAACACCTTAGCAGTTTACTGAAGGGTGAATTTGTGCAGCAACTTTGAATTAATCTGTGCTTTTATTAAGTGTGTTTTATCAATTGTATGTTATGCTTTCGCTTTACAGCAAAAATGGGGATTATTTGAACATACTTTTTGGGAATATTCTCCATTGTGGGTTAGGCTGCACCTTCCCATACAGTAGTTTGAATATGGTGGAGCTTACTAATGCATGCATGCAAGCTAACACTAGTTATATTTAGCAGTATAATTTGGCAATCCTCCCTTAGCGTAGTCATGGCTAAACTGATTGATTTGACAAATCTGCTCAGCTAGAGAAGGTTATTCATCTGTGCTGTGGAAAGAAAAAGCTTGTCTAAATTTCTGCTTATTTGCGCTTTATATCTGTCGACTACATTGTGTAGTCTAAATTCATTCTCTGATACATTTTAATAGGCTCGTAGTAAGCTGAGCAGCCTTTGTGCTGTGGATAGTTGTGTGAGAGGGAGAAATGTGGTGAATGTCTATAAAATCTGATGTCAGGTATGTTTTTTAAACAGTTGTCAACCTAAACAAAACCTTGGTCTTAATATGGTAAGTAAGTACACAATAGTTTAAAAATCCTTTTAAATAATATGGAAAAAAATATTTGGAGCAACTTAATTTTTCTCAGCAGTGAACTTAAAAACTTATTTACTTAGTTTGATACTAGAGGAAAAGAGAATTCTCCCAATCGAATGTAGTTCACACAACAAAAACCGTTGCAATTTTTTTTAGCGTGTGTTTCATGTTTATACGTTGAATTTAATACTGCTGAGCAGAAGAAATGCTGCCAATGCATTGCCTTTCACACCACAGAGAGGTTTTCATTCTTCTACATAGTTGTTCCTGGACTGCTGTAACTTGCTGTGGTCATGTCTGTGAGTATGAGAGATCCAGAACTTCATCTGCGTTTGTTTGTGGAAACGTCTGCTAATCTATCTCAGTGTGTCCTAAAGTGATTGTGGATCAAAGTGAACCAGAGGTGGTGGTTCTGACAGTTCTGGAGACAACTAACTCAAACCATGGACAGAGTTTGCTGCCAGCGGTCCAGTGCAGTGTGGTGAAGTTCTTTTTGTTGAATCTCAGTTTTTGTAATGTGTTGCCCTTCTGGCCAAAGATTACTTGAAGTCAGAGTGAAGGTTTTTCATCAGTTTTCAAGTTGCAGCATGCTTGAAAGGGCATTCAAAGATTACGTCCAAAACATTCACACGTGTTCACCCAGCTGGGTGAAAGCTTTGATTAGCACCTTTATTTTTCTGGAATAGAATATGTACTCTATATGATCACAGCATAGGCTGCAGTCAGAAAGGCAGGAACTCAGGAAGGTTCCTAACTGACCCTCCTTTATGAAAGTTAAATGATAACACTGTCCCACAATGCCTTGCAGCAGCTAAAGGGAGGCACACGCCGTTGTTGTTTCCCCAGCAGCAGATCTGTGTAAAGATAGAAACAACAGAGCACCTTATGTGATATTTTATGTTACACAATCCATAACTTCTGCAAATCCTTCATGCTTGCACTGAACTTCAAATCCATACGTATAGATTTCCTTTCTGTCTAAGGATTTAGGTGTCATCTTCATCCACTTCATCATCATTCCCCCCTCCAGTTGTGGAATGGACCGAAAAGATACATTTTCTCTTCTTTACAAATGTACGAAATGTACGAATGGCCATGTCAGGAAAATCTATATATTTACGTCTGAATATAACTTGTCCTTGCTCAATCCCTTATTTTTTCTAATTATTATTTTAATGACTCAACTCTCTCTACTTGGGTTAGTGATTCTATTATTTCATAATGGCGATCCTGTTTGTTTTTTTATTTGTCTACAATATCTGAATAATTTGCAATTACTTCATATGAGTAATTAATACTTAAAAGTATGACTCACTCTTTGTCAAATGAAAACATCTTTTCTCCGGTGTGATTCTGAGAGTCCTTTTCTTGAATTCCAGTCTTACAGCCCTCGTAGCAAATGAAGCTTTAAATGAAGCTGAATAAAAGCTCCTCCTCTCTTTTCCTTTTCAAGTGCTTATGAATCCTCCCTCACTTCTTTCCTTGACCTCGTGGCATTTTTCATCCAGGAAATGTGTTTGGGAAAGGAGATTTTCAAAAAACCCTTTGTCAGTTCTCACACTGTTACATAAAAAGCTGTTCAATGATTTTTGCTTCATTTTCTCAGCTCTGGTATCATCAGCAGCTGTCGTTGTGTATCTGTGAGTCATATCTGGTGCATCAGCATTATGAAAGAGGGCTACGATGATGATGATGCAGCAGTGTTAGAATGCTCAGGCAATAATGGCAGTGAGTGTAAATCAAACGTCTGCTGAAAGGTTGTCCAGCTCACATTAATACAGATAGTTTGTTATGCAGCTGAGACTGATGGTTGTCCGCCCGAGTTCACTGTGACCACACAACAGCATATTTTTGGCCTACACTCAAGAATCCTCACGCTAATTATTTCAGATTTCTCATGAGTGTCTATTAGAATACATTCTATGTACTATGTGACATTTTATATCCATAAGATCAAAGTACAACTTCTCTTAGACATCATAATGTTCTTCAAAAACCCTTTCCTGTCCATGGTTCAGTGCCATCACTCAGGAACAGGGTGGGAGATGGTAACCATATTTCCTGCAAATGGACTGGACGCAAGATGGTAGTTCTTTAGTGTTACTAGTTTGCTGCTCTATTATTGGAAAACCTTGAGCTGAACCTTATTTGCTAATTGTTATTTTTAGCAAAATCCTGGCTATTGTCGGTTTACATCCTAATCCCACCAAACCACATCCTCTGGTCACAAAGTCACCGGAAGGCAGAGGTGCCACAGCTCTGCAGATTAAATAAATTTGTGTGTTATGATGAAGTTTCAGTAGTCTGCCACAGCAGCTAATAGCCAGCGAGACAGACAGCATGGGAATGTAATTCATTGCGCTGAGCTGACGCTGTCATCCTTCACTATCTTTCCCTCGCTCTTGGTCGCTCATCCCAAAGACAGGAGGGAGAGAGAGAGCGAGAGAGGAGGAGACAATGAAGTGAAAAGGATGAATGAGGATTAATTTGGGGTTGCTCTGGGAGGCCAGGCCAGCTGCGGTGCATCTTGACGATGACGTTGAGAATCCCGACCGCCCGCGGCTCTGTGGAGGAGGCATTCTGATCCTCGCCAGGGGCCCATGCGCTGTAACGTCTGCCTGCCGTGCTTCTCTCCCTCCCCAGCGTGTGTGAGTGTGCGTGTTTGTTCCCCTCCTCCTCCTCATCTTCTCCAGGAACTCCTACCTTTTTTTCCTTCCTCCTTGCCTCCTCACACTGGTATCATTTTCATCATCTTCCTGCTTTTTTCTCCTCCAGTGGTGACATTACTGGTGATGAATATGAACGTAGGTTGAGATTCTTTCATTTTTTTTTCTCGCCTGGCCAGCATGGATTGTCTTTGCATTGTCACCACAAAGGTAAGGAGCACAGAACGAATGAATGATTCACGAGAGCAGAGAGGGGATGAGGCAGACGGAGGAGAGCACTGTGGGAGAGTGAGGCATGAGTGAAGCAGGAGGAACAGAGCTCTTTGTTGGTTGTTTCTGAGCGTGTGCATGCACACGTTTTTGTCTTCCATCACGGTCCCGGTCGTCTCCATCACTTCAGAATGAAGAGTTGAATCATTGATTTTTCAGTGTGTTTTCTTGTCCGGTTATTCTGAGTTGTCACGTTTAGTCCGAGTGCGTCTGTGTGCGAGAGAATGATTCACTCTCACTCAGGTTGCCTGTCTGTTGAGACGTGGCTGCAGAAGTTGGACTGAACTTCTGTCAGCTGGCTGGTGGCTCTGCTGCACACCAGCATCTGCACAGTCCACTTGGGTATGGTTGCAGGAGAACAGAAGTCATTTAGTTGAGAAATTGTAATGTGCACTTCTTTCACTCGGGCCTTTACTGTATGCTCGTCACAGTGTAAATGGCTACTGCATCATGGGGGGGGGGGTCCTCTCACAGCAGTGCTTCACTCAAGGAACCTCTGTTCTTGTATCTCCCTCCTTATCATTTTCGTTCATATGTTTATGTATTTATGAGGTTTGAAGTAGGTTTCTATGTATGCTATAAAGTGTGTGCATCCTGTCACATTTATGTGATATGATGTCATGTGCACGACTTGCATAACTACATTACTAAGCTAGTAACACAATGCATTTATTGTTGTGTTGTGGTCCAGTACAGCAAGTAGTGCAGTGGCGACTTTTCTTATTATAAAAAGATATTTCTAGTTGCTTGTCCATACGTGATTCTAGTCATGGAAGTCGTAATGCATGCTCTATGGATGGATCAAGAGCATTCATGGTGCCCAGTGGATCAACTGTAGCTTTCCATACTGAACCACCATTATGTCAAATTCAATTTGTCCAAAATATTGGCTTATGAAAATGACTTGTGAAAACTAAAATTCGGACAAAATTAATGAAATTACTGTTAGCCTCAGCTGTACTCTGTGTTGGGTTAACAATTCCTACAATGCTAGTAATTCTAACTAACCTCATGACCAAGTATTGCATCTGTAGTCTTGTTTACGACTGTGAGAAAAGAACATCAGCAGACAGCAACAGTGAGAGCACCAGTAAACGGACTACTCCTTGAGAGGCAACCATCCTACTATTTCCAGCACACTGCGGTCACATGGAGCTTTCTAAGTGAAACTGACAGAGCTCTACTCGTCATTTATGTGGAAAATCTCCACTGAGTGGTTTGCAGCCTAAGTATAGGCACAGTCCACATCCAATAAGAGGTCGAGCCTGCCATCCTGCCTGCTAAAGATGCTAATGATGGGTGCATGCGCCTCATGCGCTGGAGCAGAGATGCCTTTTGCTCCATGTGGATGCTGAGTCTGTGAAAGCTGTCTTGAAATATTCACGCTGGCTTTTGCATAAGAGTCGTCATCAACTGTGCTGACCTTCAGTCAGACTGCCTATTATCAAGCGGTTACCCTCTATGAAAACAGTGTTGTAACATCTCACAAGAAGAAGGTTAGGCTCCAACCTGCAGGTTCTCCCTGTGCTTCTGTGGGCTTCCTCTGCTTTCCTCACATTCCACAAACACACACATTAGATAAATCGGCGACTCTAAACCACCTGTAGGTGTGAATGTCCATCTCTATGTCTTCATGGTGTGCCCTGTCTCTCACACAATGGATTTCTTTTAATGCTCGTTTGCACCAAGATTTGTGATGAGACAAGAAGAAACTCACAGCTTGCAATGCTCTGGCCTGCGACCTTCTGAAACCTGCTCAGTTTACACTGCTGCAACTAGACGAGACAGTGTATTGTTTCCGTAGCAACAACTCTCCATACTTAGCATTGCTTTTCTGGATATGCTGTCGAACCTGATACTTTTTGTGACCAAAAATATGAGTATGATAGTGACTTGCTGCAGCTGCACTAACGTTCTTGATAAAACGAGTCCATGGCTGCTTCAGCTGAATGTGCAGGGAACTGATGCCAGTTTATGCCGCAAACTTGAACCAGTTGATCTCCCCTCTTCTGTCAATTTTCCAAGTCTTTATCAAGATTTTGTTAGGAGCTGATTGGCTGCTGAAACAGATGACATGCCTACTATTCTAAAACTAGCAGCTGTGACTTGACAAGTTGAATCACAGGCAATGCCGACATGAGTTGAGATGGGCCAGTTTACACCGATGTGGTGTTCTCAAAGTTTTTTTACTGATCTAATGATCTAAGAATCTTTGGTGTAAACTGGTCTTCATACTTACTCCAGCATAAGAGGACTGATGTACTGCAAAGATCTTCTCCACTGTTTCATTGAATGGCAGAGGTCCTGACAGCATGTGTGCTTACGTGTGTGGGATTGTTTGCATGGTGCAACCGCAAGAGTTGCAATATACTACACTACTTCATCCACTTACCTTTATACAGCATAGAGAGGTGTTAATTTACCTTGTGCTGAAACAATCAAAGAGACATGCTTGTTAAAGTCATTTATCAAGTAAAAGTATTAATTAGAGCTTCTCAAATATGCAATTTGAGATGATTTTATCTAATTTCTGTAAGTATGATAGATGTAGTACCCTTATCTGGACCTGGACTTAATTTTCAAAAAGTGTGCTGCTCTTCCTGTAATAAAAAAAATAAAAAAAATTGCCTACTCAAATGGACAGCATGAGGGTCATTTCACTCTTCAAAGCTGTACAGTAAAAACGGTATTTGAAGCTTACTGTGCACTCAGTGCAAAGCTGCTGTGATAATCAGTATTTATACTCACTGAGCACTTCATTAGGAACATCATACTAAAACTGGGTAGTTCCTCTCTTTACTCTCACACAGCCTAATTTCTGTGTGGCACGGATTTTACAACATATTGTAGACTCTGAGACTCTGCTCCATGTTGTCGTGAAAGCATTACATCATTTCCGCAGATTTGTCATCTGCACATTCATGCTGCCAATCTCCTGTTCTAGCACATTACAAAGGTGTTCTACTGGACTCAGATCTGTTGACTGGGGAGGTCACTGAAGGTCACTCGAACCTTTGGCTCATGGGGCAAAGGCACTCGTGACCTCGATAAGATCATCCACTGCCCCATCACTCGTTGGATTATATCCATATCCAAGCCAAACTTTACCCTAGCGCCTCTTTCTGGCTTATTCACCCTGTCAGCCCTCATTTGTTTTTCACTCTATCACCTGTCGCTCATACCCACCAGCCCCTCCCCAGTCATGCTTGTCATTCCATGGTAAGAAATGTTTTTTCTGGGACCAATGTTGCAGATATCCTGAAAAAATTCTCCAACCTTCTGGACAAAACATTATTGTCAATGTAGGCTGCAATCATGTTGCCAACAAGTCATCAGATGTTCTAAAAAGTGACTTTAGCAGCCTGTTCAATTTCCTCAGTGCATGTGGAAATTTCTGGCCTTAACAGAGGCATCCTTTAACAGAGGCACTGGTCACTTTACTCTTATCCTCAGTCTCCACACCTGGCTTTAGTCAGCTTGCCCAACCAACAACATGTTTTTCATAGACAAACACTACTCTGACCTAATATCCAGTCAGTCTAAGAGTAAGAATGCCACTAGACAGACTTAGACTGAGACAGACTTTATTGTCATTCAATATACTCGGTATACAGAACGAAATTTCATTGCACATGGCTCAGCAGTATAGTAGCAGCACTAGGTAATTTGTTGTGATAAAAAAAAGTTGTGATAAAAGGAAACCTTTAAATAATATATATATATGTGTATAAAATACTAAGAATGAAGTATGTATAGATATATACAAGATATACAGGTTAAATAGGATATACAGGGTAAAATAGGGTTGCCACGTGTAACAGTAGCCAAAGTGACAGTGCTAAAGTGACAGGTTACTTTGCTAAGGTGACGGCAGCAGAGTAGTGGTTACTGTCCATTCAACAGTCTGGTGGCCTGGGGAAAGAAGCTGTTGTAGAACCTGGTGGTCCTACACCGGATGCACCTGAACCTCTTCCCAGAGGCCAGCATTTAAATAATATATATATAAAACAGGAAACAGTCCATGGTGGGGGTGTGAGGTATCGCGGGTGATGTTTCTGGCTGTTTCTGGCTCGGGACACACAGCGCTCCCATGCCAGATCCTGAATAGGGGGAAGAGTTCCTAAGTTCCAATGGTCTTATGATCTATCAGCCCAGGTGCAAATGTTATTTCCAATCCTTCCTCAGTAACTTGTGAAAACTTCCTCAACTTTATCAACAAGACAGCCAACATAAGAAAACAAGTCACACATACTGCTCCTACCATTTTTTGATTTTGTCAGTGTGAACATATGTCTCTTTCCTCCGTGTGGGAAAGAGTTTGCC
This sequence comes from Psettodes erumei, assembly GCA_016785225.1. Taxonomy (NCBI): domain Eukaryota; kingdom Metazoa; phylum Chordata; class Actinopteri; order Pleuronectiformes; family Psettodidae; genus Psettodes; species Psettodes erumei. The sequence goes on from JAFBJZ010000886.1 coordinate 260,366, forward strand.
ATCTGAAGCTCACAACATGCCTGTCTGACCACATTCTGTAATTCCTACTAAGAGGTATTTGATTATGTGGGCTCTAGCCTCATTAACTGTTGCCTCTCCTTAGGTTGTTTTCCTCCTCATCTTAACCATGCAATGGTTCAGCTGCTTCATTTTCATCTAAAATTCTAGAAAAGGTATTTTACCTGCAACTCACTCTAATTTTTTCAAAATAAGAGTAATGTAAATTTTCCAATCTGGTTTCGGAGCACACCATAGCACTGAATTGGTCCTTTTAAAAGTTCACAGTGGTTTATTACTAGCAGCAGACAACAGGAATAGTCCATCTCCTTTCATTTCTTGCAGACTGTACACAGACCTCAGTCTCTGCAATCCATATCAGGCTACTTCTGGGACATTAAATCCTGAGGTACTTATTTTTGGTCCTCCAGAGCCCATCAGCACCCTGTGTGGTAAGCGCAGCCCACTGTCATCTTTTGTGAAACCCCATGCAAAAAACCTTAGGTCAGTTTTAGACCCCACTTTTATATTTGACAAACAGAAAATTTGTGATGAGTGGCAGCTTTTTCTAACCACCTGCCCTGGCAAAAGTTAAACCATTTAGTGTGAAAAAGTAATCAATGCTTTTCTCACCTCTTGCCTTGATTACTTACACTCTCTGTACATGAGTGAGTCAGTCTCCCCTCTCATGTCCACAGTATGGGCAAAACTCTGCCCCAAGGTTTTTAACTGGTTCCCAGTTCATTTCTAAAAGATGTTTTTTCAGCATTCCGCAGTTTGGCTCCCTCTTACCTATCTGACCTTTTAATGCCCTGCCCCCCACAAAGACAACTCAGGTCCTCTGACCAGTCATTTTGACCACACATTTTCAGTTGCAGGCCCCAACCTGTGGAACAAACTGCCTCACCACATCAGCTGTGCCAACTCTATTGAGTCCTCCAAAACATATGCTCAAGTCCCACCTTTTATCTAGGGCTTTTAATCAAACCTAAGCTCTCACTAAATTCTCCAAATGGTTACCTTGCTTGATGTTTTCATTGTTTGGGGATTTTAGCCTGGACTGCTGCATGGATATAATGTCTTTACATTTATGCATGATCCTCTGTAAAGCACTTCAGCTCATGTTGTTTTTAGATGAGCTATATTTGACCAGACCTGACTTGACTATGACTGCCGGCAATTCGGAAAAAAACATGCCCTTTACTCCCAAAATTAAGGAGGTGCTCTGATCCAATGGCAGCATCTCCTAACTTGTAGTACAGAATATCACATACTGTCCTGTAGTCGGACAGAGTTCTTTAATGCGCCACCACTTTGTGCTCATGTCATGAGATTCCATATATTCTGCTCTTCTAACTTAAGGATCCAGCTCTCCATAACGATATGCAGTTTTCATCCCATTGCTGTTGTTATGTAAAGCTTGGGGGGCATGACGAGGACTGTGCTGTAGTTCCACAGGAGACAAAAACAGAAGGGAGAAACTAGTGAGTGTGTTGCTCTGCTCGTTGCTGTTTTAGGATGAGCTCTCTCATCTGGCATGTGAGGTTTCTGTCTTACTGTAGGACAGAATGATAAATCGTTATGGTACTGAAACTACACCATGAGAGACTGCAAGAGGTGTGAGTTTAAAACTAAAGGTAAGACAGTGTTTGAACAAAATGTTGTAAGTAAAAGCCAAACAAGACAGCAGCTGTTGGTTTCACTGTCCACGATGAAGGATTTTACCATGATTTTACCACGTGCTCCTGGTAAATGCTTCAGCTTTTTGAGTTGACCAAACAACAACAATAAAAGAAATGTTCACCCGAATCTTTTGTTGGAAGCCCAAGGACAAACTGTAGAAAACTTGAGTTCACAGTCAAAGTATTTATTATGGTCACAGGTAAAGTATGGCAACGCTGGGCTCAAAGTGACAGAGATCTCACAGTATCTCAGTCTGAGTGAGCTCCAATCTTTGGAAATGGTTCATATTTATCTTGTGCTGGGTGACGTACACACCACTGAATGTAATGGGCCTGGTCCCAGGGATGCTGGGAGAACAACCACTGTCCTCGCCTTGTTCTTGGAATGTGTTAACCAACATGTGTGAGTGTTGTTTTGGCGTGTAGCTTATGCAACAGGCCTTACTGATAGAATAGAGAAGTTTCATCTGCCTCCTGGTATGCAAAACACTTCTAACCGCTCATGTTATCTTATAGTTCCAGACCCTACAAGGACATGCATTGTGTGAAAGGTACGAAACTGGAACATAGGTTCAGTGGAAAAGTACAGAATAAGGATTCATGATGCCTTAAACAAAGCAAATTATAACAGAAATGTCAGCTGTTACCCAATAATTATGTCATCTGTACGTTTCCTTGTGATTGATGCTCACTATGGATGTTTTTGTGGACATATACATATATGTGCGTGTGTGCTCACACTGTTAGCCTCCTCCCTATTTAATCAGTGAGCAGCCCAGCTCTTAGCACCCTGATGATTGGACTTTGTGGCCAGTCAGTGGTATTGATTCACCAGTTACACCTGGAAACAGGCGTTATCAGTTAGCTCAGGGTGGAGCAAGAGCTCTCTGCTTTCTGAAAGAATAACAGACTTACCATACTTGAAGTTAAGCCATGGAGAGCCCAGGCTTTAGCCTGCTGGCTCCACTTCCTGCACCTTTTTATTTTTTGTTGTACTCTTTGCAATTGCAAATAGATTACTGTCAGGAAGCTCCTCCAGGGGTGAAAACACATTTTACTTTCACCCTACACACTTGAAACACTTTGGCTACTGTTTCTCCATTTGCAGTGTGAAATGGGTTTGGGCCTGGGTTTGTTTTTAAGCCTCCTGCTGATCTAAACCTTTTCTCAGAGCTGTGCGGTCAGCACTGTGACCTCTGTTGAAGACACTGACCTCCGGCACCCTGCAGAGACTAAAGCGTCCTACTGTTGCCTCATTATCTCAAAATAGAGATTGGCCCTCCAGGCAAAGGGCTTAAATTGTGAATTTATTTTTCAAGCGGATATTTTAGTCATCTGTTTTATCATTTCAAGGGCATGGTTACATTTAGATAGATAGTATCTTATTTTTAGATAAATAAGAAAGGTATACACAATACAGTACCCGAGGCCAGTGTATATGAAGGTGGATTCATAAATTATATGTAATAATAGCAAAGATATACAATATGTGAAAAAATTTGACTTTAGCTAATACTGACAGTCTAGTCTGTATATGTCATATTCTGCTCTACATAAGTAAAATAGAATAGTACAATACTAATTATAGGATATTATATATAATAATAGTAGGCAGGGGTGTAAGGATGATATGAAAATTAGAAATGTGTGACAATAATTTAAGACATGTAGTTTCACAGTTGTGCACTGTAACCTTTAGCTAATCAATAATGTAACTTGGGGTTCTGCTGATCATAAAGTGCATTTGCACAGACATATTGGTCAATAATTAATAATTAATTTAATGACACAAAATCTTAAAAAAAAGGTTTTGCATGCCAAGCATGCCATAAATAATTAATTCACTTACACATTTAAAAGAATGTGTTCATTTGATTTAACTTGAAGGCTTTTCTAGTGTCCAAAAACCCATTCCCCGGCTTTAAATCATTTCAGGGCTAACAGTCTTTTTTCCCCCATCTTCAAACGTAAAAGTACCCAAACAAAGGGGGGCATGTAAAAAGGTGCTTTCCCCCTCTCTGCCCATGAAGTGAGAATTGACTCCTCCTTTTTAACCTGCACACGATCTGTCAGAGCCTTCATTATCAGGAACAGAAAGTGAAGTCCTGAGAGATAGCTTGGCGAAATGCTGCTTTTTTCCACAGACAAAGGAATACCTCCCCTGTCTGCTTCTGCCCTGAAGGACATACTGAAGGCTGTAAGAACTGATTAAAAGAAATGATTAAGCTAATCTGGCCATAAATTATCAGCGAAATCACCATATTATGCTATCTGTCTCTTACACGATTTAATAACAATAAGCTAGCTTTCTTTAGAGCCTGGCCATGGGAGAAACTTTTGGCTCCTGCGGCAGTGATGAAACTTTCCTCCCACTCCAGGCCAGCCTGCTGCATAGATCTGTGATCGTCCGTGTTGCCTGGAAACAGCACAGCTTCTCTACAGGGGTGAGCAGGACACACTCAGTGGAAGGGGTAAATATTTAGCCGTCTAACGATTCTGTGTGCAGCCCTTTCACTGTGTTTGCTGTTTAGTTGTCAGACTTATCAGAAAGTGAAGCCACTGCAGAACACTGACATGACTGTTTACTGTATGTGCCCTGTTCATAGTGCTTGATACCTATTTGTTAATGGAAGCTCAGCTGACTGAAGTGTTGAGCATGAGGACATGTTAGGGCATTAGACAAGGTAAGTTCAGTTCCAAGTCCTAACAACTGTTGTGAACTCATGTCAAACTTACCACAAATGCTCCTCAAACAGCACTACTTCCAGTCCAGTTTTTTGAACTCCAGAGAGATCCAGTTGGCCCCTCCACTGGTCTAAGAGACTTGTCGACTAAATTTTGATTTACTGTGGGATCATGGGAACTATTTTCTTCATTGTCAAACATTTTATTTCCATTTTATTTAAGGTGAGGGTTCCTTCAGTGGTTATTGCTCAGGAGCTGTTTACTGAGAGCTGACTTATCTGCAGAGGTCTCCTCTCTGAAAAAAGCAATTTCATGTTAAGTCAATGTGTGTCCAATGCTGATGGGTGGTGGTTATTTCCCCTCTTGTTGTACTCGGCTTTTCTTGCCACACCATCATGTTATCATTCCCTATTATTGAGGCCTTCCGGGGATTTGACCTCTCTTGCCTCTCTTAGATGCTGCAAGATCCTCACTCCTCCTCAGCTCTCTGGGCATCAAATTTGCAAAGAAGTGCAGGCTGCTGGTCCAGAAAACGCTCGGTGCATGAGTGATTGCAACATGTGGACACGTCCTGAAGCAGCTTGTGGAGTGGCAAACTGGCGAAGTATTTTAGTAGCTTTTGGGCTGTGCTTCTTCTCACTCGTCTTGCTGTCTGCATCTGTGTGAAGCATCTGTAACATGCATGACTTTGCAACACTAGATTAGGTTGGAATCTTTGGTTGCGGCCATATGTCTGACGCTTTATCAATTCTCTGATATGTATCAGTTAATTGTTACACCCCCCGCTGGGTCTACACCTACAATACTTTCTGCTGTATTTCACCATAACTTTATTGCTGTTCAGAGAGAAACTAAGACCTCTTAGTTTGTGTTCACTTTTTACTGTTGCATTGATTCTTAGTAGCACTTAAAATAAGTAGTGTATGTGGATTGTATGGTGCCAAATGAGCTACAGTCGCTCATTACCAAAGATTTATTGCCTAAACATTGTTATTTGCATTTGTCTAAATTGTTTATTTGATTTCACTAAAGGATCACACCAAGGATTTGCAGTTGGAACAAAAGTGGCATCTTTGAAAATTCAGTTCCGGGGCTGTATTCTAAGATGTTTCTGTTTATAGCCACAAAATGTGGAGGGAAGAAATGGAAATTCATACAAATAGCTGCTACAACTGATTTATTTAACACTGCTGGCCTCCAGCAAAGGAAACTGTTTGACTGTAACATCAGAGAAAAGCACATATACAGTAATCTGCAATGTCTTGTTGACACACAAGACGCGTTTCCACTCAGTACCACGACATCCTCCTTACATGACACAAGTCAGCTCCAGTCTCATGTGTTATAATTGAACAGTGCTACATATTAGGCCATAATATTATATTTGATCTGTTTATAGAATCAAATGAGTCAAAATAAAGTTTTTCAAAAGTGGATCAACATCCTGTCAGATTCACTGGTATTTTATGCAGCTCAGATGTACAGTGGCTCATTTTCATGTGTGCTCTTACTAAGTACAACACTGAATTGAAAAGATGCAGTCATGCAACATTTTGCTCCCTTGATGATAATTTGCGTCAGACTAATTAAATACTCCCCCATCAGTCCTTTGTCCCAGAAGCATAGAGGAGTTTTTATTTGGTGCAGGAAAACAGTAAAATGCATGCTGAAAAATTGATTGAGTGATTTTACATTACAATAGCCCACAGTACAAACCTGTCTGAAAATGAGAATATGTGTTGCAGGTGTTCAGAATTCCATCTTCTCTGAACGGTTTCACCATTCAAGCTCATCCGCCCCCACTTTTCCTCCTCCGCCTTTCTCCTCCACTTCCTCGTCTGTATCCTCACTTTCCTCCCCCTCCAACTCAACTTCACACTCTGTGATGAGGAAATAAATAAAGAAATAAGGAATCTCGTTGGCAGGGTATCGGTTAGTTCTCAGTTCACTGATGCTGTTGAATCGATGGACAGTTACCACGGTAACAGGGAGGCTGGCACCAAAAATATATTCTATACAACATCTTTAATTCCTCCCCCCACATTCAAATTGCCAACTGGTGCACCTTCCCACATTCACCACTGTGAGCTCACTTTCCACTGCAGGCATGTCTGGTGGAAACGTCGCAACTCCAAATAAGGAATCAGTGTTTGTGAAACACTGCAGTACATATAAACATGGCAAACGTGCAGCTTGTGCACAGTGTGGGTGGTGAGCTGGGGTAGGAGAGCTTTCATGTGTCTGTATCCCAGGCTCATATGTGAAGCTGAAAGTTAAGCTCTGTCCCATCACCTGCTGCTGGCACAAAGAGCTCTTTCCTAATCCCTTCAACTGTTACATTGTTCTTATTATGACATAGAACGGTCCCACTGTTGCTTTATCACGCATTCTGAGAGTGTCATGAGTTTGGATTGATCTGAACTTGCTTGTAATGAATTATTATATAGAATAATACTGGGTGTGCAGTGATTACCATCCTGATCAGGTTAGAGCTGGTTCATCCACAGTGTTAATTACAGGCCGACTTGTGATGGGATCACACGTGTTCTGACCCATAAACTCAGTTGTCATTGCTATACCATTTCATGAATATCCATTACTTGTGTGTAGGCATCGTCAAACTCATCCTTCATTTTGACGTCAGCCTCACACTTTCAAGACTGTCTTTAAAAGTTGTGATGCTACCGCACTGACAAAATCTGCCCGAGGACAGATGGACGGACAGACAGACACCCACCAGAATACTCAAACCCTGTGGCAGGTGTGTTCATAACCACATTTGGCCATGATGACTCTCACAAGGTAAAAACAGTACCAGCCCCACTGCCACAGCTGTTCTCCTCTTTCAAACTCAGTCATGTTTTTCAGCTTTGTGCTCTCAAAAGAAGCACATTGCGTTGAAACAGTGAGTTGTTACTCTTAGTGTTTTCCTCAGAGCACTGGAGTGCTGCTTGTTATGTAACGCTGTGAGTGGGAGAGGGAGAGAGAGGAGAGGGAGAGGGGAACTGTGTACAGTGAATACAAGATGGTGTGTGCAACATGGTGGAAATAAAAATCTACTCTTCAAAGTGCATGCTGCTCTCATGTGTATTAAAGCGCACATGCAAAGATGCACGACACACTCACATGTCACATGCTGCTGGCTCTGTGTAAACACTCTCTGATCTTCCTCTCACTGCTGCACAAGCTGATCACATGCAGCCAGATGACTTTGCTTTCTTCTTCCTTGTGAGAGGCATACAGTTGCCCTTCCTCCCTCCTGACAGCTCAGTTCCACAAGCTTCAGCTTTTGCATCAAATGAACACACTTTTTCCTGATGTCTGCCCCACACACAGAAAAAATGATCTCTCCCCTTAGTCTGGTCCAGTGAGGAGAATCTTCCTCTCGCCCAGAGATGCTCGAGCTTCTGTCTTTGCTTTTTGTTTCTAATCCTTGAAGAAGATTAAGCTGTTGCCCTCCCCAGCTTCCTTTATGTTGCTACAACACTGCCATGTTTTTTTGCATGCTGCTTCCAGGAGCATGTCTGCTTGAGTGAGGGGGTGGGGGGATGGGGAGGATATGTATGTGATTCCACATGCGGACCAGTGTGCAAGTGGAGGCAATCTTGGTGGAGCTGTAGTGCAGCTGTACATGTGGTGTTTCCATTTTACCAGCTCTCTTGTTATACTATGTGTTTTGCTTTCCTAAAACTGAAAGGCAGTGTGAGAACAATTTACACCAAAAGTTATATAATAACTGTTTTTAGACCATATCTCCACATTACCATGCTTCTTAACAATGTTCATCCGATCTTTTTCATTGAAGTCACAACATTCATATACTTTGTACCTGTCAGCACAAAGTGCAGCCCCTCAGTCACATTTACCTTCAGTAGGCTCAGTCTGAGCTTTGATCACTCACTGCTGCACAAGCTCACTGGAAATACAGTAGCTGCCTGCCTCACAACATGCTGCATCACATGGTCGGGCTGCACAGCTGAAGCCTTCATCTGAGCGCTTACAGTAATGTGGAGAATGAAGGTGTATAAAGGAACACAGAGTTTGTATTTACATATGTGATGTATTTTATATAAGCACTGGTGTGACGCTGCTTCTCTAGCCCTCAGTCAAGCTGATCTGGTTCTTTTTTAAAAAAATTCTCTGGCACTGTACACTCAGGAACTAGGAAGTGGTGTATGATTTATAAAGGTTAAACAACCAGACTCTCCCAGAAGGCTTGATTTTTAGTATCTAAACAAAAAGAAAACATGTAGAAATGTGAGAATCCTATTCTGACTGTGATTGTCAGAGCACCTGAAGCAGCAAATATAGTATACTGTATGTTATAAAACAGTATAATGAACACTGTTTAAACCGTTAAATCAAAGTATTAAATTAACATGATGTAACATGATCAGCAACTGATATCAAATAAAAATAGCCTGTTAATTGACATAATGGTAACATCATGTTATGGATGGATGCAGTGTGTGATGAATCATCACGTTGGAACACTCCCTCCACAGCAGAGGGGCCAGGCTCAGCAGTGTTCCCTGTCTGCTCCCTCCTTCCCTCTTCACTCTGTAAACTGTCTTTCCATGAGTGTCCTCCCTGCTCAATAATTGAGAGGTGCCTTGGCACTGTGTTTCACTGATTTCTGCTCAGATCATATAAATGAGTAATGCTGTTCAGGATGGATATTCTTGTTGGACATGCTCTGTTTATGATGGTATCTGACCTGCAGGGGAAAAGGCCATCTTACTCATCTCACGCTCATGTCGCACAAGCTAACAGAGAACCCCTCTATGCAAACACTTGGCACTTGTACAACTTTAAACTCAAAACTCACAACTATGTTTGCAATGGCTAGTTTACAATAAAGATTTGTAACAAGACAAGAAAAAACTAACAACTACTTGCAATGCTCTGGCCTGCGAAAGTGTGAAACCTGCATACTTTTTGTGACCAAAAATATGAGTAGTGATAGTGACTTGCTGCAGTTGCACTAACGTTCTTGATGAAACGAGTCCATGGCTGCTTCAGCTGAATGTGCAGGGAACTGATGCCAGTTTATGCCGCGAACTCGGGACACGAGCAGCTGATTTTGCTGGAAGCTGATTGGCCATTTGAAGCAGATGACGTGACTACTGTTCTAAAACCAGCTGCTGTGACTTGACAGTTGAATCGTCAACATGAGAGGTGATGAGACGGGCCAGTTTAAACCGCTGTGACTCCCCCCTGCGACGTCCTAAAACTTGTCTTGTCTCATTGGGAATCTTTGGTAGAAACTGGCCATTTTGGATTGTAATATTCACTACAATTACACTGGTTATTTGGACTGTACAATTTAATAACATGCAACTTGATGCCAGCACATTTGAATATACAGTGCTTCTATGAAACTATACATAACCAGTAACAGCCAGCATATAGTCTCACAGCACATATTTTACTTAATGCTAAAATAGATTGAGGTGAGAAGAACTGACCTTTAATGCAGACAGTTATTTTCACAGATAAGCTGTTGTTGAAACCTGCCTGTTAGAGTGATGATAGAAGCAGGGTTTTTTTTTAACGTCACTTCAAACAGTAACTCAGAGTTTTGAACACCAAAGACTGTAATTCTGACTTTTCAGAGAGATTTAGTGTGGAAGGATTCCACACACTTGGACAGATTAGTGTATTTCAGTTGGCTGCAGTTAGCAAGTCAGTCAAAAATGCACAGTAAGTAGCAATATGCAGCCCCATAGCTAACATCAGAGTTGTCTTCAGGAATTATTGCTTATTATAATACACACATCAAAGCCACTGTCGGCAGGGGATACTTTGATGTACCTCCTTAGTGCTGCATAACACTTTCTAAGTTTTAGGAACATTGAAGAAAGAATAAATAAGACTAGAAGAGCAATGATAGTGGATGTTTTAGGGCATGAAAAGCTGATAGCTGATTAACTGGCTGTTTGAATGATTTCCCCAGGACTGCACAGCCTTAGCCCACATTTTCTAATCCTATTGATGCTGAAATCTGTTTTTCTTCATCAGCTCAGCCCTGCCCCTTACCAGCAAAGCTCAGTTTGTGATTTGCCCATGTTCTGTGAGACATCTATCTGATTTGAACAGTACTGGTATTCCATAACCAATGTGTGATCTTGTTTCCTTTTATTGGTTTCATTTCTTCAGTTAATAATGGTTTCATGTCTTGTATTCAGTGTCCTCAGCATAACTCATAGTTTCATTTCAATCCAGTTCACTTTTTGTCAAAATTTCAAAACTGGCAGGGTTTAAACATGAGGCCAATCCATGTTTGTGACACAATGGCACTAAAAAACAATACTACCTTTTTGAAGCCTAAAATGTTTTTCATTTTCATGGGGACTTTCATGGGGGGATAAAGAAAAGTGATATATTTGGGGTTTTTATGAATCAGCATGTGCATGTGTGTCAGCATCAATGAGGTCAGAGTTACTGCTGGCACTGACATTCCTATTTCTTGCCTATAATACTACAAATTATTTAGTGTCATTAAAATGAAGAAAATGATGAAAGCTGTTCCCACCACAGCCCTGCGGCTCCTTTTACTCTCACATCAGATGGACCGACCAATCAGTAAACAGATTTTAGTCCAAAGGGCGCTTGCTTGCTTTTGCCTCGCTCTAATTATTTCTGAAGTTTATGACTATTATCCAAATATTTGACAAATACACAAAGTCTTTATTTTAATGTTGGACACCATAACCCATTTTGCTTTTATACCACATCTAGCATTAGATGTGAATATATATTTTTTTCTTAATTTTTTCCTTTATTTGATGATATCAAATCATATATTGATAAAAAGAGCTATAGTTAGTGTTTCCTATACATACATAAAGTATGTTTTTCATTGCAGTATAAATTTGTCAAACTGGTGCAGGAATACTGCACTACTGAAGATGTGGAAAATCTGAAGAGCACCATTATTATTTGATGGGGCTGAAAGTGTGTAGTACTCCCAGTGAACACACAGGGTCTAGGAGGTTAAACACCACTGGCTTTTATTGTGATCAGTCTATGAAAGCGTGTTACTGATTCTACCTTTAACATTAGCAAAGACTCCATTTACACCTTGCTTTAAAATACGTCTCATATCCAGATGATCTGGATGTAATTCGGTGTTAAACATGGTGTCATTTACTTTGCATTATTAAGCATCACCAGTGTCCACACCGATCCGATCACTCTGTCCAGCTCAAGTCACATTTAAAAAATAAAAAAAAAAATTAAATAAAAAGATAGGAGAAGAATAGAAGAAGATGGTCACTGTCTGCGGAGCTGCGATTTTGGGTTTGCTTACTTTTTGCAGTGGGGGAGGAGGTCTAAAGAAGACAGTAGAGGAGACTGCTTATTTCAGCTGTGGTCATTGCTTTGTGTGTTTACTGGTGGTCAGTGAGCTGCTACCTTACTGGGTTGGAAGATTCATCCACAATTATATGTTTCTGCTAACATAGTTAGTCCATTGTTTTCCACAGACCAGGGAGCAATTTGCGGTGGCAGTCATCTATGATTGGTGGTTGGGAGTGGGGGTCAAATAATAATTCATATTTGTGTTTTTTGTCATATTACATTGGGGTCATAGATTATAATAATGATATAGACAGAAAAGAATGAATAAAAAATGACAGAAAAACATTATTTTTGATGATTTCATAATGATGGCATAAATGATGCAGATACTCACCTGACCATGCTGTGTGTGGTACAACTATGGCTTAACCTGGATTGAATCCAGTGCCCCTCTGTTTACCTGTTGAGGGTGTTGCCACGGTGTCATCTACCAGAAATTTGATGGCTTATCCTGAGAAACCTCTCCGTCTCTGTTTCTGTATCTCTTTCTCCACCTCCATTTGGTTGAAGCCTGGAAATATTTGAAACTAACATAACTTATAACAGTGGTCAGACTCTTCCTCTGGTTCAGACCAGTCTGCCTGCTCAGGATTAGCACTTCTGATTCACAGAAAATATTTTTCAATACTCATCTGGATTGAAGCAACAAACATTCAGTGTCACAGTAAAAAAGTTCACATTATCAGAAGTTCATTTGATAAACTTTTATTAAGCTACAGATAGGGTAGACCGTTGACCTTGAACTATGCCACCTCATTTTAACTTAATTCTCCTTATCACTGTGTGTCCTATCATTTATGCTAAATTAGAAGGACTCCAATTTCATACACTAACAGTGTTGTGTTTAGAACATGGAATAACGTTTTTCAGTGTTAACTTTGATTTTGGACACAGGTGATCTTAAGATACTAACCATTCATGGATGTGCCAAATATCACGCTTCCATGTGGGATCATGTCCTGACATGGGCTGCCCACACTGCATTATTTACAGCTTTGTGTGTGTGTGTGAGAGAGAGAGAATGATATGCTGCGTTTTTAAATGACGTTAAACGTTAAATGAAACTTAACTTCCTTTTTGATATTGTGACAGCATGTATTAGTCAGTGTGTGAGAAACCCTGTGCTTTTATTTAAGCTGTGGTCATTGCTTTGTGTTTTTAAAAATGGCTACTACCTTGCTGGTTCAGAAGAGTCATCACACAAGTGTGTCACATTGTGTCACAGTGCATCCCTGACCAAGTAAGAGGGGGTTTGTCCGATTTGATCAGAATCTTTCCTCAATGCGTCTTAGCTTCTTTCACACCTGTACTTTCATATGGTTAAGCAGTATCTGATTGCAATCCCATCATCTAAAAACACATTATAATGCCAAATGTAAAAGGGGGTATGACAGTCACGGTATTATGCCATCCTCTTTATACTTGATATTGACTGTATGTACTGTTTTCATCTGATGTTGAAATATTAATCGTGTGTGTTTGTGTAAGTACAGCATCTTTCCCACAGAGGGCTACAGTTGTTTATGTTTTCCCTTACTGAGAAATGATTCTGACTCTGGCTCTGGCTCTTACCTGCTTCAAAAATTCAAAGACATGATCAGACATGCTGCTTTCCTCTGTGGACAGTGTTAGCCACAGTGTGCGTGGCTTCTCATCATGGGCAGTGTGTGAAGAAGAGCACAGGAACTTCATGACCTCATTTGTAATGGAACCATTACAGTGCTTGAATGCAGATGATGTTGAACCATCCCTTCATGTTCACACAGTTCCCAACAGTTTCTGTTCCATCATGGCTTTGCTTGATGGCTTCACTCATTTGAGAGTGTTGTCATGTGTTTCCATTATTCATTATTTGGGATGATAGGGACTCTATATAATACCTAAATGAAATTAATTGTTAAATTATTTCACAAATTTTAAGTTGCTGAAGACACTAGTGGGCCGATATGGGTTTTTCAGTGGCTGATGCTGAGAGAAGTGTGGATATACACTGCTCAAAAACATGAAAGGAACACTTCATACACATCATATTATAGTATCAAGTCAATTAAAAATTCTGCGATATTGATCTGTAGTAGCAGAGGGTACTTTTATTAGTTTCACCTGATTTGGTGTAATGAAATTAACAACAGAATGGCACATCAATACTTGCCATTGCCAGAAGGTTTGCTGTGTCTCCCAGCATAGTCTCATGAGCAGGGAGGAGATCCAGGAGACACGCAGCTACTCTAGGAGAGCTGGACAGGGCCGTAGAAGATCAGAAAGCTTAACCCAATAGCAGGACCAGTATCCTTTGTGCAAGGAGGAATAGGATGAGCACCGACAGAAATGACATCATTCAAAATGACATCCAGCAGGCCACTGGTGTGAATGTCTCTGACCAAACAATCGGAAACAGATTTCATATGGGTGGCCTGAGGGCCCCACGTCCTCTTGTGGGCCCTGTGCTGACCCTGGGCACCATGAAGCTCAATTGGCCATTGAATACCATAATTGGCAGGTCTGCCACTGGTGCCTTGTGCTTTTCACAGATGAGATCAGGTTAACCCTGAGCACATATAACTGACGTGAGAGGGAGGGCTCACCTGACCTAAATCCAATAGAATACCTCTGGGACATTATGTTTCAGTCCATCTGACGCCTCCAGGTTGCACCTCAGACTGTCCGGGAGCTCAGTAATGTCCTGGTCTGGATCTGGGAGGACATACCCCAGGACACCATCCGTGATCTCATTAGGAGCATGCCCCGACATTGTCATGCAGGCATACGTAGGATACGTGGGGGCCATACAAACTACTGAGTTTCCATTTTGAGGTGCTGCAATGAAAATTCACCAAAATGGACCAGATTGATTGACAGACAGATTGATAATTTTCATTTTCATCAAACAATGTGCCATCCTTTTGTTTCTAACACATTACCTAGACAATATCAGTATAGATATCCAGCAGGATTTTCCCCATTGAGATCTAAGGTGTTTTCAAAGTGTTCCTTTGATTTTTTGAGCAGTGTATAATGCCAATATTTGCATCTGATAAAATACAATTTAATAATAACAAATGAAGTGAATAAAGAGAAAGTGACACAAGCAACGCCGAATGTAGCGCTGAGATTACCAAATATAAAATTTTTTTTAGTATATCTGCCTCGTGAGTGCAGACATTAGCCAATGACAGTTCTCAAAATGCCAAAATATAGTCCCCAATTAGACCACAAGATGACATTACCAATTAAATTACACTTGGGCCCAGGTAGTAAGTGTATGTGTAGTAATGTAGGTGTTGCAGTGGATAAAAAAGTTTCACTGCACAAACTGGCAGAAGAAAAGAAAACTTTTGTTGGCAAGTGTTGTGTTGGAGCTTGGAGATTGGATTAATATGGGCGCTGGCAGAAAACATTGAACATCCAGTTAGCTGTCATCCACCTACTCACACAGCATTAGGTTATGCTTCTTTTTTGCCAGACAAATAACATTTGGCAGAAAGTACAGCAGCTGTAGTAACACAACCTTATTCAAATTTACCGTTTCCAGTTTACTCTATGATTTGTGCCTGTAGGATAACATATTCCTCCACACTTTACTCACAGCCACCAGTTTAAATGATCACATGCTTGATCATTTAACTGTTTTTGTGCCATGGTCTGTGTGTCACCGTGAAAAGCGTCCGTGCTGCAGCAGAATGTGTCCAGCCCGTGGTTCCCTCTTGGCTGAGCTGCCCTACAGCGGGGCGGGATGTGGGAGGGAACTGGTTTGCCGCAGTTGCCGATGCAGCGGTGGGGAAGCAATTCACTGCTGTCCCACCACACTGACAGTGCTTGCACACACACACACACACACACACACACACACACAATGAGCATTTAGTCTGAGAGCTGCTGCTGCTGGAGAGCAGGGAGTAGTTTGAAGAGAGCACTTCCCAGAAAGGGAGAAAGCAGGTTGAATCTCCAAACACACATACACAATCACACACACACACACACACACACACACACACACACACACACACAAACACAGACACACACACACACACACACACACACACACACACACATATCCAGTCAAACACAGCTTGATACAGAGACATGCAGGAGGAAAAGGAAAAGAGTGTGGAGGTAAGGAAAAGACTTTAAGGCCATTCTTAGCCCAGTACTTACAAGTGATACGTGAGTGAGAAGGGGAAACTACTTGTGTGTATGTGAGTGCATGTGTGAGTGCATGTGTGTGTGCATGTGTGTGTGCACTCACTGCCAGCTCACCCTGCAGTCTTGGTTGGTGAGGAGGTGGAACTAGCAGAAAACTGCAGCAGAAGCTTGTCACTGGAATCTTACCCGGTTCAGCTCTATACAGGCTACAGAGCTCAGCCACTGAATCATTCATATATGTAAATGTCAGTGGGGAGGGTCTGTACATGAGAGTGAAGTCAAAGCTTTCTGCTGAAAACATCCACAACAGCTGATGTGGTAAGGAAGGATGCATAGCTGACTGGCAGGAAATGTACAAACTGCAATTTAGATACTATATTAATTGCCATTCATGATGTAAACCTACAGAATGTGATGGTTACAGCTTCACAAATGCATGTACCTGCTTTCCTTCAGTTTTTGCTGCTGTGAATCAAATCCTTTGAGTTTTGGATTATGTTTTGAGACAGCACATACATAATAATGGTTAGATGTAATGTCTGAGTCAACCTGCCCATGGACTGCATATAGAAAGTAGCGAGCAGCTGACTCTGGTATGAAGCATCTCTTCTCTTATGAAGAGATTCGTGTTTTCTGTACATTATGTTAGTAACAAATAAAGGTAATAAAACTAAACTGGAACTATATGTGGATAACATTCTTAAAAAGTAAAAAATATTGGTTTATTACTGCTTGGATCTCATTCAATCTGTGAATCAATCTGGAAAAGTAATTATCTGAACTTTTTTGAAAACATCCCTCATGCATCATTTACCGATTGATTTCATGCTTCTGTTTCAACCTGCTGCACTAACATGTACCCTGGAGATGACCAAAAATAAAAAAAATAGAGATTATCTTAAAACTATCTAATTATTATCTGATTATCTCAAATTGCCAAAATATCAGCCAGTTATCAATAAAATTCCATAAGATTCATAAGACATAAGAATCCATAATCTGCATGAACAGTTGCAACCTGTCTGATTGAATGCCAGCAATGACTTTGATATGTACAATGATATCAGGTCGAAGATTCTGAAGATTAGTTGCAATTTGTTGGAGTAAAATTTTTGCATTGTAGTTGTAATTCACAGAGCCCCTAAAAGAAAATAGAATTTTAAAAAAGTTTGTTTTCTACCCAGAATTTTTTTCACTCCATGTCCCAAAGGAGCTCCGTATAATTCAGAGTTCCATGTGGATCTTTTCTTATGTTTAATCTCCTAATGTGGGATTAATACATGCAACTTCTTCCATATGATGCAGATCATCATTAAAAACTTCATTTCATTTCACTTTCATTTTTCATCATTTTATCATATTTTCAAGCAGCATACCATTGTTCTGTACCTTCTGTTGCAGCCACAGTGTTGTGATCTGACACTGGCAGGAGGATTAGGATGCAGTGTGTGTGTTTTACACTGCTGATAATCTCCTGAAACTGAAGGAGCAGTAGCAGGTTTTGTTGTTCATCACCTGGCCATTGTGCTGCTCCCGCCTTTTACCCTAGAAGCATTCTTTTTGTCCAAAAACAATTAATACGCAGTGGTTATATAACAAAACACTGGTGAGGGAATCCTGCCTGGATCTGCCTAATTTGTGCTGTGGAACTGTTTGTGCTAACAAGTGGAAAAGTATGTTGACTCACTTGTTTTTGTCCCAACTTGGCCTCCCTTTGTGAGAGCCAGTGAAGTAGCCTCTAACCTATTGGGGCATGCTATCTGTCTCTGTCCTTCTCCCTGGCTGCCTCTTTGTCTTCTCTCTTTTCCCTTGTCTCTCTGGCTCTTCCTTTCTCTGGTCAGAATGGCAGCATTGTTCAGAGTGGGAAAGCCCCCTTGGTTTGCTGGACTGGATTTAGAGAAATTTAAGAGGTAGAAATGTGGGAGAAAGAGATAGGTAAGAGGAGTTCCCTGAAGGGACTGAAAAAAACTGTCATTGTCTTTCACTGATTTAGCTCAATGAGGATTATTCATTTGGTATTTTTCCCTTCAAATTAAAGATTACCTTCAGTCACACGAACTAATTCCAAATGGCACCATCCACCCTCTGACTGCCAATATGAGAAAACCTTACAAACTTCTGAATAATTCATCTGGTGGTTAATGTAGGCACACAGACAACATGTGTTTCATAACGCGTGTAACCACAACCACTTGAATGGATGTACAGTATTTGTGATGGGATCACTCAACTTGTGAAGTTGTTGTGTGTAACAATCTTCCACCAGTCACAGTGAATTCCCTTCTGTGGACATCATGGTACTTGTTGCTGTGGTGGTGGAGGTTTCTCTGTGATTAATGAATCCTCACTGACCTCAGTCACTGTTGATTACTGTACAGTGGGCTGTGATTGAGTGTTTGAGTCACTGGCTTTTTCAGGTCCATGCCTGCACAGTGTAATATTCTCAGGGTTACAGTTCCATCTAGTGGTTCTTTTCAAATAACACTGTACTGAAAACTGGATTTATATTGTTGAGTGCACACAAGGTGTCTGCATTGACTTGTACTGTAGCTATGCTGCTGATGTGTTATGCAGTATTGCCCAGTGACTCGACTGACTTGTATAGATCTCATCCTCTGCAGCTCTCTTGCAGGCTGAGCTGACTCATAAACGGCTGTGTAAAAGAGACAGTGGAAGACAGACAGACGAGTCTTAGCAGGGTTACATACTGCTTCATGTATTGACTCAGCATGAGACACAGTACTGTATGTTGGCTGCATGGAATGTCTTCAGTTTTGGTATCTGGTATGAGTGGTCTCTCATGCAGCAGACAGTAAAGCAGAAGTCAAAACTACAGTGTCAGGTACTGCATATCCATAAGCTTTGATCATTTTCTCTATATCCAGTCTCACATGGGTGTAAAATGAATGGAAACCAGTGGGCGCTGGAATAGTGGCAGACAAAAAATTCACGGAGGTTTTATAGCCAGATTTGCTAATTTGGACAAACTTTGAATGAAAACCCAAAGATTTTGTCTTGAAAAGAAATTTGTATTTGCACAGGTGTTTGCAAGAATTTGCTCTTATTCAGTCACACTTGATGGACAGGTTCTGTTCAGCAACTGTTTTCCCTCAGAAATATGTATAAGTAAGTATAAATATTTATACCTGACAAAAGTTGGTCAGAAACACTTATTATCTCACACCCATGCAGACATACTGTACAGTATACCAGAAGTCACTTTGTAGTGGAGTTGTTAGTATAAGTTTTAACATTCTGACAAAGAGACGAATTTAGGCCCAGCAGAGTGTAACAGTTTCAGATATTAACCTACTGTTTTGTGTTATTTTCATTCTAACAGACATTGACATTGAAACTATGAAGAAGAACATCATTTGAGCTTGTAGCAATTACAGATGTGAGGATTTCCAAGTTTATTTCAGAAGAGCAATAAAGTTTATTATTAGACATATCTTTGAATGAAGTATCATTATTGTCTTTATTGTGGACATGCCTAAAACAATTTCAAGATAAATCTAAAGGCTGGTAGCTGAATACAGCCAATGAATAATTGTGTGATTTATGATGTATTATTATTTGATTAATGGTTATCATAACTGATGACTCGTCAATCGTCAAAATAGTCACTAGTTGCAGCCCTATTGAACAGAATATGATTTCCAAAAGTACAGTTCACATTCAGAATATAGCCAGAGCACATCCAATGGTTAATCCCATCCAAATCATCATACTGGCTTTGTCATAGTCAAACAGAGAGATTTTTGCTGTAAACAAAGGCAGGACTTTTGCATTTGTTGGGTACTATTTTCATTTGAGGATTAATACAATTTTGGTGCTCTATCTGCAGCCACAGGACAGAGTATGGGGGATGGAGTCATGTGATGCAGTGCAACAGCATGGCTCATGATGTGTTTGTCCTGAAACTCTGTGACACAGAGGAGTGAAATCTACTCCATCAGGCTTTGGATGTGACTTAGTATGATGTACTAGGATGTTTGTTTTTTTAAATTTGGGTCTAAATAGAACATCAAGACTGAGAGGTCCTGCTTGGTTGACCTGCTTTAGTCCTTTAGAACTGCTGGAACAGCAGCTAAATACCTAAATTACTGTGCATTCTTGTATGATACATTGTATGAAATGTATTAAAATCTGCATTTATTTCTAAATGGAGATTACCCCAAACTGAGAATAAGTTACATTTCCACAGACAAGGGGGTGATTAGGGTGATCCAGACACAGGGGAAAGAGAGGGGGAAGAGAGCTGGATGGCGATAATAGGCATGGCTAACAGAGAGAGAGAGAGAGAGAGGGAGCGGGAGCAGGAAGAAGAGTGTATGGTGTGTGTGTGTGTGTGTGTGTTTATGTGAGAGAGGAAAAGCCCCCATGCAAAGCCCCGCTCTCATGAAGCCTCCCTCCAGCCTCCGTGTTTAGTCCCACTGGAGCTCATAACTGGTCTTAGCTCGGTGAAGCTCGGTGCTATAGCAGAGCACGTGCGGCTGCTCAGGAATGTCTCCCATAGTGAAGAGCCCAGAGTGCACCCCGGTGATGTGCCACTGCAAAGTTGCCTGCACCAACAACACTCTGTCACTGATGTTTGGATGCAAGGTAGGTTGCAGACCACTTTCATTGATTTAAAACAGCGTTGTGATGTTGGTAGTTGTTCATTTTGAGTTGCAGTAAAAAGAGGCTGGCTTGTCAGCATTATCCTGTGGTGCCATCTGTGTACATGTGTGACATACTGTACCTGATGGAAGTGAGCATTGGGTAAGGATGACACTGTCAGTTGTGTTCTCTAATTAGTGAGAAAGCTATTTTAATCCTTTCAGTTTTGTCTTACTGTGTGCAAACCTTGAAGCTGTATTAATGCTTACTGAGGCTTAATGAGGGCATATTTACAACTGCTCTAATGTTTCTGCATCCTTGTACTGTCATGCTTCATTTATCATGAGAGGTGAGATCATGAGAGTGAGAGGTCAGAGTGAATATTGCATGATTTTATGTTCTTCAGCGATGTACAGTATGTAATGTTATCGTTTAAGATTCTGCACCTAAATTCACTGAAAAGCAAATAAATGACAAAACACAAATAAGATTATTTGAAAAAAAATCTGGGGACAAATGACATGGTGAGCCTAGACAAGACAAGACAGTGAGTAAAAATAAAAATAATACTTTTTTGGTGTATATTGCTGATATTGGTGATCATATATTTGTATGTATAATTTGTTTTCGTTGAGGCACCGAAGTGATTTGTTTAAGAACACAGCCTTATACATTTGTGATGCCAGTACAGAATATTTTCATTTGAAAATTTTCAGTTTCAATTTCAGTTTCAATTTCAGTTGAAAAATTCACTCTATCAGATCCAAAGCAGCGAATTCTGCGTAAAACTCAATACTCAAAGTTCCCAAGCTGTGTAAGTGCATGTTTTGACCATGAATCAGATTGGATAGTGACTATCCAATCTATAGTGACTACTGGATAGTGACTATCCAATCTAGTAGATTTTCAAGATGGAGGATAGCATGCGATTTGCAACCCAGGTGGGTTTAATATCTGATGATGCTGTAATGCTGAAAATAATGGTAAACATTTTACTTGCTGCAACATTTTACGCATGCAAACCCACTAGAACAGCCTACACTGTTGACCTTGAAAATGTAACACAGCTTTTAGGACATGCAGCAGAGAGAAAGGCAACAGAACTATTTGCTCGCTGACTGGACAGTTTGGATTTTTATTGTCCAATCAGTTTCAGGTGTAAAGACCCTGTAATGGCATGCCCTCCAAATCATATCTATACACCCTCACAAAGGCAGCATCTCGTCCCATTGGCCGACACTACCGAGGTGTACAGATATAACAGAATCCACAATAACTTCAACCTCCCAAAACAACATCAATAAAAATTATTACAAATGTTATCTGAGCTGTTTGGTCTGCAGTTATATAAGACTGGATATAATCTTATCACTGTAGCACAAGTTCAGCTCTCACTGAGTACGTTTACATGACACTTTATAAGTCAGACTATTTTGCTTTAAGCTTAACTAAAACAAGACTTCATTATCAGAACCCAGTTGACTTTCTGGAAGTCAAATAAAATGTGCAACAGAAGAAGAAGCTGGTCTGTCAGTTAGCACCATAAGTATGAAAGTCATCTGAATACAAAGGAGAGCGTACAGCACATAGGAAATGTACAGAGCTGTGAAGTCCTCCATGTCAGAAATGTGTATGTTTGACTGTAAAAGCAAGAAAAGCAGAGGGCAGGTGCTCTTTCATTTTCCCATAGTTCAGATCTCCCTGTCTGTAGGAATTACGACTTCAGCAGAGTGGGGGGAAGAGAGCCCTACTGTAGGTATATAAAGCTGCAGAAAGAGGTCAGTGCACACAACCGCTAGGAGATTCCACACTAAATCTGCAGCGAGGCTCAGAATCTGCCCCCAGCCATGCCACCCCACATTTCCATCTCATCATGGTTTTTGCGGTTAGGGCCATAGTTAATGTCAGAGAGGAGGGATTCTCTGTTGGTGGAGCGTGGCGTCGTCGCACGTGAACGGTTAGGCCCTGCACACAACACAGCACGGCCAGCCTGCAGCTACAGCATAATATAAACCCTCGCACTGAGAGGCATCACACTACAGGAGGAGGATTTGCAGCGCTTAACACAGAAAGTGCAATTATTGTTTCCATCTATCACTAACATCTGCAAATATACCAAAGCAATGATGATGGTGGTTAACTTTTGAATTCACTTTTTTCCTGAAAAAAACCAACATGAGATTTCCTCCAGCAGTGTTTTTTATCCATATACCATACAGAATACTGTATACAACCCCCTCTCTTTTTCTCATCTTCTCTTCTCCCAACCTGTCCAGGCAGATGGCCCCTCACTCTGGGTCTGGTTCTGCTCAAGGTTTCTTAAAAGGAAGTTTTTCCTCTCCACTGTTGTCAAATAAATCTTTTAGCAAATAGTAACATATATGTATATATGTTACAGGAAAGATGGGCAGCTTTGCACAAGAAGCTCAAAGCCAATTTTTGATGCTTATTTTAGGCATTATCCATCCCATTCTTCAGGATGTCTCAGGAATTCCTTCTGGAAATTTCTTCTAATTTGAACTTTGAACTTTGAGTGGCTGGCTGATGGATACACTCCCTATTCAAACATTCACTTTTTTAATGCACATACTATTTTTTCAAAAACGATTGGGACTGGAGATGATAGATTTGACATTAATTGTGATGTCTCTGTGATGGCCATGATAATGATAAATCTCATTATGGCACTCTCCCTGCTTCTGCTTAGTTTCACAAGCACATATTCTCAGCCTTCATCCAGTGGTCATGTGCTCCTCCTCTCCCTGGATCTCTCTTTCTCTGTCCCTGTAGAATTAGTCATTCACAACACATTGAAGTGTACATCACTTGGCAAAGGCGTGCTCATCATGCCTCAGTAGCATGACTTAGTTTTAGTGCTATGTACAGCACTGCAAAAGTAGCTTGGTCGATCCAGTATGACCCTCTTGCTGTGTGATGCACACGTATTTATACAGTAATTTTAGGTTTAGAAAGAGTAAAACAACCTAAAGTTTGACATGTGCTGCCTTTGTTAACCGTGTTAAACGTGTGCTGTTTGGAGACTGGTGGGATCCAAACTTACATCTAGACCGAAAAAGGTCTATTCGTATGGACTGTAACAGAACTCACTTCAGCTACTCAGCACATTTTGAGATTTACATCAAATTACCATTTCACCCTTTGACCCAAATTTAATATTTCACAAAGTGAAAAGACAAATTTTTTAGAAGTCTTTGCAAATTTGTGTAAAATTAAAAACTTATTTATCACATAAAGTAGACCTTTTTCTGTGATACTCCAAACTGTCGTCAGATTCATCTCCTCTAAATATTCTTGAGATGTGAAGAATTTGAGTTGTAGTCCATGTGTGGAAGATTGAATTGATTGGACATAGTTTAGAAAAGTATACACCGGGGGGTCATGTAATGTACCCACCAGAGCAGATGTAGAAAGGGTGCTTCTCCCTTTGATAGCAGCAACTTAGAATACCAGTGAAAAGCCACTCAATGAGAATAATATACCCATAATTTCACAAGTCAACTTATATATGCATCTGGGATCATTGAATGTTTTTTTGTAACCTACTGTACATTGAAAGGGTCTGCACTTAATTTCATTGTATGTGTACAATGACAATAAAGTAATTCTATTCTATTCTGTAGTATTTGCCCCAACCAGCCTGACGGTCAAAAATAATGGTAAGCTTGACATTACGCCTACAAACTCTCAATGCCACATACCAGAACTTTCAAGGTCACATCTCATATTTGAAAAACACGTGTAAGGAGCTAGTTTTGTTTCTGTGAAATGCACAATTTGAAAAGCTACTTCTTTAGTTTTATTTTTTTTAAATATCAGGTAACACTACACCTCTTTCGACTGTCTTTTGGTCTGTGGTCTGTATGACTGTATCCTTCTTGGTGAAGTTTATATCACTTTATCTCTTTTTTATGTCTTCTTCTATTATTGTTGTTGATACATCAGTGACATCATCATGCTGTATAGTTTTGCCATGCGGCTGTTATTGTCAGTACACCACAGCCTAATGTTTGTGAAAGCAACTTTGAAAGTTTATTTATGAAGGACAATGGATCTTGAAGCTGACATAAACATCGTTCTTTCATGCAGAGAGGGACTGAGCTGAAGCTCATGTTCATGATGATCAAAACCACAGGATCAGACAAAATCCTCAAATCCACACTTGTCTACATGTGGTAATTGTGTGTGTGTGAGTGTGCATCCTCACTGGTAGCAGTTGCTAGGTTACAGCTGTAAAAGGTAAAGGGGTCCTCTCATTAATATGGCCACAGTGCTGTACCAGAGGATGCTGGTACTCATTAGAGGGCCTGACAGCCAGAATGCATGGATCAGACCCACTGCACTATTTTCTGTATGAGATAACATATATGGTGAAGTGGGACTCAAAATGGACTGATGTTGCAACTGACACAAGCCATTACTATTCGTAATTTATTATTATTAGTAGTAGTAGTAGTAGTAGTAATAGTAGTAGTAGTAGTAGTAGTAGCATATAAAGTATTACCAGTAAAGTGTTCAGTAAAGTGTACATTGGCATATACAATTGTTCCTGGACTTTCTCACCACCACCATCCCCTACACTTTCTCCTCTCTTCTCTCTACCCCTCCCCCTTCTTTCTTCAGTCTCTCTTTCAACCCAACCAGTCGAGGCAGATGGTCACCCAACTCTGAGTCTGTTTCTGCTCGAGGTTTCTGTCTGTTTAAAAGGAAGTTTTTCTTCTCCACTGTCACCAAGTGTTTGCTCATTGTAGGAACTGTTTGGTTTGTCAGGTCTTGACCTCACTGTGTAAAGTGCCTTGAGTGATTTGTTGTGAATTGCTGCTATATTAATAAAACTAGATTAGATTTGGATTACAAAATGCATCATATCCCTTGAACTGCTGACTGTGCAAGAGATTACATGGTATGCTTGTAGTTTCTATGTTTAGATCCTCTCCTCTCTCCCATTAAATTTGCTGTGGTAAGCCAAACAGCAGTGGAAGCTGCAGACACCTGCCTTCTTCCCCTTGTAGCAAACAGCCAGTAGAGACGACATCTGTGTTTGGGATCTGCCTCTATACAGGCCTGAAGCAGGCACACACTGCCCCTGGCCTCCTCCTGTCCTCGCCTCTGGGAGTACAGCTCAGAACAACTGAGTACATAATGTACTCTGTGTGTTAGCCATGCTATGTTCCATTAGTTATCAGGCAGTAACTGTGGGGCGGGTTGCTGTGAGAACCCCCAGAGGATGAATCTTCATGACTTTGGTGATTCCCAGAAAGATTCATCAAGCCTTTCACTGACGGTTGTAATGTACATGAACGCAAATATGCAAGTCAACACTGCGTTTCACCTGGCAGCTTCATCAGGCTTGCTTGTTGTTGTTGCCCTTTGTTTGTAGCCTGTGATCATTCATGTGCCACATTGAGTTATATTTCTAAAATATCAGTTATTATATACCAATTGATATTAATAAACAGGAAAAAATAGATTGTTACCATTCTAGTAATATCTACATACATTGGATACAATGCAGGAATTGCTCTCCTAAACTGAGTGATCAGTGGGGACAGAGAATAGAGTGCAAGTCATTTTGACAGGCTCGTCAGTGTTTACAGTGTGTAGCCAATACCTCCCTATGCAGTACATGTTCCATGATGTCGTCTGCTCCTGAATAAAGTTCCAAACCCACGCATCTGAGAGTGGAATCTTACCCATGTTTTAAGCAAATGGCATTGTCTGGCAATTTGTAATAGCTGATTTATTGAGGTATTGTACGTTCAAAGCGGTGTTTGCATTGTACAAGTACATGTACAAGGCCACATAGTTGTGCATTTTATTATTGATCTTGTACTTTGAAACTGTGTGGGGATGGTAGTGTTTAAAGAGTTTGAATCATGTGTGCAATGACTACATTTTTCCTTCCATTTATTTCCTGAGTCAAATACTTTAATGGTCTCTGTGCATGTAGGCATTTTAGTCTTGTCTTGTTTTGTCAGTATTAATTCATATTGCATGTTGATATAGTCACAGTGTTTAATGACGTTTGCTCCATCTTTTCATGCTCTCATCTTAGTCATGAAGAAAAGGCAGTAGACATGACATCAGTACCAGCTATGTGAAATGTTCATATGCAGACTTTCTATTTGAAATGTTTATTGAATTGATCCATTTGTCAATAATTCCATTGCATTTTACATATCTGCTAAATAGAATGGAGGTGTGTTAGAAAATATATACTTGATGAAGAAGTCAATGGCTCTTCCTGGTAAATTAATGAGACTCATAAATCGTAAGAAGCATGTTAGAAATTTCAAAAAGTTGAACTGGGCAAGATATCCATTTCCAACATAATGACCTGTCCAATGTGTTGTCTCTTTTGTTCATAAATTGCACAGTTGGAGTACATGGTAGCAATTCATAGAATTTCATTATGCTATCTGCATCACACTTGGGTTCTTTAATAGCCCTCTTTGTGCACAACTGATCTTATATTGTTGAGTATGCATCACTGCCACAGAACCAAAGCCAAGGAAAGCACTCTCTGCTACACCGTCTCTGCTAAACTGGCAATCATTAGGTTAACAGCCAGAGGGGATAGAGAGAGTTTTATAGATTGAAGAAAAGGCATGTCTTTCCTGTTGTATCCAAACCCTGAATTTTCAGGCTAAAGCAACACATCTCCTACAAGTAATAACACAGTGCATTGAAAAACTTCAATGCAGCTTGAATAAATTCAGCAGCTTGAATAAAACTCCTACCTGTGATGTTGAGCCAGTGTGCACGGCATACATACAGCCTCACACACTTTGGTTGCCTTCAATCATCTTGACAGAGACTGAATCAGAGTGTCAACACTCCCAATGTTATAGTGAGAATTCCTGTGTTTTTACATGGAAAAGTAAATGGAATAAGAAGTTGTGACATCTGAGATTTGGCAGTTGGCATCTCCTGTGTGTGTGAGAGTGGGAGTAACTGCAAGAGAGGGAGAGAGACAATGTGTGTATGTACTGTATAAATAAACACAGTCAGTTGTGACCTGATCCTAATCTTAGTCAAAAGAATACACAAACACAACGTGTTTAAGATAAAAACACACACACACACACACACAATCCTAATTTTTCCTGTCTTTATTGAACACACCCATCAAACATTCACAGTGCTGGCTAGCTGATGTGTCACTAGCCAGAGCTGCTTCCTCCTAACATTAGATTACAGTCTCCTTACATGGCTGTCTTTAGGTGTCATCAAAAATAACTGTCAGATTGATTTGCATCAGAGAGACGCAGCTACGATATAATCTCTCTGCTTGAGGATCATTTCTGCAAGTGCGATGTGTTCATGAATTACTGTTCAGTCATCCTCATTTTGTTGGATCATTTTGTCAAAGGCTGCCTTATAACCAGATTCTATCTCCAAATTTAAGGTTGTGACTCTCTCACTTAAGCTTAATAATCCTCTCCTTTAGTTTCAGTTTTAAATGAAGATGTGGGTACTTATTTTCCTCCTCTCGAGAAATAGTAAAACCGATGCTCACTCCATGTCACAGATCTTCTAGTCTACAAATTTATTTCACTTAAGAAGGTGACTATGTCATGGGATGAAATAATAATTGGTTCTCTGTCTCATCTGCTTGTGTGTGTGTGGTTTCCTAAACCAGTCTGTCCTGCATGTACTGATACTGATATCTGTTAATACACTTACAGTGCTGTGTGTCCCAGAGCTCTGCAGCCTCCTGCTGGTGGGTTTGAGTCTAGATGCCTGTGCTAGTTGTATGCTTCGGGGGTCTTTGGTGTGACTTTATCATTTGACACCTGCTCTGTTTGCTGTCAGTGGTCACATATGGTCCTGTCGCTCTCTCAGAACAGGCCACCAGCAGTGCAAGGGTCACCCCACAATGGCCAGCCCCCTACCTGCATGAACCCTACCTTGATGAACGTTCCCTGGGTGAGAACGGGGAGGAAGGGGGTAGTTTTCTTTTCCCCCCACCCCCCGACGTTTGCTTTTGTTTCAGTATTTACTCACATCTTATGTGATATGATATGTGCAAACATAAGATGAATTTAATCATGTTGATATACTGTAATGGGAAAATACTGTGCCACCTCACAGTCCATTTTCATGACCATCTTCATAATTACCATAATTACAGTGTATCATTTTTCATGCCAACTCTGGGTTTGCATGTGAACCAAGTATCATATCATTTTGTCTCATCTGAATTTGATGGTAAGAAGCAGGCATTTGTCAATTTGTTAAGCATATTCAAGAAGACACTTCAAAACTACTGCTGGATCTTTTGGGATAGGTCAGAAACTCACCTTTAACATATTTTACAAAACACCCATACCATGGAAGAATGGAAGACCTAGAAAATGTAAGAAGATGGAACTCTTACTTAAGAAATACTGTCATACCTTTACGAACTTAAATTTCCTCCTGTTAGCTTTAAAATGAAAATAATAGTAATAGTCATAATAGTTTGTTAACCTTATACGAAATGTATCTTAACCAAAATGTGATGTATTAGTACTACATCAGGATTATGAGGGACAAAAATGGCATAAGTATGAATAAATAAATGAATAAATCTGGCAATGTAAAATGCTATTTCTTTATTTGTTTTTAATCTATTCATTCATTTATTATTTCTGTCTTTCTTTCTTTATTAATTTATACATACATACATACTTACATGTCATTGTTTGTCCCTCATACAGGATAACCATGAAATCTGAATCAGAACTTTGTAAAGCTTATGATGGAGTTGAATGGTTTTTTTCCCCAATGTGTCAAAATGTTATCTTACTCCATGTTCATTCTGACACACAGTTTGTGGTGATGTTGTATTGGATTGCACTACATCTAAATGTAGGGTGTAACAAAAATGCTTGCCAGTCGGATGTGAGACACAATGCGGATATAAGATGAAAGCGAGTTTGTCACAGGGTGCAGGAGTTGTTACCTTGGAATTTATTGTCTCTGAGAAATCGCAATTTTTGTGAAGTAGGTATTTTGTTGCAAAAATATGTATCTATCTAAGAACCTAGTTAGTAACTGTAGAATACAATAAAATAAAATGATCTATGTTTTAGACCCTGCTTGTGTTTAATTAGTATTCTGTATGCATAAATTAAGGTATGCAGTATCTGAAACCTGGTAGTTTTCTAGGTGCTTCATAGTTTTGCCGTTTTGACATTAAATTTACAGAATACTGTCATCTTTGACAATCGAAGAACACCGTTCTTTTCACATTCAAAATATCTCAGCATTGTGCATCACGTGCACCAGCCTTGTTAAAACCATGCCACTGTGATACAACACAAACCTAGACTCATACTTTTTTAAATCCACATTTACATCTCATCACTTGTCTTTGTCCATATTTTTTCTGTCTCTTTCATGTCTGCCCTTTTCTCCTTGTCCCTTTCCACACTCAGCAGTACCACTACCAAGAAGACGACTCACCTCCCCTGGACCAGGGGTTCCCACGGCTCGCCAACGGAGTGCGCTCGCCTGAGCTTGTACACGTGTCCGAGAAGAACCTGTCTGAAATTGAGAATGTGCACGGCTACGTGTCCCACTCCCACATCTCTCCTCTCAAGGTCAGCAGCAATAACAATAACCCTCTTTTTTCCATCATAGAATCCCTGACCCTTCAATTCTCATCACCATGAATGTCTGCCAACATGGTCTCTCCCTTCTCTGTCTTTTTAGCTTATATGTGGCAACATACTGTTCAGTGTTTTTTATAGAACATTTCATTTAAATTCATATAACTTCTTGTGTAAGTAAAGTGCGGAACAACCTGTAGTGTTTGTAACATGACTGTTGATGGTGATGAGAAGAGCCAGGAGGAAATACACACCCAGAT
This sequence comes from Psettodes erumei, assembly GCA_016785225.1. NCBI lineage: Eukaryota > Metazoa > Chordata > Actinopteri > Pleuronectiformes > Psettodidae > Psettodes > Psettodes erumei. The sequence continues at coordinate 290,711 of JAFBJZ010000886.1, forward strand.
CTATTATTTAATGCATATATTTTAATTTCCTATCTGCTAAGCAGACAGTAGACTGGTGGAACTGGGGAGAGAGTTGTGATGAAATATGTGTATTTTGCACAGGTGAAAAAGTTTCCACCTTGTTTTCCTTTTCCCTTCCTTTTCCTGATCCACAGCTCTACTTGCTGGTAGTCATCTCTCTGTCAGTTTATAGTTTTATGTCCTTCCTTGTCTCTGCATTCACCATTCCTTGCACATCTTTTCCCTGTGCATTGTCTGGATTGATGAAGTGCCAGTGTCTGTGCCCTGACCTGGATTCTGACCTCTGACATCCCAGGAGCTTGTTTTCACAGTGTGAAGTTGTGCTAAAGATGAGAGCTGCTTCAGCCAGCAGACAGTTTGGTGGTTGGTTGGGTTTATGTCCCAGGTTGAACCAGCAGAGGGCAGTACTGGAAGTCAAAGGAAGTTGTATTGTGTCTGCAGTTTATTTTGGGCATGCTTTGAAATCCTCTGCAAACCAGGATTCAGTGGATTGAAAATGAATGACTGATTTCACTTTAGATTTCAGAGTTGTTTACATATTATACATTTAACATTCTCAGTATGTGTAGTTTCACATGATTTAATATCAAATGTTGTGATAATTAGGATGTTAGGCCAGGATACGTCAACCTTTCTGTGGAGAGATGTGCATGATTTTTTTATTGTTATTATTGGTGTGAAAAATACTACAATTGTCTCCAATAGATTTGATCTAATGTGGCATAAATACAACCAATGATTTTTTCTAATATTATTTAAATATATGCAGAATTGATCTCAACACCCTAACTGACTTTACTTTGATTGATTTTTCTTTGATTCAATGCAAACCTGTGAGACCTGTGAAACCTTACTATGACAGAATGTCTGTCATAGTGCTGTTGTTAGATGATGATGCTAATGCTCTTAATCTTAAAACAGGATCAGATCCTTAAATCCTGACTGTATCTTTTTGACATGTGTCTGAGCCACTGTCATACATTGTGAAATTCAGGTAATGAACCTGTGGGGGCATGCCAGATGTCTCATCGATGCTGTCCATTACTGGGGTCTCAATTAACGTGGTCATTGTTTATGTGCATGTCTGCTGGCGGCTGTCACAGGAGGGATATTTGAAGTATGGCTACAAAGCATTGTTGACAGTCCTTCGGCCACTGTTGATGTCAGTTTGTTGTGATGGTGTCAACACAAAACTGATAAATTTGCTGTTTCATTCTGCTCTGGAAATCAGAGGCTCTCAGTCATGCAGAAGCAATTCTTGGATTTTTACACATGTGCAGGCAGTGTGTGTGTGCAGGGTGGGGTATCTGCCCCCCGGATAAGAGGCTCTTTCTCATTACCAGAAATAATGCAGGAAGCCAGAGTGATCCACTCCCCCTCATCCTCATCCAGTCTTCACCCATGCAAACATTTGACCCTCCCCCTCCTTCTGAACATGTGACTGGGTAACCATTACTAATGCTTTTTGATCCTGATGCATTAGTCTCTCTCTCTCTCTCTCTCTCTCTCTCTCTACTTCTTTATCCAAGTATACTGGCTAGTGATGTTGTCTTTCGTTTCTTACCTGCAGCCTGCATTGGTTACCCGTTTTGATCTTGCATACCCAAGTGTGACCACAGCAAACTACATGGCAAGTTTTCTTTTCTTTTCTGTTTATTTTACCTCCAGGGAACCTTGGCCCCCTCGATTTTTCTGTATTATTTAGAACTCCTCCCTTACTATCTCCCCTCTGCCCAGGAGATAAACATCCCCTTGCTGTCGCATGGACTTTGTTTTTGGTGTTGTCTTCAATCCATTGCCTGAAGAAGCAGGCTTTCTTTTTCTTATGGGCCATTGCCTCCTTTTTTATCACACTTGGTTAAAACACCCCCATGTGTTTTTGTGACCCATTTGCTTGCCATCAAATCCCATCTGCTTGTTGTGGTGTTATTGTCATCTTATGTTTATTTGTTTCTATGAATGATCATGTATTACCATATGGTGAAGTGTACTGTACCCAGGTCATGCCTTACCTGATTTAACCGACACTTATTGTAAATGATAAAGCATATGGAATAATGTTCAAGGTCTGAGGTAGAGCTTGAGTACTGTGTTGATCATCTCTGGTGGTCTTGTCAATGAAATATTCCAATCAGATAGGAATGATAGTCAGGTTTTAATGGGAAAGAGGAAGGTGTGAAATGAGTGCAGGCATAATTTAACAATTAATCTGGTGCTTTTACTTTTCCAAGGAATCACAGGGTGAGAAGAAAAATGAGTTTTAAAGGCAGAGGCATCATCACTACATGAAGTGGAGAAAATGTGACTGACTGACAGTGTTTGGTTTTTGGTGTGTAATCAGTTAAAATTAACATTGTCAGTCACAGCAAGTAGCTGATTTCGCAGGGCAGCATCTTTAAAATGGAATGCTCCTACAGTTTTGAGTGTTTGTGTGATTCAGTTGATGTCTTGCAAAAGAAAGCCAGCCAATGGAAACTGTCCATCAGATACATAGTTTGTATTTTAAGTGTATACTTTTGGCTGCACTGGCCGTGGTCCAGCGCTCCCAATCCCCGAACCTCCGTGAGGGACTGAGTGATGAGTTGAGCATGTGATGATGCTACACTGTTGGACACCCGAGTGCCATGTAAGAGTTTTGGGAGTTTCCCTGATTGGCTGTTGCTGTTGTTCAGTTCCTTTTTCTTTTTCAAAATACTAGCTAATGACAAATCTCGTGGACAAACCTAAGTAGCTTTCAATAGCAGAAGTATCTCCAGTATGCCCCATGAGCATCTCCACTGTGCAGTGGGTGGCAGCTGTAGACAAAACCCTGAAATTTGCTAATCATTACCAAGAGGAGCTGGATGCATGAATGTAGATGTGTGATTCAGCTGAACTGAACATTACACTGCCAGCTGCAGTCTGAATAATGTCCGATTGAGCCAGTGTGCAGATAACTAAAAGGGCTGAAACTGGCCGACAGTAGTGTTAGCTACTTGGGCTTTTGTTTCAAAGCTCAAGAACAGACTCGAGAAACCTACAGTTCAGAAACAGCAGAATTTATTATGGTCACAAATTGTTAGCCATAATTGATCCGGGTCAGAGCACCAAATTGTTAGCACAGGTAAAGTATGGCAGCGCTGGGCTTGAAGTCACAGAGATCTCGCAGGATCTCAGTCAGAGTGAGCCCAGATCTTTTGAAACTGTTACCATTTATCCTCTTGGGCTGAGTGACGTACACACGACCAAATGTAACGGGCCAGTTCCCAGCCATGTGGGGAGACAGCCGCTGTCCTTGTCTTGTATGGAATGTGTTGAGCTACATGTGAGTGTTGTTTTGGCGTGTAGCTTATGCAACAGACCTTACTGAGAGAATAGAGAAATTTCATCTGCCTCCTGGTATGCAAAACATTTCTAACCAGTCATGTTATCTTATAGTTCCAGACCCTACAAAGACATACATTGTGTGAAAAGTACAAAACTGGATCATAGGTTCAGTGGAAAAGTACAGAATAAGGATTCATGATGCCTTAAAACAAAGCCAATTATAACATTTCCCCCTTTTGACATGATTTTATCATGTCAATCAAAGGATGTAGGAACGTTATCTCTGTATTGTGTTAGAACTGTTAGCGGCATCCAGCTCAACAGGCCCCCAAACTGCAAGTGACCACCTACTTTAAGATGCAACACAACCAGATAGGAAATTTTTTATATAATTCTATTATATCAACATAAATAAAAAAATCTCATAATTGTATAGTGGGTATGTAAGCATGTGTTCATGCTGGCATTGAGCATCCTATATGTATTCCAGTATGTGTAAGCTGTTCTTCATTGCAGTTACTTGCAGCAAGCAGTTCTTCATTGCACACGCATGTGGAAATAGTAAACAGAGCAATGTTGATTAAACAAAACAATCATAATGTTAAAAGCATAAGTTAAACAATTCATATCAGTAGTAGACATCATGGTGCTGAGAACAGAACCTCCTTCCTAGGAGAATGCAACCTTCCATAACTATACTGATAACATGTCTGCAATGAGCACAATAATCATAAGAAAAGACTGAGTTTCACACCTCTACATGTATGTAATACTATATGTGGGTGTCTGGTAACTTTAGCAAAATATGTGTATCTTCAGGGGTTCAGGAGTACAAACATCAGTCTTTGTCTTTGTCAGCATCCTTTTAAACTTCAGTCTCATCCTCTCTGGGCTCAGAGAGGGAGACCAGTGGAACAGTTTCACCTGCATGCTGTTGTGGGACCGGGCAGTGCCGCGTCCTCTCATCCGGGAACTTTATTCCAGGGGAAGGAAGTTAGTCAAACAGTACTAAGATAGAAGACGCAACTACGGCGTATGGTTAAGAATTTATTTTAGAGTCACGGAAGATGAGTATAGAGTCAGCACTGAGGCTTCAACCCGTCCACTTTAAGAGTTGGAGAGACAAAGCCCCGAACTAAGGAAATCATAAGTTTTTATACGTCTTGACTCCTCCTGGGACCAGGGAGCATATCCTTGAGTGTTATCCTCCTGGCGCCAGGGAGTGCGACCCTGAGTGTTATTAGTGTCTTGCTATGTGTAGCCAACCGGCTCTAGCTGGACCCGAGTGAGTGTTAAAATCATTGGTGGTGCATTCTGTTCTGATGAGCAAGCAGCAGCGAAGCAGTGATTAACATATCATATGGCTATGGCATGACATGGTGTGATGAGAACTAAGAACACTTAGTTTCATAATAATCCAACACTGTGAAAATTGGTTGTACGGATTTACAATTCATGACATCGCAAACATGAAATTTTACCACACCATCATGAGTTTTGTTAAATTGTAACGTATACATGCCATTGTCAGTGCTCAAGGATCGTTTAACTGGATGGTGAGTAGTAGTGGGGGGAGGAACTGGTACTGAATTATTGACATTACTTTGGATTGATCATGCTTTTGATGGTTGGCTCTTCAACCACAAAGTTGCTATTACAATGTTCAATCACTGTTAATGTAACCAATACAGTTACATTTGAGTCTACAACCAAAAAGACTCCAGTATGGAGGGTTTTGTCAATTGAGTAGTAGTGGGGGGAGGGACTGGTACTGAATTATTGACATTACTTTGGATTGATCATGCTTTTGATGGTTGGCTCTTCAACCACAAAGTTGCTATTACAATGTTCAATCACTGTTAATGTAACCAATACAGTTACATTTGAGTCTACAACCAAAAAGACTCCAGTATGGAGGGTTTTGTCAATTGAGGTCTGTCTAGTCTCTGGTATGGTTTCATTTCCAGAGTTTTGGTCATTGTCAGTCAGTCAGTGAGGTTCCTAAGTTAGTCCGAACCTCTGTCAATGTTCAATTTTCAACAACATTTTCAAACACCATTGCCCCACCACGTACTTCCAACTCAACAACGCTTTTTACAGACAGTGCACAGTGTTGTGCAATGGGCTCCCCTGTGTCTCCCATAGTGGCGTACATGGAGAAGGTGGACAGCAGAGCTCTTCTCTCCTACATGGGCACAGCTCCCACTCACTGGTTCCGATATGTAGACGACACATGGGTAAAAATCAAAACCCAGGAGATCAATGCCTTTACTGACCACATCAATGCTGTGGACAGGAACATCAAGTTCACAAGCGAAGATGTGAAAGACAACATCCTTGCTTTCCTGGACTGTGCTGTCCATATCACAGAGGAGGGACATCTCAACATAGATGTGTACAGGAAACACACTGACCCGTACCTCCGGTTTGACTCGCACCACTCACTGGAGCATAAATTAGGGGTTATCAGAACCCTCCAGTCACGAGCAGACAAAATTCCAAACACCAACAGGGGCAAGATTAGGGAACAGAGCCACATCAGGGCAGCCCTCAAAACCTGCGGTTATCCCAGTTGGGCCTTTCTGAAAACCAACAAGACAAGGCCCACAGAGAGGGAGGATAACAGAAGGAGAAACATCACCATCCCGTATATTGCAGGGGTTGCTGAAAAACTTAGGAGGATCTTTAACCAGCACCAGATCCCCGTACATTTCAGACCCAGTAACACCCTGAGACAAAAACTGGTGCATCCTAAAAACAAGACACCCAGGCACAAGCTGAACAACGTAGTGTATGCTGTTCAGTGTAGTGAAAAGTGCAAGGACCTGTACATCAAGGAGACCAAACAGCTGCTGCACAAGCGCGTGGCCCATCACAGGAGGGCCAACTCCTCAGGACAGGACTCAGTGGTTCATTTACACCTCAAGGCCAAAGGACACTCCTGACAATAATGTACATATTTTGGACAGGGAGGACAGATGGTTTGAGAGAGGGGTAAAAGAAGCCATTTTTGTCAACCTGGAGAAACCATCCCTCAACAGAGGAGGTGGGCTAAGACACAACCTGTCACCCACCTACAAGGCACTTTTAGGAACAATACCCAGAAGATTCACTTCCCACCTACTCCCTCCAGATCCACACAACATGGAGTCAGATGACCGAAACTACGCTGACGAGGCTGTTAACAACCCACATTAACATTCTCATGACTGTCAATACTTGCCCAGATGATCAGATGAACAGCCCACTCAATGTGTGACCTGTGGCACTGTTGTTTTTCCCAAACAACTTCCCACACCTACATTGTATAAATTCTAGTACTCCCCACTATCAGTTTAAGAATTTAAGAAGCCTCTTGGATGAGATGCAAACGATTTCTTGAAAAATCTCAAGTCCAGTTGCTTTACGGAACTCTTTCAACCTTGACAATGACCTGGATGACTAAGAATCTACATAGATATTGCACATGTTATTCAGAAAGGGTGAACGGCCTAATGTCCGAGTGAGGACCTGATCAAGAAGCTTCTACAAGGAGTCTATCACTCTGTGCACTTGATCACTGGGGGTTCTCCCACTCTACTCACTCGTTTTAATTCACCAACTTCATGGCAGATACAAGAGACAGATGTTTCGACATCCATGTGTCGAGATCCCGAAGCGCAAGTGTTTAACGGGAAACACTGTTTCAAACCTCTGTGAAGTTGGCAAGCGCCCATGTCACGTGACTATGACATCACGAAGCTTTTGTGTTTCACGACTGTTTCGAACTCATCCCAACAGGTGACACACCTGCTGTTTTTACGTTTGATTGACAAGGTGGTTGGCAACAAATCACACAATGACACATCTGTATCGGCTTTGGCCCACAAACCTAAAAAGAGCTATTAGCCCGCCTTGAACTCGAGGGTTTTTGTGAGAGGAGAGATTTTGCGATAAGAGATAGAAGATGCCTTTTTACCAAGACATCACTGCCCACTGAACTACTGGAAAGAAAGGGCTGCATTGTTTCCGAATCTATATGTTCTGTCCAAAAAATATCTTTGTTTACCTGCCACAAGTGTACCATGTGAAAGATTTTTTTCAAAGGCTGGAGACATTGTCAGTAAAAAAAGAAGCAGGCTCAGTCCTACAACAGCAGAACAAATTCTATTTTGAAATAAAAATCTTTATGATTAACAAATGTTCAATGTCACGATTGTTTTTTAATCTTACCAATTTGTAATTCAATAAGTCTTTCACCCATATGTATCTTCCCGAATACACATACGCATTTACACTTCAGTCAGGAACTGAACCCCCCCAGGTGTCACTGTCACTGTGGAGACAGGTTTCGAATTGTTTGAAGCCTCGAATCAATATGAAACAATTGTTTCAACTGTTTCAGTGTTTCACGAAGCCTCGCTCTGCCCACCACTAATTATTATTATTATTATTATAAATTTACTCAGATTTTAGCGATCAGAGGATAGCCCTGTTCAGACAATTTCTTTTGGTATGTCCAATGTGCAGAAATTTCAACTAGGCAACAAACACAAACTCGGAGACAACCAATCCAGGTCACAGCACCAATTTGTCAGCCTGGTTCTTTTGTTGGAAGCCCAAGAACAGACTGGAGAAACCTACAGTTAAGAAACAGCATAATTTATTATGGTCACAAATTGTTAGCCATCATTGATCTTGGTCAGAGCACCAAATTGTTAGCCGTCACAGGTAAAGCATAGCAGTGCTGGTCTCAAAGTGAGAGATCTCAGACAGAGTGAGCCCCGATGTCAGGGTATAGTTTACATTTATCTTCTTGTGCTGGGTGATGTAGCCACATTTTTAAAGTTTTTATTTTAAGTCTTTTCTCACACATACAAGAATTGCTTGCTCATATTAAATGGAGTGCTATTTTTAGTCTTTTGGTACTTTTAATAGCAAGACTAACACATCAGGTTGTTAATGTGGTAACTGGTAATATGGGTTATTCATTATTCTTGACATTTTATTAATTGAAAAAAATCCAAGAATAATTGCAAGATAAATCAATGCTGAAAACAAATGTAAAATACCTAGTTTCACTTCCACTCTGAACATTCTCGCACATATACAGTACATCTGCTTAGCTTACTTTCTCTTGGTGTCATTTGGTGGTGGGTTGTTTCCTTCATGACAAAAAGCAGGACCTGACTGTCTCCTTGCTGTGAGTATGGAAGGGCAGAGCGAGGGTTGGCTAGCACATACCCAATCTTTACTCAAATCTTTATGACTTTATGCCTCAAATTTTGTGTAAGGTAGTTGGGAACAGGCCCGGGACCAGTCCTGTACTCAGCTTTTTTTTCTTTCCCTCAGAGCTGGGATATTTGAAAGAAAAATTACTTTAATACAGCCAGTGTAATTGTGAAGGGAGCAGAGAATTATAGTTTCTGTATGAGTGGAGGAAATCTAACCCCTCCTTCTCTGGCCAAATCAAGCAGCACAGATTGGAGGGTGAGTCACAGTAGACATTATTGATTCTGAACTGCTGCGTTGTTTATTGATCCCCAGCCTCTTTCCATGGTAATATCAGGCTTGTAAAATCACATGCATTTTGGGCAGCAATTACTTCTCAGTCAATCAGGCAGGGTGACATTTTGAGTAATAAGTAGCAGTTTGAAGAAGCTTGCAGCAGCAGCATGCAGTCGCTAGTTTGTGTGTAGCAAGGGGTGGTAAAGGTGAGATCAACAGCTCACTGTCTAACTTTCATCCCATTTGGAGATCACGTTTCTCTGATTCAGCCCCTTTTGACATAATTCCTCCCCTCTCTTCTTATGCACACAAAGAGAGGCCCTGATAGCCTTCAGATTGGCTGAGATTGGATTCTCGCGCTATTGTGGATACGTGGGGGGCATGGATAACAACAGTGCCACCTACAGTGCAAAAGTGAGGATAGGAGGATCATTTTCAGTTAAATGCTGCACAAATACGCCTCATGATGTGGACAGTTGATAAAGCTAAAGGCTTTCATTTGAGAATCACATCCATTCTGTAGGGCAGTTTTCTGAACAGAAGGTAGGTCAAGTTTATTTTTATAGTACCTTTCATACACAGACAATTCAAAATATACTGGTCAGGATTAGTTGTCATCATTACTTTATTTAATCCATATCCATGCTGCAAAGACCAGGTTCAATACATAACGTAATTTAAATGTTTTAGTTCAGTGTGATTTATACAAATTATGAGGTCCAGACTTTTAAAATGAAGTGAGTATAGACTGAATCATAACATGCTGCAGCTGTGCATTTATAATTCTGTGCTGCATAGTGTATTTTGAGTGCATTTTTAAAATTTATTTTATTAAATGTCAAATGGGATAACTCATCTTGATGGGAAGAATATAAGCATCGCTTTTAACAACAGGAGAGTCTATTTTGTTGTCAAAGTTACAAGACATGTCTTTGCTCCCAGCAGAAATTCATACCACCACAAGGAAGGCTTCTAGCTGGTGAATGTATTCATTGGGCTCAAGTAAACCAAAGTCAGTAGTGTCCTTCAACATGGCTAAATACTGTAATATAAGGGCAGAATGCTGCAAAAATAAGGTTACAAATCCATTATTCTGAATCTAGAGAGCTTCTACTATGAGTAGGCTATAACATATCATAGGATTTCTGCTCTGGGAACAGAGATGACATTTTTTTAACCGGTGTACATGCAAGCAGGCGGTCGGGATGCTATATTGTACAAAGATATAAACACAACATGTAAGGCTTTTTTTAGGTGCTATATTCACCTGGAGCGATGACACGTGTATTGGTCTGCATGCAGATGCTTTGCAGTGCTACCAAACCCAGGGACATATGTTCTTAGATGGCTGATGGATGAATGATGGACATTCAGTTCTGCAGACCCTGCACTGGTTTACAGTCCATCCTCAGCATCAGTGGCAGCCCAAGGCACACCTGTGCAATATGATGCTACTATATAATCAGCATCTTGATACAACACCACACCTGTCAGGTGGATGGATCTTGGTGCTCACTAAAAATATCTAAATTTATATTTCTGTTCAGTAAATATTCAGGTAGTAGGTACACAGAGAAGACTGGAACAGATGAAATGGCAAAAAGTGGGGGGAACAGAGTGACTGAATACACACAAGGGGAACAAGAGGCATGTGCAACACACAGGGCTCGGCAGGTACTCATAGAGACAGGAAGTAAATGAACAACAGACACATAAGTTAAGAAATTTACAAAATAAAAGAGGAAATGCCCAAACAGATTCCACACAGGAGCAGAGCCTGGCACAAAGTCATAAGAAAGGTGTGCCCCCCCTCCCCACAATTCAACTATGTATAAAGAACCGCACTGCATAGTGAAAGAGCAGATTCCGACTTTAATACAAATATTAGCCCTGAGCTGGCTGACACTCTGAAATGCAGACCCATCGTGGCACACAGTGCAGTATGAAAGCACACAAACACAGACACAGTTTGCGCAATGAACACTTTAGTTTCAGGCGGGCTTTGCAGCTTTATTGTCTATTATTTTATGAGCAGAAAGACAATAGCTATAGAGATATTTTTTGTAGTTTTAAGAAGTAATCCTATATATACTGTATAATTTTTGTATTAATAAAGATGTCTTAACTCCCGCATATCTGTGGCTCCCATCTGTCTGTCCATCTCCCGGTCCATTTTACCCTCACTCATGAACAAGACCTAAAGATACTTGACCTCCCTTGTTTGAAGCAGCATCTTATTCTCAACCTGAAAAGAGCAAGTCCATCATTTTCCAGCAGAGAACCATGGACTCAGATTTGGAGGTGCTGACTCTCATACCCACTGCTTCATGCTCTGCTGCAAACCAGCCCAGCGCGTCCTGGAGGTCGCGAACTGACAAAGCCAATAGAATCTCATCATCTGCAAAGAGCAGAGATACAATTCTAAGGTCCCCAAAATGAATGCACTCCTGTCCTCAAACAGAATTGGTGATGGGGGCACCCTTGGTGGGGTCCAAAATCCATGGACAACCCGCTTGACTCTGGGCCAAAAACAAACAAACAAACAGCAGCAGTCTTATTGACCACTCAAACTGCTTTTACACTTCAAGCCACTTTCATCTACAGATTCATAGACGACTACGTCTACCTCCTGAGCTGCAGAAAGACTATGCTAACCAGTCTTTCCAACTGTAAATAGCAGAAAGGCATCTCAGAATTAATAAATTGTCCAACCTTAAGGTAGAAGGCCTACAACAGCTGTTGGATTAATTCTTCTGTTGATGTGCCTGATGATGTAAAAAACGCTGACGTGATATCTCAGCTCCTTCAGTGCACATTCACAGTTGGCCTTTGTTATTGTGTATATGTGGTCCATCACCCTCCATGGGCGCTAAAGAAGCCATACCTCTTTCTATTGGCTGACTGAAGATCATTTCAAAACATTCAAAAGATGAGAAAAGAAGAAAAGGGAGAGAGAGGAAACAGGGAGTCAAAATGTCACATAAAGTGTGACTGACCTCTTCTCCTGATGGTCAAGGAGTTCCCATCAAACCTAGATTGAACATAATGATGCACTGTGAATAACAACCTTGCTATCTCAGTGAAGGATGAAGTGTACAGTCCACACTCAGACACATTATGAGATTCTCCAAAATTGATTTGCTCTCAGCGGGCTTTCTGTAAGAGGTCAATTTTGTGCACTTTTGTGCCATTTTCCCTTAAAATATTTTTTTCCTTCTTTGCTGATGGAAAGAAACCCCTCACCTGTGAATGGATTATGACCATGGATTTAAAGGTGGTGACAACACTCCCAAGAATGAAAACCAAGACATGTATTGAACAGTTCATTTCATTTTACATTGTCAAAAGAGAACATCTTACAAAAACTAGGGCAGCATTTAAAAGAGGTCAGCTCTCAAACAGAGGAAAGGGAAATGGAAAGCCATTAAAGAGAAACAGCCATTAGTACTTGTAGTGCTACTTGTAGTCATACCTTCTCAGATCATGAGATGGAGCCGGCCCATAGCCAAAGGCTGGCTTTAATACAGGACAGACTGAATGCAAGTTGTCCCTTTTTATTCCTTCAGACTTTCAAAGAAGACATTTTTTGTTTGAGCTGCATTTGTCCTCATGTAACAGTGAGGTACGGCCTCAAAGTTTAACGCCAGTGACATCACTGGTTACCTAACTTCCTAAAATGTTGCATTTTGTCTTCATAACAAATTCATATTTGGAAGATGACAGTGGAAACAGCTGCATTTTTTTGACTACAGTCACTTGAATATGTGGTCTCTGTAATTTTGAGGTTGAACTGTCAAAATTTAACCTGCATTTTTGGTGGTCATATTTTCTCATGCAAATTTCAGGAATACATTTAGCTGAAACCATCTGAGGTTCTTCATTAAATTGAAGAGTGCTTGCTTCTACTGAATCCTAAGTTAGTCATCTTGTGCATAAAAAAGACACACACTTAATGGTAAAATGGTTGATGCATGCAGCTTTTACAGTGTGTGCAGGGATGATGTTGATGTTTGCAAAAATCCAACAAAGATAGCAGAAGAGCTCCACTAGCCTCCACTCAAGCCTAAAAGTTTGCATTAAGGGTGTTTGTGTGTCCTTGATGGCTTTACAATATTGTATATTGAGGTGATATTTCAGGTTGGCAGTATAAATTTGGGATACAAAGTTGACAAAGCACTGCTCAGTATGTGCTTTTAACTTTTAATCTGGCGAAGAGTGGGCTACATGCCAGAACATCACTTTTTTTTGGTCAGGTGTTAGATAATGGTGTTAGATAAATGCATTTCCTCTTCTACATTTATCATAGCTGAGGCATCTTTAATTCTCTCTTATTCTATTGTGGTTCTTATTATTTCGCCAAAGGTTTTCTGTGGCTGTTACTCTTGTGTATGCCTCTCTCAAACACATAATTGATGCCTTGGTCCTCTCCACCTGTGCACTGGTCTTCCTGTGAGTTGTTGCAGTCTTGAGATGTGTTTATGCATTTTGGGAAGAAATGTTAAGCTCTCTCTGCATATTCAAATATGGCAGACCTGTTGTCATATTAGAATGAGATTGCATCAGCCCTCCCTTTAAGATGACTGTGAAGAACACTGCTGCTTATGAATTTACTTACTGTCCCATACCTGTTTCTATGCCTTCCTAGTTATTTCTCACTTCAGCTGTAACTTTTCCAGTGCTTAGAGTACAAGCATAGTCGAAGTAGCCCAAAATAATGTTTTGACTTTCTGTAGATGGCAGCAGTCGATTCAGAAGTGTCAGGTCCTCTTAATTATAAATATGCATATCAGAGGGGTTTTAAAGATTTATTTACAATTCTCGAAACACTAAATAAGTCCAGTAGTTCATTCTTAAGTGACCAAGAGATTCTGAAAAGTTCCGGTCTGTTAGAGTAGGAATAATAATGATTATAGGAATACTCATTATCTGTATATTGTGGTAACAAGTGGGGAACTTTGAGTGATCTTGCCAGCGCCTCAGCCATAATGGGCTGGAGGAACCTTACTGCTCAGGATCACAAGCAGGAACCAGGCAGGTAAACTGGTGCTACTGGTTACGCACAGTTGCTCTGAGTTCAGACGGGTACAAGACAGTATCACAGCTTATAGGGCAGGCTGACCTCAGCAACTCAGTAGCAGGGATCAGGATTTCCTACGGGACAGGACGGGAACCAGAAAACAAGCAAGCAGGACTAGCAAAACGAGGTCTAAGCAGATGTGGCAGGTATGGTTTGGTTTGATGGAGCATGTACCTGTGGCAATAAAGGGATTGAGAGAAGTCAATGGGCAAAAAATACAGGAGCAGAGAAATTAAAGCTGAACATTCTATAGCTGGCTGTAGCATCTGTAACATCATGAGTGACTGAGTGATCTGGTGGCGTGTGGGCAAATTAACTGACCTTTGAAGTTGCACCAGATTGGGATCTTAAAGATGAGAGAGGGAAGACAAAACCTAATCCTGACATGTGTATGTCAGTAGCAACCATTGCAAAGTGTATAGTTTCTATCAGAATTGTTCATGTTACTTTTAATGCATATTTAAGCATAGATGCCTAAAGAGTCCAGAGAATAAATCAAAATTCTCATTCTTCCCAGTTTTCCTCTCAACATAAGCAATCTTTTGTCATAATGTTCCTCAAGGTATGACCCCTGAAAATATCTTCAGCATCTTGTATGTGTTTTTGGAGATGGAAGAGAATGCAAATGCTGGCAGCTGGCCTCCTTTACAAGGCCAAGGGTGGCGTGACGAGATTAGATGAGCCCACATCCCTGCTGTGTTATCCAACCCACCACACAGACCTTTTTTCATATACATAGGAACTCGTTTATACACCTACACACCGGGCAGGGAATTGTGTATCGTGCTTTGCGCACGAACATAACTTGAGCGAGACCCTGGGGACACCAGGACCCTTCACTCCAGATGGCCAAGGCCTCCTCCAGCCCTGCTTTGACAGCCTCTCACAGTTAGTGAGAATCCAGCCACCCTGACTGTCCAACCTTGACACGCCTAGCTTTCAGTAGCAGACACAAAGAAATACAATACTATACCAGATGGAAGTTAAAATGGATACACAATTAAGTTCCTTTTAATATTCTCTGATCCCATAAATGTTCCTTTTGGTGCCATACAGACCCATACTTTAATTTGGTTCACAATAGGATGCATTTGCCAATGAAATGTATGATTATGTGTTTTTCAGGTTGAATTTAATTGAAACAGTGATGAAAAATATACAGTGTACCGCAGATTTCTTAAATTTTTGATATTGTCAATAATGTACTTAAGATGACAAAGAAAGAGACATTTTCTGCCCTCAACTCTTTGATATTAAAGAGTGGAGCAGATACTAGACCAGCTTGCTTTGGTTGCTGGACTTGAAAGTGTCATCTGCATCCTGCAATCATTAAAGGGATGCAGTAGCTTTTAATATGACCTAAAAGAAGCATTCAAATGTTCCCTGTGATAATTATTAATGCTGCCTGAAAAGTTTGCTGCGTAAATGTCAAATATATCAACCTTTCCACAGCAGGCACTAAATATTTCATTTTATATTTTAATAATCAGCACTGATTGAAAAGCTGCCCTCAGATCAGCCACTATATGCACTGATGTCTAAATTACCATTCATCAAAAGATCACTTGCAAGGCAAAAAACCCTCTTTTTCTTTACCTCCAGACTCAATACCCTGTTTTTTCATTAAAATGTTGTGTCTAGTCAAAATTTTCTGGAGAATGGTGGAGACAGCTTTGAGTAATCTACTACTGCACCCATGAAAACTGGAAAACGTCAATCTGATGCTATTTGTCCTTGCAATGGCAAACTATTTAAAATTTCTCCCAGCTATACATTGAAGTTGAACTGCACTATAGGAAAAGGGATTCAGAAAAGGGAATGGAAGATATGCAGGCAAACGATACTGATAGTGTGAAATGTTCAGTTCCACCCATCTTCTAATTAAGCAATTGCAAACAGAAGACTGGTATAGGACAAACTAGGACAGGATGAGCAAGGCTGAGGCCTGTGGAAGAGAGAAAAACAAAGCCACGTCATCCTCCCCACCCTGTAGTTTATCATTGTTCAGCTGCGTGGTGTCATCTTTCCTGGCAATTAGCCTGCAGTGCTCCCTCTCTTTACTGATAGAAGGGCAGCCGTGTGATTATCGGAGGCTGGTCCGGAACATGCTGTCAACACACGCGCTACGATGTGGGAGGAATGGGCCTCTTTCTGTCTTTGTTTCAATTCTGGTGCAGAATTATTTGAATGTAAAGCAAGTCAAACAATTGATGAGAGAGATTTTAATTTGAGCCCAGAAGCAAAATGCAGAATGTCTCGGTTCAGAGCTGATTGATGAGAGGGAGCACAAGGAGGACAGCACTGTTAATATTGCTCATTTTGAGGTGTGATGCCAACCCCTTATGCATTTATCCATCATCTTTAACATGTGATATTTGTAGTTTAATTGTACTGATCCTCTCCACACCTTTTGTACTGCACTGTCATCATTGCATCTTTTCTGTTTCTAACTATATTACCGGCACCCAAAGCCTTAAGCTTGATTTATAGTTGTAAGTGGAGGGTTCACAGCATAGCTTCAGTGGCTACACCATTATGCAGTGTAATTAAATGTTGGGGCTGTGGTGGTGGTGATGCAGATACCACATGGGGAGCACAAGAGCTGTGTGTCACAGTGAATGACAGAACATAAATATGGGGACTGCACAGCAGCTGTAGTGGGACAAAAAGTTACCTGGATGGAAGTCAATGTATCACAAAATAAAGAGTTGATGTGGGGGTTTAATGCCAGACTGGGTCTGAGCACCCTCATGTTACATCCGTCTGGTGTTGCAGTGATGCTTTGTATCGGAGAAGTCCAATACTGAACTGCAGTATAGATTAAAATCTGATTATTATTCTGAGGTTGATTTGGAAACACCTTTGTGTTAAGTGTGTTTAACACTGACAGGTCTCAGAGTTCGCATGTATCAACCGTCGAGGCAGCAGTTTACCAACATGTCATCATTATTAGCGTGTCTACAGAGGAGGTGTTCAGGCACAGTCCTGCAGAGAGTCCAATACTGCAAAACACAGGGAAATAGACTTGAAAAATACACTGAGTCATGTTTATGAGTCTGTAGCATGAGTAAAATGTGAGATGTGGCCTGTGTAGACAGCCCTATTGATTAAAGAAGAAGTGAATCTGTACACTGTCTGATACACATGAGAGAGAAGCTCTCTATGTACATGCACCATAAGAAATGCAACAGAAGAAGTGTCGTCAAACAAACCCTGATTCATCACTTCACATTTTAATATCAACAACTACTGTAGACAGTCGGCTCATGGTCAAATGTCGCCTTCCATGTGAGGCGACATATGTGTGTGCAGCAGCTGTTGTCGTTAATGTAATGTCCAGAATGTGCGTACATTGTCTACTGTGATTCCATTGTGCAAGAATCTGATTCCATGCAGGACAGCTACGCAAGCAAAAGCTGCCTTATAGTGACTGTGTAAAAATATACAATGGCTATTAATGTAGAACTGCTGTCCATAAATATTAGAATGGGGTTTGACATGAGAAAAATCTCAAGATCATTTTTTCCAAAAAAGAAAATTCATCAGTAAATCCCATCGTTAAATGTAGTGTTTCAGTAAGTTGCTGTTCTGCGCTGTTTGTGATTGGCTCTGGTGAGATGAGTGCTGCTGGCGTAGGTACTGTGAGAGCAGAGCATCATGCACTCCCTTCCACCCGCACCTCTGGAAACGGGGGTGGGGAGGGGCTGGTGGCAACCTCTTAGTAGGTTTCAATTGGTGCTCGAGATGCTGTTTCCACGTGGGAGGCAGCAGTCCCTCCTCCCTTTCTCTTCCTTAACCTTTCTCTCCCTCTGTCTCTCCCCCCCCCCCCTGCTTTTATGGCTGACGGAGACCTGACTTTGCTGTGCAGACGCTCTCCCTCCCTTAGCATCATCCTATCTTTTCTCCCTCCCTCTCTCGCCTGTGCGCTATACTCCGCTGATAAGACCACTCAGTCCAGATGGGCAGCAGCTAGAAGCGTTTGGGCTGTCACCACAGACCGGAGAACATTAGAATTTCATCTGTCGCTATGTTTGCCTCTATTTGGTATGCCAAAAAGCTAGGTAGACGACTTGTGCAGAACAGCCGAAAAGCTAAAATGCTGAAAGACAAGGTAGGTTCACCTCTGGGTATGCTTTGCTGATTTACTTTGGGTTGACGAAACAGGAAGAGAGTGTTATTCCATGGCAGATGTGTGTGTGCAGTACACTGCTGAGCTCATCTTCAAATCCTTCTAACCCTGAGTCATTCTCTTGAAAGGTTTTGCTTTTTATATACAGTGCAGGTTGTGGGATTTAGTTCCACTTAAATTAACCTGTTGATTAATAGCGTTGCTGACTTCTGTGGTCATGATTGCACTTTGGTTGTAAATTAGTTGCGTTCTCTCTGTCTCATTTGGGGGGGAGGGCACAGTCACGAGCCTGCGTGCAGAGAACTCAGAGTCTAACGCTTTCTCAACTCATTAGGAACCAGCAAATTCACCTCTTTTAGATCATCTGTCTGCAGCGCTGCCAAGTTTTGACACTGCAGACCCCGCTGTCACAAACCAAATCTCCTGCCAGAGTCATCTGACTGCTGACTGCAAGTTTCTCTCCTGAGAGGGCACAGACATTTTCCTTTACCTCCACTAAGAAGGTTATGTTTTTAGTTTGTACTGTTTGTTTGATTGTTAGCAGGATTACACAAAAAGTAATGGGCTTGTGCCCCTGATCAGCTTGATTCCATTCCCAGCTGGCTGTAGCCGCTACAGTAAAATTTTCATTTCAGGGAAATGCTCAGGCTTGGTGGAGGTCTGTGCTTTCTAGTTTCATGTTGCTGTTCAAACAGCTGCATATACTGGTGTGGCTGAGTAAGACTTGTGCATGTAATCAGAATTTTACCCCATTACAGGCCTAAGACTGGTGACGATGTTCAGTTCACAGTTCTCAATAACTACTAGACAAATTACTGCAAATATTTTGCTTCAGAATCCATCAGAAGTTTGAAATAACAATAAAAAACTTCTGGCCCAAATTTAAAATTATTATTTTCTCTGAATATAATTTGGCAATAAAACTGTGTTCCTTTTGTGCCAACATCAGGCCCCAGTTTTCTAACTGTCTGCAAGAAAAGTCAAAATCAAATTAAATTTACTAAGAACAATCAGACTCCCAAGAGGATAATGCCTTAACATTTTGGGCCTATAGCCCCACCCTCTGGGCAAAAAACTTTGCATAGCTATAGCTATGCATAGTTATAACATAATCTAAAGGGCTACGCTACATTTTGAATTTAAATGAAGCCATGACGCTCCACTGGTGCCACTCTTTGGACAAATGTGACAGTTTTAACTGAGTCAGGGTCTAAGATGACAGTATGTGTTCTGTCCCACACACTTTTACCATGTGATATCATAAGCTTTATTCTCTGTAGGGGCCTCTGATGGGGATTTTCCTACCTTCCTACCAGACATGCATGATGGATGTTAGGACAGCACCATTTTTAGTGTAGATATTAATTTTGTGATCCTAGTTAAGAAAATCTTAAGCTTGTCAGCATTGTGTACATTTCAGTATAGCTAACATATTTTGCTATTTAATGATTTCTTATGTTTCAATAAAATACGCTTGTCTGTTTGGTGTGAAAGATAGAACAAACTTGTTTTAACCTCCCCCTGCAAGGAGGGTTGATGATTCTGTTTTCCTTCCAATGTCTGCACATGTGTACTATTTGGGGTTGCCTGGTTTGAGTACATTCTTCAAAATTACCACCTTTAAATATTTTTGCTCAAGCACACCTTGGGAGTGTAGTAGTTCAGTGTCAGTGAACAAGATTTTTCATACCCACCCTCCAAAGGTCTCTCAGCTGTTGTTTTTCAGCCAAATGAGAAACAGTTCCTGCCACGAGTCAATGTTTTAACCTTAACACCATCTGGAGGCCTGGGATACATTCCTTTTTTTGTTCTGTCTTACTTTGATGCATTCATCCTGCTTTTGTCATCACCTGCGATGCTCTCGACTTCCACTGTTGACTGGCTCATCAATAATTGCAGCATTCAGTCAAACTAATTGTACTCCAGCTACATACGTAATCTGTGACCCCCTGAAGGGTGTGCCAAGGCCACATCCACATGAACAAAAAAGCAGCCTGCTGCTTAGCAACAAATGTTTGTATGTGTGTGTGTGTGTGTGTGTGTGTGTGTGTCATATGTAAGGGATGTAGTGGAGGCTTATTGGATGCTGAAGTATAGTGCTTGTGTTTTACCTAAAGGCCCAATGTGAGGGGTGGTGAGGGCCAGTAAGCCAGTAATGGACACAATGCATTTAGATGATGAATGAAGGGTTTTCATTGCAAGTGCTCCATGACCATATATTCAATATTGTAGTTTCACTGGCCTTTTTTAACCCATTCCCATATATTATTGTTTGTGAATAATCAAATTCATGTAAATATATAACATAGAGAGTGGTTGAGAGTTGTTTGTTCACACTGACATACCTGAAGAACAAGTAGAGGGCAAGGCTGGAGCCAGAGAAAGATAATGCACAGTCAACTTGTACAATAGTAACAAAAATGGTCAAACAGTATATAATATGAAAGTTATAGTGAAATCATGAAAACTATTAACTTTGTGTGTCCTCCATTTGCCTTCCTAACCTCCTCCAACCTCTTTGGGTTCCCTCTGAGCAGCTTTTGTGTCCTCTCTGGTGTCTTTTTGCCCATTCCTCCTGCCATAATTGTTCTAAGTCAATCATATTGTTTGGTTACCTGCCGTGTACAGCGAAAGCTATCCACAGGTTTTCAATGATGTTCAAGTCTGGAGACTGGGAAGGCAATGACAAAACATTCATCATTTGCTCAGTTGGTACTGGTATCACTAAATGCTTTGAAATATTCTAATATCCCTCTCCAGCTTTCTGAAGGTTTACCAGTTTCGTGTTGAGGTCTGACAGCTATTTTCCCTGATCTCATTGTTTCTGTTGCTCTCAGCAAATCTCTTGAACCTGCTCCTGGAGATCTACCCTCTTACAAATACAGCATAACACTGAATAACATAACACATATATAGTTTAACACTTATAAAGTAGTATACAATATGTATAAACATTTTAAACATACAAAATGTAAACAAAAAACTACAAAAAAGGGCCGCAATCTTTAGCTATGAACACTCCCACTGCACTGGTTAGCTTTGTGTGTTTATCTGAAGATGCCCGGTAGGTCTGTTCAAAGGCGTTCTCGAGAGACAGTTGTTTTTTGCCGCTGTTACCTGTTCGGGTTGCTCAACTGTCCTGTGTTCAGGAAGTGTTATATCAGAATACTTACGCTGGAGATGCTTGGTCATACTGCATTTGAGTATGGGATGTGTTTCAAACAGCATTTGCAGACAGTGGCATTTCTGTTAACTGTTTTCACTCCCTCGTCATTGTACTCGACAGCAAAAACGAAATGATTCCACACTGGAGATTTGAAGGAAGCTGGTGCAGCTTCAGACTTCTGTCTCTCAACCCCGCTTTCGCTTGCCATCTTCGCGTATCGCTCTTGCTGCGTGTGAGCTACAAGTGAGAGGTGTGTGAGTTGAGGTACAACAGTGATTGGACATTAACTTGCCGGGGCGGGCTTTCGCCTGCCTGGACAGGCACACACACTCACTGGCCTGTAAAGCAGTAAATGAAGCGCCAACGCAAAATCAATTGCAAAATCAAAAACACGCAATCCATAAGGGTGGATTGTCCTGTGCAGGGTGACCCAAACAGTTCGGTATTTGTTTGAGTACTGTTGCATCCCAAGTGTGATCCATAGAGGCTCCACCTCAAAACTCACAGTGCATAACATGAAGGATCTGAGGCTGATGTCTTGGTGCCTGATACCACAGGACACATTCAGAGTTGTAATGGAGTCCATACCTTGATGGACCAGAGGTGTTTTGGTGACATGAGGGGAACCTATGCAATATGGGCAGATGGTTTTAACATTACAGCTCACTGGTGTGGTTTTACTGCTATTAGATGCATAAGGAAGAGAATTCAAATAAAGCGTACCTGAGCATAACCTATTCCATTTAAGTTGTACCAGTTTGTGGAATAACAAAATGTACAACAGAGACTGCAGTAACATGGTGGTGGAGTGATTAACAGTGTTGCCTCACAGCAATAATGTTTTTTTTAATGAAAGATTAAATTATGTTCATATGTGTATAGGTATAGATAGTTTTAGAAAGATAATAATTGAAGGTGTAATCTTTTCTGGGCATATTTATTTAAATAGGTGACCTGATGTCTTTCCGGTGCCTTTCCTACAGATGTAAAGTTTTGCCCCCTTTAGAAAAAAGCAGAAATGTCATTGTTTAATAATTCAAGCTGTTGTCAGAAAACGAGATTTATCTCAAACCCGGATATTAAGTTCAAGTTTAAATGACCAAATGAAACATGAGATTGGACTAAAGCAAGCTGATGTTCAATACCAGTGAATTTGGATGTGGCTGCTTGGTCCTCAGCTCTGCATCAGTGAATATCTCTTTTTTTACCTTTCCTTTTTCCAGGACAAATTATTTCCCCCACACTTATTATTCTGTTTTGATTAAAGCCCCACCTGTGGTAGAACAAGGCGGTGCAGAGGAGCTATGAAATCAAATTGGAAAAGAATTCTTTTCAATTATTGGATCTACCCTATCCGTGCCACATCTAAATTTACCCATGTGCCAACTCCTCACAGAAAAGCGTCCTTAATTCCCTCGATGTATAAATGATTTAAAGATACTTATTTGCACTGCAGACTATTACTGTTCTAGTGCATCTTCTGCAATGCACAAAGTTATTTATTTCAAAATTCACTCAAATGTGAGATGATCTTGATGACGTTGCAGACTTGCTGTGTGATTTCCTGGATGTTCTAGCTATTATCTGCAGTGTCTCTGCACATGGCATCAGTCTGGAGTCTGCCAGAGAGGCTCATTTGAAAGCTGTGTCACTGCAATTCAGTGCACATGTATTATGTAGTGCTAGCATTTTGGTACTGAAAGGACAAGGTCAGTGGGCAAAAAAGAGCATTGAAAAGTGACTAAAATTGTACCACAGATATCAGGTTATATTTTGGTCAGTGAGATGACCACAGTGGTGCCAGTGAGGCAGGGAATGAGTACCAGCTGACGCCAGGCAAAGGACGACTTTTACCTGACATGATTAGTTTGTATGAATCTGGCCTGATGCAGGATCAGAGTAAGAGAGCAGGTGAAAGAGAAATAAGACTACCCAAATCATGTAACCTTGGGTAATTTCTTTAGCCCCAACTGATAGGCTTCCTGTAATGAGCTTTTAGGAGTGACAGATATTTTCGCTATTGTTTTATCAATGCTGTTATCACCTGAATTTAAGCTAAGTGTGTTTTTTCAGTCTTACTGTATGGTACATTAAACTATATCTTAACTAGTGCTGTCAGTCGATTAAAGAAATTAATCGAATTAATTACAGGATTTTGTAATTAATTCGATTAATGTCATATCTGCTAAAGGTCTCCTGATAAAGAATTTGAATTCTAGGATATGAAAAAAATTGTAGTGCATGACTAATAAATTGAATACAGTAAGAAGAGAAGATTTGAAATCCAATTTTTTTTTGGTGAACTGTGCTTCATAAATGAAATCCAAAAGTAAAGGTCAAGCACATCCACAAACCAGTTAGGCCAGGTGCATTAATATAAATACAAATACAGCAATACAGTTAAATAAATAAGATAAAGCTGTCTTCAAAAATGGAAAAACTCCTGTAGAACTCCTTTTTGCAAAAACTACAAATCACAGCGTTTTTATTTATCGTCCCGTCTCTGTTCTCTTTGTAAATAAACTTGCCGTTCAGTGGCCCGACTGAAGACGCACTTGCCTCATCCTCCTGAGGCTTGTCCATGTCTGTTATTGTTGCCCACTGCCTTGTTAATTTGCCGGCGCAGGTAACGTAGCACGGCCGAGAAGACTACGGGTCCTTCAATGGGCCAAAATTCAAATGCGCAAGCATTGGCTCGCCACCGTTGATACTCTACTAATTAATTGCGTAAAATTTTTGAACGCGTTAAATTGCGGCGTAATTAATTAATCGAATTAACGCGTTAAAATGGCAGCACTAATCTTAACTATCAGTCATATTTAAAATCACTGTCAAATTTGTGAGTGAAACAGCCCTGAGCACCTGTACTCTACAGTGGAACTTTATTTTGCTATTAAAACTCTTTACAGTGAGGCAGGCTTACTGCCATGTGTTGCATCACTGGAATATCCCTGGTTTGATTCGAGCTAGCGGACCTCTCTTTGCATGTGTAGAATAAAAATGTCTTCTGATCCAGTTGGGCTGCTGCAGATGAGTTTTATGAGAAAGAAGTTCACAACAAGGCTGTCAAATTCTCTCTGAGCGGAAGGAGTTTCTGATCACACAGGTGAAAGGACAACAATTGGCTAAATAACAAGGTGTGACTGGGTTAACCAAACTCTCTGAGACACCAGACTCAAGAAGTGTGTTTCCATCCAGTGTTGCATTAAATTTTCATCAAGATCGGGAGAGTCTGACCACTGCACAAAGCCTTCTCCAGGAAATCCCAAAGATTATCAGTGGGATTAAGGTCTGGACTCTGTGGTGGCCAATCCATGTGTTAAATGATGTCTCATGCTCTCTGAACCACTCTTTCACAATTTGAGCACAATTTGATGAATCCTGGCATTGTCATCTTGGAATATACCCATGTCATCAGGGAAGAAAAAATCAATTGATGGAATAACCTGGTCATTCAGTATATTCAGGTAGTCAGCTGACCTCATTCTTTGGGCAAATACTGTTGCTGAACCTCGACCTGACCAACTGCAGCAACCCCAGATCATAACACTGCCCCCACAGGCTTGCAGACACTTGGCATGATGGGTGCATCATTTCATCTGCCTCTCTTCTTACCCTGATGCACCCATCACTCTGGAACAAGGTATATCTTGACTCATCAACATGACCTTCTTCCATTGCTCCAGAGTCCAATCTTTATGCTTCCTAGCAAATTGAAACCTTTTTTCCGCTTAGCCAAGCCATGTAGATGAAACTCTTCAATGACAGAACACCAAAAAGGAGAAAGATGGGTCCCTCTTTGGTAGTAAAGGAGTGATTCCTCACAATTCAACAAAAAGTTTTTACCCACAGGATGCCATCAGTCTCAGAGCTCATAGGCAGGCACTTAAATCAGCAAACACAAAGATAAAACTATTTTCTTCTACAACTGCCTTCTCTCTCTCTCTCTCTCTCCTTGTTTTCTGTAATCAAGAATCAGCTGTCCAATAATGGCAAAAATGTCACAAACAGTGGGCTGAGATCACTTTCAAGTGAGTGAGAAAGTATGAGAACAGCAGTCTTTTCCTTGCTCTCTGTAATTTGGTCACAGAACCACTCAGTGCTGTACCTGGCACTCCGCTTCGAATGGTAGCTTGCACTCCCACACCCCAGTTTAATCTGTCTGTACAGCTGTCCACACTGAACTGTGCTTTATTTCAAAGGGCTTAAGTCTGGGATCATAGCAACCCCCACATTTGCTGAATGGCTGTCTGCTGTCAGAGATATCATAATTACAAACTGAGCGCACAGAAATAAGCCTGCACAATTGTAAATACATGTGACAGAGGAGGGTTTGGTATAACACTGGAGTTTTGGGGGGGTTTTGTTGCAAGAAAAAAAAAAAATATGTATGTATATACCAGCTCAAAAAAGGATGAGGAAGAAGTACATACTTTTTTTAGGTGCCTACCCCTTTTTTATAATTATTTTTATTATTTATACATTTATATATTATTTGTATCACTCTAACCAATAGCCATGTACATAAAAAAATATACACGTAAGCATTCGTATAAATATAATGCCTATATATTATATGGATATTGTTACATATTATATCTAGTTAGAAATGTTTTTTGCACCTCTTTTTAAACTGATTTATGTTTGTACTTTGTTTTATTTCTACATCAAAACATTCCACAGAACCACTCCACAGCTTGTCCCGCCATCTTTTGTCTTTCAAAATTTAGATCTCCCTTTAGATTATACCCACCCTCTCTTTTTGCGAGCATTTCCCATTTATTTTGTGGCAGTAAATTATTCCTTGCTTTGTACATTGAATTTAATCAGATCCATAAATTTCAATGTGCTAGATTTTATGAAAAGTGGGTTTGTGTGATCTCTGTATCCCGCATTGTTTATTGTCCGAATCGCTCTTTTCTGCATTGTCCGTAATGGCTGTAGAGTGCCCTTGTAGATATTTCTTCAGACCTCCACACAGTAAGATAGATATTGTAAAAGCAGTGAACAGTACAGAGTATATAATGATCTATGATCCAAAAGATGTTGTGTTTTCTGAAGAATTGCATTGCACTTAGCTAGTTTTGTCTGCACGTCTTACGTGAGGTTTCCAGCAGATTTTGTGGACCAGAATTACAAGAAATTGTTAACTCTTTGTAGTTGTGTTATTTAGTAGTTTTTTAATTTAGTTCTACATACAATTCTTTTTTATGTCTTCCAAACAGCATAATCTTTGTTTTGGTCAGATTTAAAGATTATTTATTTTTGTCACACCACAGTTTTAGATTGATCATTTCTGTTTTAATCATTTTCAAAATCTGTTGCAAATTCTCACCAGAACATAAAATACTGGTATCATCTGCTAACAAAACAAATATCATTAATTTTGATACTCTGCATATGTTGTTGATACATAATATAAAACTGAACCCTGTGGTACTCCGCATGTATTGCATGTATTTTGATTTGTGATCACCTATTGGCACAACTTGTTGCCTGTTTCTTAAATAGCTTTTCAACCAGCTCAACCTAATCCATACATTTTATTATCCCATACATTTCCAATTTATTTAATATCTTGTGGTCAATGGTATCGAAGGCTTTTTTAGGTCCAAAAATACTCCTACTGCTATTTTTTGTTGTCTATACAATTTGTGATTGCTTCTGTCAGTTCAGTTAATGCAAGAAATGAGGAGTTGTGGAGATGTAACAAAACATTTTAATGTTGGAAGTTCAACCGCCAAAAGTGAGACTTGCAAGAAGTCATGTCTGCTGGGCACTTGAAGGCAGCATATGCTGTATCATTAGCTCAATGGGGAGAGAGAGAGAGTTACTGTATCCAAACATTCATACAATGTGCTTATTCTTTGAGCAGGCCGTGTTACTAATCTGGTGAGATTGCCCACATGGTGCAGCATGAACAAGCTAAGTATATGAACTGAAATAGGACACTTTACGGGTTTAACTGCTGTGGCAGTGTGACTTTGATTTGAAGCAGCCACATCTCAGTCCGAAGAATTTGAGTCATGTTTGAAAAGAATTCTCGGTTGACATCACTTTCCCCAGAGCTTCCTCTGACACAAACCATACTCTTCCTCATTAGTCCATGTTAGCACTGTGTCCATCTGATCAGTGATTGATACCTCAGCTACTGCAAACTTGATTTTCTGGAAACTGAATTCACAGAAACCTAAAGGAAGGCATTCATTCATTTCTGCCTGTCTTTGTTTATTGAGCATTAATATCCACCAGTGAAACGGTTGCTAAAGGCTAAACTGATTGAGAGCAAATCAAGATAGTTTTAATCATTTATCTGTTGTAAAAAAAATACATTTGCTCATTGCAGCTTCACATGCTATATGTCATATGAGTATAAGTATTATTAATCATTACATTTTTCTCCTGTATACCTTTGCTGTCCTCTTAAGCCTCTCCTCTACTTCCATTCTCATGGATTAACTTGATCTATTCCCAGTCTCCCCCTCTCTCTCGTGGTTGTTACTCTCATGATGTCCTTCTGCTGCGTGGGAACCAGCTCCTGTGTACACTATAATGCACATGCATTATAGTGCACCACATACTCCTGTGTGGGTTTTTGAGAGGGCCAGTGTCAAGCAGCTGGAGCTGGAGCAACTGAGCGATGGCCGTGTGTGGTGCGGTTGTCTGTTCTCCTGTCATATTTATTATGTTTTTTATGCCTATCCAAAATGGCTACTGCCAGCTGAGTAGAGTTTATACATTGTACCTGTTTTTTATGTGTACCTGCAAGTTCAGTGTCATGCAAGGCCAGTCTAATCCTGCAGTCATCCAGGTCTGAAGTAGAGAACGCTGCTGCTTCCAGGCAGTGTTCCAACACACACATCCTCCTGCAGCCTTAGCCACTGGAAGACAGACAGAGAGAAAATGAGGGGGACACATGAGGGGCCAGTGTGTGGGATGGAGAGAGGAGGTGTGAGCCAGTGAGAGGATGAAGAATGGGGGGGGCACATAAGCAGGTAGATGAAGAAGCTGCTTATCTCTCTCTTCTGGCTCCAATCACAAAAGACAAAAGGTTAAATCAGCTTTATTCTGAGAATTTTCAATTTGCTCCAAACCAGTGTTCAGCACTGTATTTGATTTACCTCCCATTGCAGCCACTAAGTTGCTTGTTTCCATTTGTGTTTTTTTTTTTTAGCTCATTATGGTGTGTGTTTGTGCTTGGATGGGTGTGCATTTGTGTGTGTATGTTTTTGTGGCACGGGGCACTTTTGCTCCACCTCTTTTCCCGATGTGCTCCATTGATCTGTCTCTAATCGAGTTTTGGCTTCCTGACAGAGCTGGCTTCCCTCAGGCATTAATTATGCCTCCATGTGAGTTATATCGGTGGGCTCCAGCACCCAGCTCTTTACCCTGCCTAATCCAATCGGATGCAAGTCTGTGGCCCAGCCACTGCTGCTTTCAGCCAATCAGATATATTGAGTATGTGTTGCAAGTGTTTCCCCTGGCTTACACCCCCCCAGAGCCATGCCACACATCTGTCCTCAGCAGCTCCATCCGTTGTTTGAAAGTGTGTATAGAATGCAGTGTATCACAGCTCTAGTGAGGGCACATGTATCTGGTGCAGGGCCTCTAATCTACCCAAACTCCAGCTGATGCATGAAAAGTTGATTCTAAAAGACTTATAAACTGGTGTGTAGAGGAAGAGCTGATTCATGGATTATATGACTTCTGGGCATGTCACAGGAAATTACTGAATGTTTTTCCTCCAATAGGATATTTGTGGATTGGGATTTACAAAACAAGATGCCTTGCTGTTTGTAGAAGCTGTGTGACCTGCTTATTGACCTCTGTTAGTTGGGGTACATTTGAATGTACTAGGTTTGATAAGATGAGCTTTATGGGGAAGCGTCGGTGGAACAGTATTGTGAACAACTCATCCCTGGGCTACACCCTCCATGGAGGAAGTGTCCCAAACCTCCTGCACCCTCCACGCTCCGAGGGCCTGGGGACACTCAAGAAGAGACTGTCCATGGACATCTTGCGGGGCTGGGCCCCAGACCTGGGGAGTCTGAGCATGGGTCTCAACCTCAATTTAAGCCCAGTGAAATGGCCGTCACTCGTCACTGTCTGCAAATGGAAACAAAGCCTGACTGAGAAGCTGAAGAGGAGACAATCAGGTTCTGAGGATGAATCACAGGTTAGACAGCTTAAGGAGTGATTGACATCCCTGTGTTGGAAGGCCAAAATTATATATTTATGGCATTTCAGGCTTTTATTGCCCCTCTCTCTCAAGCCCTCTCGCCAAGTAATATGGCAGATTGGCCCTGCCTTATATACAACATTGTATTTATAAGATAGAGGCACAGAAGTTTACTTCTTGAATCTCAGTTTAACTGTATTTGAATCCCTCTTCTTGAAAAAGAGCAAAAGGAATCAAACCAGCAGGGTCATAGGCAAATCTGATTTATCTTTACTAAACAAAATTGTATGACTGTATGACTCTGCCACAAGATCCTTCATTTTAGTTAAGATGATGCACATATGGAGCAAAATCTGATTTATCTTTACTAAACAAAATTGTATGATTGTATGACTCTGCCACAAGATCCTTCATTTTAGTTAAGATGATGCACATATGGAGCAATAACGAAACCCTTCACCGCTCCTCTGATTTTATAGCCCTTTACTTTCTGTTCATGCTGTGTAATTAGAAAAGTGGCATTACGTCCAATAGGTTCCTTAAATTTATGGAATTCATTAAATAGAAGCTATTTCCTATTAGGCTTTCCTTGTATTAGTTAATTGAGTTGCTGGTTGGTGATCTGTCACATCAGCAGCCAATGTTTTTTTTTGTTTTGTTTTGGGGTTTTTTTTAGGTTTCCACTGAGTCTATTTGCACTGCTCTCTGGCTTGTGTCCTTAATAGCATGGTAAACTGCTTCTAATTTAATGTGTTCAGTATTTTCCACTCGGTACTGGAGGTTGGGGTTTAGGGCTCTTGCAGTTGCAAAGAGTAGTGCAAAGTACTCTGTGTGCAGTAAATGATTACAAATTGCAAACAAGACAGGGCCCAGAACTGATCCTTGCAGAACACCATTTTTAACTGGTAAAAACACATTGTTATTAATGTAACATACAATCAGAAATTATTTGTTGTATGGGCATTTACCACTGTAGGGTTAGTTTAAGGGTCATTCGATCCATTAGATTAATGCTGTATATTATTTAGAATAGTAATGATCATGAATGAATGGATATAACACTAAGAATATGGTAAACTACTACTAACAATTTTAACCATGCTCACTATCAGTTTTGATGCCGCTGCCATTTAACAAGGTGAGCTTTCCATTCAGGCCATCTTAGTCTTAAATGTCTCCGCATATGACATTATGATAAATCATTAATTACATTGACAAAGCAGATTTATATTATATCCAAATATACCCTGTGACAGCCTCCAAGAGATTATTAAATGGTTAATAAAAATAGTAATTAAACTTTTCAGATCCTCAAAGATACTTTACATGAGAAGTGAAAGAAGAAGGTGAAAGATAATGCAGCTATAAAGTAACACAGGGTTTAGGATATTTGTTAGTGAAGAGACGGATATGAGTTGAATCCACTGTGGAACGTGGAGCCCACAGTGGATTCAACTCATATCTCAACAATGAGATATCTTTCAAGTGAAGAGCTGAGTTTTATGTGGTGTTGAAGTTAAAGGGCAGTATGTCAGGAGGTGGACAGTTTAATTGAATTAGTTTTTCTGTAAGGAAGAATGTCAGGATGATGTCAGTTGTTTTGAAAGTGCCACATTTTCCTTTGTTTATATTTATAGACTACCTTTGCTTTGGTTGATGTGCTCCTGTCTGGAACTAATATTGTTTGTTATTTTAAACAAAGTTGCCCCAGGTCTTCTTTTCTGTTGTTTGTGTGCTGCTGTTACAAGCTCAGCCTAGATGATGGAAATTGTGAGTGCAAAGATGTTAACCTTGGCTTGGATATTTTAATGGGCACTTTCACTCTGCATGCTTGAGACAGGACTAAGCAGGGACCAAGTTGTTACTTTTGGCTGTCTCCTTCTTTGCATACATGACATATATGCAAAAATGTTTAAAAAAAGCTAAAATTAGTGAGTTTACAGCTAACATTTTTGCTGTTAACTGTTATATCTAATGAAATTGTTGTGCCTTATTGTATGTCAATTTAATAACTTTGAATATCAATTAAAACCTAATTGACATATAGCCAAGCCACCAGCAGTTACTACATCTTCATCATTCTTTCACTCAGTTTTGCTGTAAGGAAAAGGGGTGTTGCATTCGCATCGTGAAAAATAATTTCTTGATAAAAACCACTGATCTAGCAAGTAAAATAAACATTAGCACCAGAATAATTGTCAATATTATTGCTAAATTGTGCCATCCGCAGTGCTGACTGGACCAACAAGCAAAGTACTGCTGGTTACTGTGAGTAGTGAGAAAGCTGGGTGACTTTAGATTGAAAGAGTGATAACAAATGAGAAAAATGAAAAAAGAACAGCAATGCAGAACCTTCCAGAAGTGACATTCTACACAGTTTTATCAGTTAAATTGGAGTTAAAGGGTTAAATGTAAAAAAAAAAAAAAAAGAAAGAATATCCAAGGTTTTCAATATCCTCTGTTTCATATTTGATTGATGGGACATGGTTTATTCCAGTGTCACATTATGTCATAAAATATAATCCATCATTCTTTGTTCCATCTCATTTGGGTGTGAACAGAGCCAACATATAGGCCCTCATTCAGTAAAGAGGAGGGGTGGTAGGATATATACGCCTTCATTTTGGCAACGAGGAGGGCAAAGAAAGTCTCTAACGCTTTTGCTCTCTAGCTCGTATTTTAAATGTATGTGCACCAGGTGACTGGTCTCTCCAACATGCTGAATGTAACACAATGTCACTTTGTTAAATTGAGTCACTCAGAATAAAGGGCCAGTACTGTTTTCCTCTATTTTTCATCTCTCTAAATCAAAGGCAGAATTGGCCTGGGCCGAGGGGTGACTCACTCACGGGACCTCTCTTCGGCACTCCAGAGGGCTGCTGTGTCTCTTTGCCACCTGTCATCTGTCTGGAGCTTTGCTAAGGCTACAGATGCACACTAGCCACCAGTCAGTGAATGAGTGGCATATCTGCTTTGAGAACAAACAGGTGGATTAACAAACATTGACAGGCATTGTAAATTTGGATTAGGGTTCATAAAATACGGCTGCAGCATTTCTAAAAATATACCCCCCTTCCTCCCCTTCCTTGATGACAAATTATTGTGTGATGTGGTTGTGAACGAGAGCAGTGGATTTTCCTCAAGGATGCAACTAAAATTCTGCCAGGTACTCAGGCCTACAGCTTGAAGATGAACTGTAAGTGCCACCTCGTGGCAAGTTAGATGTATTGCAGAGACTGCACATCTCCATATTACTAAATGTGTCTTAGATAAGGTTTGTGTGCACCAACAGTTCCTTGGCAGCTGAAAAAGGTTCTTGTTTGATTCTTTTTTTGTCTGATTGAGGTTATACTCCTTCACAATTAACACTTCATGCTTTTACATTTCATTGTGAATGTGGCCAAATGTGTCTTTCAGTCAATGCATTTTAAACTTAAACTTATCCTTATATTTCTATGTATATATTCTAATGTCAGGTGGAAAGGTAATGCACGTTTAATGTTGAGTTATACAGTGAAACATTTGACCATCAAGATTGAAAATTTCTTGTTAAAAACAATTGCTCTGGTAAATGCCCAGTCATCTCTCCTCCCCTCCTCCTTCTCCCTCCTCCTCCTCATGGTTGGAAGACAGGCCACATGTTGAGGGCAGAAGAGGGAAAAATGGCCCATTGAAGCAATTTAACTCTCCAGCCATGAGCTCTCCTCCTCACTGCGTCGCAGATTGTGTTCCATAGCGACAGAGGCTTGGGTGTCTGAGAGCTGTTCAATCACGATGCACGGACACACTAAATGATCTGTCAGATTTTGATTAGCTCCTCCTGAGTTTGTGTCAAGGGTCAAATGGTATCTGGGTGCAGTGACAGTGATACTCAGACACACACTTTTGCTTGAGACTGAATGAACACACACATAAACTTCAGTGGAAATTCATTCATTCCAACCTTTATTTAAGCCTCAGTTTGTTTTTTTCTGATTTGCAATGATGTCAAGATACTATTAGTATAGTATTTAATACTATATAGTATTAAAGAATGCAAACAAGAACAATACTCACTGAAGCCAAAAAGAACACTGAATTATTATTATTATTATTTTATCATATAACTATTTATCATGCTCAACCAATTTTGCTATAAAAATGGTGGCAGATGGTTGGCCAACACTTTAGTTCAGTTCTGTTTTTCTCCTCAGTTTTTGCCAGGTGCTGTTGAGTTTCTCTCTCTAACACTACAGGGTCTTGACCTTATTCTGTAAAGTGCCTTGAGATCATGTTTGTTGTGAACTGGTGCCACACAAATAAAGCTTGATTGGATTTGTTCTGAGAGCAGTATGATAAACCCAGTCTCTTGGTCTGAGAGTGGAAGCAGCAGCACATCTGTTTATTATATCACTATAATCTAGGACTGACAGAAAGACTGCCTCAGCTATACCTTTCCTACAATTCAAAGGGGAGCTGGATTTGTTTATGTATAAAACTCCCAGTGTCTGTCACAAGTTTGGTGATGTAATTTTTAGTATGATGTGATTGATTCTTCAAGCCAAATACTTAGATATTGACACTCTCTTTCTACCTTTCAGTGTGGATAGATGGAGAGCATTTAAATCAATATCTCTTGCTAAAAAAATGGACTATCTTTTTTTACATATTGAAGAGCACTGAAAGAAAGTTGTTGTATGAGTCAGCAAAGCAATACAAAATAGTGTCAACCATGAAAAGATGGGCATTACAGTAAGTAAAAGAAGAGACAGTACTATGAATATAAATTGTAAACAGGACAGGGCCCAGAACTGATCCTTGCAGAACACCAGCAAAATCATATAAAGGTGTTTTGAGATGGAGTCTGTGGCTCAGATATGAGTAATGACATTTATGTCCAACGGGCTTTACACCCCACCCCTGTTGTCTGACAGGAGATACAGTGACTACATTGTATATCCACATTTACTGCACACATGCTTACAGAATATAATTTATCATGACTTGAGTGTTGAGTGTATTTATTGTACACTTGGCTGTTGGCTCTTGCTTGTTTATTATGTGTGGTTTGTTAAGTGATGGTGAATTCTGGGGATGCCCCAAGGCTGTGTGCATAGGACTGCATTCAGTTCGAAGGGATCTGCAGCTTTTTTGGAGGTGCTAAACAATTAAATACATACATCATCATTTACTGAGGGACCACAGGTATTAAAGAAAAAACAGCATCTCTAAAAATTGTACATCCAATGCAATATCTTTTTTTAAGTGTCCCTGCTTCAGAAGCACAAAATCTTAAAATATGGGAGCAGGGAGTAAGAATTTATACAAATAGACATTACCCCTGACCTGACCATTGCAGCAAATAAAACTCTCTGTGAAGTCCGCTGCAGTATTTTCTTAGACACACACAGAGGGAGAGTGCCAATATCCTGGTCAAAGTAGAGATTATTATACTGTTTTTGTTTTTAAAAATCTTTTCAGAGAAATAATCCAGTTGGCAGTCAGTCAACTGTAACCTGTCAATGCAAATCTAGTCCAGCAGAACAGATATTTGGCATGTGCCTTTAATTACTGTATCAAAGCAGCACTGCTTTATGCTGACGAATGAGATTCCCTGAAGCTCAAGAACACAACTGTGACACTTTGTGACACATTGCATATCTTGAAATAACACTTAATCTATGATCTACTGCTATTTAAGCTTGGTTTCTGCACCTTCTCAAAGTTCAAGATGTGTTTTGTAATTCAGAGCTTTGAAATAATAAATGTAAATCATAACACATCATTTATCAAACACAAATGTCAAACCGTAAGACTTGAATGAGTGAATATAGTCCTGAATTTCTTGCTTCGACCATAGATAGAAACACAGCACAACATGCCACAGGCCTGCCCTGGAGCCCAAACCTCCTGCATCCCAGCATCCAGCAGCTGATGGTCTATTTTCAGCCCAGAACACTGTGATGTGTTTCTTAGGGCTAAAATCAACCATTAAGAATATGAATGTGATATTGCCAACCTCATATTTTAGTTTTAGTTTCCAGCTGGGGAGGTAAACAACCTATTTCATTTCCTTACAGTATATGGCATTGGCATGTACAGTAGAGCAGTTCTTTCAGATTGTAACCAGGTTTGAATTTAAAATAATTTCTGCTTTTTTATATATAGGGAGCAGCAGGGGGGCAGTTTTTGGCTGCAAGAGGGTCAAAATGAAATGATTACATTTCAGTGACTTTACTCAGCTCTGTTTGTTAATCAGTGGCAGTGTCTCAAAGATGGAAATAGCTAATTTCCGAGACTCTGATTTTTAAATTACATTTCTGGCATTCTCACGTTATCTTTTTTATAAAAAGCTTTGATTTCCATGTGCTCCTTCCACTGACATTTCAGGTTTGACTGCTGTTTCAGGACATTTGTGCTCTTGGTAGATTGCCAAAAAAAAAGGGTGACTGCCTTTTAAACCCCAAAACTGTTTCATTATTGTCTGATAATGCTGTAATATAAAATGTAATAGTCCTGTTGTATACTGACAGTTATAACGCTGTTTGTCTTCTTTTTGTGATCAAGACCAAAGCAATGCAGGACAGCAACAGCTTTTTCCATAATGAATTCAGACATCCAGTAGAGAAACCTGATGGAAGAGTGAAGGGCAGGCATCAGAAATGGCAACTGAGCAGAGGCCTGTGTTTGCTGATTTGTGCTTTTTTATTTT
The DNA here is from genome assembly GCA_016785225.1 of Psettodes erumei. Taxonomy (NCBI): domain Eukaryota; kingdom Metazoa; phylum Chordata; class Actinopteri; order Pleuronectiformes; family Psettodidae; genus Psettodes; species Psettodes erumei. The sequence continues at coordinate 326,767 of JAFBJZ010000886.1, forward strand.
CGAACTAGCCAACCATCCATCCAACCATGCTGCCCACACACTCTGTCTCTTTCATTACAACACACGCACACAGACACACACCCAGGCTGCCCACTGCTGCTCTCTCTCCCGCAAGGCCATGCTGTTCACTGCCTCAGTCGGCTCTGATGAGGTATTATTCTCCATCACTGGCTGTTTTGTAACTGTCACCTCTAGTAGATGGAATGGGTAATGATAACGCCCACACACACACAAGCTAAAGGCTTCACATATCAGACCATGTGAAAGCTCTCTCCACTGTTAAACCTCTTTTTTTATACCACAGCAAGGAGAGCTGTCATGGTGACATCATCTCCGCATGGCACACATGTATGTATGTTTGTGCATTTGAGGCACACAGATTATTCTCTCACATCACAGATGATGTTGACACTAAAGCAGCTGGATGTGTTAGCATCATCTGCTCGTGACTATGAGCCCCATGACCCCGATTTAATCTGACTGAAGTAGTGGGTGAGGTAGGAGATTAAGATGTGCAGTTTGTGATCAGATTGGATTAGCACGCTTCTGCTAATTTTAACGCCTAACAACACATTTCACTTCAGTGTGCTCTGCAGATGTGAAACAGGCTTTCCAAGGGACCATCCTTTACCCCCTTCCTGTTTGTATGTGTTTCTGAACCCCCGGGGAAGTTTTGGAAGAACTGAAATAAATATTATATATATTGTTGATGGTGGCTGACATTGTATTACCCCACATTAAAACCCTTGTTTTTCTTTGTTTGCTTATATATACAGAAAGTCTGGATACTCATTCATTTGTGATCCGAATACACCACTCATACAATATATTCTCATTTATTTGACTATATTCACTGCTTTTTGGCCACTTGGGGCTAAAGAAATCCTCATCAAGCTGGATGCAAACAACACCAGACATAATATTGCTTCATTAAGTTATTATGATGAATATATGCATTAATGCAGCTCCGAGTGCAGTACTGGTGTCTAAGATTTGTTTTCTTAATAGAGAACGACCACAAAAAGTTTAGCTATAGCATCTTGTCTTTGACTAGCCATTCATACAGTAGCAGTCCAGGGATTCATAGTTCAAGCCCCCATTGCCTCCAGCTCCCAGCAGCACTGACCATCACGTGTTTCTGCCCGGAGGTGTGTCAAGCTGCACTGCCAGTTGAGTCATTTATTGACAGAGGGCAGGTGGCCAACACGCAGACAACTCTCTCTTTCTCGCTCTCCCTCTCTCTCCCTGTCTCCTGCTGTTTTTATCTGCCTCTCCCCTTCCCATCATTCTCCTCGTGATCCCCCTTCCTCTCCCCCATCACTCTGTCACTCAGCTCTCCCCTCTCTTCCTCACTCCCACTCAATTTCACTTTCATCCAGTAGTATCTCCCTCCATCCCTCTCGATCTCTCTTCCCTCTTACTCCCTCCCCTTTCTCTCTCTATCTCGCTCCCTCCCTCTCTCTCTCTCTCTCTCTCTCATTTATCGCTCTCCCACTCTAGAAGCTCTGACACACACACACATAGCAGCCAGCCAGCCGCTTGGTTTATTCACCATTCATTTTGTGAGTAAGTCACATGTCAGGCAGGTGTGTCTTGTGTTTGATGACTGAGGACCAAACAGAAGCAGAGTGGTGAAGTGAGCACAGGTTAGTGCTACCTGGCGGAAGAATGACTCTCTACCTAAACAAGCAGCAGAGTTGCTTTGCAGACCTGGACGCTAGAGGGGACTGTGGGGAGGTGCCTTGCTCCATCAGCTGGCATCACCAGCACCCTGGCAGTCACCACCACCACTACCGTCACCCATGCCAGCGGCACCATTATGGATCCATCCCTGGCAGCGCCACCCTGCCTCGAAAGGGGGGTCGGATGGCGGCCTGGCATATGGATGGAACGTCCTCTCGGAGCTCAAACCGCTTGGTGGAAGTGAGAGCCAAGGGTGGGAGCTGTGACCTGTGGCCCTCTGAGTGTGCCTGTGTCCAGAGCTGGCAGGAGCCCTATCAGGAAATGCTCTGCTGTGATCAGAGTACGTCTGCAGCTGGGTACATGAGGACCGGCAAGCTGCTGGACAGGTCTGGAAAGTTTCTGAATGAGGTAAATCATGATGTAGGAGAATCTTGTGCTGCACAGCACTTTTTCAGTGGCAGTATGCACTGTATGTATCATTGATTGAGATTCTTTGTTTTCTTACTCAGCAGCTTGAGAGGGGTCTGACTCTATCGCTGTCATTTAAGTTGATCTTATCTTCTTGTAATTGATAGATAGCTCTTTATTGTCATTGTACAAGATATACAACAACATTTGTAATGCAGCAGCTCATCTGAGGTTCTTCTTCATTTCTGGCAGTGTGAGATACAAATAGTGTGCATTTGATTGTGAGACTTCAGACCTCAGTCAGGTGTAGTTTGGTTTCCTTTTGAGGAAGGATGTGACAGAAGCCAGACCTTCCTGTTCAGCCTTGTTAAGAGGCTATAGAGATGTTTTATTGACTTGAAAACCCCAGTGATGGTCTTAATGTTTTCCTTATCCAAGATAGGCTTCTACAGTATATACTTGCTCTATGTCATATCATCTCAAGCAATCAGTTATGAAAGCTTTTTGTGTGTGTGTGGCGCCCCCATCAAGACCTGTTTGTGTTTTCTTTCCAGTGACTTGTGACATTTTCTTACTCATACCTGCATCTCCATTGTCAAGATTGCTTCATTTTATCTGACTCAGCCAAGGATTGCATTTACAAAAGATAGTTGTATATTTTGTTTCACAGTATTTTTCATGAGAAATGGGGGGGTGGGGGGTGGGGGGTGGACAAAGGACTTGAGCAAATTGTGTTTCCAGAGGACTCAAACAGGTCAAATGTGGTTGCAACTGGAAAAATATGTTATCTAGATCTATCCATCTATAAAGAAATCAGAGACATGGATGTACCAGCCATAAAACCTGCAATCTCAAAATTTGCAACATGAACAGCCTTGGAAGTGCTATACACTGCGTTGTTTGCCAAACATGAGAAACTGTGCTGCGGTCCGAGGGAACAAGGAAAAGCCTCTACAAATCAAAGCACAAGGTCAAAAGGCAGACCTGCTCCTTTGCCAAGGCTTGGCACTTCAATTTGAGTTGTGTTTCTTATGTGCATGCCCAACAGCTTCCAAATGCAGCAAAAGATCTGGTAAATCTGACAGCACTGATTAAATTGATTTCAAGGGGGACTAGGTCGGCTGGGTCTGTCATGCATTCATCTAATCAGAAATCAGAGCAACGATCCAGGCTCCTGATCTGCCTGCCTGCCTGCCTGCCAGAGCATAATTATATTTACATATGAAAAATATGGGTGTGGCAGGGAATTCAGGCATTTTTCATTTTTCTTTTTTCCAGTAGCCATGATACTTATATTTTGCATCAGCTGATCAATTATTTTTCCTTATGTTTGATATTTCTGTAATACAGTTTTTTGTTACTCATCAGCCAACATTTATATCATAATACAGTTAGAGCTGTGATTCAGTGCATATAAGGTCTGGGCTCAATATGCACTTGCCCTGCTGATATGACCTATTGTTACTGTAGTTATCAATTCAAAATCCAAGTAAAGGCGTTGATTAACTAGCAGTGATCTGAACAGTAGTACAAAAAAAACACCATTTATTACAATGGACAGCATAAAAACCAAACATGGACTGTGAGTTACATGTTACATGTTAACAATGTTACATTCAAACCTTTTTCCACATACAGACAATAGCCAAAAACAAATGATGGAGGACACAGCATGGATTGGATATCATCCTTTCACATACATGTTTTTTTTTGTATGTATAGGAGCTTGATGACAGGCAGCTACGATGACAAATTGCTCTTTGTGGAGTTTGACACTTTGTTACTTTACCTTGTCAGATGTAAAAAAGACTTAGTTTGTTATTATTGTAACTATATTTTCAATGATGAGCTCAAACAGATCATTAAGTGTTACCATTTGGGAAATATACATAGAGCATACAAAACGGATGTACTGTAAAATCTCCAGATCATGACCGTGGGTTTAATTTCTGGGGTGTGTGGTGTTTGTGAAACCGTAGCACGAGTGAAACTGCCTCAGGCAAGGCTAACGGGGTGTAATGTGAGGCCATCCATCATGCAATGGAGGGAAATGCAAGGGGTGGGCAGCAGTCAATATTACCTGTTCTCGAGCCACTGCCTTGCCTTTGAAATATCAGGAGTTGGACAATAGGCAGTGTGAAGACAGGAAGCGATACAGGACAGGGAAAGTGCATTCATACTATAAAGCACACATACTGCACATACTGTATCTCAGACAGTCTGCAGTAGCAGCAGTGATAAAATGAAATTGCATGATTTTAATGGAAATGTCAAATTAGAAAGTTTAATGTTAGAACTACTTTTTGACAATATCAAACCTTTTTCATTTCTCGTTAATAACATCAGAAATGATTTATTGTCACCACTTAGACCATGAGGAATCATGTGACATGTGACATTGCCCTTACTCCTCTAGCTTACTTTATCTGTCCGTTTCCATCAAACCCCTCATTTCCTCTTCCTCTTGCGCTTACCATGCCTCTGAAGAATCTGCATCTGACATTGTGTTGTTGAATATTTTTACATGAGATGCTAGTGAATTATTGATGCACTCCCCTGTTTTCATGAGCCGCTATACATGGAGGTGCCGCTGAATTATTGAGCAAAACTCTACACAAGCACAAGACTTTACTGAAGAAATACAAGCAACTCGCTGCTGTAACATCTCTAGTATCTGATGTAGCCTTGTCACTTTCTGCAATTTTGCATAGTAGAAGCAAGTGTTTACACCTTCTTTATTATTCAATTGGAACTTTATTATTTTTGCTGTTGTCTTTAGCCCAATAAAGATTTATAAGAAAAGACAAAAAACACACCAGTACAGAAAGTCCACATGTTTGAGTGTTTGCAGAGTGATATGCATGAGAAAGTGTCCATGCAGGAGAGCATCTTCTGCATGGACACTGTCTAAGGATTTCAGCTGCTCCAAATACTCCAACACTCTGCATTTAGCCTTCAGTCTCATCCATTCAGATTTATGAGTAATAATTCAACATTATTAGGTGATGACAGTATCTCTGATGTAGTTTATAGCTTCATGAAAGCCCCTCAACATATCAGGCCCAGCGTTGCCATGCTGCCAGACCACTTGCTTAATGTGCTGTTGAGGCAGTTGATCACGTGTCACTGTTAGGAAGCATGATGAGGAAGAGAAACGAGCCTAAGTGCAGCTGAGCATGCCATTTTTGTGCTCAGCTGAGTGGCCATTAGCTCTCGAGGGTCTGTGTGCACACGTGTGGATTTATAGTGGCAACAGTATCCATGTTACAAGGTATTAGAAACTGTGGGGCTTCATAGTGCCAAAAAGTGAAACTGTATGACTCATCCTAGTTATATATTTTTAGCATTTTCTCTTTTTTGAGACAATAAATTATTTAATGCGACTGTTTGCGACTGTACTGCCACCCTTCTTCACAGTGCAGGCATGCCTCTCCATGCTGTTGACCTGTGAAAGAACTGGGGGACCCAACAGGAAATGTCAGCAGAAAGCATCCAGTGACAGAATAAGATTAAAAAAGATAATAAAGAGATCCTGCTGACCAATAAGAATTTTTAAGCTTTCTCCTCTTCAGCAAAATAAAAGGAGATACACAAGCGTCTTACTTTTCCTTTTCCTTTTAATTCCTTTTAATTTTGGCAGTAAATGATAGTAAAATAAACACACCTTTATTCTCTTATTCATGTGGTTACCATCCGTGCCCTGCAAGCAAAAAGACTCTTAATCCCTCTCTTCATTCCTCTCACAAACTCTATTTTCCTTCAGTCACTTTCTGACTCTGCAGTCCTGCCCAGCCAGCCAACTGCAATGTGTCTCCTTTTGGTAAAATATACCAGGTCAGTCTGTCTGTGACGTGAGAGCTCACACACAAATGAATGAACCCTGTTAATTTCATTCAAATGGTTCACTATTAAGACAATAAAAGCTGTATATTATTCGCTTCAACACACAACGCAAGGGGCATAAATGGTAATTGACAAATCTATAAAGTAGGTCTAATTACTGCATTAAATACTTTATGTTGTGAATGCTCAGCAGAAAAAAAGATAAAATATCTTAGAATTGCTGTGCTGGAGAAAAATAACAATGTCATTATTCAGCCTTGGATAAGACAGCTCCAACTCAGTAATGGGATTTCCTATTGTCATCTTCAGATAATGAGGTTTTGATTGTTTACATGGGATTGAGAACGGAGCAGGAAGTTGACCGGGACAACATCAGACCTTAAAGAAAACAGCAAAAAGAACATGACAGATAGACACTGAAGGATACCTGAGTTCAATCTCTTTTTTTCCACATCCACTGGAAAGTGGTTTGCAAAATATCTCAGAGTCTGGCTAAGATTTAATGAATAATTAATTTGAGCACATTGGATTGAATTAGACCAAGCATGAAAACATGGAATTATTTTAGTGATATGCACACTCTATTATTCATTTGACTTGAAAATGATGATAATGTGTGGTAATTAACCTTTGGAATGCATGCATAATTCTTGCTGGAGACACTGGGAAACTTTTTGTCATCAAAGTTTTTGTGACATTTTTAATTCTTTATTATTCAATTTGACTTGACTTGATGAAGTGGCCTATGGGTTCTGAAAAACATCTAAACCATCTGCCTAATATCGTGTCAGTTCCCCTCATGCTATCAAAAAGGCTCTGACCTGACAAGGCATGGTGTCCTGTGGTATCAGGCACCAGGACTTACAGGACTTAGAGGACTCAGATCCTCTAAGTCCTGTAAGAAGAACATGTAAGAGAGACCTGAAGATGGCTAATCACCAGGGGTGGACCAGCCACTGGGAGGTTCAGGAAGATACAAGATAAAAGAGTTTTTATTTTTCATTTTATGATATTGCTAACTGTATGCTGCGTGTCTGTGGCATGTATCGGCCGATTTGGACCGATCCCCGTTTGTTGAAATCTGATTTGTGCGACAGTGCTGATCTGAAGGAGCTGGAGAGGATTTGTCACGACAAATGAAATAAACTGTCCAAAAGCAGACATTCAAAGCTGGTCGACTTGATTTGAAGCCGATGCACTGATGACCAAGTGAACAGTCTTGGACAGCATCATGTCAGTCAGACACAAAGCAGTCTGGAATACATTCGAAAGACATCGGTGTGTGTGTGCAGACACTGCATACAGTATCATAATCCCTCTTGCTGATGATATAGCCACATCTCAAATATGTTTCCAGCCTCTTTCCTAGACTCCGGTAATGGTGGTCTCATCCTTTACACACAATATTATACAGTATTAGATGTGGATAACCTTGTCTTATATTGTAATTGTACACAAGAGAATGATTCGGCTTCTCCTTTGCCGTTACCCTTGACTGTTTCATTCAGCTTGCTTGGACATAATCAAAGCAATCTCTAAATGCATCCCAGATCCTCATCTTTTGAAGTGAGTCTCACATCAAATCATATCGGGCCCATTGTTTATGTACAGTAAACTGAACTGCTGTTAATCTGATGTTTGTGTCTATGTGTTGGCCGAAACAGTTCAGAGTTCCTCTCTTGGGGTTCCGGCCTCTAACCATCTGCTCAGGCCTTCTGGAGGAAGCATTTTGTGTTCACTGCGTGACACTGGTTTTTATTTCATGCTGCACTATTTACGACAGCAATGTTATTACCTGATTGGAGGTTGAATGCCCACTATACAACACTAGACTAGAGAGCCGTGTAGGAGAGCCACAGCAGACATCTTGAATTTGAAAGCTGTTTGCTGAATAGGTTCTGACAGTCAACTGTTGGTATGAATCTTTCCCAGACATTCATTGCACATTTCAGTACAAGTTGCTGTTCTGTATGAATCACTGTGCTCCTTCAGCACCTTCACTATCCGTAAGGTGTCAAAAAGAACTACATCCACTTGTTTACCACCCAATGTTTTCATTCCTCTGTCTTGTTAAACCCTTTCAGCTACAATAACTAGATCAGATCGCTGTGTACGAGAGGGGGGGCGTTCGCGGTCCATCCAGCAAATGGAAGTATGTTGAATTGTTGATGATACAGCGATCCACAAGCTTGTCCCCTGGATGTTTTTATGGAAAGTAGGACAGTGGTTGGAACAGGCATCTCTGTGACTCAAACCTAAAGTCTCACCCTTCCCTCCCACCTCTCTCTCCCTGTCTCTCTTACAGGCCAGCCCTGCCCCAATAATCGTCAACACAGACACCCTGGAGTCAGTTCCTTATGTGAGTTGGATACTTTGTGGTTTTTTTAAAAACACACCTATTAGTCTTTTTTCAGTAGATCAATACCTTCAGCACAGCACTCTTGAGTAATCAGCATTTTTTAAAAAAAGGATCAGTGTCTCAGAGTTTTAGGTGAAGTCGCATCATGTTAGTCTTAGTTTGTAGTCTCAGTGCATTTTGATTGTGTCGATTGTAAAACAAATGAGGTCACAGTGCTGAATTATTGATGTTCATCATGAATAAAAGACCAGTGCGAGATTTTTCAGAAAGATCTCCAGCAGTTTTCACAATATTTTACATGAATACAAATAAATTAAACTTTGGTGCAATGCAGAAGCTGAATGGATAACAAAGACTTCCCAAGGGGTGGTGTTGTTTTCACGATTAAATGATGATATTTTCATTATGCTGTTAAAAATACTTTTCCTATTTGTGGAAAAAATGAGGTCAGCAGAGTGTAGCTATCATTTTCCTGCCAGACATCACTTTCATTTCAGTCACAACTTAGTTTTATCATATGGTAACATCAACTAAATTGTTTGACTCTTTATGCTGCTATGCACTGGTCTTGTTACACTGCTGTTGCCAATTTATTCTTGCTTCCATCCGCAGTCTGATAATAATATCTGATGCTACCCCAAAAATGTTGCTCAATCGGGAATACACAGCAGCATCTCATATGCTTATGTGCTGCTACTGTATGAATGCATAATGACGGAAGCGCTCGCTGGAAATTAATCATCTCAGTGAGACCCTGTAGAAGACTCGTCTTCAGCTAACCACCATGTTGCAAAAATAACTGATGTTAATTAGCTATCACCTTAAATTGCTTCCCTTGTGATGGGGCCTCTTTAAAGTGGCCCTGAACAACACCTGTCACCTCAGATTGAACACAAAACACAGCGTTGGCCTTTCTGTGTTTTCTATGAATAAAATTCCATATCATTATTCAGCAGCACAGCATTCATTTTCATTTTAAAGCAGTGTTTGAAGGCCAAAACAAATGGAGTGAATGTATTTGTTTGTTTCCTCAGGTCAATGGCACAGAAATTGAATATGAGTTTGAGGAAATCACTCTAGAGCGGGTGAGTATCTCAGCCTCCAGGGCTGTTGTTAACCTCAGAGTATCTATGAGAGCATACTGGGCACTGTGGTGGACTGAAACGGTCTCCTGAAGGCTTTTAAACCCACTCCAAAGTGCTGAGCTCAGAAAGGATCTGTAACCTTGTATACATCATACGCTATTGTCTAACATGGAAACTGAAGGACTGTAATTCTCCTGGTATGAATTGTGTGAAACCAGTTCATATACTCAGACTAGCTTTGAGCTCACTTTTTCCACACCATGCTATCAATGCAATGACAAGACTGAAACTGGAATTCAACTACTACTACTTCACTAGTGTCAGCACTGCATGTCTCCTGATCTGTTAATTAGCTTATTCTTGGTCAGAACTGATTGTGACAACTGGGTTTAAGATGGCTCATACATAGCTTTAAATTCTCTTTTGCAGCTTCACATCTGACTTTGGTTTGAAGGTGATGTGACTTGAAATTGTATTGATTCTGATTTCTTTTATAAGGGCAGACATGAAACATTTTTGTCCCTCATAATAATATGGAAATGATTTGTGGGCTAAAGACAATGTGACACAGTCGACATGAGCTTGTCAATGAATCTTCAAGTCACTGAGATGGAACTAGTGGCTAAGCCAACCAACTAACCAACCGGCCACCATAAAGCCTGCACTGGATCCAATACAGACAGTAGTCAGCCTCCATCCATATTCCAGGACCTCCATGCTTCTCCTCAGCTGATGGGCAGGAGCACAGACAGACCCGGGCCTGCTTTGCACAAGTCACAAGTCACCCTGCAGCTTTAGTAAGCAAGAGAAGCCGCCGCTCCCATCAGCTAACAACTCCATCAGAGCCCCACTCTCATTTTGTGATTGGGCGTCCAGGGGATGTTATTTGCAGAGCTTAAACTCATAAACACAATATTTCACGGTAAAGTCGTGACAATAAAGATCAAGGTTAGCTCAGGACAGGGGTTGTGACTGCGGCTCATAGTAACAGCCAAGGCCATTTTCTTAATGGCAGGCTGAGGACCACTTCATAATCGCACTGAGAGCTGTGACACTAGAAAGTCAGACCATTAAATCACCCATCAGCATTTGATTAACTTTTAAAGAAATTGTTGCTTGTGCTTTTCAGCAGAATTAAAGGTCAGCACTGAGGAAAGCAATGTCTTCTAACTGCCTACTTCAAATGCATTTTGCAGTCATTTGCACAATGCCTAAATAGTGCACATAATTTATTTTATCATGTGTATCAGTAATTCCTGAGCAGTCGTCACTCTTCGGTTACAAGGTAACACATGGAGAAATTGTGGAGTCAGTCAGCTGAAATGAATTTGTTAAAATTCAGAAAACAAATTCATCCACATCTTCAGTATACTGCAGCTGTGCACAATAATTAGCCAACTAAAAGCTGCTGCTACTCCATCAGCTGGAACACCTGTATGCCACCTGTAAGTGAACACTGCTGTAGCTACTAAGTGAGAAATCACATCAGACAGCTTCTAGGGATGGTTAACTGGTGGAAACATCCAGCATCTGCCACAGCAAATGAGGATAATACACACTTGACCAAAGACAAAAGCCTAAACCATGGCAATTCCAGGACTGTATGAAAATGACTTTAACATTATTGTGTTTAGTATCACTTAAAATGAATACAGTTGTACATACAGTGTACAATACAGTGTACTTGTTGATGATTTGAGCACATAGTGAAGTGGCATACATGGCATACTTTCATGTTCTCAGCAGGGAAATTGTATTCTCTGTTAACTAAACCCACAGTTGGACTGTCTCTATAATAAGATACGAGACGGAGCCCTGCTGAAGACTGTCGTCGTCACTGGCACACAACATACAGAATAAGTTCTGCCTGCATGGGTGCTTTTGTCACTGTCTGCTTTGCAGGGTAACTCAGGGCTGGGCTTTAGCATCGCCGGAGGGACAGATAACCCACACATCGGTGATGACCCTGGGATCTTCATCACCAAGATCATCCCTGGAGGTGCCGCAGCAGAGGATGGGCGCCTGAGGTCAGTCATTTTACAGTTCCCCTACACTAAAGCCCTGGAAAAAATACCCTCATGTTTCATAACATTCACATCATCATGCAACAATGTCTTTTTCATTTTTGTGAATGTTACACTATATTAAGGACTAAAAGCTATTGCCTGTCCAGCACTGTTGCCAGGGCCAGGGCATTTACTTTGCTTGCTGAAAGTAACAGGTCTTTATTTCTATTTCCCTCTGTTTGTTGAGTATAATTGGTCATATTTTAGTAGGATGCCTTGTTTTGATCCACTCCTGTTTGCCCTGTTGAATTTACTGCATTACATTGTTAAAAAAAAAATAAAATAAAAGCTACCATTACCATGCTACCATTTGACTGGACAAAATCCCAAAATTTCTTAATTGGACTTTCATTGCAAGACATTGTGTGATGTACACCTACAGTGACTACAATTGGACAATAACCCTTTGACTGAGTAATCCAGAACAACAGTGTTGAAAATAAAATGATTATATTGTTGAATTATTGAATTAAAGGAGAAATAGGGCCAGTAAAAATGGCATTTTACTTGATGTTAAAGAAAAAGCCAAAGAGCTAACATTATGTTATGTTTATGCAATTGAAGCTGGTTTTTCGTTAGGAGAGTCATTTGCAAACGAGTCATTCAAAAGAACAAATCTTTTGCTTGAACAAACTGAGCTGAATCACATCCTGAATTGATCTGTTCAGTTCTCAGTGCAGCTGAGCTCAGCTGATTAACTGATTCATTCGCGGGGATGCACTCGCTTCATGAGTGATGTTCAGTAATTCATTCACTGGACTCATTACACAGTTGAACATAATCCCTGGGTGATAGGCAGCAGCTCCAACTACCAGAATGAGGCCCAGCAAGATCAGGAGTATTGCTTAACTGTAGATCACTACAACAGCCTTAAAAGTAATTTAAAAAACACCATTAATCTCTGACAGTCTGCCAGGAAACATTTAAAATCAGGAATTAAAGATGGAGTTTGTCAAAGCAACAACACTTCTGGTTCCAAAAGCAGAGGATCATGAGGAACATACACTGTTTAGCCTTGTTACAGTTCAGTGAATGGGACTCTGGTCAAACGCTTCACAATTCAGTGAACAAATCCTTTGACTGGATCTTTTTAATGAACTAGTTTTAATGATTCTAGTGATTCTAGTGATGACACTCAAAAGAACCACTTTTAGCATTGCTAATTAGCTCTTATTTTCATAACAGGCTTCTGAGTATCACTGAAGAATGAATGGTACATCCATTACAGGAGAACCTCACCAATCATGCAACAACAGGGTCACTGCTGATACCTAATTTGTTAACAGCAATGAAAATGTGGAAACACTGTGGGTAAACAGGTAGAGCACAATTGGACCAGTGACTGATAAGAGAGGCACAAGTAATATATGACTTCTGTCCATGAAGCTACTGCCTCAGTGTATGCTTGGAGGGTTGCCAACACTCCTACCTCATGTGCTACAATCACGTTGATCAATATTCAGCCAATCATGTTAGCCTTTAATTGAGAAAAGCCTTTATTTAAAAAAAAAAAAAACCTTTCAAGTTCTGTGAAAAGTTGGCAAGTTACAATTAGAGAACAGATGCTGGAGGGGAGTGTAATATATGCACAACATCAACTCAAGCAGATCACAGAAGAAATGGGCAGGGCATAAATCACACTTAACCTAATAGATGGTCACCTACTCCAAGGTGGGCAGTGAGACTAATGCATTATGGATGGGGAGGGGCGGTGATGGGGATTTGGTTTTCTCTAAGATTATAGAAGCCAGACACACTTCCTATCACAACTGTGGGACACTGTAGCAGAGCACTAAGCATACTTAATGCACCGGCTCTCCTCAGGGGGCTGCTCGAAGCATTTCAAGTGTTTCTCAGAGGTTAGAGCATGTTGTCAGGACTGAACCCAGTGTAACCCCATCCTTTTATCTCTGAAAGCTTTTCCATGAACCTTTATGAGACACATTCTGAATATGTGTTTACATTTATCTTTGCCCATTTCCTCACTTTGTAGAGTTTTTATTATTACAGTTTTTTGTTCATTGAGTGGAAGGCAGAGCGAGTCCTCCACTAATGGGAAGGTGGGTGGTTCCACTGCTGTCTCCTCCAGTCTGCATGTTTAAAGTGTCCTTGGACAAGACACTGAAGCCCAAGTTGCCCCCAATGTGTCATTGACGTATGAATGTGTGGCTTGTAGTGTAGTGCTTTGAGTGGTTGATAAGACTAATAAGGTTAATTAAACATTCATTACAAAATGGTACTGTATACTATGTTCATGCATCTATTTTAAATTATGAAATTCTCATTTATAAGCCACAGTTGCTGGTAGCAGGACAGACAGGCAGAATCCAGCCTCCAAATGTAGACTCAGGATGCCAAATGTAGAAACAGGATGCTGTTTAATAAACAGGCAAACAAGCAGAAACAGGTAACAAAACTCAAGAATTAGAAACAGAGAAAACTCAACAGAACAAAACTAGAAGAACTGCCAAAGAGCTGGTGATGATGGCAGGTCTAAATAGTGACTGGGGTGATGTGGAACCTGGGAACAGGTGTATCAGAGTGAGGGTAAGCTCAGATGAGCAGATGGATATGGGGACAGGAAGAAAGTGGGGGTGGCTGGAGGAAGAATGGGAGAGGTGCAGAAATGAAAAGGAGGAAAGGGGCTGAAGGAAAGGGAAACAATTGATCCTTACTATTTTTGAAAAATACTATGAAATCTATTCGCCCGCTTGAATGTTTTACCCTTTTATTGCTCTTACAGATGGAATCATAGTCAATATAATTCGGCTTTTTTAAAAAGCAAAACAAACAAAAAACTCTTTAATGTCAAATTTAAAACATATTTCGACAAAGTATTGTCAATCACTTAAAATATATAATGTAAAATAAGTGATATTTTTAAGTGTATAAATATTTGCTTCTTAACTCTTTATATAGATAGAAGTCTAATACAGAGCTAATTGGTGCTAATAGTTTCACAATCAATGCAATGTCTATATCAGTATATATATATATCGATATCTATTGATCAATCTATCTATAAATAGAAAGATATAGATATATATATTTTCTTTTCTCTTCTCTTCTTCTCCTCTCTCTTCTTTTTCTCTTTACTTACCAATGTTGGAAGGAACCGTGTGTGCGTACTGGGTCCCAGCTGGTCTCTATGAGCACCCCAGGAGAGTTGTGTCCTTCTATGCAAGGACATGGATGTTTTGGTTGACACCTTAGGGGAATTCAAACTGAGCTGACTCGGATTTCAACACATTCATGCACTCACACACATGCACACACCTGCGCACATTCTAACCTACTTTGTCTCTCTGCCAAACATCCCAGACATACAGTACATTCACATAAGTGATCTAATAGGCACAGTGTTGCCTGAGATCTAAAACCTCTGGGTCACCATCATCTACTGCCAACATGCATTCTCAGTCACATCTGTGATCAGATATGTGTGTGTCTACAGGGAGGTGCAAAATAAAACTAAACAAGATAGTATTTATTCACCAAAGTTATCACTTACTGAGTTTGTTTTGTGTTGAGATACGTGTTTCTCGGTTGCTTTTTGCATTAATACGATTAAACGATTGTTTTTCTTTCTTTGACTGTTTTTTCTCCACAGTCGAATAGTCATTGGGGTGGGGTGAAGTGTGGTGCAGTGCTGCCTCGCTCTCAATTATTACTGATCACTATCATCTATATCATCTATCTTTTCCCAGAGTTAACGACTGCATCCTGCGGGTGAACGACGCTGACGTGTCTGAAGTTTCTCACAGCAAGGCAGTAGAGGCCCTGAAGGTTGCGGGCTCTATCGTACGACTGTACGTGCGGCGTCGCAGGCCAATGCTGGAGACTATCATTGAAATCAAACTCATCAAAGGACCAAAAGGTAGACTCAGCTGATCATGTCATGTTTCAAAACAAAATATGTCATTGTCACTGCTGCAGGTTTTTACATGTATTTTTACTAAAACTTTAGCTGGACTGAATGCAGACAGAATGGATCAATATAAGAATGTAGTGGCACATAATTATGCAGACAGCTGATGCAGATTAAAAAGTGTGTCACAGGTGTGTCAGTTATTTGTGTGGAAGCTAAACTTTTATCAGGAAAGTTTATCAGGAAACTGACCACCAAAAAAACAAACAACCTCTAAATGCAGCTTGGTCTATTGAGGATTAACATTTACAACTTCTTCACGTAATTAAAATATGTAATTATCAAAAAAAATAATAATTTTGTTCCATATACTGTATAACGAAATGCAAGTCATCATATCATGGTCTTATGTATTGTCTTATGCCTAACATCTGTCAGACACATAAGACAGAAAACTAACCAACTGCTTTCATACACACATACACATGCACACACACAGGGCTTGGCTTCAGTATTGCAGGTGGAGTTGGAAACCAACACATCCCTGGTGACAACAGCATATATGTCACCAAAATCATTGATGGTGGGGCAGCACAGAAGGACGGCCGGCTACAAGTTGGAGACAGGTTGTTAATGGTGAGTACCAGCTGTGCTAGCAGTGTCACAAAAAAACACAAAAAAGTCTCATGTTTAGGCTTTACAAGAAGATCTTTGATTTGAATACACATACAGTATACTGTTTCCAATTCTGCTGCTGATTACACCTCTGATCTGCGTTCGGTTGAGCTATGATAAGAATGACATGATGTCTCTATGGGCTATTAAGAATGTTAATGATGTAAGTTTCCTGGGTTTAAGAGGTGTGGAAAAAAAACAGATTACATGAATGAGGTGGATCACTCAGACAGGCGTGAAAACACAGATGTGACTATGGTTGTGTGGGAGTTTTAGTTAACTTGTTTTCAGGGTAAACTTTGGATTATTGACTGTCAAAAATGGCCAAAACATTGAGTAACTACTGCAGAAAAATTAGAAATCTCATTCCAGTTCAACTTTCCTGTCGTATGTGCTGTATGTTGTCACTGTATATTTCAGGAACATGACAAATGAGGACTAAGATCTTTTTAAAGTTCTATAAGAATGATCAAGAAGGCAATCGTGACCAAAATGGTGGCAGAGGACAAAGAAATAGAAAAGAAACACAACCACCACAAGGACACTACTAAAAGCTTTGTATGAAGACTGTGATATTTTAAGTGTCATCACTATGTGGGACATCACACTGGCACTTTTCACTTTTTTCACAATTCTGGGGGTTTCCTGTAATAACAAAATCTGTTCAGTTTAAGTAAAATAACCTCTCACGGCAACATGTTTCTAGTATAACACTTTCCTGACAAATGATACCAATGCAACTGTGAATCTACTCAGTAAACTGAGGATATCAAACTCTTTCATGATAGCCTTTTATTTGACTTTAGTTATTAACCTGTATAGCATTTGTTTCCTGTTAATACAATGGTCACTGTTGTTCACACTGATATCCAAGTCCCTAATGGTGATTCCATGAGTCAAGTTACACCACCATGTATATTACATTAAGTGCAGTGAATTAAGCAGACAGTGTGTTGCCAGCTAAAAAATGTTCTTAAATCAGGGCTTCTCAAAGTCAGGATCAGACTGGATGGCAAGTCAATTCAATCCAGCCCACAGTAGTAAGAATGCAATAATATAATGATGGCAATGAAATGAGGTGTGGTGTACTTTTAAAAAAAGTTTTATTTTATTCAGCAAATTGATAGTTTTATAGAATGTAGCAGTCATTTTGGAAATTGTTTCAGTAATCCTGGCCCAAACATGATTCTTTCCGTGTGTGACATTGTTGTCTTGGTGTGATGTGTGTTGCTTTAAAGTTACAATTGCTTCGGTTTTAACAACTGATTGCAGTCAAATAGCGTCTGTTTTTCCACTGGGCCGTGCCGAGCTGTAGTTTCTGTCAGACAGCCTTAAACTTATGTTGCCTGTAAGTTAAGAGCATTTACGATTTACCAATCATTCCAAACCTTTGATGCAGAGTAGAAATTAGATTTGGATCTTTGAATGTTAAATTTGAGATTCCCGGTCTTTAATTGAGTGATTAAATGACTCTGTGGCAAATACTTTAAAAGCAACAAAGCAGAAAACTGTTGGCAGAATACTTTGACAGCAAAGCTTTCTCTAAAGGAGGGCGTCCCTCTTGCTTAAACCGTGCTTAATTTAATTACCTTCCCACTGTTGTGTCGTCACCCGAAGACCATCTGTCAGGGAGCACTCGACACTAGATCTGAGCTGAGCAGGAAGGAAACACAAGGCAGCCTCTGAAGTTACTGACTGTTCACTGTCCGAACAGGTGAACAACTACAGTCTGGAGGAAGTGTCTCATGAAGAGGCCGTGGCCATTCTGAAGAACACATTGGATGTGGTCTACCTGAAGGTGGGGAAACCCACCAATGTCTACCTATCAGATCCCTATGGGCCTCCTGACATCACACACCGTAAGTCACCGCCACTTGTTTTCAGTTGATTTGTGTGCACCGAAGCTGTCGTGGGAATGTGAATCAGATTCTCTTTCACAAATACACAAAACCTTTAAAGGTTAAACCTGCATGAATCAATGTTTGGCACACAGGACTGACTGACAATCACCTCATAAAGTTGGAATGGTGCACATGTTAGCAAACTATTGCCTCTCTGTATGTAGAGCAGACAGAGCAATATTAGCATGAATTTCTAGCCCAATTATGGATATAATAATATAATAATATTCACTCCCCCTTTAGCTCTGATTGGTCTTTAGCTGCTATATACTTTCTTTATCTGTTAGTCGCTAACAAGTGTACTGTGGACTTATCGACAGCTGCCTGCCTTGTTGCTAAAGAATGGGTTAACAAGAGCGCTAAACTTAACAGTACAGTAAATGTGCTGTTAAATCAATACAATGAGCTAAACATGCAAAAAGCACCATGAACTGCAGAATCCGATGATTATATATTTACAACACTCTTCAATTTACTTGGGCTTTTTCAAGTTTATTGTGAACATTGTCAATATTATTCCATCTATCTCAAAACTTAAACTAAAATTTTGAGTGGAAAAAGAGTTTATTGCATTTTATCTATATAACTCAGTTAAGAAATCCCTTTGAACAGATGCTGTACAACAAGACTTGTACTTGCAGATTGTATTTTATATTGTCAGAGAGATTCTTTGTGATTATTGTATATTTTATATCATATATTTTTATTCCAGAGAAACTTAAATGTGTATAAATAAATATCTAAATTATTACCTCAGATTCTGATCCCGAATCACTGTATTGTACTGTAGAATTGAAACCTAAAATTGGAAACGCAAAGCGTGCAGGAATACTGTGTCAGCTGGTTTATCAGTTTTAATCTGTTTTTTTCCTCACTTTTCCTCCATAGCTTTCTCTCCAGCCATGGAAAATCATATCTCTTCCCCTATCAACAGTGGCACTCTGGAGTACAAGTCCGGTCTGCCCCCCATCTCCCCCGGGAGTTATTCCCCCCTCCCTAAGCACTTACTGGGGGAAGAGGATATAAACAGGTTGGATGGTTTTTCCTTCTTACGGTAATTACCTCATTTCCTACCAGACTACTTGAACTACAGGTAGAAGCACTGTCCACCCCTGCTCCTCTGCCCCCCCCCTTATCCTGAGCGATCTGTGTTTGTTTTGCATTTTTAAAAAAACTCCATGGGGAGTTATGATGCAATTTCAAATGATTTTTAGATCACCTGTTACTGTTTTAATGTTGTGAAATCCCACTAATTCAAAAATCTGCTTTTCCTTTGTGCTTTGTTGTATTTGTGGTTAAAGGTCTCTTATTGTGATTTCTGTCTGGACAGTGTGTTGTTTGGTTCCACTGACACACATCTACTAACTAATTAAGCTAATGTTACAAGAAACACAACAGCCACAGTACCTACATGAAAAGAAGCTATTCATTTGTTCATGTATTTACATATGTACCTATTGTAGGAACTTAGTTTGCTCAGGGCCTCATATTCTGTCACACTCCTCGGTCACATCTGCAAAGATAAGGTGTACCTGTTAATGGGCTACATGACTACAACGTGTTTTTATGAAGCAGTGCAGAGCTGCAGCAAGTTGAGCAGACCCAGAAGTTTTGTTTGCATATGTCTGTGGGTAGTCAGTGCTGTGAAACAGTGGCATAAATGAACAGTGAGGAATTAAAAAACTTTACCAGAAAATCTTACAGCAGCTGGGAGAACAGTGTGCAGTCCAAGATCGTGCTGCAACGATGTATGAAAGTTGGAGAGAAATATTCTTACACCCAATATCAGGACTAACTTGACCTCTGACCATTCCACTATGTTCTTTAGCAATCAGAAAGAGTCAGCTCTGTTTGCTCGTTCTGTCTTTTCGCCCCTGCCTGTTATATTCTTCCACCAATTACATTTTTTGCACTCCTCTCTAACAGCTGCTCCCACTCCAAACAGCAGAAAGCTTAAGATGTTGATGAAAACTGAGTCACAGCCAAACATTAGCAACTCCCCACCTCTGCTACCCTAATACCCAATCCCACAGCAAGCTGCCACAAGGCTGATGGCTAAGTGGCCCAAATTGACTATCAAGTCAAATGTAGGAGTAAAGCTTGTGACTGCCTGGTCAGCAAACGTTCCCCGTGCGGCTTGTCAGAGATAAAGTTTGGTCTGAGTGTCCGTCTCAGCTGCTCTGTTTGTCAGTTACATGTCACACCATTTGAAGAATGGTGGACTAAAGCAGATTTTCAGGTCACACAATGAAGGCAAGTGGCAAGAAGTCACAGTGAAAAAATGATGCCTTTCTGTTAGATTAGGCCATTCTTGCAGGCTGTGGTGAGAATTATGTCATGTTGTGAGGTTCTGTTTGCAAAATAAAGAGTGGCGCAGGGATACTGCAACAGAGGGATAAAAAAGCTCATTTCAGAGGATAACTGAAGGACCTCCGTGTTAATCTTTGTTGAGTGAAGGATTAGTCCTCCATTCTCTTTGGAGTTAAGAGGTTTACTATTTGCTCTTGCCCAAGGTGCATCCCTAATAGCCTTTGAGATTACCACGCTGACCTAAAGTGTAATGCTGGCAGGAGCTCGTGTCACTCTTGTTCACTGTGTTTTACACATACACAGTTCGAACAAACAGCATGACTACCACTGAGCCAAGTGGATCATCACTTCTCTAATAACAGACAATGCATTTGCAGTAGCTGCTGTTGTTCCTCATTTCATAAGGTCAGGTAATTATCAGCAACAGCAGAATGACTCTTTCTTCACTTTTTCGTACTTACTGCAGTTGTTTGTCATTTGTTTGTTTGTCTCATGACAATTTGGAACCAATGCAGGTGCTCTACTAGCAGGAATGTAAATTAAAATATCAATATATATGTGTATATAAAACCAAATAACATAGGAGAGCAAAGGTGATGTGTTTGAGATCGCAGACTTGTAAAAATTAGTGTCAATTTGAATTTCATAATGTCATATCAAAGTTATGGCATTTACTTAAACCTTCCAAATAAAATATCCAAATGTGAGGCAGTGCATTACTGTTCAAATGCATATAAAACTCACTGTGTTGTCCTCAGATAGTTTCATCTTATTTTCTGACATTTGAACTTCTTCTCCTTTATAATAAAATAAGCTGAATTAGTTGAAGGCTAATGAATAAAAGAAAGAGAGGTGATCTATGCCCCCACATAGTGGCTGCACAGTCCACTTTCTCCACAAGGTCACTGCATCTTGTTCTGATGTGGACTGACTGGCTGCCTCGGCTCAGCTCGTTGTATTATGAATGATTCAGCAAGAGAAGCGAAGCCAACTGTCTGCTCCTCTCTCTTCCGCATCTCACCAGTGAGCCGTTACTGAGACTCACGAGCACAGAGCCCAGAAATCAGAATAGAACAACAGTTGGTAAAAAAGATTTGGTTTCGGGCATGTTTTTGACATCATTTACATTAGTGACCTCTGACCTTTGACATGCCTTCATCCTTGGCCCTGCAGTGTATGCTCACTGCTTTCTGCTATCTGAAGAAAAAAGCACAGGGCAAGCAGATGAAGTGACCTTGTTTTGTTTGGTGTCCTAAGACATTCACACTCGTACTTTCTTTGATAGCGCTGCCATATTGATTAATCTTGTTGAAATGTGAAGAGTGAAAAAGCCTTGCCTGCAGGGCCACTAATGTCAGCAGACACAGTGGAGGGTAAGGTCCCCAAAACTCTGGTCAGCTCTTCATTTGTAAGTGTATTTATTTCTTGGGATGCTTTGCTGTCGAGACAGACTGTAGTGTGTGATAGTGTTGCTTTTCTTGTGATGCTATTAGTTTACATTTCCTTTTTCAGCCACAGTCAGCTGGAAGGGACAGAGTTGCGGGGTGAAGATGTCTTCATATTTTAATATGATGCAAACACACAACAGTTGGTCGCAGAGAGAGAGAGAGCTGTAGCAGGAGACGAGTGGTGGTGATGATGGTGGTTTGTGCTTCAGAAAGCTCAAGGCAGGCCAAACAGTGACATCATGCTAAATCGAGTCCATGCAACGCTGAGTGTGTGTGTGTGTGTGCATGTGGGCAAGACCTACACACTGACCACACATCCATCTACTCCAATCTTGTCTACAGTAGTATGACTACAAGTCTCACATCATCAGACTTCACACACATATACACACAGACACACACTATGCATGCTAAGGATGCTAAGTAACTCACATACTGTACTACATGCTCCAGTAAACACGTTTTGAATCCACATTAGTTCACAAACAGCAGACAAGCACACACTGTGTTCACTGTGTGTCTTCAGCAGATAAGCACTGTGTCTCCATGCAGGTTTTAAATCATGACTTCAGTGCTTTGTCTGTTGTCTTGTTTTGTTCTGTGCCACAGGCCTCCAAGTGTTTCTTTGATCAGCATCTTAATGTATCAACAATAGTAGAAATGATAGCATGATAAATGTCATGATAAAAGACAGTTATCAGAGGCTGGTTCTCAAAAGTTGA
This sequence comes from Psettodes erumei, assembly GCA_016785225.1. NCBI lineage: Eukaryota > Metazoa > Chordata > Actinopteri > Pleuronectiformes > Psettodidae > Psettodes > Psettodes erumei. Next base: position 349,135 of record JAFBJZ010000886.1, read on the forward strand.
CTTTTTCCATCCTATTAGAAATCCTTCGCTAGATGATGGGGAGGGTCACAGGTTTGACTCCCAGCACTTCCAGTTGAGGTGAGATACTGTATTTAGTGTGCTCCGTCACATACTGCATGCTCGTGCATTTTTGGCATTGCATGATTTTTTAAAAAAAAGAAAAGCTGGAAATAGATTGGCCTCATCTGGTAAAAAAAAACCCATATCGATCGAACACTAGAAATTTCCTCGTGACGTTTTTAAGCATGAACCGTTTTCGTTTTGTATTGGACCCCTGACCTATGGTATGACGTCATTACTACCTAAACCTTTTACCTACATAACCTATCTGTTATGTAATACTGTGTCTGTAAGAGGAACAAAAACTGACATAACATTGACAGTATTTGTGCTTGCACAAATCAATGAATAAATAAATAAATGTAGAAATAGTATTTTACATTGTCAAAAGGCATGCATTTTGCATTTATTTATTTGCTCAAACCTGTGTCTTTTTTGTCCCTCATGGTGGGTGAGCATGCTAACACATTAAATCAAGACACAACACAATCCTTCTCTTACCAAGTTAAGAGTTCACAAGCAATTAGAAAGTGCTCCAAGAGCACAGACCTCCACCAAATTAATGGGTTCTCCCCACCGCCACCACCAGTTTTTGCATAATCCTGCAAACAAAAACAGAAAAAATGAAGTGAAAAGAAATAAAAACAATCCCCTGCTAAATCCAATACATTTTGCATCTACTTGCTGATATGACCACAAGTTTATGATGTGCACTAGATGTGCATGTTGCTGTGGAGCTGATAGTGCTGACCTTATGGTTCTTTCTTCTTGAACCACATGTGCTACTATTAGAGAATGTTTCAGCTTTTAGGTGAAATTATTTATATAATTAAAGCTTTTAAATAACACAATGCTAACCACACTGTCAAATCTGACCTATAGATACAGAAATGTAGTTTTTAGTTTAACCATGTCATGCCAAGAGTTTTGGAACCACATGCAGACTAACACAGTTAGGTGACATGACAAAATCACAATTAGATCATGGCAGGCCAATGCAAAAATAGGAAACAGAAAGCTGCGGCAACACAGGGGCGAGGAAAATCCATTAAAAGACACAAAAACACAGCAACAAAAAAAAATCACAGGGAATTGAGGGGAGATGAAACAGGAGAAATGCAGGAAAACACACCAGGAGTTAACTGGCGATCTGACAAAAACTAAGGGAAAGATTGCAGTGGAATAGTTCTTTTTGCTGAAGCAGGTTCCTAACTGAGTGAAATGGCCCAGAAGTATCTAAGTGGCAACCATAACAAGAGACAGGCTGTGAGTGAAAAGTCCAAAGAAACTCCTTTATGTCAACCTTGACATAAAACATCACAAAAAGTTGTTTTTTTAAACTTGAATTTAAATGCAGAAGGGAGGCAAGGGTAACTGTGGGCACCGCAGGAACACATCAGGAATCCAAAATAAGACAAAAATGAGTCTGTCCCTCACTAGGGAAATGAATACAAGAGAACTCATTCAGTCGGTAGGATTTTTAGACTGGTGGTTAGACAAAGGAAAAAGACATCAGATGTCATTTGAAAACATCACCTTAGGTTGTGGAAAATTGTGTCATATTTTCTGGACTGAACAATGAATCAACTGATAAAATAATATTCATGCAGATTATTCAATAATGAAAACAAATCTTAGTTGTAGAAGCAGCATCAGAATAACTGGTTGTTCAATGTAAAATACTGATGGGTTAGGAAATGAGTTGGCTCGGGAGCCTTTTCTCTTTAAGATGTGAAGCATGGCAACTCTCTGACTTTGTGTTGTGACCAGCAGGAACCAATTATCATTTCCATCTCAGACCAGTCCTCCTGCCCTGTCATCCTGCTTTATTTCCGTTATTGCATCCCGTCATCGTCCTCTGTGATGATCGCAGTCCCTTCATCCCCACCCACCTCTGTCTGTGGACACTAACCTCTCTGCTCTTGTCTCTCACTCCACTGTAGGCCTCCCGAGCCAGTTTACAGCACTGTGAACAAACTATGTGACAAAGCACCCTCCCCCAGACACTATTCCCCAACCGAGTGTGACAAAAGCCTCCTCCACTCTGCCCCCTTCCCACACTATCACTTAAGCCTGTTCCCTGACTCGGACTTCACCAGGTATACTCTCCGACATCACCACCCCTCTGCACTGTGTCCCATCCAACTGTGTAAATGGCATGCTATGTTACCATGTCCTCTCTCATGCCTCCTTTGAGCTTCTGGAAACACATCGCTGCGTTCTCTTTTCAAGCCAGCATGCCTTTTCTCACTTCAGGACTCTGATTTAGCAGTAAGCTCAGAGCCATATATCTAATACCAGCACATTTTCACTTTAATCAGAGCTTGGCTTATACCATACTGATTGGAAGAAACATGTTGTGGAATAAGGTGGGGCATGTAAGGATTAGAGAGTCATGTTCAGCTGCTGTGCTATAGGTCTCAAATTGGATTGCACTCACCATAGTTATTAACAAAGGAAATTATAATATGAAGATAATGTACTTCATTACATGTAGCATAACCAACAAAGTATTTTTCAAAGTATTTTAATTTGGCTCCTTGCTCCTCCATCCTCGAGCCCATGACCTGTAAATCCTTTATAATCACTGAAGATGTTCCAATACCTCACAAGACAGTGGAGGTTTTTTTATCTGGCAGAAACACAATCTAAAAGCTGATCTGATGGGACAGGAGAATGATCTCTCAGCTGCTGTGGAGATAGCACCAACTCTACTGTACTGTAACATTCGTAACACTGCCTGTAAATAAGGCAAATGACCAGTGGAAACAGAAACAACTGCACAAAACAGCAGCTTTCACCATTATTCATGTTCAATGTCCTTGTTTTCTTATTTTCTCTTACAAGTGGACATTCAGAAAAAAACAAGGTTCAAATAATGCTCCAAAGCTCCAGTGTGGTGAACATGAGGCCTATACCATCAGCCTGAGTCTACTGTACATTTGTGCATTTGGCTGACTTTATTGCCCCTGTTTGTCTGTTGCGCTCTGTAAGTAATTAGGAGTTTTTTCTCACATCCTGACACAGCACTAGATCTACAGTCAGTATTGGAGCAGCAGTCATAGGACTTCAGGAATTTTAAAACTCATTTCTAAACATTATAGGACTGCATGTCATAAGCATTGCCATCTCCTCATAATGATGAGCAAGGATTTCTTATTTGGTGAATATAGAGTCCCTTTGTCCTTGCATCTCTCTTGCTTGCCTGATTGGTGGGGCTAAGATGCAAAGAAGAGATGTGCAAGATGTAAGTGGCGGCCATGACAGCCAAATGGAAAGCATCCAAATTTGTACATATAAGTCACTGTGGGGGCTGTTGCATGTTGCCATTGTGACAAGTAGCCTTGGTTTTCACTTGCCTTTTTAAAAAAAAAAATAGCCTAATATTTCAAGCTTGACCCATTTATCGGTGTTTAACCCTTTTTATATACAGTAAATTCACAAAAATGTTTGATCGACAGTAAAATAATGCTGTTATGCATTGTGCAATATATAACTTGGTATATGAGTTGGTGAATATGTTTTTTAGAATGTTTTGCTGCCTGCTATGTCCGAACGCTGTTTTGTCCATCTGCTTTCATAAATGAAACAAACCCACACATTTTCTACTGATCAACTCTTAAACCACTTTTAGCTGAAACATTTACTGGTATTATCATGGTAGCAGATTTCTAGGTTTCTGCACCGTTTCATTTAGTCTCAAGTAGGTGAGGGTAAAAATGAGTTATGAGTGCATATTTTCTATGGCGGATCCAACATACTTCTCTGAGAGACGAGACTCTGAAACCAAAAGGAGAACTGAAGGGTCATGAAAGCAGGAGCCCACACTGACAGTCAGCAGCCAAGCTGAGCCTAAAATCAACTGCAGCATTAAATTAAATGAGCAACCTTTTAAAATTTCTACTTTTGATAATAGAGTTTTAGAATGCAGGGAAATCCGTCCATTCAAATTTTTTTTAAAGCTGGGTTAATCATAATTCCTGTCAGATACTATTTTAATTTATCAACATATGACGGCTCTGTAAAGCTGACATTCTGCTTTGATTTCCTTCTAATTGATTTATTTAGCAACAAAATATTTCATGAATTAATTTAGTCCCCCCCATCTTCACACATCTAAACATGTTTTAAAAGAGGTGAAATTGTTGACAGCTTGCTGCCTGCTAATATCTGGCTATATTGATTGAAGGGGTAACCAGTGCAATAAGTATGCAGTAGTAGTGATGTAGTAGTAGTAGTAGTAGTAGTTGTTGTTGTTATAGTAATGCCATGTTAATGGCCATGCCTGGGCATCTTTTGGTGTGACAGTATTTGGACTGAAGAATAATTGTCCTGGCTGTGGATCAGGTCTTTTTGTTGCCACACAATTTTCTAGTCTCACCTTTTACTTGTACAGTCATTATCTAGTCAACATCCATCCATCCATGCACGGCTTGGGCTTCATACATTACGTGTAACTGTAGATAGATTTTTAGGAGACATTTTAATAGAGCAAGATAAACTATTATTCATGTTTAATCATGCGTTTACTGTAGGGGGTTGATTAAGTGTCTTGTATAAACCATGCAACTATAATACACAATAGCCAAGGAGACACTTCTGTCTGGTTCAAGTCTCTTCTACTCTTTGCATGAATGATTTTTTCATCTGCCCCACAGCGACTTTCTGCAGACTTATCTAGCCCACTTATAACGTAACTAAGACAAAATGTCAATTAATTCTTTAGGGCATCAAAACTGGATGGCTGAGTGATCACAGGATATTTTTGCAGAGTTTCAAGGGTGGTTCGCAGAAGAAAGATTGCAACCAGGTTGTCTGCCCTCCGTTAGAAATGCTGTGGGCTGCCTGTTTTCAAGGTGACAATTCATAGAGATGATGCAGACGCTAATAATAAAATGTGTTACTGTTTGAACATCACACATCATGTGTTTGTACATGATTACTTACTTTTTAAGTCGAGTTACAATCAGCGTGCCTTTGTTAAAGCAAGGAACTTTGAGTGTGATGGTAAAAGACTGTATGGGCCACAAATAACCAGTACCTCCGAGGGACAAGCAAGAACTCATCAGCTCTGCTCTAAAGAGCCTCCAGGAAAATGCTTCTTCATGCTCCTGTAGTTTCTGTACTCACCAGCAGATGGAGTTATGCTGCTTTTACATTCATGGTGATAGGACTAGTATTCCTCTGGTAGGGTCATGTACTGCTGCTTTTAAGTATGTCAGATGATAAAAACATGGTGGGTAAAATAGGAAATTATGAAATCTACCATCATCATACGGCAGGTACTTCCTCTGTAGGTCCAAATTAAGCCCTAAACAACAGAATATTTTAATGTGCGGTGGAATGAACCAAATCTTTGTCAAGATTTGTGCCTGTACCCTGGAAATGCTACTTCAAGGGACCTGGTATCCTGGGGCATGTTTGTGCATGTCCCATGCGTTTCTTCTGGCATGTGTGCACGTGTGACTGAGAGGAACAGAAAGAGCAGGTAGGATATGTGAGCGTAAGCATGCAACGAGGTTCCTTTTCTGTGAGGGCTGAATTGGGGCCAAGTGATCCTAAGTAGAGCACCGTCCCCCTGTGGAGCAGCAGTGGTCTTTGAGCTCGGCTGCCTGAGCAAAGCAGCACTGAGGCTTTATACTGTGCTGTTGTCTTCCACCTCTCTGTCCTCCGCAGCACTGAGCTGAAGATGCTGAGACCCACTGACTCCCCCGAGCTAATGTACTATCTCAACTGTTTGTACAGAGAACCCAGGAAGGTGGTGCTCCACAAAGGCTCCACAGGCCTCGGCTTCAATATTGTGGGCGGCGAAGATGGCGAGGGAATCTTCGTCTCCTTCATCCTGGCGGGAGGGCCAGCCGACCTGAGCGGGGAGCTGCGGCGAGGTGACCAGATCTTGTCGGTGAGTGCACACCTATTTTCAAAACATTTTAGAGCGTTTAACATTTTTATTGAAAAGCCACCACCCAGACAGGGAGAAGTGTGTGTAATAGCCTCTAATAACTGAAAATACAAACTGTAAATAATCTGTTTTACCAATACATGATGATAAAATGATTAAAAGTGATGACAAAAAAACTTTCTAATATAACAAGCTACGCCTCTGATCTACAGATCTACTGCATTTTTAAAACAATTACTCCTGTTCAACCTGTGTGTTCCCAGCATAGAAAATATAACAGTCCTACTGGCCTAGATTTAATTTCTGGGCCAAATACTATCAGTCTGCTTTATTTGGTTTTTTTTTTTATCCCTGCAGTTGTTCTCCAGTATTCATCTAGAATAAATCACAAATTAATGCTCTTGGTAGTTTCACTCAGTTATAAAATGAAAACAAATGTTTCTTCTCAAATGTGACAATTTGCTGCTTTTATCTTCTATATATATTGTATGTAATGTCTATTCATCCATTTGCTATGGGGATAGATGGGTGCATGGATATGCTGGAGACAATCCCCACTGGGTGAGGGTGGGGTACACCCTGGACAGCTCACCAGACTATCACAGGGCTGACACAAAGACAAACAACCATTCACACTCACAGCCACAATCACCATGTGTTTGATGGGAAGTGGGAGGAAGCTGGAGAACCTGGAGAAATCCCACGCAGCTACAGGGAGAACATGCTAACTCTGCTAAATACTGCACTCTGTAATAAATATAAATTAAATGTGGACTGTTGGTTGGACAGATCATTTCAGCAAATTGTGACAAGACATTTGAATTGGAAAATAAAACAATTGATGCTGAAATACTTAACAGCTGCCTTTAAATTTAGTTATTCATAAAGATCTAGAGTGATGGACCCTCTGGTGGTCAGTCAGTATGTAAAGGGTATGAGCGAGATGCCACTGTATGCAAAACAGACTCTTCCTCTTGAGGGAAAAATATTGCCATTGTGGATTAGCTTTGATTCAAGTCAAAATTATTCATATACCACCAAATAAGAAAATATTGTAACCCAAGAGTTTCCAAAATGAGCAAACACTTGGTGACAGTAGAGAGAGAAAAAAGCCTCTGACTGAAATTAACTCGGGTCAGCTGTCTGTCTCAACTGTTTGAAAGACTAAAGCAACATCAACAACACTCCTGACAAGCTTCTTCAATCAGAGGAGCATCCTTTGAAGTGTGTGTAAAAGTTAGTTAGTTTATTCTTGGCTTTAGTGTATTAAAACTACAGTGATTTAATTTTGTTTTTGTCCATGACAATTATAGTGACAATGTCGCATTTTGACTTTAGTTGAAGGCCACCTTAGCTTCTGCTACACACTTGGAAAGGTAAGTGGTGAGGGAAGGTGTGTTCAGCTGGTTGTAAACTGCACCCTCACCACTAGATAACACTAAATCCTACACACTGAAACTTGAACACTTCATTTGTCTTTTGTTTTTTCTTGATGTTATGTTTAATCAAAGCTGACTTCATGTGAGAAGTCCTCTCATTGCTTGTGTTTCAAGAAAAGTCCACTCTTTGGCATTATCATACTGCCATACTGTAAAATGCAACATGATTTGGTGATACTTTGCCTCATCAGGGCAGCTTTTCATCATTTAAGATGGTTTCATGATTCATGATGTCATCATCTGGCTTGCTCGATGAGCACTGACAAATCAAGGGAATGCTAGATTGATTGATATGATTGGTTTAAGCAGCAGGGTGGAGTTTTTGGTCACATATTGATCTGCTCTGATCTAATCACTGGAGTAGAGTTAGCATTGCACACCATATTTAAGCTTTTTAAGAATGCCATCTCTCCAAGAACACAATTTCTGTTTAAAGGTTTCTGCCTGCAGTGTTTTGCTCTGTGGGGAAGCTGTGAGGTGTTGCTGACACTCACGGTGATTTTGATACCAACAAGCAAAAAGGAATAAGAACCATAATCACTTGATTTAGTCTGTATCCACCACAGTCAAAGCAGTGGTTTTATGACCACCCTCCATCATTTGGTCACGGCGTGGTGTAACAAGTAACAAAAATCAATGTATGACGACGACAGGCTGAGATAATGAAGAGAGCAGGCAGTTGCTGGGAGGAAGTTATTGTTCTGCCCCTAATTGTAATAGTTTGCCTCCTACGCAAATGCCACACTGTGCAATAGATTACACTGTCTCCTTTCATTGTCATGTTACGGTATTGTGTAGCCTATGGAGAATCAAATCAACATGGCACTATCTGGCTGTTCATTTGCATCCAATCAGCACTGCGGACTGCCTCGGTGAAAGCAGTGGCCTGGTTTGAAATCTAACAATAACTTCCCCTGCCTCTCCCCGCCCACTTAGCGCACCCTCTTTCATCTCGACACACAACCACCCACCCACACACACACACACAGTGTAGCTCTCCGTGCTCTTAGATTCAGGACTCTTTGGTCTGTAGCTAGTGGCCACCGACACTGAACAGCACACCAACTGTTTGGGGAGAGATGTGTCAGACAGAAAAACTGTGTCTATCCTCTTCAGTAAAACAACACAAAAAACATACACATCCTTGGATTTCTGTCTTTGAGAATTGCGTTTAAATGTGACATTATGTGGAAGTCATCCTGGCTTTTACAGCATCTCTGTGACAACACAGGAAGTTGAACACTTACTATTCTATTCAATTAAGGATACAAAGAAAACTACAGTAAATAAAAACAGAAATTGAAATTTACCAATAAAATCTTTCATGACAGTGTGACAGGAGCATTTGTGCTTAGATGCGCCTCACATCTCTCATCACACCTGTCGGAATCTGTCCGCAGAGAAATTGTTTTCAACCTCTATTCATTGCACCTGTCATTATGACCGATTTGCAGAGATTTCTAAGTAATTATAAAATAGAATAAAAAAATCCTATAAAATGAAATGCATGATTACCTGTATGTCTCTTGATTTAAAGGATACCATGTACTTGCACATGTGTGGGAGCTGATTTGCATGAGTTGCAGGTCAAATAAAAGAGAACCATTCCATGAAAATAACCCTGTGAATTTTTCACTCTGACAAACCAGGTGAATGGTGTTGATCTACGGGGAGCCACACATGAACAAGCTGCGGCGGCGCTGAAAGGAGCGGGACAGGTGGTCACCATCGTTGCCCAGTACAGACCGGAAGGTGAGTCAGCAGAAACAGTTTAATGTAGGAACCCTGTGGTTTAAATGCCCCGCTAAACAGCACAAACACACAGGTCTCCCCTACCCGCTGAGAGTTTGTCATAATCAAGCCAAGTGATGGCTCCTCGTATGTTTCATTACCAACTTTATTTACATATCATAGAGTGAAGAAGAAAAAAAAAGAAAAACCCTGCCACACTACTTGTTGAAAACAGTCCATACACATTATCTTGGACAAAAGACAAACAAAACAAGAGCCTACAAGGATAATGTGATGTCCAAACACAGTGTCCTCGGTCTTCTGCCCCTCATAGTTCCATCCTGCATATAAAAATGCACATATATATTTAAGTCTTTTCATTCATTTCAGTGGTATTTATGTAGCATGACAACCAAAGCTCAAAATAAGAAAGTCATCACTGGTTGTCAAAATAGACGCTACCTGTACCAACTTGTAGCTGAAACTGCAAGGTCACCTTTCGTGTCATGTTTGGCTCGACATTTTTAAATCCCGACGTTTCTTTTATCCCTTCGTTACATCTCACAGCACTCCAAGGATTCCAGCCCTGAATGACTTTTACATGGTTTCCTGACAGATGGGGTTTGAGTGAAGTGTGAAGGTGATGCTTTATTTGTTTCAGATTTCACCTTCTGAGTAAGCGCTCCAGAGAGAGCCTTTATCTCAGCGTCATGAATTGTCAGATATCTGACAATAGTTCTATAAAAAAGAAAAGAGTTTCCTTGAGCTGGCCTCTTAGCATTTCCCACGTTGTTGAATGGAATACAGTTCTTACTGAGATATCAGTATAGCTGATGAAACATTCACAGCATACAGTACAAGTTAATGGCAGTGAATGAATTTTCTCCTACTGTCGGTACAGGTATCATACACTAGAACTCTCTACTCTGCAAGAAAGGAAGCTTTCTTACTGGCACAAAGTTTCTGTAAAGGGTGTCTGTCTTTTAAGACAGTAGTAATGATCGCTCTGATTCATCAACAACATTCTGTTTGTGGTTTATTGTCCTGTTGCACTGATAGCCTGTAAAAACCCATGCAGGCCACGGCCCTCAAATCCACCAAAGTTGGCTGCAAACCTCCTGTGAGTTTAACATGTAGTGGATCGGACAGTTTTGACTGGTGGCGTGCCTTCTCTCATTAAGGTCAACAATAGCAGCATGTACTTGAGGACTGTGGAGTCAGTGACTCATGCTCAATGACATCCCCATGTCTCACAAATTGTCCAAACTTTTAGCCTGGTCATGCTTCACTCATGCTCTCACATCTCAAACATAAAAAATGGTCTAAGCACATTTGTTGATCTACGCTCAGAACATAAGTCAGACCTGAGCCAGAATCATTGTCACCAAGTTCAGTCTGCAATCAAGAGTATTTAGGGATGACTCAGGAATCTGTTTCAGTCAATGCTCCGATCTTACTTCAGCCGACAACTGAGCTCCTCTTGGACTAACGACTGCTTTCTTCTTCTTACCCATCAGAACTTGCTCTATGCTCACCACGACTGGCCCACTCTCCTGCACCAGGTTTGTGCCGCTGGCACCCGTGGCTGCTCTGAGCTTTAGCATCATTCACCAAGTGAATGTGATCACAGACAGGCACTATTCACTCCCACGGGAACACACCTGATCCTTCCCTCTCCCATCCTGTTTGATCCCACTCCACTGCACATGCACTTTTTCATCCCTTAACCTCTTGCTCCTGTGCTCCCAGGTTTTGACCTTTCAACTTTGTCCTTTCTTCTGCACCTATGAAAATGCATTTATAGTGTGGTGGGTTTTTCTTGTTTTTTTGACGTATGTTGTGATTTGATAAGGTTATTACCAGTACTTGTGTTGGAGACTGTTTGAATTGCTTTATAAGGTGTTTTGTTTCATTACATGGCCTTTGTTTAATGATCACTTCAGCAGAAACCACTTAACAAGGATGACTTCGCAAATCCATTTCACATTCCCAGTATTACTATGGTTCCAGAGGAATCAGCAGTGAACATCTCTTAACTTATCCAAGAACTATCCTGTCCGCACGTCTGGTTACCAACAGAGGTCAGGCTTTCAGCCAAAATACTTGCAGACGCTGGCTCTCACATGCTTTGGTATGGAGGTGGTTCACTCAGGACAGCTTTGCTCACCAGTGTCCTCCATTTTCATTCAGCAATGTAATGTTGGTGCTGATCTGCAGAGAGCCTGTCCACTTCCTGTTTAATACCATTGTATCATAATTGTCTGCAACTCACCTGGAGTGTGTCGTTAAACAGTCCTCAATGAATAGGGGTGAATGGAATTAGATACAAAAACCAAAATTCTATTTTAGTTTTTGCAACTGTAGTATTGATTATGTAAGAATCAGAATGTAAAAATACTAATGTCCTAGAATTTTTCTTCAGGGAAGATGATTTTGCCCTTAATCGCTATCATTTTTCTAATACATGCTGATTGGTCGATTCTAACGTAAACCCTGTGTTTACGTTAGCAATAGGATTTTCGTCCTTGATGACAGATAAAACAGACATTAGAAGCATTAAAACGAAACAGAAACTTACATGGACAGTATCTGTTATATATTTAGCTGACTTCAGCTGCATAGTGATTCACAGTTATCAGGTGGCTGCTGCTTAACTGAAATGTGAAACCAAAATGGAGAATGCTGTAAATTAGCTTAATTGGTGTAAACAATTACAGAAACATATCTCACTGCAAATCAAGAGCTGTAGAAACTGAGTGTCTCTTTCCCTTATATCGAAAACCTTTACATTTCTCCTTGGGCCTTCATTCATTCTGGACTATCTCACGAGCAACCCTTACACAACCCGGAAGCTCAGTAGTGATGTGCTAAGCGCAAAAGATGCGGCTCTGAGAACCGATGCTTTGTATTGAATCAGAAGAGTCGGCTCGCATCGATTGAGAGCCGGCTCCCAGTTTTTTTTCTTTCGCTGCTTACCTCAGTGCTCAACCTGAGCTCTGCTAAAGGCAGAACTTTGTTTTGATTGGTCAGCATCGCATCAAATAACTTTAAGAGTAGGTTCCACCACAAACCTGCATAGACATATCAGAACTGTCCATCCTACAGTGCAGTTAGAGGAGAGAGGGTAAGCTAGCACACCATCTACTGATCCTGGTATGTCTCATCCCATAACAACAGCAGCTGCAGCAGCATCTACTGGCTTCCCCACACATGCAAGTATAACCTCTCCTACTGCAACTCAAAGCAAAATAAGTCAGTTTATACCAAAACAGATGACCCCAGCCAAACAGCATAGTATTGATGATGAGTTGGCTAAAATGATAGCTACTGATTTCCAACCATTTTCCATTGTGGAGGACAGAGGTTTTAAAATTTTGTCGTTTTGTCAAAGCTTTAAATCCCACATACACTCTACCCAGTAGAAAAACATTGTCCCAAACAACAATAGCTAAACTATATGACACAGAACGTGCATTATGGCAAGAAACAGTGAACCAAACCATTAATTTTTGCAAAGTTATGGTAAAATAAAGGCCTACAAAAAATCCTAAACTAAGAGCCATTCAGGAGTCAAAAGAGCCAGCTCTTCTTTGGGAGCTCTCTGAAAAGAGCTGAACTTCCCATCACTGAAGCACAGAGAGTGGAAGTTGTGCCTGTTGCAGAAACCCTCTGGTAATATTTGCAGGTGGATAGTTGGATAGTGGAGATAGTGAAGTCTTAGAGCGCCCTCTGCAGGATCACAAAGCCAACAACTTCAAACAGCCTTTCGCTCCTATTTACTGCATATTCTGGATTCAAAATTCATCACAGTTTGAATATTAACTTTCCCCCCTACATTACAATATTGAATAAAAATGACAGGCCCACCAAAAATGTATTTAATCTAACATAAGTGATGGCTGCTAAATGTTAGATCATTAAAAAGTAGTCTGCCCCTGTGTAGAGATGGTATACAGAGGTTACTGTTGTACAACAGTCGAACAGGATGATGATGATGTTTTTCTGCGTATACAGTTTTGCATGTTAAAAGGTTCTGCACATGTGACCATTATCAAAATACATGGGGCATAAGTACTTCCTCCCTAATAATTAGCTACCAACTAGCACCATGATATACAGTACCTGTTACATGCATGATCAGACATATGTAAAAGGGGGTTGTGCAGTAGAACACAGGCTTACTGAGCAAAGGGGCCATTGGTTTAAAAACAGTTGGTGTGGTTGGTGCATCGTTGACACTTGTCCCCGCCCCTGAGCAGCTTATAAGCAGTGACAGGAGAGGGAGGGAGGTGTTTCCCTTCCTCAACTTAGCACTTGGCAGAGTACCAGAAGTGGTCTGTGTGTAGAGAACAGTGAGAAGGAACACAAAGGGAGCACAGTATAAGGAAGAGGAGACAACAGCCATAGAAGATAAAGCATCAACATAAACATGCAGACAGGTATGTGGGACGTATGGCAGAGTAAGACTGGCAGGGAACAAGTAGAGGAAGGTAAAGTTAAAGTAAATACTGCAGGCATTTCTGTGATTTTGCATGTATTTTTTATGTGGTTATCAGGTATCAAATGGGACCCATGCTCAGGTATATATAGGCCCAGCCCTAGTATTTCTTGGGCTAACTCAAAGGATGATGTAGAAGCACATCAGTGTCAGAGAAAGCATGGGAGAGTTTCATGCAAAGCAGCAGCTTGCAGACAACTGTGACTGGACAACAGGGGTTTGCATGGATAACTCTGAAAACAAAGTCAAACGACAGCACGTTTGGTATTTTTCAGCTGCATCCACAGTATGTATCCACAGTCCTTGTCCTAATTTCTAAAAGACAGGTAGTGCAGTCAGTGGCTGGCTGTGTCACCTCCCTTAACTGGCTGATCTTCTTTAAGTGGCAGATTAGCCAACCGTGTCTGGAGTTATCAGTTTTTGTCATCCTCATTGTTAACTGCTTTGTCAGGAAAAAGCATAGCTGTCAACAGACTGACAGGATTTCACTGATGTCCTCTTTTACTTTGCCGAGAGCGATTCAGTCACTGAGAGGAAATCATGACGGGTCATACCAAGTGCATCGACATCAACAAACGAAATCACTCCACACAACTAACCACATGCGTTAAGGTGCTGATTGTATAATTGCTGTTTATGTCACAGCCAAGTTTGCCTAAAAAGTATCACAGCAAATTCACTGCATACAGTTTCATGTGTTGCCAGATGACAGGAGGAGAGGCAGATATAAAACAAGATGTAGATGTATGCTGACATCAGTTGTCCCCTTCAGAACACAACAGAAATTACTTTGTGTAACAAATACAGCATTGGTGACAAACTGGGAACAAATTACAAGTCAGCATATTAGAAGAGAATATTTGTTAGTTAGAATTTTCAAAACAACTTCTGAAGAAACAACACTTTTATTTTTGTATCCATGTACCTCCCTTGCACTGTACAAAACTTACAATTAAAATTATACGCAGGAGTATATGTTGAGTGGAAATTTTCATTTAATTTTATCATCATCTCTCCAGTAAAAATAAAAAAGAATTCAAATAAATGGGTTTTTTTTTCATTTAACAGGCGACCCTTTCAGTTTTGGCAGCATCACTAGGTTGTCCTCCTCTCTCCATCCATGGACTGGAGTTTGCGTGCAGACTTGACTGTCACTCTTGATCCATGTTTGCTCCTGTTTTTGCAGAGTATGGGCGTTTCGAGGCCAAAATCCATGACCTGCGGGAACAGATGATGAACCACAGCATGAGCTCTGGGTCAGGATCCCTGCGAACCAATCAGAAGAGGTCACTCTATGTGAGGTTGGTCTGTTTTGGATTTCACCCTAGTTTTGGATGTGCGAGTTAAATTCCAGGAATTCAGAAAAGAAAGAAAAGAAAAGCCATCCCCTTCCGTTTCTGTCATGTGATGCGTGCACTGACTCACTCTGGTGAAATGATTTGAATAGTGTTTTTAGTTTGTTTACTTCTCAGACAACTGACTGAGAAGAATAATGCAACTCATGATGTTTCTTTATGTAATGGGATGTTGGCTGAATTATTATAAAGACTGAACCTGGTCTGACTCAAACAGGAAAGCATTTCTTATTATAGCAACCCCAAAGGAGCAGCAGCACTACTGTATTCTCTGACCTGGTAAAGCTGTGCCCCTGGTTTCCTTCTGTTAACTGAGACAAGACCTTGTGTGGAGGAAAAATCGCAAAAGAAATACTGATCCTGACACTCCTGATATGTTCTACTGAACAGGGCACTATTTGACTATGAGAAGTCAAAGGACAGTGGCCTTCCCAGCCAGGGGCTCAGCTTCAGATACGGGGACATCCTCCATGTCATCAATGCCTCAGATGATGAGTGGTGGCAGGCCCGCCGTGTCACCCCGCATGGGGACAGCGAGGAAATGGGAGTCATCCCCAGCAAGAGACGGTGAGCAGTGGATACAAGTGTTTTTCTCTTTGGGAAAAATTTTAAGAGCCTGCTGATTGTTTGTAAGAATAATACTCATCATCTTTTCCTGAAAGAGGTATAGAATGAGGTAACTGTGAAGAAGAAGAAAGTTTAAAGTTCCTTACACCTTGTGTTTAGCATGGAGAGTGGAGAAAATCAAAAATATCACCTTATTCATTTTTAGTGTGTGGTACAAAAAATCTAATTACAGAAACTCAAGTGGGTGGATTAAAAAAAAAACCTTTACTAAATACAGGCTAGTAGATTACAGTGTCATGGAATGCCAGGATTTCTTTCACCCAGTGAAGCCAAAGACCCCAAAAACTCTAAAGCAGTGTAATTCACTGCATCTGTTTTAAGCTGAAACTGTTATATAGCACATGGTACACAATGTATTGATATTTCTCTACATACTCCACAGTTACAATGATGACTGAGAAGAGTAGAAATTTCAAAAAGTATTTGAGACCTGTACTGACCCAAGAGCTGCCAAAATTTCCTGTAGTTCAGCATCTTGTCCGCTGCATATCTGTGGGTGAGGACTGATGGGGCTCTTTGCTTGGCAGGGTGGAAAGGAAAGAGCGGGCACGTCTGAAGACTGTGAAATTCAATGCCAAGCCAGGGTCATTCGATTCAAAAGGGGTAAGTGCCTTTATGAGAGCTGCGATGTGTATTACCACATGAATATAATGAATTCCAGAGTGACCTTCCTTTTGTCCATGAAAAAGTTCCCTCTTTAAATCCTTACAGTGACTGTTTGGCATCCTGTTTAACCAAATGTCTAATCATTTCCACCATCAGGTTCTTTAGCTCTGTTGTTGTCACTGCAGTTTGGTATTTATTTAGAGCTTACAAGTGAGATAGATTTCATTTATCTGAGAGAACAAAATCAGCCACTTTCACTGTGTGTGTATATACAATATTTCTTCATCAACACATTGATCACGATTGTGAGACACAGCCCCAAATTTCTAAATGCCATGTTATGAAAAAAAGAGTTCTTTCTAGTGTTAAAATAAAAAATAATTTCAAATTATAAAATAAATTGGATTTTCTGTCACTGATTTTAAATTTCTAGCAGTTTTTCACTTTGTACCCCCTTATTTCATTTATTCAGTTGAATTACAATGCAAGTATATTCAACAACTACTGACTTAGCTAAAAATGCAATAAAAAAGCAGATGTACACCTTCCATCATATCTACTGCATAACCCTTTTTTTTATCTCACGGAAGAAATGGTGTTTGAAATGTAGCCTGACTCTCTACATGAAGTATTACACATGAGCATCTGCACTTCAAATGATGATCCAACATATTCATGATTTGAAGTCTCATCCTCGAGTGCCCTCTTTTCTTTCTGTCGTTGCATGGGGTTTTGCTGTGTGTGTGTGTGTGTGTGTGTGTGTGTGTGTGTGTGTGTGTGTCTGTGTGTGTGTGCGTGTGCTTGTGACAGTCTTTACTATGACTAAAGCTCAGTTTATGTTACATCTCTCAAAGCATGACCTTGGTCACTCTTCTGTCACCTTGCTTTTACTTTAAATGCCTCTGATGCAACTGTGGCACGTCAAGAAGTGTTAGGGCCTGCAGTGTTATTCCCCTACACAATTGAAATGGACACGTTTGTTTAACTCTGAGGGCTCTGTTTTCGTTAAACTGGAAGCATGGCGTTGGACTTTTCGTGGCCAGACTCACCTTGCAGAGCTGCAGCCCAATTTGGAGGGTTCACAAAGAATTTACCATCATATGTTATAGGTGAGCATGTTGGGTCCCTTTTAAATGCAGGGCTGCTGCTTCATGACTCAGTTTAGGAATCTTGGTCTGGAAAGATTCAATATACAGAATGAATAAAGAAGATGAAATCTACCACCAGGAGCCAATCATCTCTCTTTTTAAGTTATGTTCATTTTTGACATGCTGAAAACGTAACTATCATTGTGTTTCCTGTAATATTTGCACTCTAAGTGGTAGATTCTGATCAGACTCTTAAAGAGTAAGTTCAAACATGTGGCCATTGCCATCGCTAGTAGAAATTAGAACTACATTCATACATCAGAACAGCCTCTGAGGAAGTTCCTGCTAGTATACTGTATGTCTGCAGGACCACATTTTACCATCGCGACACACACATATGTGCACAGATACTCGTCTTATGTTAGTTGTGGGGAAAACTTGTTGACGTACTGCATTCCTTGGCCTCCTACCCCATAGCCTTAATCATCCCAATTAAATGCCTAACTCAAACCTAAGCCTGATCCCCACCTGAACCTCTTAAGCTAAGTGTAACCCTCAAACAGCCCTTTGAGGACCGGCCAAAATATCCTCACAGTGATGTTTCAAACCACAATTTGTCCACAAAATCATACGCACACAAACTCACAAGGTGAAAACAGTACCAGCCCTGCTTTCACAGCTGCTGGTCATAATGACAAGTTGGATGTGCACGTGACCACAGAGATTTCTGTGGTCATTTTTTCAATAACCTGGTGCCTGCGTAATGTGTCAGCAGCATGACTCCTGAGACTGCAGATGGGACAGATACTGTACCTGCTGTAGAGAAACTCACCAGAGTAAAGGAAAGGTCTTCAGTTTGCACTGCCTATGAACTTTCATGAATTATAGGGCTGATAAGAGTCACTCATTCATCTTAACGTTAAAATACAAAGAACTAATACAAATACAAGAAGTGTTTTGTCTGCATGATCCCATGCCAGCTGGTTGAAAAACTGACAGATAAAGTGGAAAGATAAGAAAAAAATAAAGGCTTTTATGTGATTTCAGGGAGTTTAATACAGATATGACCTTTATGAATAAAGTGATCAAAATATTTTGAGCTGTTTACTGCTCTGGGCAGGCAGTCGGTGTTTCACCATCTGAATGATGTCATAGCCGTGTATGATCAGTGTGCATGCAGCCATGTTGATGGGAGTAACCCTACTGCACAAATTCAGTGCACTGCATGGATGAAACTAACCTGGAAGCCACATGTATACACCAGACGAGCCATAGTTATTTGGTTGAGTAGTTGCCATTTTCCATCAGGCATCCTGGTCTTACAATACATCCATGGTTCCAGTGCGAAAATAGAGCCCATCATGTGTCATTTCAAAACAGACCTTGTTTAAAAATTCCTTTTTTAAAATTGGCTGCAAAGAAACTCATCATGATTTCCTTTGCCAGCGGTACAAACACCGCTGACTGGACTTTTCTCAAGCCTTTCGTAAAAAGAATATTTCACAGTAACATATACCAAATTAAAAATAGTTTTTCCAAAGAATATGTAATAATGGGCATAAATCAAAATGTACATATGATGTTTTATCCATTAAATTACAACCATATGGACTGTATTTAACTGAATGAACTCACAAGATTTAAAGCTTTTTTAAATGTTCTAGATTACATGTTATAACAGGTAATCTAGAACATTTAAAAAAGTAATAGAAAGGTAGTTACAAATGCTCATCACATGATTATCTCCTTTTGTCAGATCAAAATCCAAAAATAATGATTTAATAAAATATCAGTAATTAAATATAATCAAAATGCTGATGATCATTTAATCAATGAATTGTTTCAGCTATAAGTCCTATAACTGGAAATAGAACAGTGCATTATTTTAGACAGGATCTTACATGACCATTGCCTACTTCTGTACTATTACACTGTACTAGATTGAAAACAAATGACATCCAAACAACTGGAGAATCTGAGAGAGGCAGATTTTTTTTTTTTCCCGTAAGAACTTCTTGACATCCCACTTTCTGCATGCACTTGTTTTTATCTGCATGAACATGACAGATGTGCCTGTTTGCACCCATGCTTTCTCTCCCTTCACAGTCATTCACTGACAAACGTAAAAAGAATTTCATCTTTACACGAAAGTTCCCATTCTACAAGAACAAAGAGGGTGAGCAGGATGGCAGTGATTCAGACCGTAAGTAAGCTCACAGACACACGTGTTCGTACACGCAGAGAGTCAGCGCAGGTCACATGTGGGGCTAAATGGGGCTTAACAGGGGATTCACAGGTGGATTTCAAGGGTAGAGGTTTGGCGGAGGCCTTTTCCTCTTCCTCTCCTGGTTGTTTTCCTTTTGTCTTTGTTTTCTCTCTCTTTTTGGCAGTGCGCAGTCAGAGTCACTGTGGCACAGGTGCTGATCGGTCTACAGGAGAGAAGCCAAGTCAACGCTGTTGATCTTTTGTGTGATATGTCCTCATAGGGTGATACTCTATGACCCAGTTTAAATTCAGGGATCTTTTGGTTCAGTCTCAACCAGCCCCAGTTGTATGACCGCGCTGTATTCAGCTCCCCCTGCTGGCTGCTCAGTGTCTGGACAGAGACAGATCTGTGGGACCACAGTTCCCCCACATCGCTGCCTCCAACCTTTTGCTTATGTTGCGGCTGTCCTCCCTCCTGTCTTTCTTTCTATTCTGCCTCTCTCTTTGGATGGCCAATAGGACATCATGGGGATAGGTGATGATGGGTATGGGACAAAGACATTCAGTAAGTTGGTCCAACAATGTTTCCTCATCCCTCTCTTCTGCCTGAATGTGTCTCTCCTCGTCTGCATCGCTGCATGCTGTCTTTATCGGAGGTGTCTTGCTTCTCAGTTTGCAGAGTGCTGTCTCAAGCAGGTTTACTTAGCTCAAGCTTTGGATCACAAGGAGTATTGTTTTATGGAATAGTCACAAGTGATAAATGTCATGTCAGGATTTTCTTACAGAAAATCTTCACCCTTTGTGATTCAGGATTATTCTTTTGACTCAAACAATAACTTTGTAGTTAGAAGAAGATGAGATTTTTTTATTCTAATTAATAAGCATAAAAGAGGCAAGTTTGTCGTATAGTTTTGATGTCATTCAGTACATTTTTGTTCTTTTCACTGGTGCATGGCAGTAATTCCTGTCCATTTACATACCTATGACTGCCAGTGAGAGCTCAGGTCTATAAAGATGGATGTTTAGACAGTCACATGGTTCCAAAAACGCTGGTCTGAGTGAGTGGGTATTCATTCTGTGACTAAGGACCCAGGGAGGCTCTCATGCACTGGAGCTTCCCACTCTTGCACTGTCAGACAATAAGAGACTTTATAATTGCTCCCCTTACTGTCCCCTGTCATCAGATGTTGATTATGTTATATATTGATGTTGATATATTTAATGCATGTTTGCATGACGCTGGCATACACAACTAAAACTGTTTTTGTCTTTGCCTGTGAGCATGTCAGTGTGAAGCCGATTTGGGAGCACATCACAGTTATCTCTGTTTGTTTGTAAGTTATATTGTAATGTGTAATGGTTCAGTCATTTGGGATATATGCATATCATTGCAAATACAACACCTGCACCACACAGGCTTTAGAATTTGTTTTTTTCAAATGTTAATGTACAGTTCCTTTTTTATTTTAGCAATTTAAAATGTAATTGTGGCACAACATCAGTAAGAGTCTTCTTATTCATGATAGATTTTGGCTTCTTTACACAAACAGCATGTTTAAGATCTACCCACAGATTTTTAGTAGTGGTGAGGTCAGGAGGCTGTGGGGGCCCTTCCAGAAGCTTCAGCTTGTGTTTCTTGAAGTAGCTAATGGTGGAAGAAGTCAGACTGACTAACTGCATTACATCAGCATCCAAAATGTGTTGATATATTTAGTGATCGAGTGATCACAATATTGACACCCCATGTTGGACGCTTGGCAAAGTGATAAATACTGATTTAGAAACCTTTGTATATGCCACAAAAGGTCTGTTAACTGCAGAGGTTATATTTACTTCATTTCACTTAAAAATCCAATAAATATTTAATTTGTTTAGCAATCATAATTTTATATTGTTTTCTCTCTTAATCATATCAAATGCACTTAAAATCATGAGTTAAGATGGGATATCACAAGTGTCCAACAAAGACTTTCATCATTTATCTTTTTTTATCATACAACTCTTTAAAATCAACTAGTTTAGATTTTCTTGGTCATTAAATTCAATATTTATGCCACATTGCTTTCAGTCTCCTGAGGTCCTGGAAGCTGGAGACGTGGGTGAAACTAATACATCTTGATAAAAGGCCTGAAAGTGAATGAATTGTGGAGAATTTCTTATAATTCATTCTATTAGCATGATTGCATCCACGTATTTCGATGTTATCAGGGCCATGTTAGTTATCTCTTATCTAGAACATCAGTTTGATAGAGCACATGGTAAGGTACATACTGTATGCTGCCATGCATGTGGCTTAATGCCCATTATGGCATGTTTATTCAGCAATGAGTATTTGTCCAAATAACACGTTTGTCACAATTTACGCCACCAGGGAGTCAGGAGGACATGATTCTCTCATATGAGCCTGTGATGCGACAAGAAAGTAAGTCCTCATCGCACAGTAAATGGATCATCAAAGTTGCTTCTATGCGAATACTCTATGTATGTATTCTCTTATGTAAATAAACACATACTGTATTTTGCAATGTAACTTTGCACTTTGCAAACTAAAGCTACCCCAACACACTACACATTAAAAGCAACCTTTACTTCATTCATTGCCAACAATCAGTGCTGCTGAGGTTTGTGAGTAATGCCGTATGTGTTTGTTTTTCTTTCCAGTCAGTTATGCCAGACCTGTCATAATCCTCGGGCCGATGAAGGACAGACTCAACGATGATCTGATATCAGAGTTCCCGGACAAGTTTGGGTCTTGTGTGCCACGTAAGTAGTTCATGGAACCAGAGCAGGATTTCATTTTGAATTGTTTATGGACAACAGTAACAACAACATGATCTGACATTACAGTGATAGTTGTAAAGTGATGTGAAGTGGCATGAACTGTATTTGTATATCGATGAGCTCATGCGTTACAGAATAGGTGGTGGTCATGATCATATCTGCTGTGGAGACCAACATCATTCACTTATCCCACCAGTCTTCTATGCATTTCCTTATGTGTGTGCATTTACTGTGTAATCATTTCATGAAAACCGTGTTAAATTACAATTATTGAGCTGTTTTTCATTAATAAGGAATGCATTGATTCTGACTGAAAGTGTGAAACAGATGTGTTTGAAGATGCAGGCCTCTCGTGTTCCAGCTGTGAACTGGTGGAAATGGCTGTTAATGCTGCAGTGGTGTATGTTCTCACAGTGATGTGGGTGTGTCGTCAATTCAACCTATTCTTTTCTTGAATTTGACACGTTTAAAGTTAGTTGATTTACAACTTCCTTTGGAATTATTTGTGAACATCAATTTATAAGATATAAATCTTTTTGACACTAATTTGTTCCCATATCCCACCAGCTTTCCACATGACACTGTGAAACCTGAGGCTCTCATCTCTTCCACACAATGCTAAGGGAGAGACATGTTTGAATGTGACTTAATTAGCCTTAAATATCATGACATTGGATGAGTAGAAAAGAAAAGTGTGTATAAATAATCTGTGTATGGTTCATTCATTCATTCATTATTCCATTTGAAATCCAAATCATCCAAAATCCCCAAAGAAGAAATGGGGCTGTTTTTTTTTGTTAAACGATTTGTTTGTTTTGGATTTGAAACAGAATAATGAAAGAAAAAAACATGCATGGATTGTATGAGTGCTGTTTTTGGTTTATGGAGGATCGAAACCTTTTGCTGCCCGCATTTGAACACATCCCAACAGGATCACCTCACTCCCCTGTGTACAGTGTAATGTGATCTTTATCAGCACAAAGATATTTTTATTTTTGCATGTTTTGATTTATCCATCTCTTTTATTTCAATTTGCCTTGTGAACCATAAAAAGCTGCTATCAGTTCAGGGAACCAAGGTAAGTGAGTGGATAAGCTGCATTGATTCTTTCCTCCTTTTACTTAGAAAATTAGTTAGGATGAATTAGAGTTATTCATCCTCAACCCTAATCTGACCCTATCCTTATTTCAGTTTGTGCAGAATCAATCTGTTGGTGTTAGAGACAATAGTGTTATACCATATATGGTTCATTGTAGTACACTTCCTACTTCCTTGTTTATCAGCCACTTTATCTGTTGTTTCATATTCAGTGAAATCTGCTCCATGACAGAATGTTTTGTTCCAGGGATTTTGTAGCATATGCTATGCTAACAACATATAATTAATAGTTCTTTAACTGCCAAAGCTAGGAAGCTTGGTTTTTGTGGCATAAAGGTGGCAAATTCACACCACTTGCAGTCCTTGTATTATCGAATTAATTTTAAAAAACAAAGGTGCTCATCCATGTGTTGAAAAAGAAACCCTGTGACAGCACTGTGAAGATTTCATAACAAGCATTTCAGCTGTATGTAATTGGATACTTGAAAAGGTAAACCTATACCACAGGTTATTCTGAGGATTCAGGCTGTTGTTGCCACTTGGCTACGATTGGTAGGATTTTTAAAAAAAAATGTAACACACTGCCACCCTATTTTGAATGAAAGCAGCATTCCTATTGGAACATGTGGTGATAATTTTAATTATTATTTTATTTAAAATATTTACATTGATGTCATCAATGGAGTGACAAAAAGGCCCCCAGTCATTTCCACAAAATGGTATCACATCTAATGTACAATGCTAATATTTGCATATGGCACAATTGAAAGCTTTGCATTATAGACAGTGGTGAGATCTTATTGAGAATTAAATAGGAAATATTTTGCGTGTGGCAAACGTGGCATTAATTATGAAGTTATAAAGAGCTTATTTCCTCCTTGCACCAAAGATACCACTCGGCCAAAGAGGGACTACGAGGTGGATGGACGAGACTACCACTTTGTGATGTCCCGAGAGCAGATGGAGAAAGACATCCAAGAGCACAAGTTTATTGAGGCGGGACAGTACAACGATAATCTTTATGGAACAAGTGTCCAGTCTGTGAAATATGTGGCCGAAAGGGTGAGCTTCTGTTTTTAAAAAAAATTGCACCACAAAACGTAAAATGTAAAATTATGCAGTTCAGTTCTAAATTTTGATTATGTGCTAGTGACAAGAAGATTTACACTATATCCAAATTATTGCTAGATTTAAAAGATCTTGCTTTGATATTAAAACTTGAGAGATGATGACGTGTGGTTCTGTGTGGCGAATCCTGCCTCTGTCTCAGGGTAAACACTGCATCCTGGATGTGTCTGGAAATGCCATCAAACGACTACAAGTAGCACAACTCTATCCTATCGCCATCTTCATAAAGCCCAAGTCAATTGATTCATTAATGTGAGTTTACACTTTGTATTATTGGTAAAAACCCAATTACCCCTTGGGTAAAGCTAAAAATTTTCCACTAGTTTGTTATTTTCATTATCAGAAAATGTATTTATTTCATTTTAAATTTATTACATGTTTATAACTAAACATGTAATAAATTGTTTATATCATGCTGTAATGTAGCTGTATGCAATGATTGGCTGGTGTATAAGACAATATATGCCATAGCTGTGATTTATAAAGTCAGTCTTCATATATATTATGTGCATTAAAGAGCACTTAAAATATCCTTATATCTATCTACAACTACATGTCAGTGTGTCATAAGCATTTATTAAATGTTACTCTATTCTTATATTGTTTCTGCATAATTAATTAAAGTAAAGTGTTCCTGGAGATTTTGAAGTCAGAGACAGAATCCTGTCTGGCTCTTTCCACCTGTGCAGGGACATGAATAAGAGATTGACAGAGGAGCAAGCCAAGAAGACATTTGACCGGGCGATGAAGCTGGAGCAGGAGTTTGGTGAATTCTTCACAGGTATGATATTATTATTATTAAAAGCACAAGAAAAGAGAAAAGATCCTTGGTCCCTGATTATTGCTCAAACAGTCTATCAGCTCAATAGGGTCAGCTGGTTCTATGATTCAACACAAAGCCTTTATATCACAGAGCAGAATGAGTGGGTTTTTAAAGATAGTCATTAGCAGTGCTAATCAGTAATCAGACATTTTGTACACATTTCTTCTTGTGTAAAAAGTTCAACTCTGCGGTCATCGAACCAAGATTATTTTATTAAGTGGAAGGTAAAATTATGTTAAAAGTCCCTTTGTGTACATGTTTTATGTGATAATAGCATATTTAGATTTTTTCTGATGGAAGTACTTCAGACAATCCATAATGATAATTACACAATAAAATATGTGGGACTCTTTCTTTTTCTCTAGCATGAGGGCTCAGAAATTCAGAGCCTACACATACAGATTTTACATATGTGACAGCTGTGAGGCTACATGAGACAAAAGACATTCTGTCTATCTGTCTGTCTATCTGTTGCTGTCACTAAAACTTGATGTACCCATCTCATATAAAGTCCACAATATATAAATAGTTCCCTTTGCTTTGCAGCCCTGGTTCAAGGAGACACCTTAGAGGACATTTATAACCACTGCAAACAGGTCATAGAGGAACATTCAGGACCCTATATCTGGATCCCCTCAAAGGAGAAACTATAATAACTCATCACTCTGGAATGGAGTATGGACTGCTAGAAACTAGTAATAAGTTGTAACATATGTTAACTGTATGGTGATGAATAGTCTTCATGAATTATTATTTAGAGTATGTTTTTTTTATTTGATTTGATTTTCTGTTTTGTTTGGCTATTGCTTCATTTTTCACTCATCTTGAATGTTCCTGAATGTATACTGCAAAGTGTTAGGAAATTTTAGGTCTTGAAACATGAACATGTTTGTGTATTTGCTGATGTTTATTTGAAGAAAAAGGAAAAGAAATGGAATGGAAATTAAATAAATATGGGTGTGTGTGTCCATGCTGGCACTGTGTATAAACTGGAGGGGGTATCTAAAATTCAGATGTCTTTGTGTTGCTTGTGGAGGAAGGAAAATAGGTTACATGACTGCAACACCTTCACCTTTCCTTCACATTGCAACAGCAAGCAAATAATAATGTGAGGTTTAGTGTTTTGTCTGATTTTGCATATGTGCACCCCCTGAACACAGCTTTGTCTTTCTTTACACTGGCATTTCTTCCTTGAACCACTGTATTTATTTCTCTGACATTGCATTAAGGATGTGTGAGGAAAATATTTTATTCACTGTAAAAATGTTCATGTTTTTGTTTGATATTTAAAAGCAGGCATTACTTATTCAGCTGTTGCATTGACAATGATAAGTAAAGGGAGAACGCTGCTATCAATGGAGATGTAACACTATATTTTGCTACTTAAATTGCTAGAGGGCACAAAAGCACAGAAATTTATTTATTATTGAAAATATAAACTTTGATTAAAGGGCCATTTACAGAGCATATTTTATTGGAGTGATGTAGTATGTTGTGACTGTGTTAGGATGGGTGGGAGTTTTGTGGTGAAAGAGACATTTGATGTTAATTTGATGTTAGTGATTGAATTTAATACTGAAACACATTTTTGTCTTTTGAACTAATAGCAGGACAGCAAAGAACAGGAACAAACTAAAGGACAAATACTTTTTGAAAGAAAGACAGAAAGGACAGGACAGGACAGTAAAATAAAAGCATGAATTGGAAAATACAGATACATATCAGATATGAATATTCTGTAGCGACTTTGCGGTACTGAAAAAAGGTGAGTTTTTCTACTTTGTTCTGAAGAGGATAGTGATGGAGATGAATTGTGTCCTTGGACATGCTGCTCCAAAGTCCCTAGGACAAATGTGTGATATAATAATGATTGATTTACAGCTTGGGAAGACCCAACACACAGGCTGATCTAGTGACCTGAGGTGGCTCTTCGGATAATAAGCATTCAGTGTTTCCCTGCTGGGCTGTATTGGAAGGACAGACACACAAAAAGGGAATTTTATACTAAAAAGACTTTAACTTTGGAAAGTATCAGCTTAATATGTTTAAGTTCAACTGCTGGCACCTCATACTTTTTTTGCACAGAATGGAGGCTGGAATTTGTCATAATCATTTACATTGAATGCACATTAGGATAACAGTGTTCATGTGGGCACCTGACTATTGTATTGACATAGACAACACATTAACAAATTGTGAATCTGTACTTAAAATTTTTGGTATGAAAATGTAACCATTTAATGATACTGCACCCAAAGTATTATGTAAGTAAGGTTAGCCCAGCCTAAAAAACTGATATTGACCTGGTCAGTGAACCATTGTGATGACATCGCTCTGCTTCAGGTTCAAACAGAAAGCTCCGTGAATAGCAACCGTTGTGGCTGGCTACGAGCTGCGGCCGGCTAAGAGCTGTGTGTGAGCTGTAGAGTCACACTTGACAGGATGACAAGGAACATACTGAATCAGCTACAGAGGGCCTGCTGACCTGAATACAGTTAGCTCACCTTTATTGCTGTTTGATTTAGAAGTGGTGATCCTGGGCAGATGCTTAATAGACCCACCACGATACAGAACTCACACACACACATATTACCCACCAGTGGCTTGCCTTGTTTAAAAGGGCCTACAATATAGTACCTCGCTTTGTTAAAAATAAAAAAAATGAAAATCCATTATGTACTTAAAGCACTTGGAATGACTAATGCATCTAACCTGTGTGATGACTTCCCTGTTCTGTCTAATTACAATGCCACTGGCTGTTTGATCCCGATGACAATTTGTGAGTAGTATGTATTCTAGAATTACTGCTATTTGATTTTGACAGCATGTTTCACCCAACCTCTTATCAAGTAAATATAGTATGTTTCTAATCAATGGGACATTTCAAAAGTGCACTTATTCACTGTTTTTTGTACCAAAAACAGGCACTGTATGATAACAGTAATGAATACAACTTTCAAAGCAAATATAAATCACATCCATTGATTATTGTGTAACACGGCAGTGAAACTTGAGAAGACTGAACTCTGACCTGCTTGTATGGACCACATACTGTACTTGTAGTAGACTGATAAAGAAACACTTAAAATGCACCTCAGTTTCTAAAAAAAGAGTGTGTACTTAAGTTAAGTAAAAATGCTGTTTTTATGTACAAATGAGATAATCTGTCTCCTGTGTCATAAATTGTCTGAGATTTGCATCTGATGGAAAAACTAAATATTCCCAGCTTTATTCCGTTATATACATGGATCAATGCATATGTTTCTTTTTATCTTTGCAATATTTTTTTAAGATGTCTGCCATCATTCTTTTGCAAATTTTTCCATATTGGTCACCACTTGCCTTAAAAGAGTAGGTGTACTCTGTCTCAAAGAAGAAAGCTTCTAAATGTACATTTTCTTTGAGGATAGAAAACTGCATTTAATCCTCCTCTGCATTGACACTTCAGTGAGAGAAACCTGGATTAAATCTAAGATATATGTCATTATGCTGATGGTGTTGACACCTTGTACTTGTAAAGTTAAAAACTGAAGAGATATTTTGTATTTTGTAATTTTACCTTTTAAAAAAATAGCATTTCTGTGGAGACAGGGAAAAATGGTTTAAAATGGCAAATGATGACACACCTCAATATTTTGGTCCTTGTTTTTCAAAAGTGTTATCGGCCAGCAATATGAGGACATGTAAAATAAAATATATCTTCATATACTGGCTTGATACTAATGCTGAACCTAATACAGTACTTCCAAAGCCATTGTGAAACACATGATATATCACAGGCCAGTGGGGATTTTTGTGTGGAAATCATGTCTGACCTATGCATGTCTTCTGTGTCCTGTGGATGTGCAATATTCAACAAAACTGAAGCATTGAGATACTTTCTGTGTTCTAAGACATGATCCAAATGCAGATTTTAACCATTCAATCAGACTTGTGTCTTTTAAATCCAAATAAAAACACTGTTGTAAGGGATGGTGTCCAAGAAATATGTATTGGTTATCAAATTTAGTTTATTCTCTTTTAACATTTTTGTTAGTTGTAAACAAAATATATATTTAAACAAAATTAAGTCTTAAGCAGGTCATTTTTTCTAGGCAAGTGAATATGTGCTGACACTGAATCAATATTGAGGTGCGTCTTTTAGTAATGGAACACTAAGCTGCTCCTCATCAGCTTCTTAAAGTCCACCAACATGGGTGGTCCCAGTCCCATTCACTGGTGAATGATAGCCTGGCATTGAGTATTAGCTGTGACACTTCATTTCAATATAGCAGTCAAATTCCATTATTTCTAGTCCACAGATGCTTTCCGGCTGTTCCAGTTTAAGTGATGGACTCCAGTGATAAATAAAGTATGATGTCACATGATCTTTCCTGCATTGTAAGTTTCTGAGGATTGCCTGAACATTCCTGCATTGAAATCTAGTTGGGATTGTAAAGGATAAAATTATTATGTCTTCCAAATAAACTCTAACCCTAACCTTTATCTAATGATCTTTTTTCCTCCTTTACTGCAAAACCATGGTAAAATGTCTATCATTTTACCATGGTTTTGCAGTGGCGTGGTGGACCTCATGTTCTTGGTTAGAAATGTTTGCATTATAATCATGAAATAATGCTAGTGATGATGGTAGCATTGATAATTGGATTTGCATCTAAAAATATGTACCAGGCAGTGATGAAAATAAATTAATTTATTTCATTGTATCCAAGAGCAAAAAGGATTTCAGAGTAAATTTAGTTTTGTCTTTTGTTCCTATTTCAGAATGTACCAAGTGAATTTCATTTGTTCTTACCTTCCTGCTCAGTGATGGTGTAACAAATAATGTTTCACTTTTCAGATTTCTTCTTTCATCCAGATGGTTCACCATGCTAAGGGGTTGCTTTAGTATGCTATGTGTTTAATTTTTGATGCCATACTTGTCATTTTGTATGAGGTTTTTGCCACTTTACGATACTGTAATGTTTTTATGCCATTTGCGATGCCTTCATCTGCACCATTTGTCGCTGTTTTCAGCACCTTACTCTCACAGTATTTCTGAAATAGTGGGGCGCGTGTGACCGGGGGAACATGCTTTTTTTTGCCGTACTCGATTAAAGTGTAATTGCACATCCATTACAACAGCTGGCAGTGGCGCTCTCGTTGTCAACATGAGTAGGGTTATTTTTGCACCGAGCAAGAGAAGTGCAGTATATAAACTTTTTTTTAAAAAAAATTAACAGGTATGAAAAGAAAGGCGGAAAAAGACAGAGATAATGAGACAAAACAAAATCATTTGAAAGTTAAGACGAGGAAATAGGGCGAAGCGTATTTAGCGCTTGGCTTCACTGTGACCACGGTGGGAGACGAGGAAAAATGCTGTCAGCGGACAGCATTGTTGGACCGGGCAGTGCCGCGTCCTCTCGTACGGGAACTTTATTCCAGGGGAAGGAAGTTAGTCAAACAGTACCAATATAGAAGACGCAACTACGGCGTATGGTTAAGAATTTATTTCAGAGTCACGGAAGATGAGTATAGAGTCAGCGCTGAGGCTTCAACCCGTCCACTTTAAGAGTTGGAGAGACGAAGCCGAACTAAGGAAATCATAAGTTTTTATACATGAATACTTGACTCCTCCTGGGACGAGGGAGCATATCCTTGAGTGTTATCCTCCTGGTAGTGGTGGGCGAATCGATCAAAATATCGATAGTATCGATACCAAGTCGGTATCGGATCGATACTAGCCTGGTGAGATCGATTCTTTACTAAAGTTCCGTTCTTGTTTGCAGTGCTGCAGTTTCGGCAAAGAGGAAACAGCCAGGTCGCCGGACTCGCCGCTCCTGTGTCAACGCAGAGCAGACACACTTTGCTCCCCCTCCCCCCTCTTGTGTTTAGATGTTGCGCCGTTACATGAGACACGTGACATGACTTAGACACTCAAAGCAAAAAGATTTTTCTGAAAACATTTGATAAAGTATTTTCTATTTAATTATACACTTTGTCGTAATTCTGTCCTGGGTTTTAACTATTTAATAATAAAAAATGAAACATCACAAAAAAGTAATTTGAGAAACAAAAAATTAATTGAGATTTAGCAATTCAATGATGCGTCCATCTTATTTATTGATAAGTATCTGTATCGGTATCGGCGATACTGGCCCGTATTTACCTGGTATTGGATCGATACCAAAATATGCAGTATCGCGCACCACTACCTCCTGGCGCCAGGGAGTGCGACCCTGAGTGTTATCAGTGTTTTGCTATGTGTAGCCAACCGGCTCTAGCTGGACCCAAGCGAGTGTTAAAATCAGATGTGGTGCATTCTGTTCTGATGAGCAAGCAGCAGCGAAGCAGTGATTAACATATCATGGTATGACGGTGTGATGAGAACTAAGAACACTTAGTTTCATAATAATCCAACAGCATGAAACATGGAAAAATGTTAATAAAGTTATTCTTTGTTGTAAATTCAACTCTATTTCTTTCTTTTTTCTTTAATGTTAATAAGGATACAATGTTATGCAGATGTGTACAATTTTATAGACAAATGATACTATTTATAGTCGCGGCGGAGAATGGGGGGGGGGCGCAAATTGTTTTCTTCTTCCGAGCGTTACAGAAAATACACTGATAAAAATAAAGTGCTTGCTCTACTTAAAAGTAAGGCAACTTTTTGCATCATTTTATCCTGTAGATCAAACAATAGTAGTCTTTGTATGTGTAACATTCATTTTGCAAGTACAGTCAACTTACTTTGGCAGGTGATGTCAACTTACTTACTTACTTACTTACTTTCTTACTTTGATCTATGTGATAAAATGATGCAAAAAGTTGCCTTACTTTTTCTCTGTACATAAAACATGATATATTTTTGTTATGGTGATCTACTTAAATTAAGCATGAAGCATCAAGTGTGTTGGTCAATCTGCCCAATATAATAATCAACATTTTGGCCTCATGGTGCTAGGAAAAAAATTACGTGATAACAAAATTAAGAGGGTGAATTACCTTTAAATCATGAGTACACTCAGCAAATTGTGTGAGAGTTCCACTAGAGGAAAGGTCAAAAATGTAAAAAAAAAAAAAAAAGGTCACCATAAGTCAACAAAATTGACATGTCAATATATACTGCCATTAAACTGGGCAATAAATGAGTTTACTGTATAGAGCTGCAACTATTAGTTGTTGAATTTCTAAGTTTCCTAATCAATTTAAGGATATTTAATTGTTAATTAATCTTTGAGTCATTTAAATAAAAAAAGATCCTAATTCAGCTTCTCACATGAGAATATATTAATATTGGTTGGGATAAAACAAGACATTCTAAGTTGCATCTTGGGCTTTGGGAAACAGTGATAACACATTTTTCACAATTTTTTTCACAATCAGAAACACAGTAGAAAATGTAAAAAAAAATTTAAATCTCCACCTGGAAAAAACTCATTATATAGAGTAAAACCCACCTTTGAATCATGGGATAGTAGCCAAGTGAATCTACGAATTAGTAAAGTACCAACTATTTAGTAACTATGCTAAAAATGCGCATAAAAAAAGTGAACC
The DNA here is from genome assembly GCA_016785225.1 of Psettodes erumei. Taxonomy (NCBI): domain Eukaryota; kingdom Metazoa; phylum Chordata; class Actinopteri; order Pleuronectiformes; family Psettodidae; genus Psettodes; species Psettodes erumei. Next base: position 382,015 of record JAFBJZ010000886.1, read on the forward strand.
GAGGCAGTTTTACAGATGTTTTAACGCAGATATGTCCAGGGGGGGATTTGACCTTTTTCAAGTACCAGACTGGAAAACTAATTATAATACATTTCAGACCAACTAGCTAGCTAACTAGCAGTGTTTTTCGAGCTTTAATGTATTCTTTGTGTTTCGTTTGGGTGGCATTGCTTGGTACAGATATTTAGCTGAGTTTCTCCCCGTCATTTTGGTATGCTAGGCTACATGTTATGACTGGTGAAGGGGGCTCGGCGCTATTTATCACCTACGGCTGTGCTCGCTGCGTTTCAGCGGCTAATAAGCAGAGCTAACTGCCTACAGCCAAGCGCGGCCACCCACACCCAGACACACACTGGTGTTTATTTACGGCCGACTTGCATCTTAAACTCCTCGCTAATGGCTAACCCCGCACAGGTGTGTTCTATATGCTGCCGATAACGCAGCACCCGGCGCCGTCTACATCCCTGCTTACTTCAAATTACAGCCGCTTGCAAATATGAGCTTCACATTTGAACAATGGACTTTAGTGTTTAACCAACTTACATCATTAACTTTATTCTGACCGTAAACGTCAGTCTCACGTTCTGTTCTCCCCTCCGCGGTCCTGGTTTGAACTAGTTTACAACCCAGAATGCACCACACGGGGCGCAGTCAGAGGCTAATAAATGCAACGAGCAAATTGTTTGTTTTGTGGGTCTACATTACAAGATTTGTTGAGCCACTTACATAAAGCTTGTTAAAAAAAAAAAACAAAATGACTTGTGTTTTGAACAAATTTAGACTAATTCACAACTTGATATATTCATGTTAAGAGACTAACTTTGCTTTTCTTTGTTAATATCACAGACTTAATTATGTTACAATTACTCCCAGATTTACTTTTTTCAGTGTAATTGAGAAGCACTGCTCTAAACTGACTGTGCTAATGACAATGATGCTAGTCAAAATGTATGTACTGTAATGGATTAAAAATACTACTATAACTAGCACCCTTTTTGTATTTTCTGGTGGGATGGCTGCATAAACCTATAAATCCCACTATATGTTCTTTTCTTTTAATCTTCTTATTGTGTTGTGTGAATGCTGATTCAGCATTAAACTGTGAAACATTAAAGCTATTAAATTTCTATTAACATTTTGTACAGTTGTTGAATTATCACAGTTTAAGTTTTATGTTTTTTCAGTTTTTCAGTTTATAATGATGTAATATTGTGGCAGCGAGAGTGGATGACAGTTACAGTGGGTCAGCAATGATGTCATTCACTCTCGCTTTTGACTGCTCATATTTTCACAAAAAAAACTGTTCTTTGGCCCTTGTAGCTCTTACGTCTTTCATTTCTCAAAACAATTTTTACATCATATTGTCAAGAAATGTGTGCTGGTTCACACAGTGTGACTCCTGAAGCAATAGGACAAGTGGCTTTTAAATTGTCAGATCTTAAACAACCGGAGGTCCCTTCAACTTTTCCATTGGCTCTAATGTCAAACAACTTATCTGTCACCTGTGCAACACCACAAAAATTACTATACTATTTAAGCTGCCATATCTAAATGATTTTTGATGTTATCTACATCAATGACACATGAATGTCTTCGGCCAAGTCTTGAGATGCTCAGTGTGAAAAATATAAGCAATAAGACCAACAACTGTTTAAGATAAAGCATTTTGGTCAAGGTAATGCACTCTACAGTCTACTTCTGCCTTTGACCCAGCTTTCTGTACTGAGACCTGTGCATCACCATGGCAACCTCTGAGTGCATGTATATAGCTTGAGACCAGTTGATCAGACACCTTCTCCTCATACAACTTAAACTGCTTATCCGATGACCTCTCCCCAGCTGTGGTGAAGAAAGCCCAGCAGCTACTCCACTTTCTGAGGGTGCTTAGGAGGAACAACCTGGAGGAGAAGCTGCTGGTGACCTTCACCACAGAGAGCATCCTGACATCACGTGGTACGTGGGGTGCTCGGCAGCAGACAGGAGAGCGTTGAAGAGAGTGATCAACACGGCCCAGAAGATCACTGGCTGCTCTCTACCCAGCCTGGAGAACATAGCCAGCTTTGCAATCTCAGCAGAGTTGCCTACATCATCAAGGACTCCTCTCACCCCAGCAACCACCTGTCTGAGCTGTTACCCTCGGGACAGCGCTACAGGTCTCACAGGGCCTGGACAAATAGACTGAGAGATGTCACAAAAGTGGCTGTGGACCAAGAAGCGCAGGAGACCAGAGGCACAAAGTTCAAGTTCTTTATTGTTTCTTGGTGAGAAACAGAGCAGGAATAATCCAAAGAGCAAACCAGGTGGTGTTGGCATGCCAGCTCAAACTCATCAGGGATGTGGTCAAGTTCAGGGAGCACAAAGAATGCGGGATGTTGCGACTAATCATCAGGCACTGAGTGCAGTGAGAGCAGGGTTTTTATAGCGGCCGGTTGATTGCTCAGTAATATGCTCAAGGTGTGTCTCGTCTGCATGTCAGAGCCCAGCCACGCCTCCTGTCACCGCCTGGGAGCAAGGAAGATGAGAGAGAGAGAAAAGCTGGAAAGCCACACCAAACCTGGACCATAACAAGAGATAGCTTCTTCCCCAGAGCTATCACTACAATGAACAATCTAAAAACCATGACAACAAATACTGTCCCATAATCACCCCTACACATGCAGTCAACAATGGAAATTGTGCAATAATTTAAATTCTGTGCAATATTTGTAACACTTTTCATGTGCGATACTGTGTACATTCATCTACATTATGTGTAATACTGCTTATATTCTCCTGCACTTTTTATTTATTATTATTTATTTATTGTTCTTATTGTAATTGCACCATTTCTTATTTTTCTCACTGTTAGATAGCTGTAAATACATGTCTTTATATAGCTGAAAATACATTTTTTAAATACATATATTCTTTTAAAGAAATTCTTCTAAAGGCACCGAGGGAGCAGCATCCAGAATTTCGTTGTAAGCATACAATGACAATAAAGGTGATTCTGCTTCTGATTCATACAAATTCAAGGCAGCAAGGCAGTATAGCTTCAGCTATTCCACAAGGCAGCATTCCCACTGCAATCTCTTCAGAATTTGCATTTTCCATAGTTCATATAGTCATTCACATGTATGCAGTATGTAAGCCTGACTTGAAATGTAACATATAGATTTTTTTCAGACAAATGCAGTTAACCATGCATACCATCAGAGGTTAAAATCATGTTCCTGTCAGATCTCTGTCAGGGACAGTGGATCTCATCTGTGGAAGATATAACACAGTCCTTATCACAAATTCAGGATAGACTCATACTGGTACTACATACTTCTTGTCTCTTTTTTAGCAGTTGTAATCCTGTTAGCAGCAGTTGAGCTGTAGCATGTATCTAATGTACTGTGCATTATATTTCGGTATTATTACTGGTTATTCTTTTTTATTTTCTGTAGTTTGTTGCTCTAATGATGCATTTGGTGCAAGGAGGACAACTGCCATCCATCTTTATCTCAGCATCACACTAATGTTTCACTTCTCCATGATTATCCAGTGATTTCACTGCGCTCTGTGTTTGGCTGTTTATACCATCCAATGATTATTTTAGCTGGGGAACATTAACATTTAGATTTTTAGGATTTAGATTCAATGTTATTGGCACTACACATGTCACAAGTAGAAGGCAGCGCAATGCAGTTCGCCTCTAACCAGAAGTGCAAAAGAGTAGTACAGGATATATACATAATAACAGAATTAAATTACAGTGAAAATATGTCTTTGAATTTAAATAGTAATATAGTATAAGTTTACATAGGAGTATATGTAGTGTATGTTACAGGCATTTAAACCACCTTACTTACAGACAGGTGACAAATGAAAGGTTCAGTCTTTAGGATTCAGTGCCATCAAGTGGTGAGGTTGCAGATTGCAACCAACTGAATACCCCATACTTCACCTTTCCCTTCCATAGTGTAAGAGAGTCTACAATTGCCTTCAGATAAAGTAAAAACACGAAGGTCCCTCTTTAGAGCCATTGTTTGATTTATCTGTCACTCAACAATACAAACTTATGCGGTCAGGTCAGGACACAGAAAATATTCCTTAACTCATGAGAACATATTTACACACCAAACCGATTTTTACAACATAAAATGCTCTGCATTAGCGCATATATGGAAAAAATAATCTGAGTCCGAATCTGAACCTTCACAATAAAATTATATGGTCAGGAGTGACTTGTGAGCGTAAAACTCATGACTACATATAAGACCAAACAAAACAAATACATACAAACCTTCTTTTAGACAGTGAGGCCTGGACTTTGGACTTCAATAGCACAACCAGTCTGCTGTCACCCTCTTTTCTAAATCGGTGGGAATTGATCAGATGCATTGATGATTGGATGCATGTTAGAGATTAAGACTTCTCTTTCGGCAGACATAAAGGCAGTGGCACATTTGAGTGCTCTAAAAACTGACACTACGTCCTCCATCAGCTTAGTGTTCAGTCACCGTGTGATTAGACAGCAAAGCAGTAACTGCCCAGCGTTCCTCAAACAGTCTTCATCTACATCTCGCTGACACTGTTCTCTCTTGTTTTGTGGTAGCTGCTGAGCTGGTAGTCTCAACTGTGCAAAAGTGCTATGATTGAAATGAGTCATTAACTTCTTAGCCGCAGAAATGACCCAGGGAATATAGCTAGCAAATCCATCATTAATGGCCAGATGTAATGGGACAGAATGCCAGTCCAACAGACAGTTATAACAGCCACCCTGGCAACTGAAAGTATCTGCACCTTCTGCTCGTCATTTTTTCTTTGTAGGCTAGTGCTTCTCAATGGGGGAGGGGACGTGGCAGTCATATAGTTAAGTAGCTCAAAAAAATCCCTCACTGTCCACCATAGAGTTAATTATCTATTCTCTGCGTGTGCATCACCACAGCTTCTTCTAGTTAACATGGATGTGATAGTTGGTGGGGAAGAAGACGCTCCACGTCTCCAGCTGATACAACACTGAAGAGGTACTGGAGCTAAATTTGAGAATGTCTTCACAATATTTACATTTTGCATTGTCCTGCTGCACTGTGTAATTTTCCCATGCTGCACTGCGTTTAGCCCGCTTCATCTTGAACTGGGACTGCTTCTTCTGTTGCTCTAGTGGGCTAAATTGCAGAGCACAAATGTTAGAAAATGAAATGAAGCAAAAATGTTTAATTACAGCAGATATATTATCGGGTAAATTGGTTAAAACTATTATAATCGGTTAGCTTCTTAATGGCAATGAACTGAATGAATGGTTAATCATTAACATCCCTACCACTGGACCCTGATGCCCCAATGTATCATAGGTGTGTGTGTCCTATGGAAGCGCTGTATGAATGTGGCTGTGAATGGGTGAATTATAGTGAAAAGCACTTTGAGTGGTTGATAAGACCACAAAAGTGTTGTATATATGAATGCAGTCCATTTACCAGTTACAGAAACATCTACTGATGACACATCATCAGTGTTGTTCCCTGGACTCACTGGGTGTTTCGGGTCTTGACAGACACCCTCCTCCAGACGACACATCTGAGGCTGACCAGACCCTGGCCTGTGCCCAAGTGGCATTCTGCTCCCGCCACTGCTCTCCCCTCTTCAACCAGCGCCATCTGGAGGCTTTCTCTGCCACCTCCACATTGTTGCGTATGGCTCTTCTTCAGTCCTCACCTGTTATCCCCAGTGTGCCGTAGGCATTGCTCAAGGAGTGACTGGCAAATTCCCGAGTGCCCACCTCCACTGGCATACACCTGGTCCTCCAACCGTTCCTCCATCAATCTTCCACCAGCTTGTGGTACTTCTCCCTCTTTCTTTCTTGGGCCTCCTCCATCCTCTCCTTCCAGGGAACCGTCAGCTCCAGCAAGATGAGTTGTTTGGTGGCCTCTGAGACCAAGATGATGTCCGGTCTTAATCTGGACTGGGTGATATGTGGTGGAATTTTCAGCTGAATCAGGAACTTGATCCTCTGGGAGTTCCACTTCCAGATATCCTTCCAGGTGACACACTCTGCTCCATTGGCTGCTCCCACTTAATCCACGCACCCTGCTGCCGCATGGCCACTGCTCTGCTGGTTCACTCTTCCTCAACTAAAGCTTGCACCTCCTCCTGCACCAGCCTTTCCCTCCCACTGGCAGTTTCGTAGGGGGTCACTGTTAGGCTCCCAAGTCCAGCTCTGCCTTTCGCCACTGTTTCAAGAATGACCTTGTGATTCAATTGTGTTTCATCTTGCTGGACAAGAAAAAAAGAAAAATCTGAAAAACGACAAGAGAAACAGGATGACAATGGCCCCTTCCATACAGCACAATGGTCACTGAAGGGCTTGACGAGTATGAAAATAATATGAATCATATACTGTGGCTTTCAGTCACCAGAACTCAACCCAACTGAACACCTACAGGAGATTTTGGACAGCGCTATCCATCACAATCCAATCCAGTTTTATTTGTATAGTACCAATTCACAACATAAGCCACTTTAACTCAGTGAGGTAAAGAATAAAAACGAACAGCCCCCCCCACCCCCCCACCCCCCCGGAACCTGGCATGTCATCTGGACATTCAGCACATCATCTGCTCAGTCTAGGCCTAGGTATGTCTGTGGCCTGGCTGGCCTGTGGGCACAGTGACAGTGCACAGTGCACAGTGGCCCCCCACAATACTTTTAGAAGAAAATTAATGCAGCTCTTCAACCATATGCCTACCCTGACACAGAGGCAGAGACTGTTTGCACATATCATCAGTCAGATGCATTTTATATCATATATAGTCTCACTCAAGAGCACTTGTGACTGATGTATTTTTTATATGGCGTATTATTTTTTGTTTCATTAGTGTATTTTTGTATTTTCATACATTATGTATTCCTCTGGCAGCAGTGTGTTTTTATGTGTTATCTGTCCTCTTTGTATTTTCATAGAGTTTTATATGTGAAATTGTTTATCTCCATGCACCAATCCATCAAGCCAAATTCTTCCTATGTGAAAAACTACTTGACAATAAATCTGATTCTGATACGAATTAGATTGTTAATTCTGATGTAATTATGTGTGATATATGTGGCATTTTGTTTAAGTTGTTTTTGGCGACTTATCTTAACTACAGACTTTGCAGTTAGAGGGTCAGAAATGGGAAGACTTACAAGATGAATAATGTTCATTTTTATAGACTGAACGACCCAACAGTATATACAGTTTGAAATGAGTGCTGGAAATGATTATTGGATTAGCCAATCAACCGAGAATTAATGATTAATCCCTTTTTTGTCATTTTTCATTCAAAACATGCTTTTTGAATGTGTCACAACACTTCAATATTAACTGGCATAACATTTACAGTGCAAGACTTTTATTTATAATACAGTATTTTTACAGTGTGGTATTTTTCACTTAAGTCAAGGATATAGATATTTCCTCCACTGCTGCTGGCCTAATGCATACTAGGTCTAACAATTAACATGTTTTAAAGGCACGGGTTTAGCAATACATATCATGAACTTGAATTTGACCCACACATCAAAAGTTTCAAATCCCCTAATCCAAGTTATGATCACAGTTGCTCACATAAAGGTTAGATACAGCTTTCTGCCTGTTTAGGAAGGAAGGAAGTTTTCCTTCTCCACTGTCAAGTGCTAATGTCTGATTAATGGCTTTCTAATTCAATTGTTCCTTATTTTGCAGTGGAGCTGAAGACAATGCTTGCATAATATGTATTATCTCAGACAACTGAATTTTAAGGTTTCAGTGATCCAAGTCAGCAAGTGCAGCCTCAGATCCTCAGGTGGGGCTCTTCTTAATGGTGACTGGGTGTTTGCAGACATGGCCTCTCAGCTCAACTCCCTGCCTGAGGATCTAAGGCTGCAGAATCAGTGATATATTTTAGCACACTAGCGATAAGTATATTTTGAATGTGTGACCTGAAACCTGTGACCTGTTGAATGACAAATAAATGAATCTGAATCTAATATTTTAAATCACTGGCATATGAAAAAGCCTTTTATCAATGTTGTACAATCTTGAGTGTTTTTAAATCTATTTCATTCTTTGTACCTTCGGTGACCAAATCTTTTTGTTATTTTGTTTGTTGTGTCCTGATTTTCCCATAAAGCACATTCTGACTGTAGCCAACGTGAGCGCATGTCCTCCACCTGTAATCATCTCGATTTAAGATACAGAGCCGATCACCTCCACTTGCTTAACTGATAGCATTATGAGCAGCCTGAATCATGACACCATGACAAAATCTATCAATCCTCAAGGAAACTTAATATTGAACAAGTCCCCTTTACTTGTTCCTGTAATAAAAATGTAAGTCCCTGTGCAGTAGACTGGACAGACTGTTGAAGCATTCTTTAGAAGACTGAAAATACACCATAAAATACCACAAGTTAAGTGTGGTTCCACTACTACACACACACACACACACACACACACACACACACACACACACACACACACACACACACACACACACACACACACACACACACACACTAAGTTTTTATTTTATTTTGTATTATTTCGGCCTAAATCTACCACACGTGTCCTGAACGTTAAATGTGAGGACGTTACACTGGTCTCAAAACACAGTAATATAACGTCGCTTCTCATTGGTGAAAGAAAGGTGTCCATCAAAAGGAGTATCCACTCACATGTAGCATTACATGACGGGGTGGATATTTCCAGTGTGTACAGTATGCCGCAGAACTGTTGATAATTTCACGGCGAAAAAGCTTTTACAGAAGATTGAAGCAACCAGCCGCTTGCTACGTTGCCGTTGACAGGTATGGACCGCATAACTGCCGTTGGACATCGCTGGAACAATTGTTAACAGTTATCATGCGCACAAACACCCAGGAAGCTTAGAACAAGTACTCACTGAACTGAGATAGACTGAAGCCAGCGTTCAGTAAGTCCTTATCGGGGGTTTCTGATGTAGTACGAGCCTTTTCGGTGACCTTTGTCAGTCGGACAGTGCTGAAAGATAAAGTGAAGTCAGCGATGGTGTTAGCGAGTACAGGCCAGTTGGGGTATGAGACACTTTGCAGACCGGGGGAGGGGAGGGGATATAGCTGAGATGAGAATTTTCTCCTTACCCGAGGAAATCGAAAGTGATTTATTTTACATTATATGACTGAACAAGTCTGTGTTTCTTCCAGATTCAACGAAATATTGTGCTACTTTTGCGGCTTGGGTCCATTTCATGAGTCGCCTTTGCCGACAGCAACATTCATCATCTCGTGAAGTGCTGCGTTTCTGTACCACCGTCAATTTACACAGAATAGAGATAATTTCCGGTTGACATTCTGAGGATAAAAGTTTTTAGTTAAATTGATGTTGGGTGCAGATAGTATTTATTGAAACTATTATTATTATTATTAATAATAATAATAATAATAATAATAATAATAATAATAATAATAATAATAATAATTATTATTATTATTATTATTATTATTATTATTATACTAACAAGCATCAACCAAGAGGCCCCAAGGACCCAAGAATTTGGTATGTGCAGATTTGTTGGAATTGTTGCCCATTCTTTCATACACTAAGTTTGGCAGATTCAGACTCTTGTCTGGAAGACTCTTGTGAAACAGCTACATGCTCTGTTAATACCTTTGGTGTTTAATGCTATTTTGACTTATTTCTTGTATAATATAATTGAATCAAATTTAAAATCTATATATCCAATTCGTATGTTATCTTTATCTTAATACCTTATACCTGTGTAAAGTATTTATAGGGAGATGATACATAAGTACATTTTCCATGCCTTCAAAATTACAACAGCAGGGTTATTTAGCTTTTATGTTGGCCAAATATGTTTGATGTGATACAAATGCTGCATTTGCTTAACAACAGTTATTAATCCATTTATAGGCCAATTTTTGAAGCGCACGGTTTTTATGACAAGCCTTGAGCATCAGTGCCTCAAGTGGGAAAAGATTTCTTTTATTTTGGTGAGAAATAACTGTGCATCCGGTTTCCGCGCGCCGCATTCGTTTGGACTTGACGCAGCTGTGGTTCGTACAGCCAGTGCTGAACTGTTATGATGTGTCAATAAGTTAAAAAGGTGGACGGCACCAATGATGAGAGCCCCCCCGCGGTACTCGAGCAGGATATTAGAGGTATGTTCAGACACCGGCGCGACGTTCATGACAGAGAACTTGTGCCGTCGCTGATGATCCGTTCAAACCCGGTCGCTGTTTTCTCAACCTCTCAGTCAGTCACTCTGAAAAATTGTTATTATCGCTGCCCTGGACATGATGTCCGCCTGCTGGCTTCCCCTTGAATTTGTTTGTTTTCCATCGACATTTCATTGACAGCCAGCGTCGTAGACCGCACATTACTGTCGCCGTGACTGTCTTGCTGACATATTTCCTCGCTCCTGATTGAAATCGCCGTGTAAAATAAATGGAAAAGCAACTGTTTCTCAGTGAGGTGGTATGACCCCCCTCCTCCTCCTCCTCCTCCTCCTCCTATCCGCATCTAATACAGTGCAAAACCTGCGTTGTATGTAAACGAACTGCTGCAACAACACAGCCAGGTATTTCGGCCACAGTTTTAGTCAGTGAGTTTTGTCAGCAGCTGCCCAAGAAGCCCACACCGTGTGGAAACCATTGCATGTTAAAACCGTGACACGTCCAGTTAGCAGGCTGGAGAGCTAGCAAGCTAACTAGCTACTTTTATTCCTAGTAACAGTGCTAGGAAATGGAGCTTCTGCCCAGCAAAACCCTGTCCACAGATGCATGTGCCTGGACAGAAAATCCCCAGTTTAATTAATCACTGTGGATGTATTTTCCTCGGAGTGGGAGACATTTCGACGACATTGTCGCCGGAGAGTTTGACAGGAGTGAAATATCCCCCACTACTGTACTGTACTTGGGGTTTTCTCCTCCAAACCAAAGCAAGATGGACTCTCATTCGGCTTGTCTGTCTTGTCAGGGCTGAGATCGACATTTTGCACGGAGATGAACATGTCTGCTTGAGAGGTAGGAACGCGTTGAAGGCAGGCGATCGGACCCTTTATCGTGGCTGACAAATCTTGTGCTGTTGTTGTGCGTGAGAAGCTCGGTACAGTAGGCTCAAGCCCAGCACAGACAGTACGATCGGGCATCAGCAGTTTTACCTGGAAACACAACTAACCCTTTGCGTAGCAAAGAAAATTCTCTCCGGAGCTTTGGCTGCTGGGTTCTGTCTGTGTAATGTTGGTTGAAGTGCATCCAGTGGTCGCAGGGGTTTTTTTTGGCCTACATTTTTGGGTTTTGGCCACAAGGGCGGATCGACTGCACGATTAAAATGATCAGTGATCAGATCAGACAAAATGTCCCACCGGTGCTCTGAGGTCTGGTCCTATGCGCTGTCACTCACTATGAATGCTCTACTAAAGTTGTTTTGCACACGTTTCTCCTGCAGCCCAGCTCGCGCTGGAGGAGAACGGTGCAGATATGACAGTGTAACGCATGACTGAGAGCCATGTCTTGTGTATTTTATAGGTCATCGTCATTGCATGACAAAAGGCAGTGGCAGATCCATCTTCATCACTCATACAGCATTTCCATAGTTTTTTCTGCAGTAAGTATCCCTGTTTTCCACTTGACATTCATAAACACAAACATTGGATGGTGTCCAGAAGAGCACAGTCATCAAACCATTCATTCCTGGAATATGTCATGTGTGGTGGACATCCACAAGTGCAAACATGGCACAGGGATCAAAAACTCACGTTTAATTGCTTCAATTTCAGAAAATGTACTGCAGCTAATGATGTGAGAATGCGGCCATGATAAGATGCATATTTTTAATGCAGACATAAGAGAGATGATGCCAGGTGCAACTTAGCTTTCCTTAACTTTGTCACATATTGATAATATAATGACTTTAGTTAGTAGAAAAAGCTTCAGTCAGTTACAAAACACTTAGACGTGGCAGGGTCAAAGCTCCACTGCTCTGTCTATTTTCATTATCCCTTATTCTTTATGTCCCAGCTGAAACATGACAGAATTTAGGAATATTTGAAAGATTGAAGTGAATGCTTGCAGCAGAGTCCTGTGGTCTGTCGTGACTTTGTTCCTGTTATCTTTTTTCACAACATAAACTTGCCAAGGAAAGCCCTGAGAAAGTCCATTCATGATCCAGCAGAGAGGAGCCAATGCCCACTGGTCAACAGCAGTGGCCAGTCTTTGTTAAAGAAGCCATTAGTCGTGGGATATATTCTCCCCTCTCATTGGATCATTTAAGCATTTCTTTCAAGATAGGGGCTTGTGTGTCATGAAGGTTGTGTCCTTTGCTTTAATATCAAGCTATGGTGCAATTACTGATTTTCCTTATAACACATGAAGGTTAACAACTATCTTAACATTGCACTACATTCAACCGCTGCCATTTTATTTGAGAACCTGAGTTGTCCTCAGTATGCTCTAAATAGTTCCCTGAAAAGTTCCCACAATAGAAAATACTCAGTCGCCACTCAGTGATGTTGTTTGAAAACCAACAGCTCCAAACACAATATGGCTCAGTAATCTCAAACGATTTACTCAACATTCTGACTGGTTTAGATCAGGGGATGATCTCATTACTGATATACCTTTGTTGTGTTAATGTAACTGACATCTAATGTTATTTTAAATTGTGCTAGTCTCATCAGCGCTAACTGCCGCATGTGTTTGACATAGACTCACATGCATCATTAAGAACTATTTTCACTGTCTATTCATCCACAGCTGATTTTCTTAATTACTACCCCTTATGATGTTTTATTATTTATTACAGTCCAATGAAATTTATTCTGTGTCTTGTTTCATTTTCGAACAGTCTGAAACCCAAAGTTAACTAGTATGCATACATTCAAACTCTTACATACTCTCATTTGAGAGGCTGGAACTAGCTAATGTTTGGCATTTAACATTGGACCCCAATGTAATGGGCACAGCAACAGCAGCCACTGGTTCATGGACATCACATCGGCCTCTTTTAAAATTACAGCTAGGTGCTAAGATAAAGGTTACTCTATTGTTTCCTCTGCAATTTCTGATATAAGAGGGTGGTATTGCTTATGTGTATTGTTGAGCCAATTTGCACTAAGCACCTGTTGCCTGCAGCTCAGTGTGACATCACGTTCTTAACCATTTCACTCAATATATTTCAGACTGATCCTCCAACAGAGTGCCAATCATAAGTTGATGTATTTTATCCATGGTTATGATGAGAACACTCAAGTGTGTAGAACAAGAATTAGAAATTGCATGTTCTTGACTTGGATGAGTGCAGACCAGGATGTGATAGTGTGTGGTATCTGATTCAATACTGAACTCACTACCAGCAATAAACAACCCATCCTTGGTGGCAGCTCTTGGGGGAGGGGGAGGGGGGAGGGGAGGGGAGGGCTTCTCCAAGGCAAGTTAAAGGAGAAAATCAGCACAGTAAATGAAGGTGTATGAAACACTGGGCGGTGGGGGATGATTTGGCTTCTACATTTGCTCTTAAGTTAAACCAAATGTAGGCAGAAGCTGTAACTCTCAGTAAAGAGCCTCAGTTTACCTCAGAGACACAGGGATTAGTCCTGAATTAGTTCATTCTCTCTCATTTCTTTTATTGCAGCTGAAAGCCACTAATAGCCACACTTACAAAAATTCAGCCCAGTTTGCTAATGATCACTGATAATAGTAGCAATTTGGAATTTGGAAGTTGGAATTTGTTGCAGATGTGTTTCTCTGACTGAAGCTGACAGGTTAGAGAAATGAGGCCTTAAGGAGAACTGGAGAACTGGCTGTCACATCATTGCAGGTTTTTATTTTTAACTGTAAAGATCTCACATTTGAAGATTAGGTCACATGAAACTTCATTAATTACACATTATTTCAATTTCCCTTTATGTAATGCACTGTATATATTGTTGCTGCTATGACAGTGACAGTTGGTCTACCTGCCTGTAATGGCTTTTTATTAGAATGTGCACTTGATCAGAAAACAGTTTGTAGTAATAAGTAGTCTTTTAAAAATCCCTTACCTACTTTTGCAAAACTGCTTCAAATCATTAATATTGTGGCCAGTTCATGCACATTGCTTACAAACATCAACACTAACTGTTTTGGCCGCTGGTCTAAGACAACATATGATAATGATTTACATTACAATGATATGATATGGTCTTATGGTATGTCCAATCTGTCCATGTTTCTTAAGGTGTGGTAGTACCATGAAGGGTGGAGGAAGGGGTAAGGAGCCACCTGTTATTGGGGAGGTCACTGGCAAACGCCCCAAACGTAAATGCCTGCAGTGGCACCCACTCCTGTCCAAAAAGGCTCTGGATTTCTCTGAGGAGGAGGAGGAAGAGGATGAAGAGGAGCTGGAGAAGGTGAGCGCGTTTGGTGGCTCGACGAAAGCTCAGTCGCTTGATAACCTGAATGGCGCATCTTAAGATTTTCTGGATTTGTCATCAGCAGCCAGTGTTGTGCGGCCAGGACCAGGGGTCGCAGATGGAGTGTGGAAACACACCGGAAGAAGCGGAGGAGGACTCCAATGAACAACGGGCGCGGCGGCCCATGAACGCCTTCCTCCTCTTCTGCAAGCGCCACCGTTCCCTGGTTCGGCAGGAACACCCTCGCCTGGACAACCGCGGGGCCACCAAGATCCTAGCTGATTGGTGGGCGGTTCTTGACCCCAAAGAGAAGCAGAAATACACTGACATGGCCAAGGAGGTGAGACTGCCGTGAACATCATTCCCAACTCTCTGATAGTAGCCTTCTTTAAAGAGCGGTGCAGCTTTATTGGCACCAAGCTCCTGGATGGTTCCATAGCGAGCTGAAACAGCTCAACTCCCTTCTGCTCCAGAAGAAGCCGTAACCGACCACACCGCCATGCTTCTCCTTTTTCCAGGGGAGATGTGGATTCCTCATTTTCAATTTTGTTATTATCATGAAGATTCATCATTTTTCAGCGTGATAACACATATGAGTAGCAAATAAAAGCCAAAGCAAAAGAGAAAAGCAGTGTTGCATGTTTGCGTGGGTTTCCACCTAAACTAAAGGCCCCATTCGGTCTTGTGCATATACAGTGTGTAACACCCAATGTGTGCAAATTCACTTCAGTAAATCGAATTCTAATTCTAACAGCTACTTTCTTATTCCCATTTTTTTCATTATATAATAACATCATCATAATTAACAACAAAGGAAAATCTTTGGTCTGTTCATGTTGACATGTACTGTATGTTAGAAGGTGGTCTGAGTTACTCCTGTTAAATATTACATACAGATGGCTTTTCCTGAGCTTTGATATATAAATTTAATAAATATTTCATGCTACTGACTGGGATTTGATGGTTGAAGACCTGAAGGTGTTTCTGGTAATCAAAACGATGCCTGATGCTGTTCTTTCAGTACAAAGATGCCTTCATGAAGGCAAACCCAGGGTACAAGTGGTGTCCCACCACCAGCAAACCAGTCAAGAACCCTTCCTGTCAGCCGGTCAGCAATCCCCGCAAAAAAGTCTGGTCCTTCTCTTCCAACTCGTCCAAGGACTCCACCACTGCCAAAAAAGTGCCCAAAACGGACAGCATGCCACAGTTAAACTTTGCCATGGCAGGTGTGTACTGTAAAGCTCAATGGTTCCCTGCAGCAGGACCAAATGTAGGACTGTTTTTGTAACCACTGTTGTTCGTTCTCAGATCCTACCAAGATGGGAGGCCTTAGCATGCTGCTGTTAGCAGGGGAACATGCCCTCACCAACAGGGAGGTAGGTCACTGTTGCGTTACAGTCCGTGGATGCATTTAATTCAAACACCTTGTTAATGCTTTTTTTAATGGTGAATTCTGCTTTTGAGTTAACCACAGTGTTGTTTACCTCTCTAGATCCCCTCCAGCACTAAACCCAGTTTACCTGACACAGCCAGTGAAGGGAAGTGCTTTCCAGGGGATAAGGAAGAGGTGTGTGCTGACATCATGATTCTCTTCCTCCTGTACTGTGTCGATTTGAGCTTGTGGTGTTCTGTAAAAAGGGATCACCGATGGGGTCTGTTAAAAAATATACAGTAAGACCTCACTTTTTCTGGTGAATGAAAATATCCTCTGGCCAAAATAATAGATCACCTTGCTGTGTCACATATGCATTTGTTTCCATATTTCACTGAGACGACGAGGTAGCATTTTTAATACAAACTAACAAGGCCAGAGCAAAATTTGAAGCAAATGATTTTAATATATTGATGAGTGGTTGCTTAATTCGTGAAATTCAAATTCAAATTGAGGTGCTGATGAAGTGTAAGTTTTGAATGGGATGCTACCGTGCATGTGCGTGTCTCAGGATGTCATTATTTTGGTCCCAGCACTGACCTGCCAGTGTGGCTTGTTACTTTTCTGACATTCACCTGCCGCATTTGGCAGGTGTGAATCTCAAACTCTCTTCATCACCATTAACATGCAACATCGCACCTTGTCCTGCACATGGTGTATTGCAGTGGCCTGCGGTGGAAAGTACATCTGCCAAAGTACTTCACTCGTTCTTTACTTAAGATTTACACAACACAAGTTACACAATAGTTTCATTTAAATTTTGCTATCTTAAAATACAATATAGCCTCTCCCATTCCCATTATGTCTTGGATTCTTACATAAACTTGCTGCGCTGTCCCAAGACATATACAAAAATAATATTTATTATAAAACAAAAGAGCTGCAGCAGTTACATCCTTCCATTTTGGGTATGCACTTCCTCTCCATTATATTTCTAAAGCCAATACTAGACTTTTTACACCACTTTAGTTCATTTCCCAGCTTTGGTCACTCGTCAGTTTGCAAATATAGATTACATGTTAATGCATCAATAATAAGAATCCAAAAATGTAAAACACGTGCACCTTTTTTTCTGAAATGAGCCATTCAGTCTGTATGAATTGAATTATGGTGCTTTTGGTCATTTCAAATCAAAGGTCTTGATTGTCTCGATTGATGATTTGATGGGGACTGACTGAACCCACTTAACACAGCCCTGTATGTGATAGCTCAGAGAAGACCTGACGTTTTTTTCTGTTCCTGTTTCCATCTACAGATGCTGTCTGGAACAATACCAAACACACTGCTCGATGTCACTGACAGCAGGGTCAAGCCTGCCCTTTCCTCGCTGGCAGAGGTATGACTTTATTTCAAATAATATATCTAATAGAAATATCTAAGGTGTATGTGTATATATATATATGTATATCTATGACATTCATGATATGATTGAGATGCATAGACCCAAAAACCCTAAAGCTGTCTCTATAGACCTTTTTCAATGCTGACATGTTGGCATGTCAGAGCAGGAAAAAGTCAGGTGAAACCAATGTGAGTCAGTGAGTGAGTGCAAGCACCCGACTGATTTTATTAAATCATATTAGATTATATTTTTTTCAATTTTTCAAAGTCATCACTGTCTGTGCAAATATTGGAAATATTGGCCGCAGCAAAATGTCAGTATTGCACACAAGGTCTGACAACCAGCCACAATATCTAGTAATCAAATACAATACGCTTTCAACAAAAATGACACATATTCTACTGTCAGAATAGTACAGTTGACACCAACCAGCCAGTCAGCATCAAGAAACAAAAGCCCATGGGCCTGTACCACTCACTGTGACCGGTGGGTTATCCAGCTCTTAACTCAGGCTCACCATCGTCGTACTGTATGCTGCATGACTGGGGTTAACTTTAAGGAGTCAGATCAGAATCTGCCAACAGCCCAATCAATGGAAAAAGCTGAGCCATCATTCCTACAGGACCCTGACCCAAACAAACAGAGTTTACAGTGTAATGGCAAGTGCTCCAACCAAATCCAATGCAGTTATATTTGGATAGTGGATAGTAAGGCCGACACCCTACAGTGTACAGTGATGAGGCTGCTGATGACCTTCATTCTCTGATTCCATCACTGCAGCAAAGAATGTGACTTAAACCCGCTTTTCTCTTTTATCAGAATGAAAATCCAAACACTGCTCATTGGCTCCATTGACTAAAGATGCAGCATTTAAAGCCAGATGGTCTTTACCAGGCGTGAACTCTCCTCTCTGCTTTGCCAGCAGAAACAGTCAGACTTTTTGACATGCATCATACTCTAGTCTCATCAGAAAAAAAGCAAATCCTAAAAACATGTAATAATTCACAAACATGCACAGCATACTGTAGTCGGAGCCTATCTTTCAATAGTTGTTGTTGTAAATGTTCTCTAGTGTTCAGCTTCTAGAATTTCACGATTTCAGTCATGGGAACCAAATTATCATGCAGGTGTCACCTTCGTACTTCATCTTGCTTGCTTGGATCCCTGTCTCTTTCACATGAACACACTCACAGCGGGATAGGTACACACAAGCAGCTCCAGCTGGTAACCAGCTTCATGTTAGGTTAAGACTAACTAACGTGTTTCGTGGTACAGGCCCTAATCCCTGCTATGGTACAATAAACAAGGTGACATTTGATGTTGAAGTAAAAGTTGCTCAATATTAACAGCACCTGCAGAAAACCCCCCACAGTGCAATCTCCTAAAAAACCCGACAGGTGACGAAACCTGCTCTCTATGTTCACAGTCGTCTCAGTCTGTGGCGCCAGAGGGAAAACCATGCAGACAGTCCGCTCTCTTCCAACTTGCTGAGGTGAGACGCCGGGCAGTTCATTAAAGGGAACCTGTTATGCTCATTTACAGAGAAGAAGATTGCACGGATTAAAGATCACATATTACAACGCTCCTAGACATTAGTCTGATTCTACGTCATGTCACGCATGCTATCTGCAGAGTCACATATCAATCTATGTAAATGCCTGCTTAGAAAAGATAAGTTTCATGAGTATAAACCATTTCAGTCACAGCAAGATTAGTAGAAAAAGCGGAAAACCTTCGTACAGTGTAATTTGTAGAAATTTCTGATCAGTTCTAGAAAGGAAACCAAATATTACTCATACATATTTCTTACTTGTACTGATGATAACCACTGAGTGATTGTTTTGTTTTGTTTGGAAAGATGTGCTTAGCGTCTGAAGCTGGAAAGGTGGACACAGTTGTGTCTCCGCTAGAGGACAGCTCTTCTGCAGCGTCTCTCCAGCAGACGACTGTCAAAACGGAGATCAAGGAGGAGAAATCAAATGCTGACACCTGTCCTCCCTCCTCTCACGCGTCAGCCCCCTTACCTTTGCTCTCCTCCTTCACGTCTACCTCCACTGATGCCATTCCCCCGCCACTCAGCAGCCAAAACACATGTGTCAAAAAGAAGAGCAAGAAGAAAGAGCTGGCCAAGTCACACGATAACAACGACATCCCTTGCACAGCAAAGAAGATCATCAAGAAGTGCAACCACACGGAGGCAGACGTGGACTGTGTTTTCAGTACGATTGAAGCCGTGGCCAAAGGGTCCTGGAGGGACGCTGAGGAGAAGCCCAAGAAGAAGATCCAGAGCGGTCCTAGTGGTGGAAATCCTGGTGTCCCCAAAAAGAAGAGCAAGCCCAAAGTCAAGACCTCTGTCAAGGACAAAGAGGAGGAGGTGAATGAAGACAGTGGGCAGTGTGGACAGAACAGTTCCTCTGAGGTGGAGATGAAGGAAGAGGTGACTCACGTTAGCCCCAAGGCAGAAGCAGAAGAGGGAAGCACAGGGAGCACAGACATTCAGGGCAGCATGGCAGAGCTCCATCACTCCCCCTGCAGTCCATCACCTGCTAAACACAAGGAGCAAGACAAGGGGAGGGAGAGGCAGAGTGAAGTGACCTGCGAGTCCAACATGGAGAGCCGCGGCTCCAGGAAGTCAGAGCGGAGCTGTAAAGGAGCCTTGTACAAAACCCTGGTTTCTGAGGGGATGCTCACTTCACTGAGAGCCAACATTGACCGAGGTATCCATATTATTTATTAATAAACACATCCAAACCTTGTAGGATATGGACATGAATGTCTGTGCATGTGTCTGCAGGTAAAAGAGGTGCTTTCCGGGCCTCAGATCATGATGCAAACTGGTGTGATGACAGCTGGACCGTTCCACCATTGGGACCTAATAACCCCAAGAAGCTGAAAAAGTCCAAGTCCAAAGATGAGTCTTCACAGGGGTGAGTCACTTCTCCCCTTAGTGCCATATTGTACCATTCCACGTAGCCTAGAGTCCAATCACTTTGCAGAGTTATGATAGAATAGTACAGAGACTGGCCAATCCATGAGGCACACACCTGTGCATCTCTGCCAGGATTTCCACTTCTACCAAGTTTTTGATGTTTCACTTTGTGTTGACACTTCTACTTGATGATTATTAGTGAGTCATAGTGGGTGCTAATGCCCTCTCATGTGTATAAATGCGCAATTTGATTCAAATCAATTGAAATGATGGAGGGAAAAGGGAAAAACATACATTATAATACCATACAAGCTGATCAAATGTAATGCTGTTGTAAAGGGATCTTTGCAGAGCTGTTTTTATGTGTATTGAACATGTATTTTATAGATATCAGTCCATTTCTTATGGTAAAAGCATCGTAGGGCCAAAGGGCCAAATAAGTAGTAGTTCGAGCTGCTGTAATTTACCAGTGGCTCAGAATTATGAAGCAGGACAACTAGTTTCTGACTGTCCCCCTCTGTTACATCAGTCTGATCTGAATGGGGCTTTACATGACTGTTTTAGGCTTCACTGATCTCTACAGATAACATCTTGTTCTGAAGGTTAGCTTAGGTTAGGCTACTGGTAACATGCTCAATTATGTAAACTGTGAACTTCACTTGTCAGCCTCGGGAAACTGGAGGAGGAGTTTGAAAAGAAATTTAACAGCCTACCACAGTATAGCCCAATGACATTTGATAAGAAGGGGACTGCTGTTGTAAAGAAGAAGAAGACTGACAGCTCCACGGCCCAAGAGGAAGCCTCTAAAGTCGGAAAGGGTGAGAACGAAATCAGAGGGGTATTTTTTCCAGCCAATAAACAGAATGCGACTGTTATAAAATATCCTCTCATCTTGTCCATGGCCCACTCGCCACCTCTTTATACAGTCATGTTTTCCACACCTGTGGTGCTCAAGTCTCCATAACACAGCATTTGCATGCTCTTCTTTTCTTTGTTTTTTTTTTTTGTTTTTTGCTATATCAGGGTCATCTCCATCTCAGAAAAAGTCTTCATTCCACAAGATTGTTAGGAAGCACAAACACAAAAAGGAGAAACCAGGTGCAGTGGACACAGGTGAACTAGAGTGTTGATGTTTGTGCATTATATAGCAGGGATGTGAATATTTTTAAAACTCTTTCATAGATTCCTTGAACAGTAACCCATTAGCAGTGCTATTGAGAGCAGCCAATTTTGAAAATATTACAGTTAAGTTTGAAATAGATAAAGTGAAAACTTCTGACACATTTCTAAACAACTGCTCACATATCTAGTTTATTGTTTTAAAATCAAGTTTGGTTGAAGAGCAGCTTGAATCATAAAATTCAAATCACAACAAATTTGATTTATTATCATCAATATTTATTATCATCAGCAATAAATAGAATATTATTCACAATTCATATTTAATGAGAATAAGGTGCTCGGGGCTATGTGCAAATAACTTTCATTTGATTACATTACAGTGATGCTAAACAAGTGATTAACAGGATTTCCATGACTGCATGTGTACGAAGGGCAGATCTTTGAAGTCCATCTGTGTGACCCTTCTCTTCGTAGCACTGCTGCAGAGCGACTCCACCGCGCCGGATCCAGCTTCGAAAGCCAAATCATGTGCCCCCGTTGCCATAATGTGCCCAGATGTCCAGGGCACCGCTAGCATGGAGATGCTAGTGGGTAGCCAGAAGAGGAAGGCCAGGAAGACCAAGATCACACACTTGGTTCGCACAGCTGACGGCAGCGTGTCTCCAGCTGAGGGTGAGCTTTTACTAAACTTCGCCGCTGCATGTTAGTGCTTGACATATTTGTTACAAAATGGAAAAGCATTATATTATTATCCAATGTTTTGGAATGAATGCAATCCATTGTTAGATTTTTTTAAATTTTCACCCAATTCCCACTTCCTTTACGAGCCTATTTTAGGGACATGTATGGGAAATGTGAAGTTAGATGCAACCAAGAGCTACAGACAAACAACACTTCAGACCCATCAAAAAGTCACATTCAGGTTCATTAAACATTACAGGGTGTTTCGTGTAGAAAACTGAAGCTATACGTGTACTTTTTGAATGAACAAACTTTAACAACAGACAAAGTCAGTGTATCTGATATGTATACAAATACAGATGCTCTTTCCTGTCATTTCTTTCCCTTCTCTTTCTCTTCTCTGATGTATTTTTAAGTTGAATTTAATACCTAGTAAAGTTACAGTAACTAGTTACTTTAAAGAGGTACCTGTCTTAGCATGACAGATGCTGAGTTCTCTTATCCTCTTAGTCTTAGTCTCTACTAGAGACTCTCTAATAGGGCTGCCCCCTAAACATCAGTGAGTCTTTAGATAGTCCAAACATAAAATTAACAGTGATGCTCACAGAGGGCAGTGCTCTCAGCTTCAGTGCAGGAGAGACACGTTAACGTTAACGTTTTCACATCCCACATGACAAACAAAGCCATTCAACTGGAGTTTTTGTATCTAACATGAGAGTCACGTACAGGAGAGTGGGGTGTGACAGCTTTAATTATTACCAACTTCCTGTTTCGTAGATCTGAAAAAAGAATGCACGTGCTTTGTTTTCTTTGCTACAGAGGACAAACCTAGGGACCTGAACCAGGAACAGGATAAGAAGCCATTACACCAACAGAATTTATGCAATGAAAAAGGGTGCTACAGTAACCCCCCAGTGGAGGAGGCAGAGAAGAGCACCATACCGAAAGAGCTCCCCGCTTTCTTCAGCTTGGCAGCCCTCGCTGAGGTCGCAGCCATGGAGAACGTTCACAGGTGGAGACACAGCCCAGCGTACATACAGTACTGTTTATATTTGCCTTATACCTTATGTACCTAAAATCAGCAGGTGAAATATGATACAGTCTGCAGAATGATGTAGCAAAACACTGCTGACAATAGTTTGATACATACTTACACTATACACTTTACTTTTTTATACTTTTTTTTTTTAATAATGAGAAAAAAGACAACAAGAACACTTTCAGTGAGGTGAAATAATATATAAATGGTTTTAATTTATCCAAAAACTTTTCAGTCCTACCCTTTATTTTCTTGCTTTAATATAGTGAACATAACACACATTATTTACTATCCAAAACTGTCTAATTGCAGCAGTTAGTCACTGCAAGATATGTAGCACATCATAATCATAACAAATACTCCCTGGCATTGCCGTGCAGTGTGCTAGAACAAACTGCATGTAAACAGAGGCCGATGTGCTGCCCACTGCTGCCTCAGCAGGTAGACTGCACTACCAACATGTGTCAGCAGAGGGAGTAAACACTTAAACCTTTAATAACTGTCTTCCAGTTTTGGCAAGAAGCACAAGCTGTAACTTATTTTGAAGACTGTTATTTAGTGAATATGTTAATACAAGAGCATTTTAACATAAAATAGATGTGTTTAGTTTTAATAGTCCAGTCAGAGTTATTTTTTCAACTGACTTCTTTCCCCATATGTTGGTCTGAAATATTCCATAAAAAAGATATGTAAACTTATGCAAACTTAACTCAACTCTTTATGTGAGGTCACATGCTTTACATTGGGTATCATGCAGGAACCAGTTGTATGAACACATTTGTTCTTGCGTGGCACGTATTAGAGATGAGGAGTTGTCACATTCACCTTTGGTATGAATGAAATGTTGAAGTGATCCAAGTTCAGCTTTTCTTTGCTTATTTGATTTGATATTCACCATGCCTCTAAATTAATGTTGGTGTGAAAACTAAAACAGTAGCTATACAGTTCTGAATCAGATGCAAGCATTTTGCAAGTGGACTGCATTTACCTGGTACAATTTGTAGTTCTCAGGAAAGTTGCACCAGCTACCTCAGACTCCCACTGCAGGTCTCTCACCAGGAGATCATCCTCCTCTGTGATGAAATGTATTCTCTCGCCCATCTCCATGAAAGTTACAATGACTTTATCACCTCCGCTTATAGTTGTGGACCACCTTGCTTAAGCTAATGTGATGTGATGACACAGCGTGGTGCTTTCAGGGTGTCTAAAATGACTACTACCAGTATGTCTCACAATGGGACATAAAGCCCTGCAACATGAAGCTTTTTTTTTTACTGCTTTGGTGACGTTCAACAACATTAAAGTGCCATTTGTGGGATTTAATCATTAAAGAGGCTGAATGCCTCCACCCCTCATCAAGTCAATACAGGCCATGAACAGGTTTGTGCGAGTAAGAGGGTTTCCTTAGTCCAACTTGGAATACTCAAACAAACCTCAGAGAGAAAAGTAAGCAAGGTTTAGGTTCATAAATACACAAATGTTCCTGCATGAGGTGTAATCGTTTATCTTTCTCAACTCTTACAGATAGATATCAGGTCCAGTACTAAACAACAAAGGCTCGCATGCTTTCATTTCATAAAGAGAAAAAGTGTGAACCCACTGTTTAATGTCTTGTTTCAGAGGCCAGAGGGGCTTGGCTGAGAGTCAGAAGAAAGAGCTGACCCAGACTCCAGTCCTCATCTCCTGCGCTGACCAGTGAAACTCTGCTGCTGCTGTTAGGAGAAGCCACGACCCAGACACTGGCAGTGGAGCTTTACTTTCCTTAGCCCACGTTGAAGGGAGACGTGAACAGGAAGCTTTGGACAAGACTCCACCTTCCTTCCTTGTGGTCAATTTGCTTGCGCTTGGGTTCGTGGTGGGGGAAAGAGACCCTCTCCTCCTCCTCCTCCTCCTCCTCCCTGCTCCTTGCTATCTCAGTGTTTTCCCTGAAGCCTTCCTTTGGTTTGAGGCAGAATGCCTTTCTGAAGTCCTCACCCCCTCCCTTACATGCTCTGTTAGGGCCTGGAGAAGAACCTAGCTGTCCCCTAGCGTATAGGTTCCCCTGTAGACATGGTTGTCATGGGTTTATTATACACTGTTTTGTCAAATAGAGGCTGTTTTTAAGGTCAAGTGTTGCAGTTTGAAAAACAGCATTTTAGGTAGGTGACAGCCCAGCAAGCTTTGTGTCACCTTTTTACCTCACACACACGCCTACTGAAGAGTTCCCTCTGGTAGAATACCTCTGTATTTGAATAGCTCTTTTCCCTTCCATTCCTTCCAGCGTCAACCCAAAACGATTTTAACCAGGGTAAATACTCCTAATGGATAGGTATCCATTGCCGACTTCTTGCTTAGTGTTTCCCAGTGGTACACTGATGAGGTGTACCCAAACTACAAAGAACTCATGACTGAATATTTGATATGTGTGTTAAGATGATGCTACTGTAAAACAGTATGTGGTAGCTACCAATAATCACGTTAGACTGAATGCGTAACAGTACCTGTGCATACCCTTGCATCCCAACGAGAGTTGACTATAGCTGAGGGTGTTTGTTTGTCCTCCTTGTCCTTGTCTGTCTTTTAGTTGTAGCTTCAGTGTCCCTGACAGGCTCGTGATACCATAGGTCGGCTTAGAAAGCGCTTCTTGTGACGGGGAGATCAGAATATAGCCTTAACCCTCCCACCCACCGGACCGTCTTTGCCCTCGACCAGCTTCTTGCTCAGTTCTGAAGTCAGTGTCATGTTTTGAATAGTGAAAATGCAGTTTTCGTCAATACTTGATCTTATTGCAGTTTGCGTAGCAATGACAAAGGTCAGTTCCTTGTGTGCAACTTGTTTCATGGAATAGGTTTTTGTTTGTTTATTACGGAAACACTGCACTAATTTGTAGCTGAAGTTTGAGTTGCTCTCAGAAGGGCAGTAAAATGCCTTGTCTCCACCAGTCACAGTGTTCTTACACTATAGCCTGTCTCAGTAGTGTCTTCAATGTCCTGGCTAAAGCCAACCACCAACTCCAATGTAAAAGATCTGGAGTTTGTCGGTGTAAATGGATGATTTGTTGTGCGAAATGGTTTTATCTTACGTGTCTCATTAAATGAGCAGTTTTTGGGGGAGAGAAAAGAGAAAGCAGGAATAAGATTTTCTGCGTTGTTTCTGGTTTTGTGCAGAAACAAAGTATTGATTCAAGGTGTCGAAGTCATGCCGCACTATGCTATGGTTATAGAGCTAATGGAGACAAGGCATTTGAGAATAATTTCCCCATTTGTGTCCTATTGGCCTTTTGAGATTTTATTGCCAAGTAATGGTCTACTCAGAGGTCAAGTGTAATCAATGTTTTAATTTTTACAAGTATTTATGTATAGATGTAATTTTGTGTTCTTTTATTTTGGCTTTCTCATGTTAATGTTTGGTCAGAATCATTCCGTTTCCACGACTCTGTCTTGGCCACACTTCAGTTCGTCAGCAGTGGTAGTGAGGAAAAAAGTCTTCCCAAGGGTTGATGGAACCTGGAAGAGCTGCCACAGGCTAGTGGAAGCTAACTGAGCGCGACAGACCCCCCAGCAATACCCCTCACCTCCTTACCCAGTAGCCTTTTGTTCCTCTGTGTAGACCAATACTTACCTGATCACATTTTCGATTCAATCACCTTTCTAACTTTTATAGCTTTGTTTCTGTTTGATTGCTCTTCTGTTAAAGTGTGTGTTATAACAATGCTCTTCTAACTATGTCCTCTTTGTGAACTTCAGCGGTTTTTCCTGAGGTCAAGTTTACTGGATTAAGACTGTTGTCAAAAAACAGATCACAGACAGTGCTCATCGCTCATAGACAATGAATGCATCTATGCTTACCTGCTAAGCTAATGAGCACTGAAGATTGGCTAATGCAGCGTCTCCAGACAGGAGGGTGTTTTACTGCGACTGCATCACCCTTTCTTGGATATGTGTTAAGAGTGCTTTTGGATACTTAATGACAGGACCAACAAAGCAGAAGTGAATGGGTCTTAGAGAAGTCATGCATCTTGAAAATGCTAATAATGTTTTTGCTAATGTAGGCCCTTGTGTGCAGTACATGCCAACAATCTGTAATTGCTCTCTAAATTTGTCCTTAAAATCTAAGAAACTAACTGCAAATGTTTCCCAGGTAAGCTTAAGGGAACCACAGTGTGATTTATGATAATCTAATAATAACCCTCAAAAAATATATATTCAGGCTGGACCGCAACAGCACAAATGTCTGTAACGACTGACTGAGTGACGTCTGTGACTTGTGAAGTTGCACCGCGTGACTGAGCGATGAGATTACACACCTGGTCGACCAGTCAACTGTCGGCATTTCCTCATTGGCTGTTGCTCTTTCAGACATGAAGTGATGCGAACGCTTTCTGTTACAAATCACTTTTGACTTTTCAAAAAAGAAAACACCTAGCAACAAATTCAGTGACTCTTTGGACAAACCTTAACTACTACCTGTAGAGAAGAGCCGCCAATTTCCATGTCCTCAATCTGACACACCTATATGCGGTCCAGTCATGCACTGTTTTCACCTAGTCTTGCTCAGATATAATAGAAAGTTACACAAAGGATGATATCATCCTAGCAGTAAACTGTGTAGTTCTTCCACTGGTGGACATCAGTGCAGTTCTTTGCAAAGACAAAGAAATTGTCTTCCCCCTAAATAGAGATATATTTGCTTATAGCAAGTGAGTTTATTGACATTTGCCAAAGAAATGGTATATTCAAATGGAAATCCTGTTTAAAGCAAACAAACAAACAAAGAAAGCTATCATAAGAGTTGCACTGCATTTTCTAGGTGTGTAAATCTTCAGGTAACAATATCAGCACAATTCATCCTGTGTATCTAATGGGCTTTTCCTTGGTGTTTGAACCCAGAGTTGAAATGAAGTGCAACACAAGGGCACCACTAAATGCCTCTTTTAGTATACAGTATTTGCACCTTATGACCCAAACCAAAATGATCATGATCTTTGAAAAAATATATATAATTTTTACCCACTCTATGGAAATTATGCATTTTAACTAATATACGAGAATCCAGTCAATAACAAATCCACACATCTACAAAACAGCCATAATACTGTCATTTCCCCACCCCTCACTTTTTCTATCTAGAAAATGCTTCTATAAAGTTGAAATTCCTATATTAGTTACCTAAATGATTATAATACCCTTTTGTGCTAGTACTGTCCTCTTGAATGTAATCATTTTGTACCTGTATTTTTCTAATTCAGTCTTGATTGTACTGTACGTATGCTATGATGGTATACTGTTCCTTAGGTGCATAGTTAACAACCATTCTCGTGACAGGATAGGTGCTGTGCTGCAAACTCAATGGAAATGTGTGGAGATTTTAAGTCCAAAGGACTTCCTGTACCATGTGAGCATCCATGTGACTGATAACTGAGAGATTGGTGGTGTTTGAGTGGTGGGACAATAGCTTTCCCTATAGTTTACTACTTCTTTTTCCTTTGCAGTTAAAGTGGACGTCTGTTCAGGACAGTTTATGAAACAGGGACGCTCCTGCAATCAGACAGAACAACTGAATGCTTGAGCTTCAACTTATTTATTACTGTTCCTTTTTTTAGGTTTAGTCGAATATTGAAACAACGAGATATACAACTGAATATGCATCCATTTATACATGAACGTGTATAAGATTATCTACCCTTTACTGGAATGTAGATCATGGCTTCATTTTGTTTTTTCTTCTGTGTGAAGAGGAGATTGTGCCAGATCTTTTGAGTCTCTCTCCTCTGATAGTTTGTACAACATGTGCTTACTCTAATTTATCTTATTGGTAATCATCATGACAGATATGTTTTTTGATTGTTACAGCCGTGTTGTTAAATGCAGCCTTACTGGAACCCCTGCTTAGTGAGGGATCCCTCATCCTCCCACCATCCCCACCCCACCCCACCCACAACTCCTATGTCATAACACTGTTTGCTGATGCAACTATTATTCCTTTTACACTTTCTGCTGACGCAATTATTACTTCTTGAACACCTATTAAAATAACATCTATTATATCTGTGTGAAAAGATTTTGTTGTTTATGCTAATTTGTTAAAGACAGTGTTCCTCTCACTGACTGGACATTGGTCATTCTTTCCTCACAGGGTTATGTTGTACTGTAGTGTTATGATGAGCCAATGGAGGGAACAGACAAGGGACAATGGAGAGATCACAATGTGAATTTTTTAGGAAGGGAGTGAAAAGTTATGCACCCATTTTTTCATAATTTGATTCAAAAGGTTTAACTTTCATATAGCCTGTAGTCATTACACTTAAGATAAATATTTCATTCCTTTTAGCTTTAATTTGGATGATTATGGCTTATAGCTCATGACTGTTAAGTATCTCATATATTTCCTAAGATCACTCACTCAAAGGATTTACAATACAGTATTTAGAAATACGTTATAAATATTAAACGATATTCTATTTTATTGAGTGTGTATATATATATATATATATATATATTTAGACAGAATTAAAAGTGAAAATATGGAGGCACTGCTGAGGGGAGGGAATTTTCATTTACATTGTATGAGACAACTGGACCGACAAGAATTTAAACGCTTTAGAATGACTGAAATGACTTGACAATGATGTGGAATAAAAACCTATGGGTGGCAGTAATGCAATACCGTGGGTGCTAGCTGCCGCAAAACCACGAAGAAGAAGTATTGACAGTATCGACAATAAGTAAGAAGCCGGTTTGCTCATGTGACTTTAAGGTCACATGACAACGCCCCGTTGAAGCTACATCGCTACCGAAATGGCAGCGTTCTTACAGTGGAGAAAATTTGTCTTCTTTGATAAAGACACGGTGAAAGAGCCCGTGGATAATGGGAAAAACTTTGTTCTTCCAAATGGAATATCGGCGTGTGACTCCGGCCGGGGTCATATAGTCCTGGGAGATATCCTTTATCAGCGCTAAACGCCTCGGCTAAACTCAGCTAATGTTTACGCTAGCGTACTAACTGATGCTGGGCACGATTTAGCAAATGTCACAGCAAGCCTCAAACAGAGGATATTGGGTGCCTGCCTTGAGATGTATATCTGCTGGTTTAACAGAAAACTGAAGTAATGAGTCGGAGACTGAACGTTAGAGCGTAGCTATTCTGCTTTTTGAACACCGTCACACTGTTCACAATATTCTCATTTAAGTAACATCAAGTCTGGATTCTTTCGGCACAGCAGAATTGAGAGATGTGACATCACTTTGTACTTCTGCATAGCTCACACTGAACAACGATTAGCTCGTTAAACGATCTCCATCACTCCCTTACAGCGAGGCGAAGGTAAGCCGAGCGATCCAGTCGGACCTTTTCTCGGGTTTTCTTACGCTGAGCTTCTTTTTCCAGTATTAAACGACCAAATGTGCACGAGGAGTTACTTATTATGCTCGACCATTTACGTCAAGCAATATAGAACCTGAGCCGACAAGGTAAACTTGTTATTTGATTCATCTGCTGTGGATGGCAGTGCCTGTATACAGGTAGATTCTGAAAAGATTACAACAATTGTTGTGTTGTATAGTGTGACAGCCCTTAGTTTACTGAACAGCTATGTACAGAGCCCCGTAATGGAAAAAAAGATGTGTTTTGTCGGGATCTGGCTAAACTTTTCGTTAGGTCAGAGTACTTCCGGTCCGGGTCCCTTCATTGCCAGTGATTGAAACGGCCCGTGATGTGTTGTAGAACCACATATGTGAAGTCAATCTTAAAGTATAAAGTCTTTTAAACTTCCTGACGGATGTGTGTACATTGACCTGTATACAGTTTTAATTGATCCCTAAAAAAGCACGATTTCCCCTCCCTCCATGTCCCTAAAGGGGCTCCGTAGCTGTGCACTAAGCATTAAATGCTTACTATTACTTCATCAGCAGTTTTTAATCTATTACGTGGCTTTATTTGTAGGCAGTGTTAGAAATTTGTCAGGCTCAATAAATACCTGTTTTCTGAAATCACACAGGTACACCTACTAGTTCTCTGGTTATGAACATTTTAAGCCTCTTTAACACAGTAACAGCGCTGAGTTAGTAGGGTTGAAAATGAAAGGAAACAGTGTTACCTGTTCAGCGTTCAGTGATCGACAGTCTAGTCTCATATCCTAACACACCCACCCTTCAATTGTCACACATGGCGTGAACGCCCTGCCCACTGCATTACTTGCTACAGCCATATATTGTATAATTGTCCTTAACGTCCAGCATGTTACATATGGATGGCAAGATCTGGTTCATGACGCGTTCCCTGCAGTTGACCTTCTTTCAGGCCTACAAGCTGCGGGTAACACATCTCTACCAGCTGAAGCAGCACAGCATCCTTGTTTCTGTGGGGCAGGATGAACAAGGAATAAACCCTCTAGTAAGTGTGCAGTTCTCCCGACGAGCCTGGGTATTGTGTCGATGATTTGAAATGGGCCGTCGCTAAACTGAGGTGGTGCTCGTTTCTCAGGTAAAGGTCTGGAACCTAGACAAGAGAGACAGTGGAAATCCTCTCTGCACCAGGATTTTTCCCGCCATTCCTGGCAACAAACCGACTGAAGTGTCATGCCTCAGCGTGCACGAGAACCTCAACTTCATGGCCATTGGTAAGACACAAAGGAAGGTTCTGCTTCCTGCCCTTTGACCAGCATTCATTCTTTGACTACCCGGAGAGTTTTCTCTTCTCAGATTACCGTGGGTGTTGTGTTTCTTGGCAGGCTTCACGGACGGCAGCGTGGTATTGACCAAAGGCGACATCACCAGAGACCGTCACAGTAAGACTCTGACTCTGCATGAGGGAAGCAGCCCGATCACAGGCCTCGCCTTCCGCCAGGTGGCGAAGGTCACGCATCTGTTTGTTGCCACTCTTGAGAAGGTCCACGTAAGTCTGGTTGCTGCATGGAGGAGATAACCGTGTCAGCTTTTCTCGAGCCTTGCTTTCAGCTTAGCCATCATGTTTTTGTCACTTTATCCATAAAGAAAAAAGGGGACCTTATTTTCTTGACCTGAAGATGACTTCACTGTCCTTAAGCAGAATGTGGGGGGTCATTTTGAATGACTCTGTATCTTCTTTCTCTCTCAACTCCTTCCTTGTCCTCCCTTACCCAGTGCTACACCCTGACCATCAAGGATTATCCTAAAGTAGAGCTGGACACACACGGCTGCGCGCTGCGCTGCTCCTCCCTGGCCGATCCCTCCCAGGACTCCCAGTTCATCGTGGCTGGCGATGAATGCGTGTACCTGTATCAGCCCGACGAGCGTGGCCCCTGCTTTGCCTTTGATGGACACAAGCTGCTGGCCCACTGGCACCGTGGATATCTGTTTTTACTCATCAGGGACTCAAAGTCCCCCAACAAGTAAGGACAACACAGCAGAAATGAGACCAAGATGTGTCGGTTATTGAGTTAAGGATTGGCAGGACCAGGCCCAACCATCACATTGGACTGAAGTCCTTGGGGGCTGCACCTGGAAACAGCATCCTGCTATATCTATTTTAAGGTGTTTCTGTCCAGAAGTGCAGAAATGGAAATGTGTCATGTGGGACTTTATCAGACAAAGAGGGAGGCAGACAGCTAGAGAAAGAAACACTGAGGTTCATCCAGCAACAACATTCAGTGATGGCTGTAAAAATTATTGCACCAAATTGGAAGGAGCATTAATACAGTAAAGGTCATCAGTGATTTTCCATTTTTCTCCTGACCAACAGTGGCTCACGTTCAGCTTGTGTTGAAACAGCATCAGATTTTGTGTAGTGGCATTTGAGCTGCATCTGTAGTCTTACGTAAATACGTTGCTCAGTTGAAAATGTGCGTGGCTCAGATTTGCGCTCCGCTTACTGTTATTGGCTGCAGGTATCGAAAATATCCCTCCAAAAAAAATCCATTCAAAGTACTTACACACAAGATCAAGAGCAGCCAGCAGATGTGTGACAGAATGGTTTCATGTGAGAATGTTACAGTGTTAACTTTTCTGCTCAGGACAGGGTTTGGTAGCAGGGAGAGCTCGCCGTCTGACAAACAGCTTCTGACCATTTACGACCTGGACAACAAGTTCATCGCCTACAGTGCCTCTTTCGACGACGTCATTGACGTTGTGGCGGAGTGGGGCTCCTTCTACATCCTCACCAGGGAGGGAAAAGTGTTTGTTCTTCAGGAGAAAGACACGCAGACCAAACTGGAGGTGAGTCCACAGTCCTGTTCGTGATGTTTCATAACTTAAATATAAAAACCACTGACGGGCGGAATCCTTCATAAATCAGCTGACTCACTTTCTTGTCTTTGAAGATGCTGTTTAAAAAGAACCTGTTTGTGATGGCCATAAACCTGGCTAAGAGCCAGCACCTGGACAGTGACGGGCTGTCAGAGATCTTCAGGCAGTACGGCGATCACCTCTATCTTAAAGGAGACCATGACGGTGCCATCCAGCAGTACATTCGGTAAGTGCACCGCCAAACATTGAACAGGGGTTGAACTGTTGTCGTCTCTGATGTGCAGTGTAGGAGAATGGACATTGGATAAAACCACTCTTAAAACCTCCCTGCTTTTTTTTTCCACAGCACCATCGGGAAACTGGAGCCGTCGTATGTTATCAGGAAATTCCTGGACGCGCAGAGGATCCACAACCTGACGGCATATCTGCAAGCTCTGCACAGACAGTCGCTGGCGAACGCAGACCACACCACGCTGCTGCTCAACTGTTACACCAAGCTGAAGGACAGCTCCAAGCTGGAAGAGTTCATTAAGGTGACTGAGCAGTGAAAGTCCGCAGGTTTTAACATGAAAAGAATGAAAAATGAAAAAGTGAAGGGGAAGGCAGCTGTTTTATTTTCTTACCATGATTGTGTAAAATACTCAGTGGATGTGGTCCTTCTGCTGCCGTGTCATACTGGAACACCACTGTCTTCCTGCACGTTTTTCCATAGAGCAGTGAAAGCGAGGTCCATTTTGACGCCGAGATCGCCATCAAGGTTCTTCGGCAGGCCGGCTACCACAGTCATGCCGTTTTCCTGGCTGAGAAACACATGCACCACGAGTGGTACCTGAAGATCCAGCTGGAAGATCTGAAGGTAAAAAAAAAACAAAACAAAAAGAAAGAAACTTTTGTTTGTTGAGGTGCTGTTGTGGGGCTGATAAGCTGACGTGTGTTACCCTGGCACCTGTGGGGCATTGTGTGTGTTCCCACACTCTATAGTACGTTGACTCTGAGAGCTCGACACACTGCAGCTTAAGAAAACACATGCAGACAGATCAAACACACACACTAAAAAAAACTTCATCAATCTGAAAACAAATGCTAAACATTCCGAAAAAATGCTGCAGTCGACATTACGTATTGGGTTGATGGAAAACAAACTGTTTGGTTTCTCTCTCTAATACTGTGAGATTGTTGGGAATTGGAGCTATACAAATAATTGGATCAGATTGTTTAACTCCTGTTGTCATTTTATTGAAAAGGGGTGCAGTCCTTTGCGCTCAGCTGGATGTGTCATAGCAGCAGTTTGACATGAGAAATTGAAGCAGTTTAGACAGTTCAGTTTCCACCAACTGCTGTTTGTGTTAAACTGATACACTCATGAGCTTTTCTGTTCAACCTGAGCACATGCAGCAGCTTTCAGTTTCAATTTCAGGTGAATCATCTTACTATGTCTGCCCCCCCCCACCATAAAATGTAGAACTACCAGGAAGGGCTACGATACATTGGGCGTCTGCCTTTTGAACAAGCTGAGAGCACCATGAAGCATTACGGAAAGACGCTGATGCACCACGTTCCTGAAGGCACCACGCTGCTCCTGAAGGGCCTGTGCACAAACTACCAACCCAGTGGAGACACTGCTGACAGCCCAGAGAGGAGTCCACTCAATAAGGTCAGCCCTGTGGTCCTGAAAAGACCACGGTCGGCACATGTTCACAGGGTTTATCAGAATTGTTCTCATGAATTTGTTTTGGTTGAAGGCCAACTCAGAGGAATTCATCCCCATTTTGCCAACAACCCTCGGGAGCTGAAAGCTTTCCTGGAGCACATGATCGAGGTGGACCCCCGCTCTCCCCAGGGCGTGTACGACACGCTGCTGGAGCTGCGGCTGCAGGACTGGGCGCACGAGCGGGACCTGGAGGTGGGCGCAGAAGACTTACCAATCCTCACCTCACACATTTACAGTCCAGGCTGCAGCAGACAAGAGATTGCTATATGATCAGGAAACCTGCAGAATTATTTTTCCAGAGGGAAGAAATGTAACTTGTCTTTTTTCTCTTATGCCCGTGTTTGGCAGAGAAAAAAGGTGCTGCAGGGGGAGGCTGTGTCCCTGCTGAGGAGCGACAACACTGTGTTTGATAAAGCCCTGGTCCTGTGCCAGATGCACAACTTCAAAGAGGGCGTCCTGTACCTCTATGAGAAGGGCAAACTGTAAGTAAGGGAGATCCTGCTTGTAGTTAAAACATGAGCATGCAGCACTTCATACTCATCATGAGTCGCTGCTTCCGTGTGGCAGTTAGAACTGAATGACAAGCCTAAAAGTGCGCCAGTAACAGCACGGTTACAGGATGTGTTGAAAGAGATATGCTTCTTATTGATGATAAGGATTGATTACAATTATTGATTAATAAATGCTCACGCTAGTGCAAACTTCACCAGTTATAACTAGCAAATAGTGAAAAGATATAATGAGTGATGAAAGGTTTACTAAACAATATCGTAATGTAATGCTGAACAGTTGGACAGGTTGTGTTTTCTCCTAACACACCTTTGGTGATCATGGCCGGAGGCTTCGGGTTAAACATCATCTGACTGCACCATCTGTTTTCCAAAATGACTCTGACTTATCAGATGCTTCAGACGCTGACTTCAGTGATGAGGTGGAAGATGAGCTTTCCTTCTGACTCCTTCATGTGGAGCCTGTTTGTGTATTCGTGCTGTGCGGTGAATGATGTCAGCTTTCTTGCAGCTCCTTTCCAGTCATGTTTTTTGCTCTTCATATTTCTGGCCTGACCTTTCTGTTTTATCTGAAATCCACAACCTGCCTTGACTTTCACAGTTCAATTACTTTTATCCTCCGATCCATTGTCAGTTTTGTAGAGGAACCTATAGTTATCGAGTGTTACCACAAGGACAGACGCAGCTAAACTTTTATACATGCCACAATTGCTATTAGATTAAGGGTGATTGATCTGCCGAACAATCGTCACGGTCATATGAAGACACAAACATGATGCAGGATCTGCATTGTTATCTTTCTTCTTTTGAAAACATACAGACTCAAACCAACCTATGGATTTATCTATTTGCACTGTTAAAATACAACATTGCATCAAAGACAGTGGCAGATCACACCATGTATCTGAAGTGTGTAACCGTCTGTCTTTAATGCCACACTGGCCACAGCCTCAGTCACCACTTTAATTTCCTGACTTCATCCTACCCTTTCCACTGCTACATGTCAGACAGTGAGAACTGGGTTCTGGTACCTCGAGAGACACGGGTGAGCAGGTGGGCTCGTACCGACCCCAGTGAAACTCTCAGATTGGTCTCGTCACCTCTGGAGGTGCAGACTGTGACGACATCTTCTCAAACACATCACGCTTGAAAGAGATTCAGAGACTTTAGTGTGGATCCGTGTTATTATGGCAGACTGAGTGTAAATGTCATATCGCGTCATGATCTCCACAGTAAGCTATAAAAAACTGTAAACTATATACTGTATGCAGTTTGCATATGACAGTATATTTTATGGAAGCTTCAGTATTCATATTCATCCTAGCACTTTGGGTATTACACCTGTGTGTGTGTCTGGGGTTTCCACACCAGCGGAACAGAGAAGCGTGATCCAGCATGTGTCAAATTTGAATGTTAGAACTGTTGATAAGTTGGACACGGCTTGCGTTTGTGTGCAGGTACCAGCAGATCATGCACTACCACATGCAGAACGAGGAGTATGGAAAAGTGGTGGAGGCCTGCAAGCGCTATGGGGACCAGGAGGGCTGCCTGTGGGAGCAGGCGCTGGGATACTTTGCCAGAAAAGAGGAGGACTGCAAAGCTTACATCAGCGAGGTCCTGCATCACATTGACCAAAACAACCTGATGCCTCCATTACTAGGTGAGCTGCTGGAGCATTGGATTTCATACGTCATTCAGGCTTGTTAGGATTTTGTTCCACATTTCATGACAATCAGGCCAAGACTGAGAACACTGAGATCTATTAGCTTCAGTAAGACGTTGTTTGATAAGGTGACGTTTTGACCGCATTGCATCCATGGTTTTTGTGGGGCTGCAGTGGTGCAGACGCTGGCGCATAACTCGACGGCCACCCTCTCCGTCATCAAGGACTACCTTATTAACAAGCTTCAGAGGGAGAGCCAGCAGATCGAGGATGACGAGCGCAAAATCCACCAGTACCGGGAGGAGACGGCTCACCTGCGCTCTGAGATCCAGGAGCTGAAAACAAGGTTGGGCGCATGAGGGAACACCAGCAGTTCTGCCGCTTTGCTACTGCAGTTCTTACCGTGTTGTTGCTTCTCTCGGTTACAGGCCCTGTAACTCGGTGCTGGGAGTGGTCATACACTGACTTGTTCATATCTCCACACAGTGCCAAGATATTTCAGAAGACCAAGTGTAACATGTGCAACAGTCCCCTGGAGCTGCCCTCCGTTCATTTCCTGTGCAGCCACTCGTTCCACCAACACTGCTTTGAAAGCTATGCAGAGAGCGAGGCCGAGTGCCCGACGTGCATGCCAGAGAACCGCAAAGTCATGGACATGCTGCGTGCCCAAGACCAGAAACGTGACCTGCACGACCACTTTAACAGACAGGTAAGAATAACTGAGCCTTGCCTGCAAGAAAGTTGACCAAAAACAATAGAATTACTTTATCTTTCACTTCCTTTAATTCATTATGATTTCCTAGAATCTGTTTTAATAAAATAATCTCCTTCGTCTCATCCCAATGGGGCAATTTAAGTTGTTCTTTTATTTTAGCAGGTAAATGATTAATTCAACTTGTGTCCTGTGATTTTCAGTTGCGCAGCTCCAACGATGGCTTCTCAGTCGTGGCCGACTATTTTGGTCGAGGAGTGTTCAACAAACTGACTCTGGTCACCGACCTGCCCGGCAACAAAGGTGTTGGCAGTCTAGAAGTTAACCTGCAGAGAGACCTTCTCATCCACACAAAGAGAAACTGCTAGAAGCCTCAGTTTGCTATTACGATCTGGATCCGACCTGAGCAGGCACTCGTGTCCAGCTTTGACTACGTGCTTTACTGCATGGAGTGCCGCTTTTATTTAGCAGCGAATGCATTTGCCTGTTTTCAATACCTGTGGTGGACCTGTTAGCATGATTGTGTGGCCATGTAATCTTACACACTCTACAACAGTTCAACCACCTGCCATTAGTAAAGTTATTTAATGTCTGTTGCTCTAACTTGAGGATTAAAACACCGAATAGTCATTATTGAGAGTGTCCTCCGTGTAGCTGTCTTGGCTTTATTGGTTTGGCAGTGTGCTATCTGCCCGTGTAGCCCCATAAATAATAATAAACACAACTTGTGATATGACGTGGATTATCAGATCAGGTCATTACATGACATGTTTGTCACTGGTGTGTGGCTATGTGTCCCTGTGTGCAGCAGTGTGTGATACACAAAGTCTGCAGATGATAGTGCAGCAGCTTCAGAAGGAGGAATGGTCTTGTGTTTTTTTCATGCTGTCGCCCTTTATGTTCCTGGTCAAAATAAACTGTTCATAAAGCTGTAATAATACATAATTACCACCTGATGTTGTGTCAATTCTCAACTCTATTTCTAATAATTATAACAAATTGTACATGTCTCCTAGGAACTTGCAGTTTTATAGGCCTCACTGAGCTGAATGCATACTACTTATTTTTGAGTAAAATCAGTATTTTTCTTATTTAGACTGAAGTACCAGAGAAAACACTGTGCCGCTATTCACAGACATTTTTGAAAAGCAGTACAGAGAGCTTGGTGCTGGTCCTTGTGCTGTATTTTGCTCATCACTCCAGCAGATGCTGGTGTTTGAGGAAAGTACTCGTGCCTCTGAGTGAGAAGCATCACTGTGGCTTTACCTGGCTAATCCAGGAATAGCCTCCTCTTCACTGTCTTCCGATTCCAAACCTGCGTCTCAGTTCTTCATGGTGTGGAGTTGACAGAATGTCGGAAACATTCCTTTGAGATTCTACTCCATGTTGACTTGATCGCATTGCATTTGTCTGCGACATAATTTGTGATATTTGGGACCTAACATAACATGAACTAAATGCCAAAAGGTCAAAGCCCAGTCCATGTAATTATTCTCGTGAAGGGGAATGAGAGACCAGGTACAGGGAAGTGAACAGCATTGAGCTGAGGAGAAAATGTACTGGAACAGCAGAGGACCATGGAACCTTACAGATACTGGAGTGTGCGTGATTGAACTGCAACAACCCTTGTAGTTTAGCCAACCATTGAGGCAATAGTGCTGCTAGTCTGAGTAATCCAATACTGAATAATCCTGATCATTGGTCATTGGCCATTCAAACATGCAACCAGCCAGCAAGAAGTACTAGCTTTAAGAATGATTCCATGACTCAAATCTTCCCCACCCCCCCAACACGTCACCAATCAGTGGAGAGAAAACAGGTGTTTGTGTGTGTGTGTGTGTGTGTGTGTGTGCAGGCCTATTTGTCATCCTCTAGTATACACACTGAGACCTAGGGAAAGCAGTTCAAAACAGCACCACTCCCAAATAAAAAATAAGAACTGCATGAGATCTAATGTCACCACACTAAAGTGTAATTTGGCACGTGTGAGTTTATTTTTGACTGCTGATTGCAAAGATGAAAAAACAAACCTTCAAATATTAAATTAAATTGCTTAAAAACGTAAAAAAGTACCTGAGAACCTGGAAAGTGGTCTCTGCTCAGGTATGTCATGAAACGTTTACAAAGTTTTTATACATAAAGCACTGGGTGAGGTTGTTTTAGCTTAAATCACCGCATATAAGGTAACCTTTTCTTAAATTTCCTACAATTTAACATTTTCTTACAATTGTTAACAAAGTAAAAATAAATCTATTAATTATAAGCAAGTCATGTGGTTTGCTCAGACTTCACCTGGAAATGTCGTCATTCTTATTTCACGCCCACTATCTGGACGTGGCCCAATTGGATATAGCCAGAAATCATTTCTAGACGCCACTCACCTCACGTGGACCAATCATAGAGCAGTGCGTGGAGTGAGTTGGGCGTGGCCTGCATTGGAGGGTCATCGCTTGTTGACGCACCAATCGTAAAAATAGACTGAGTTGATTACCGGAGGCAAAGATGTTTTTCTTTCAAAATAAGAGCACATTACTCGTCACAAGAAGTCAATCACTCCAGTCTTTTGATAATGGTTTCGCTGTAAGTGTGAAATGAGTAAGTTCAAGACAGCAGGCATGTACTTGCAGTTATAAGACGGTGTCCTGGCCTACTTTGTGGATCTGTTGGGATGCAGTAATGTAATTCTTTAATTTGAAATGTCATTCTCAGCATTTTTTGTAATGTAATGTAATTGCAGTGCATAGTTACTATAATCTCTATTCATGTTGTATCTTTCTAATCGATTCGGTATCCCGTCAAGAATAACTTCTAAAGTGGGTAGCATGCCCGTTTGTTAGCAGACGAGTGTTATGTTCGTCAGCGCTAACCGGATACAGTATGTCTGCTTGAAGTTCGCTTTACACAGCGGCTTCAGTGGATCCAATGAGGTGACGCCGCGTTCCGGGCCCGACTGCTGAGAGCAAGCCGGTGATAAGGGGAACTAAAAAACTACCAAGCGTGACAACAAAGACGCTGAGAAACCAGACAAAGCGGGGGAACTGATCCGACACTCCGTAGTCCGTTGGTAGCCCCTTCACAGTTTGATTTGTTCCACCCGACGAAAGGTACGTTCATGCCACAGTGTCAGTCATGCTCTCTCATTGATGGTTGTCTGACAGTGAGCTAGCTAACAGTAGCTGTCAACTTATGTGTGTGCTATTTCTGCCTCTTTAATAGTGCTATCTTCTTATTTAGAAAGGTCCACAGACGGCACACGTTGCCTGTTCGTTTTTGAATGGCACCGGTAAACAGTGTAACGCTGAACAGCACTACTTGTACCTAGCTTAGCTACCTGATACATAGCAGCAACTTATCCTGCGAGCGGCCAGCTCCTCCAGGTGATTTCCAGAAGCAGAAAGACATATCTGTTTTAATCATCCGTTGTGCATTCATTCGTCACTGCCTCGCCGGGAGCGAGAAGTTTGTAAGCTTATTGCCTGATGCTCTCTCCCTCGGTGTGGAGCACAGTGCTGTTATGTTTGACGCACTCAGTCTCAGTTGTAAGCTCTGGATCCGCTCTGAATATGAAAGACACGGCAGACTTTGCTTTGACTGAAGTGGTTCCTTGTAGATATTGCATCGGCGCTCGACAACGCATTAATGCCACGTGATTAGAGCTGTCCGCAGCTGTGTGCGTGAGATCAGGTGCATAGGTGGGTTACATGCTTGGCATGCTGGGCAAAAGCCATACCGGAATGGTGAATGTCACAGCCTCCCCATTAGCACCAAAGAACCATGAGCAAACATTAACAGTGAATGGTGACGCAACTGTCCCCGTGTCCACCTGTGGAGAAGCACAAAGCCCCACACAGCCAGTGAAAAGAGCGCTGAAGGAAAGGCCTCTCCAGATGGACAGACATTTCCAGGGAGCTAAAAAAAAAGCTGGTATTGAAAGTGGAGTGTGATGAAGTTCATGTGAAAAAAAAACTTGGACAAGGACACCTGTGGAAAGCCATCCAGTTGATGATGTCCGTTTCATGTCACTGCTCATCTTTGCAGCTCATCATGGAGGGGAGGCAGCTGGCACTGGTGGCTCTCTTCTGCCTCGTTCTGGCGACGTTGCCATCTCACACAGGTAATGCGTCCATTAACATACGCAAACACACATTTGTAACACTAACAGTGGTGTTGGCCGAGCATTGTTTTACACCGTCAGTCTGCTGGATGAATAATGCAGCTCTCAGGTGTGACTCCTCGTTTCTTCATGGAGCACATGTCTTTGTTTTTGCAGTGACTGTAGCGGTCATGTCAGTGGACCTTGGCAGTGAGTGGATGAAAATGGCTATAGTGAAACCCGGCGTGCCGATGGAGATTGTTCTTAATAAGTGAGTATGAGTGAGCGTCTGTCTTCATCCTGGTGATGGTGACCTGGTTTGGGTGTTGGAGGAAACATAACTGAGGGAAACGTCCAGAGTGAACATGGTATGAAAAGACATATCAAGTTTGTGTCTGCTGTCCTTTTCTTCAGGGAATCCAGGAGGAAAACACCCAACGTTGTATGCCTTAAAGAAAATGAAAGACTTTTTGGAGACGGTGCTCTAGGAGTGGTAAGACAGCTTCTCAAATTTACTCATTGTGTTTGGTTATCTTAATCTAATTCACATCATTTTCCCTGTATATGCAGATATCAAGTTGAGTTGTTCAGTTGGCCTTTAAAATAATGCAGATCTTGTCCTTGTTTACTGTTAACAGTCACTCTTGTGTACTTTTCAGTCTGTGAAGAACCCCAAAACTGTTTATCGGTACCTCCAGAGCCTCCTGGGCAAAAAGCAAGGTAACCCCCAGGTGGCGCTCTACCAGAAACGTTTTCCTGAGCACCAGCTTCAGGAGGACCCAGTGAGAGGAACCGTCTACTTTAAAAACTCGGAGTGAGTCTTTTTCTTATTTGTCCCAAGCTGCTTCACATTTCACTGTCTCATCACACAGTACACACATACATGAAATCCTCTGACCATT
This sequence comes from Psettodes erumei, assembly GCA_016785225.1. Lineage (NCBI taxonomy): Eukaryota > Metazoa > Chordata > Actinopteri > Pleuronectiformes > Psettodidae > Psettodes > Psettodes erumei. Next base: position 424,721 of record JAFBJZ010000886.1, read on the forward strand.
CATTTGTTATTTGGAGTCTGAATCAGTTTGCATGTGATTCCCCTGATTTCACAAAGTTATTTTGTCTCTGCATAGTATTTGTTCTGGTTTTCTTCCTTCTGATAACACGATTGATGAGGCACTGGCTGCAGTATGGACGGAGCATCTAACCTTTCTGCTCCTTCTCCTCCAGAGAAATGCAGTACACACCTGAAGAGCTTCTCGGGATGATGCTCAATTATTCTCGTGGGCTGGCTCAGGACTTTGCAGGTTAGTCGGCTCAAGCCAGAAGATGTATCGCTGTGTGACATGTTTTGAATAGGTCGTGCATATTCATACACCCCCCCCCATTTCTCCAACTCCCAGAACAACCGATCAAAGATGCAGTGATCACCGTGCCGGCCTTTTTCAACCAGGCAGAACGCAGGGCGGTCCTGCAGGCTGCGCGGATCGCAGGCCTCAAGGTCCTCCAGCTCATCAATGACAACACGGCCGTGGCCTTGAACTACGGCGTCTTCAGGAGGAAAGATATCGATAACACGGCAAAGGTGCAAATTCAGCGTTTCTCCAAACTAACAATCAATATATCCTGCTAACAAGTATATTGTGTGTGTCCAAAGCCCGATGCATGTTGTTGTCTACAAACTAGTGAGCCACAGTGACTTTTGACTCAGTCGCACACACAGCGTCCTGCTGCCCTGAATCCTCTGGATACATGTGTATTAGTGAGCTGCTGAAAGTAGTCCCAGGAGAAATACACCACTTCCTGTTGTCTGAGTAAAGGTTTCCATCTTCAGTAGGATTCAGTGGGCTGGAGCGGCACAGCAGAATCTTTAAGACTGTTTCCAGCTGTCTTTATCTGTGCAGGAACGCACACTGAACCCTCCACACTCTGACCACAGAATTGCTGAGCGTGCATTCTCACTCCCTTTTCAGAACGTGATGTTTTATGATATGGGCTCGGGCAGCACCACTGCCACCATTGTCACTTATCAGACCGTCAAAGTCAAGGACTCGGGCACCCAGCCCCAGCTACAGATCCGAGGTGTCGGGTGAGTCCACTGCTGTCTGAACAACTGAGTCTAATGTTGCCTCTGTGTGTTTCTGAATTATTGGCAAACTCGTGATGTGAAGGTGAAAGATGACGCAGCTTCAGGTGGCCACAAACTGATGTGGATGTTTTCCCAAAGCTTCCGGAATGAGATGAATAAAAAAGTTGCAAAGAAATAATCATGAATGAATGAAGTGCGGAATATACACGTCATCTCTTTAAAAACTCAAGGTGTGATTCCCAAGTGATATTCATCATGTGTATTTATACTCTTCATTTATAGACATTTTGTTAGTTGATATAACAGTGAAGTGGTCCCAGCGGCGTCTTCACAGGCTCAGAACCTCCTGAGCTCCACAAGCACACTGAGCAAGTGTCTGCAGTGCTAGTATGTCTAAAAAAAAAAAAAAAAAAAAGTCATATTCTATATTTATTTAACATAAATCAAGCCTATTTTGTTCTAATGTTGATGACTATGGCCTCTACAGTTTCCTAAGATTAGATATACAGAAATGTCTAACCTGTGACAGTGCGTTCATTATACTCTCATCACTTGTTCCTTTACCATGAATAATTGCATCAGCTATTCTACAGTAATTGACAGTAAATATTGAACCAGTCTATGATACTCTATCTGATATCTACTGCATAAGAGAATCAAAATGTTATTGTGGCACTTGAGCATGTGCACCTGTGGCTTTTGAGACTCAGTGATTATCATAAAAGTTTCACGCTACGACTTTAAATCTGAAGATTTTGTGAGATTGTGTGGAGGATGCCTCCTCATCCGATCTGAAACTCAAAACAGGAAGTCCCATGCGGAGGACAGGCGTGCTGAGCAGCTGACTGAGCTGGTCTCATTAGGTTTTGCTGTCTTGACTGTGCCACGCAGGTTTAGTTGTGCTGTTTGAAGGTAAGAGGAAAGAACCCGCCTCTGTTTTGCTGATGAAAGCATGGGAGGCCTTCATGTGACAGAGGTGGAGTTTCTAATTCCAAACACAGCCAGCATCATCAGCACCATCAGAGGAGTACTTCATTTGACATGAAGCCTGTCCAGTCACACAACCAGCACGTGACGCAGAGCAAAAGAACCAAATTAGGCTTCGAGATGGAACTGGAGCCCTGCTAAGGTCCAGTCTGCCTGATTCAGTGTTTCACGTGGAGTTGACGTGCTGCTTTTCACAATAAAAGCATTATATCCCAATCATCTCACTGTGCTGAAAAGTGTTGGGCGGGGGGGTCTTTCAATAGAAAAGGCTCGCTGCTTTCATCAATTGCGATAAGTATGAGCTCTGTTCCTGGCTCTAGGTTCGACCGCGGGCTGGGGGGCTTTGAGATGGACCTGCGGCTCAGGGACCACCTGGCCCAGCTGTTCAACGAGCAGAAGAAGAGCAAGAAAGATGTGAGGGAGAACCACCGGGCCATGGCCAAGCTCCTCAAAGAGGCCCAGAGGCTCAAGACGGTGCTCAGCGCCAACGTGGACTTCATGGCCCAGGTCAGTGGATGTCAACCCTCAGCTCCATCCTGCGTGTCTTAAAACCCAGGGCTCAAAATCTCATACTCACTGGTGTTTCAGGTATTACTTCTCTGAGGGACACAGACCCCTGTGCAGATGATCCCAATATGAAGCTTTGGTACCGTGACAGTGGAAAATAACATCTTTTTTCCCCAGGTGGAAGGTTTGATGGATGACATTGACTTCAAGTCCAAGGTGACCAGGAGCGAGTTTGAAAAGCTGTGTGCCGATCTTTTTGAGCGAGTGCCTCGCCCAGTGCAAGATGCACTTGCCGCTGCAGAGATGAAGCTGGTCAGTATTCCCCCGTCATCCTACAGAGCGCAGCTCACTCATCCCGCACAACACCACGACGTGAAACTTGAATCATCCCTGTGGGGAGATGGAAAGAGATAAGACAAGGGTAGCAAAACTGGCACATCAAACTATCATAAACAAGTCAGCTGGTGGACTAATAGATTGTGTCTCGTATAATTGTTTTTTTGCCTTCGAGTGTCTGCACATACATCACAGTTCTGAGTAGAGAGGGCTTTAAAGAGTGTTTGTAAAGTAGTAATGTAAGAACATAACATAGTAAATAGAATAGAACACAAATGATAAACATCCAAGCATGTACAGTATGTCATATATCTGAAAGCTCAAAGACAAAACCCAGGAAACAGGCTCATCTGACATTCGTAATATGCTGCCCATTACTTCATATAGAATATTATTTATACTTTATTGGGCCTGTATTCTTATTTGTTGTGGTATCATTACCAACTTGGTTCTTTTCCGTCACTTAATTAAAAAGCACAGCCCGTAAAGAAAATGATTAGAAAAGGTTGAAGTATGAGATGGGAAATGATGGATTGGAAAACAGCTTTGGGGTGGAAGTAGGCCAGACACCTCCATCAGCTGAATATGTGTTGCATCATCGCAGGCGTGAAAACAGAACTCGTGAGATGGATGAGGGCATTTGCCGCATGAAGGTGTAGACTGGGGAAGTGTTACTGTCTTATTTATTACATTTCTGCCAACAGGATGAAATCGAGCAGGTGATTTTAGTTGGTGGCTCCACCCGCGTCCCCAAAGTTCAGGAGGTGCTGCTCAAAGCTGTGGGGAAGTAAGTGGCAGGCGCAGGGACGTGACTCACGCTCAGAGAAAACCAAGTTTTGGTTCAGTGGGTTGGGTCGGCTGGAAAATGCCTGCTGTTGTCAAGGTTTATGATTTTTTTTTCCTCACAGGGAGGAGCTGGGGAAGAACATCAACGCGGACGAGGCGGCAGCCATGGGCGCCGTGTACCAGGCCGCCGCGCTCAGCAAGGCCTTCAAGGTCAAACCCTTCCTGGTCCGAGACGCCGCCGTCTTCCCCATTCAGGTCAGTGAAGGTCCTTCACCAACTCGTGCTGCTGCAGATGACTAGAGATAACATGAGAACATCACTGGTCACATGATCACAGACAGAGGAGCTACTGTATATTAATCTTTAGTGTGTTTCAGTAGCACTCAGGCATGGAGATGATAATGTGTCACTCACTGACACTCACCTCACCAGGTCCACATGTGCAATATAAATTCTGTCTTTACAAAGACAGTAATGTTCAGTGTTGATTGACAGTGTCAGAGAGGTTTGCATTTAAATGCATGTTTATTATTGTCACGTTGTAGTTGGCTGCATTGTATTGAGAGGTGTCTCTAATATTTGTCCACCCCATTTATATACACCAGAGGTCCAGATTATTAGGAACACCTGTCAGTCCAACATCAGCACCCACTATGACTCACTGATAATCATCAAGTAGAATGATGAGCTTCCTGGCAGTGTCAACACAAACTTCATTCATGTCCGTGAAGTTGTTTTGGATTGTACAACACTGTACAGGTGTGTACCTCGTGGAGTGTATATGTGTGGTGTTTGTGAACGGGTATCCCTCCTTTGTACAGTGTTGTGTAGACATGTCGTGCGGGATTAAAGTCAAAGTCAGATGCTACAAGATGAGTTATTTCATTCCAGGTGGAGTTCACCCGGGAGACGGAGGAGGAGGGGGTCAAAACCCTGAAGCACAACAAACGCATCCTCTTCCAGAGGATGGCGCCCTACCCCCAACGCAAGGTCATCACCTTCAACCGCTATAATGACGACTTCTCTTTTGAAATCAACTACGGCGACCTCAGCTTCCTGAGTCAGGAGGACCTCAGGTCTGACAGCTGCTAGTCTCAACACTTTTTTTTTACCACCTGGTGCTCTTGAAAAAAGCTCTTTAGTTCCATTGTGTTCGTCACTTTTTAGAACTCACGGTAATAGAAAGTTGGTATGAGTGCAGCTTTAGATGTGTGATGCCTTCCACGTTGCTACATTGAGCAACGTTCCATCATCATTGAAATGATTGTGAATGTAAGATGCGCTCTCCATCATGTGTTGCAGAGTGTTCGGCTCTCTGAACCTGACCACAGTCAAACTGTCCAGAGTGGGCAGCAGCTTCCAGAAGCACGCAGATGCCGAATCCAAAGGCATCAAAGCCCATTTCAACATGGACGAAAGCGGAGTGCTCCTGCTGGACCGGGTCAGTCACACACGGGTTCAGCTTCACACAGTCAAAGTAGTTGAACATGCACATGTCATGTGTTTAAAGTGACTGGCTACAGCTAGTAGATGACAGAGAGTGGTCATGAATAATGGGTTCAACTCTTCTCTGCTGTGCGAGCCTTGTTATTAAAACTTGGACTGGGTCTGGGTGCCATGGCGGTAACTTAGGCTTATTGATGCCAAAGCCAAAAATAACTGACTCCAAGAAAATGTGCTTTACCCAAAGGAGATTATCTGAGCATTTCTGCAGCCCTAATCAACTAATAAGCTTTTCTTTTGCTCTGAATCTCTTGAATAATCAGAGGATCAAAATCTTTTCTTTTTTTTTTACCATTTTCCCCCACAGGTGGAGTCTGTTTTTGAAACCATTGTGGAGGAGAAAGAAGAGGAGTCCACATTAACCAGTAGGTTTTGCAAACACACAGTTGCAAAGATGACACATTGTTTTGATTTCCCTGTGGTTCCTGTGTTGTAGTCTATGTAACTTATCATTTGCTGTCATTCAGAACTGGGTAACACAATTTCCACCCTGTTTGGAGGAGGATCTTCAGAACCTGCCCCGAATGTAACTGAACCTGTCCAGGTAAGTGCAGCTTGATCCACAGTGTCCCAGTGTTTGTTCAGAAAATCCAGTGGAGCCTGTATGGACACATTTACATCTTGGATATATCACTTTAGCTCCATGCCTTGTAACAGTGTTATGATAAACTGCTGAAACCAAATGCACAAGTGTGCGGTGGCATGGCTCACACATGCCACACCCGAGGTGGTAGCCAACACCGATCCATGATTTGTTGTGGCCAGGACGAAGAGGAGGTGCCTCCCGAGTCAGGGAAGGACGACAAGGATGAGGCCCAGCGGGATGAAGCTGCCAAGGAGAAGCAGGAGGATGAGTCGGAAAAAAATGCAGGGGAAGAGAAAAACCAGGAGAAGACAGAGGAGGCAGGCAGCAAGACTGAGGCCAAAGTAAGACTTGTCCCATGTCCTCTCACTGACAAACACTTGCAAAGCTCATGTAGGCTATCTGTCTGTCTCTATATGTATATATGTGTGTACAGAGTTGTACAATCCAACACAACATCTCTGTCATGAATTCCACTTCTACCAATGTTTGTGTTGACACTGTCAGGAAGCTCATCATTCTACTTGATGATTATCAGTGAGTCATAGTGGGTGCTGATGTTGGACTGACAGGTGTTCCTAATAATCTGGACCTCTGGTGTATATAAATGGGGTGGACAAATATTAGAGACACCTCTCAATACAATGCAGCCAACTACAACGTGACAATAATAAACATGCATTTAAATGCAAACCTGTCAACACTGAACATTACTGTCTTTGCAAAGACAAATTATATCGTGCAAGTGGACCTGATGAAGTGGCCATGAGTGTATATGCATATGAATATGTATCTTGCATTGAAAGTAACCATATCCCTTCTGGTAAAGGAGGAAAAAGATGGAGAGAAATCTGGAAATACTGAGGCAGAGAAGGAAGCGGAGAAGAAGTCCAAACCTCAGAAGAAGACCAAGATCTCTGAGGAAATCACAGTGGAACTCCTCATCAATGACGTCTTCGATCCCACTGCCGATGATGTCACAGCCTCTAAAAAGAAGTACAGCAGCCGTTTTTCACTTCACTTCCTTTCAGCTTTTTGTGCAGCTCGGTTCTCAGTTCTGTCAGCTGAAACAAGTCCTCGTGTCTTTTTCAGGCTGCAAGATTTGACAGACAGAGACCTGGCCAAACAGGAAAGAGAGAAGACTCTCAACAGTCTGGAAGCTTTCATCTTTGAAACACAGGTGAGCAACAGAAGCTTTCTGACATGCTTGTTTTTAAGCAAGGACTATCGAGCTGCTGTTGAAGCGTAGATGAAATGGCAACCGACATTATTCCAAGATGTTTATCTTATTAATCATTTAACATAAAGACACAACAGACATACTTTAACATACTTCACCATCCAACTTGTCCAGGACAAGCTGTACCAGGAGGATTACCAGCTGGTGGTGTCCGAAGAGGAGAAGGAGCAGATCTCTGCCAAACTGAGCGAGGCGTCGGAGTGGATGGACGAGGACGGCTACGCAGCCACCACCAAGCAGCTCCGGGAGAAGCTGTCCACGCTGAAGAGCCTGTGCAAGGACATGTTCTTCAGGGTGGAGGAGCGGCGCAAGTGGCCCGACCGCCTGGCCGCCCTGGACAGCATGCTTAACACCTCCGGCTTCTTCCTCAAGTGAGTGCTGATAGCTGGAGGTGTGTAGACTGTCTCCACACAAAGCTGCTTCACTTTTCTCACTTTCTGTCCAGACTACAGTGGTGTATCAGTATGTATAAGAATGAAACCCTGGCTTGGTGGGCAAAATGGAGCTCTTCTGAAACAGGGACATAAGTCACTCAGTGAGAATTGGGGGCTGTGTGCCAGTAAAGTTAAAAAAAGCTGAGATAATTAATAACAGAACACATACAGTATGTACATGTGAACGTTTAAACGTTGATATAGGCGACAGGCTGTTCTGGAGCTTGAGGTCGCCACATGGATTCCAGTTTTCTCACACAAGGACAGTTTGAACGTGAAGGCGTGTTCTTTTTCTTCTCTTAAAGGAGTGCAAGACTGATACCAGAGGACGACCAGATCTTCACTGAAGTGGAGCTGAATATGTTGGAGAAAGTCATCAATGACACAACGGTTAGTGGTGAATACCTGAATGCTGTCACGCTGCCCTCACGCAGTCACTACTGCTGCAACAGAACGCCTTCATTCATCCCACAGTGTGGACGTCTCTGTGCTGCAGCAGCACAGGGGATGGATATGCACAATAATAAACAAAATATGTAGCAACAGAGAAATTACAAGGATCAAAATAAGGGAGAAGTTATCCCATAATGACAGATGAACAGTATTGTAATATTGCATATTGCCCATTGATGTTTACAGTGAGTTTCATTTATATAACTGAAAATTGATGTTTCCTCAAGTACCACAGCTCAGTCATGTTGGGGGCAATGCAAGATTAAAAATAAAACAGTGAAAAAATGAAAGCAGCAGAGGTGAGATACCCTGACTTTTAGCCTTTGCTATTGGTCAAATTCCAATCCCGACATTTCCCATAATGCCATTCACTAGCATCTTTCTTCAGATCCCCCTTGGCTGGTAAATGCCCTCCTCTGTTAGTCTTCAGAAAGCTGCTTTCTGAGCTACAATAGACATGTTTACAGACTGGGTGGTTCTCCTTGTGTTGAGTGAACTGATCTCCATGTGTCAGACGTGGAAGAACGAGACGGTGGCGGAGCAGGAGAAACGCTCTCCCAAGGAGCGGCCCATCCTGTTGTCCAAAGACATCGAGTCCAAGCTGGCGCTGCTGGACCGAGAAGTCAACTACCTGCTCAACAAGGCCAAGTTCGCCAAGCCGAAGGCCAAAGCTAAAGCTAAGAACAGCACCAGCTCAGAGAAAAACAGCAAGGCCAACAGCACAGCGGAGGAGAAGGTCATCCCTCCCACAGAGGAAGGCACGGACACAAAGAGCGGTGGGTCAAACGGCACGTGTGCGCCACGTGATTTTTTCCTCTGTGATCAGGCCCAAATGACTCCGTCTGTGCTTTCATTCAAATTCAGAAAGCCCGGAGGAGGTGCAGCCGGGCGACGCCCCACCCACTCAGGAGAGCAGCGCACACGCGGAGTCAGACAGCCAATCACAGCCCACAGAGAAAACGTCAACCACAGGTCGGTCTGCCACGCCTCTGGCTGATAACGGAGAACTTTAGGGAGGTGTGAACTCATTAAATGTGGACCTGTACAGGCTCAGAAATCAGCAGTGAACTGAATGAACTTTGAACGGAACATTTATGGAGCTAAATCATGGCCAAAAGTTTGGCCAAGAGGACACCGTTGTGTTTTCCACTACCATCGCAAACGCACCGTAATGTCCTGTCCCCTCATGCATGACCTATGTTACAAAAATGGCCAATCAATGTAATGTTTAGGAGAATTTTCCAGGTTACATTGTTTACCTGCGGGCCGGCACCAAAGGTTGTCCTGCCCGAGAGGATGTGGAAGGGAGTCTGTCCTCATTGGTTGTTGTTATATGTGGTAATTGGTGCCATGCCTCGCTACATGAAGCTTAATCAGTTCTTTCAACAAAATATTCAGTCATGCTTTTCACAGCACTCATTTACGTTTCCTGAAGGCAGCTTCCTGAAGGGGGCCCTCAGCCTGTTTTATATTTGTTATGCTGTCAATAATACCATGATTGAAAGAATTATATAAATATTAAAATATATTTAAGCCTAAAAAAATCTCTGAATACACTTATTTGAAATCAAATTCATTGCTGTGTTCAAGATCAAAACTTGAATTTAAAAAACTTTTGGTCCTGATTTACCTCCATAAAGCCCCCCACCTCCCTGCAGGACTGTTGCAGTGGGTTGTTTGATTGCATTAGATTGCAATTCAGTAATAATGTAAAGCCAGGTCCAGATGAGGTGGAAGCCCGTAATGACGGTGTAGAAGTATAAGCTCGTTCGTCACATGACCTGTCATTCGCTCCAGCTGCTACAATAAGCTTTAAGAGCCTCACACCTCTTAATGATGGTGTCCTGAATCAACCTGAGGATGGCACGGGTTGTTTGTCATGAAATGAAGAGAGCACAAAATTGTAATACTTGACCAGTTTGAGGTCATGGTAAAACGTGAAACGTCGAGATGACGAACCATAATCACAAAAACCCAAATGTTGTGAAAGTGGAGCGACACATTGTGGTTAGTGTTTCTGTTTTGACACCTCTAATAAATCCTGCATAATAATGTGATGTCATTTATTTTTAAACAGTTGAGTTAAATCTGTTTTACATTTTGCAGTGGCAATAGAAAATGCAAAGAATTTAATGCCTTACACTTCAGTAATGATTCTGCCTTTGAACCGGCCACAAACGCATTTGTCCTGTTGGGAGTCACTTGACTGAAGTGACAAACCAGGTCTGCATTTGTCCCCTCTTACCCCAACCTCAGGCTTTTTCAGCATCACACTGATTCAGAATCAGCTGAAAGGCATGGGCTGGAGTGAATCGTCACTTGTAGTTGTGGACTGAGAAGGGAGCGCTCCGCCTCTGAGTGTGTGTGCTTATCTGATGAACATGCCACACACATTCAGCATTCATTTTTCCATCTCGTTTCAGGACCAGTGGAGAAGGCCCAACCTGAAAACCACATAGAGGATGAATTATAACAGCTGGAACTGGGGGGAAAAAAAATCACTATATTTATTGACAGTGTATAAATGTTCAAGTTCCTTCTTGCTCTGTTTTTTTTTTTTTTTTTTTTTTTTTTTTTTCTTTTGGTTTTCTTTTGTTTTTTGTGCCGTTTGTTGAACTGCTGGAAACTGAACGGATAAGGGTCAGAGACCACTCATCTTGTTCCCCCCTTTGTCTCCTGCGCTGTTCATCATTTCATGACACTTAAATACCATGAAGCGGTGTCTGTGCACTGCGTCCAGACACGGCACTTCCTCACATCCATCAAACGATGTCATCCTCGCTGCTACAGAAGAAGATGTGCATGGCGACAGTGAAATAACTAAAGTCATCTGACAGAGGTAGTGCTTTCCTGCTTTGTCCTCTGCACTGCATCCTCCCCCATGGTGTGTTGTTGTGAGGTAAGCTCACCTGTCCTCTCCTCCCATGGCAACTTAGTAAGTGCACTCCCAGAAAGATACATTTTTAATTTGTCTATCCTCCAATCCCAGAAAGTGTCTTTTCCCACAGGGATTGCTGAGAGAGCTGTAGAAAACAAAGCTTGGAAGACTCAGAAAACTCAGATACATCCACTTTATTTAAAACTGCATTGCAAGAAGAATCATTTGGTTTGAATGAAAAACATCTTCACTTAGTTGAAGCTTACATATAAATATGGAAGTATTGATGAGGCATCGTGGTACAGTATGGGAAGTCAGCCTATAATTACTGACTGGCAACTCAAAAGTGGCAGTTCAATCCATCATCTACTTAAAAATGTCAAATGTGGAGAAGGATGGCTGATACTCCACACGCACTGAAATGCTGGTGCAAATCTGAGTCATATGTGAACATGCAGGAGGTGGAGTGACCTGGTTTATAACAGAACCACTGAAGGTGTACGCTGACATTTCTTTTTTAGAATGCCTACTTTATGCAGGTTTTTTACTGCTCCATCATCAACACCTCCTGCCGTTCATATTCACCACTGGCTTTGAAAGTAGATTTTTCTTATTAACGGCTGATGGGAATGATGCTTATCTTGATCGTGACACGGGTGTTGGACTCCGTCACACAACAGTTAGTGCTGGAGATTGACTAGTTGCTCCTGTATACAGAGTGAGAACGAGTTATGAAACTGAGTTGCCAAATGTATGTCAAATTGAAAGGGTGTCTCATATCTGCTCCCCATCGTTCTTCTGATCCAGCAGGATGAAACCAAAATGACTCTGAATAATTAGCTTTTTTCTGCTCATGCCAGTACAACCTTCTGATTGGTGCTTGAATGTTTCACTGACAGCGGACTAACTCCATGTTTTCAAAGTGTCATGTGTATCGTCACTGTTCTTTACCTCGACGTGCCCCGTGGTGCAGATTCTCATTCAGATGTTGACTCCATTTGGCCCATCAGAAGGGGGTTAGAAGTGTGGGTCATTTGTGTGCTTCTCTGTTTGCAGCACTGGATTTTTTTGAAAGTGGAACTGAAAAAAAAAACAAAGCCAGAAATGGAAGATGCAAATGATGTGTTTCTAAACTGTTAATAAAAAATCTTTTTGTTTTTACTTTCATTGTCATATTGTCATCAGGAATACTTGATCTTGCTTTGGAGCTGGTGCACTGAAGCACAGTGTTGGTGCAGGACAAGGTTCTTGCTCAAGGTACTGCTGTGCTTTGACAAACAGCACGGGGACAACAGAGATAACACAACCTTGTTAGCTAAGCTCTTACCGCCTAATATGATATCAGAGTTGGTGATTTCTGTGTGGTTCATTTTATTTCAGATATTATTCATCGCTAACATTCACAAATTAAGCCATTTCACATTTTGATGTGTGGTTTTGAGAGTAATATATTAAATTGCTCAGTTTTCACATTTGTCATAAATACCAACAGGAGGTTTCACCACAAACTTGCACGAGTATTACAGCAATCTTTATTCATTATTTATTAATTAATATTTTTATTCTTTATTAATTATTTCACCATCATTAAAAAATGCTAATCTTTGTAGGGTTTTTTTTCTTTGTACTTTTCCGTATCTATACCTTCATAGGTGAAATATGGTACAGTGGACTGAAAGTCATTATGATTAGGGCATCATTTATTGATTTATACCACTAATATGAACTTTAAGATTGTGTTGAAATCCTCTCTCCTTTGCCTTCTCTACTCTCCCAGTTACTATGTCATAAAGATGCAAAATCCCATCAAAGATAGTGTTTCATAAACACTTAAACTAAAAATGCAAAAAAAGGTCATAAGACGCAGTATTGGAGCACAGCCGAAATAGCTGAGAATTTTTGATTCCTCGCAGTACTTGAATGCTGAAGTGGCCCCACTATGAGATAGTAATATCATAAGTGGTTCCAAAAAATTTGATTTTGAGATACCTGACTTACAGTATAAAAATTATGAAACATGCAGACTAAATTATATTATTTTATTAAAAATACCAATATAAAAGTACAGTATTGTAGGTTTATGCGATGTCTGAGCATTTTATTAGGAACATCTCTACACATGCCTATTTATGCAAATATCCAATAAACCAATACGTGGCATAAAAATGTAAAATAAAAAACTTAAAAATACATAAAATACCAGCTTCTGAAATTTTAATATACATAAAAATATTTTTTAAACATCTGAACCTGAACTCTAGCACCTATCACCTTGCTTTATTATCACAGCCCACAATAGCCCAGAGATTCATTACCCAACACCGGAATGAAAACAAAAAGCAATGGGTTATATTTTATAGATATGAATACATCAGCAGTGCTTCGTATTGGCAGGAGATTATTAGCGTAATATCAGTGAAACATTCTGACTTTTGCTTTTACTCATTTACCACAGTGCTCCCATGGTATTGTAATGCGTGCTATACGAATGAATGAACCCTCTGTCACCCCTGGTTGTACAGAGCCATCTTCTTTAAAGTGATATTGGAGTTGTACTTCTGGTAAGCAATGAAAGCCACCAGAAAAAGGCAGACGGTTCCGATGACACCTGCTATGACTGAAACAGCCAGCATGGTATTATTCATATTAGTATGCTGTGATCCTGTGAAGGAAAGAAATGCCAAAGATTAGGCCATATAGAGCAGCATAAACTTTCTATACTGATGTGATATGATGAAGTATTTAACTGTCAAACCAATTTGTTCCCCTGATCATTCACATGTCGACTGTTGACAGTTAAAAATCCATCTATCCATTTTTTTCCCAGCAGCTTATCCAAGTGTTGGTTAGCAGAGACCTGGGTGTATAACACAGCTGCTTCCTTCAGTTTACTCATTACAGTATTACACTTTTTGGCTCATATGCTCTGTGAAAAAACTTTTATGCATGTGACGTGGCACCATAGTTTTTTTCAAACGCCAGGCTTTTGACCCCATCTTCAAGTGTGGCCCTTTGTTGTATGACTGAATGACACTTTGCTGTTTGAAATCTAGTGAACCCTTACAATTGCAATAACAGATTTTTTGTGACAACATTATAATTTATTTGGAGTGGTGTTTCTGGCTACCTGGCAAAACTAATATTAACTCTCTTTTCACTCTGTTTTGGTCTCCTACCAACTACACTATGAGTGCCCTTCCACTCCTGGACAGGCTCCAAGACTAGGTCTCAGTTGATGAGGACTCTTTGTATGGCCTTTCCTTGAGGACAAAACTCATTACGGCTACACTTTCTATTTCCCTTGCATCCTTATCAAGTTGTGTCTACATGATCAGGAAGACCACAAGGGCATTGTTGTCCACTGTTATTGTCATCTGTTCGTGTTGATGAAATTAGAGGAATACAGGGAGCAAACTTAGGTTGATGGCGTGTGCATACCTTCAGATGTCAGCTGTAAGCCTGCAAGAAGAAAAGAAAGCCTCAATTCATTCATGCAGACTGATATGACAGGTATGGTTTAACATCTGTTTAACATCTTGCAGTATTCTGGTTCTCACCGTTATCTAAGCGGATAGTGATGGGGCTCGAAGTGATGGTGGCCATGTCACTTACTGTGGTGCCCTGGCTGTCGCTGGCGCTGCGGCGCCTCCTGGAACTGGTGGTACAGTTCTGCAGGTGAATTATTATTTTTGGTTAGGACAGTTTTCAAGCAGAGATAAAGCATAAAACTGTTGAAGTGCACACAACAAAATTAGGCGTGCAAATGTAAAATACAGTACAGCTACTACAAGTACAGCATTAAAACTTATAGATATGAAAAAGAGAAATAAACCAATGAATACAGATGTGGTATGGTGTTGAGTATGTAGATGGCCTTTGGGATAAAAAGCTTACTCTGAATCTGGATTTTTTAATGTCCTGTAGTGCCTGCCACATTTCGACAGTTGGAAAAGTTTGGGGCCAAGGTGAGTGGAGTCAGTGATGATGGTGTTGGCTCTGCTGAAGTACCTGGAGGTGAAAGTGACCTCCAGAGAAGGCAGTGGGCAGCCAGTGATTTTTACTGCAGTTTTTACCACTCTTTGCAGACCTTTTTGTCTGAAGCAGCATAGCCTGCATTCTACTGTGTACCACTGTGATACAGAAAGTCAGCAGACTCTCAGTGGTTGCCCAGCTGAAGCCCACCATCAGCTTCCTCTCCAGGTTGTTCCTCCTGAACACTCTCAGGTGATGGAGTCTTTGCTGTGCCCTCGGCGGTGGTGTTGGCACCCCAGAGGAGGTCTTCAGAGATGAGGACTCCCAGGAATCTGAAGGTCTACATGCTATATATATATATATACATGCTAGATAGTTCTTTTTTTCTGAAGTCCAGGATAAGTCCTTTGTTTTTGGTGGTAGTCAGCAAACTGCTGTCTCTTTATCTTGTCCCTATAAGCACCGCCTGAAATGAGCACAATGCCTGTTGTGACGTCAGCAAATGTAATGATAGTGGTGGACGAGTGGGCAGGTGTGCAGTTATGGGAGTGCTGGTTCTTACTGTGATGGAGGAGGAGATGTGGGGACAAAGTTTTACTATCTGTAGGCAATTTGTGAAAAAGTCCTTGACCCAGGCAAAGATGGGGGAAGAGAGGCCCAAGTCAAGCAGTTTGTTGATTAAATGTCCAGAAAGATTGTATTGAACGCTGAGCTGAAGTCAATGAAGAGCATTCCTAGCTGTCACGGTGCTCTGAGTGACTCAGTGCAGTGTGAGTAGCAATGGCTTTGGCATCCTCAGCAGACCTGTTTGCCCTGTAAGCAAACTGATGCAGATCGAAGGAGGGAGGGAAGCTGGATCTGATGTGGTGCAGCACCAGTTTCTGAAACTACTTCATCACTGGTAAGCGTACCACCGGTCTGTAGTTTCCTGGGCCCATGGAGCCTGGCTTTTTGGGAACAGGGATGATGGCAGTTGGCATTTTTAGAGCTGTTAGTGCTACTAGTGCTAACACTGTAGTTGGTGATGTGCTGAATCTCTTGCCACATCCTCTGTGGGTTGTTGTTCTTCAGGTGGTCCTCAATCTTCCTCTTGTGCAATAGTGGTTTTTGAGGATCATTTGGACCTCCCTCATCATCAATAGTTTTTGGTTTGGAAACATCCGGATGCCTTTCTCCACCGTGACCTTGTTAGCACAGCTTTTGATATAGAAAAGCACAGTCTGTGTATTTCTCCAGTCTTGCAGTGGAGTCAGAGCACCTTTCACCAGGTCAAATCACCAGGTTTTGATGATTTGGGTGCATGGCTTTGTTGATCTCTTGAGGGAGACGTAATATGGAACTAGCAGCAGTGAAAGGTGATCTGAATGGTCAAAGTAAGGGAGTGTTACAGTTCTCTAGGCTTGTTTAGATAGATAGATAGATAGATAGATAGATAGATAGATAGATAGATAAATAGATAGATAGATATTTGATCCCAGACTGGGAAACTCTTTCATTTTTTGCTTAATTTACCCTAATAATAAACCTGATCTAAAGTAATATTTCCCCTTGTTGCACAGTCCACATGCCGACAGATGATGGGTAAAAAATGATTTAGCCATGCTTGGTTGAAGCTCCTGGTTACTGTGTACACCGTCAGGGTAGGTACGCTGTTGCTTGTTGAATAGTCTGTAGGTGGCCAAAGGCTATGCAAGCATTAGCATTGGGAGGAATGTAAACAGCAGTGCTCCACTTAAATGTTGGGTAAATAGAAAGGTCAACGTACAATTGAGAGGGCTTCAAGATTTGGACAGCAATTTTGGGCAACAATCCTGCTGTTGGAACACCAGCCATTGTGCAGGTAGATGCAGTGTCTCACTTCTTTGCTCCTGCTGGTGACTGGTGTGGCCAATATGAGTTAGTTCTTGTCAGCTATACAAATAACGCACCTTGGACTTAGACTAACAAAGGTTCACAAAAACACACAGGAAGTACACCAAACTAGAGAGTAAAGAGTCACTGCTCTCGTGCACTGCCATCTTTCTCACAAATACACAAACCACTGTACATTTAAGTTTTGCATTGAGATCCATAGCATATAATCTGAGCTGCCAGGTATCCAAAGCAATTATGACCATATTGAAGAAATCTGCATGCACAGATTACAAAGTCCTTCCCTAATATTAACAGTACTATAGAAGCCAAGTGTAGAAATCATAAGAATTTGAAAAAAATAATTGTCAAGATCAAAAGGTCTTGTTTGACTAAAGGTTTGCATTTGTGATGTGTGGGTTCGCGCCTGGCGACATAATCTGACCTGAATGAGGTTGGAGCAGTAGGAGTTCAGACAGAGCCTGGTGGCACAGTGTATGTAGTAGGTAGAGAGGAAAGCATCTGTTCTCTGGACAAAGCGGAAGGCCTCGAATGAGAAGCGGGCTTCTTGCTGCTTCCCGTTGACTCCCATTACCGTCTGGCCATCCTGGTCACACCTTCAAGACCATAGATGGGGATTTTTTTCCCCCATTGCACTTTCACATATTTTACTATTTTATTTATTAACATTATGTTTTTCTTGGCGACTGAATCAAGTCGGTGCATCATTATAGTTAGGTAACTCACCCGACAAAGAGATCATGATATGAGGTGTTGACAGGGAAAGGTGAGGTTGTAGCATAACATCGGTCCAGGAGCACATTGAATCTGCAAGGAAGAGTCTTGGCATCAGCACAGATTTTAAAAAACAAACCAAAAAAACATTTTTAGGGGATATTAAAGTGGAGAAGAACCCTTCACTTATGCACACTTGCTAACGTTAATTTAGTAAGAATCAAAAACTGAAATCCTTCATTTAAAAAAAGGATTTGGACCCTTAGCTGTGGCCATGGCAAACTGAACAGATGCATACACTTACCCCTTCATGTTATAGTCTCAATACTTTCTGAAGAGATTTTGAGATAGTTAACATGCACATCAAACAGTGCACCAATTCACTTGCCTGACATTTAGGATCAAAATGACTTCATGCTCTTTATTAAGCAAATACTTGCAATGTTGGAATGAATAAAAAAATGACATGATCAATATGTCTGAGCTGTTGCAACAGTACCTGTTGGTGAGGTTGGATGCCTTGACTTCTACAAAGATCCTGGTCTTTAGTTTCAGGCCTGTTTGGGGGATCTTTAACATATTGGAGTAGCCATTGTCCTACATGCCCATTAATAGAAGAGAGGGAAGGAGGGGTGGTTTAGACTGATGCATGTTTTTCCTTGGCATATAATGAGTTTCCTGGCTGGGGAATGATGCAGAGTCATTATACCAGCAATTCTATACAATGGCATTATCATCATCAGCCTGTTCAAAAAGTGGACAGAAAATCGAGTGTAACAATTATCAAAGGTAGAAGGATGATTTAATTGAACTGAGCGCTGTCAACTAATTCATTGCCTTTGGTTGTTCAGTAATTACAATGATAAAAATAAATAATGTTATGAAGATAAGAAAGGTCAAATTTACTGTAACTCTCAGAAATTACAGATGACCGAAACACAGAAGGTAAGAGGAAAAATACAAAATGTTTTGTTTTTTAAAGACAAAGTACTTCATCCTGGGCTGAGAGATTAATATCAAGAAAATGCCCTTCCAAGGGTTAAAGGAGTATTTAGACAATTTGGGAAATAAGCTTAATCAACATGGGATGTGGGACTGTATGCTTGCCATCCTCATCCTATAACTTGTATGTAACTCTTGGTGATTATATACTGTAGGTATTGTGTTTGTTGGGTGTATGATGTTGCCTGGACTGCATTTTTTGCTGTCTAAGGGGAAGGGATGATCATATCAATAAGTCTTGGACTTATTTTTGTAGTTATGTGAGATGTACCTCTTCTTCTAATGTCAACTAAACTAAACAAAACACAGTCATTGTTACATTTTCTGTAAAATTCAGTTTTCCCTATTAATGGTATCCATGATGTAAAGAGGTGTGTTAGTGAGCTGGTTTGATCCTAAATCCATTGACAGTTAACATAGAGCAGCTCTCTGATGACGCCTCACTCTTCTCACCGAGTAGAGTTGCATGCTCAGCGTACTAATGAAACTCCCATTATTGTCTTTGACTGCCAGGCTGACCCCAGACCTGTTGGGCAAAAAAAGATTCTGTCAACAGCTGGAATTCATTACAGGAAAACCCTAAGATGTTAATAACCAGGTCATGATTCATTTGATACGTGAGGGAACAACACGGCAGGGTGTAACACACACCTCTGAAGACACTGGCTGCTCCATGAAGCACAACTAAATATGGCAACTAGATACTATGTTATGTGTAGGCAATCTGTGGATCATTTGTGCTCTTCATGACAAGATGTTTTAATATTTAAAAAATCAGCCACGTGATTTAACCCTCACTATCCAGAGTTGAATATATTTTCAATATCGGCCCTGATTTCCTTCTACACTGAACTTTTGTTTTGACATCCCTCATCATAGGGCTGCTGTGACTGGTTTATTCATTTACCTCTCATGAAGACATGCTAGTACAGTTACCTTTACATTCCAACTGTCATAAGTGATTTGCAAACACGTTCATCTGTGTATTGAGACTTTTAAAAAAAATTTTAAATTTTAACTTGTCCCTGAAATGAATCGTGTCACAGGCTCAAGTGAAAACACACAACAAACACACAGTTGGACATAAAACATATAGGAAAATACTATATATTTTAGATATGCTGAAACCCACCACATGAGCTGATATGTAACAAGCTCAATCAATGACAATACATACATTAACACTACATACATACACACAACATAACTATGATTAATATAGACAAGACAAGATAAATAAATATAAGATACCAACAACCACAGCAGTGAAACACAATTCATCTTTGACTGGCAAAGCAAAAGTACTGGAGCTTACCATTAGCAGCAGTTGATAATTGCTTTGATTTTTCCCCCTGTGTATTGCAAACAGCAGCAATTGAAGTGTAAGATTTCCCCCTTGTGTGCAGGGACCTACTTACACGCTCATCTGAGTATTGTTGACCAGGTATTGCAGAGGGTAGCGGCAGGAGAACCTGTACATCACCTCCTGGTGATAGGTGATGGTCACTGAGCCAGGGTCCTCCGAGCACACCATGCCAAAGATGTTGATGTACTCAACCTGGGAGAAGTCTGAGAACACTCCAGTTCCCGATTCCTGAGTCACCTTTGAGGAAAAAAAAAGTTAGGGTTTGTTGAGTATACATGTGTTGTGTGTGAGTGGGTTTCAGGCTTAGATGACCTACTCTCATCTGGCTGGAGCAGGTGGTGATGGCCTCCTCTGTGATGTTGAAGCTGAACTTAACGACAGGTGGGTCTGCGTTCCAGTCAGCCGTCCCCTTACACTGCTGTTTGGAGTGCTCCGAGTTAAGGGCCAACAGGGACTCGTTGTATCCATTGAAGTAGATGGGACACAGCAGGATGTGAAGGTCCACAGTTTGAGAGCCACAGAAGACTTGGATGTCTGAGTTCTCTGAAAAGAATGAGGATTTGACCAGAGTGAACATCAAAAATTTGGAAAGGACTCCATCTGTTGCCGAGGGACAGACAACTTCACAGGAGTACGACTCAGTCTGTGAATCTGAGATAATAAGAGAAAAAATCTCAGATTATCCTGGGATTTAACAGGCTGCATGTGTTACAATCAGTGGTGTGACAAAACAAAACAACAACAACTGCTGACAGTTTACAAACATATGAACTTTGGATTCCTTGACCATTTTTGGATGGTGCCATTCATTGTTCACAAATTCAGCAGCATAACATTTTGAATTCAGTTTAATTCAGACCTCCGACTGGCTTCCTCTCTATAGTACTGGCTGGCAAAGCTCACAGGTACTGTAGTGTTCAGACCCATTTGCCAAAACAAAATCAGTCATGATCATTATAATTAAACCTACACGATGGTGTTCAGCTGTGTGGGAATATGTAGATATATGTGCTCCAGAATTATAACATAATGTGTCATGATGCCTTTTCAAAATGTCTTTCTGCCAATTTTATTGCCACCCTACAAGTTCAGTGATGCATTTTCAATACACACCAGCAAGAAAATGTCCAGCTACAGTAGCATGGGGATTCTTTTTTTCATGGAATGCATCTACGGGATCTTCAGCCCCATTTTCAGACCCTCATCCCCCAAAGCTGTAACACCTCACCTCAAAGATAAAGACCCGCTCCTCAGATTGCCAGGCCGCCACTGTGGTGATGCTTATTGGGTTGCAGCAGAAAGAAAAGTGTGACAGGAAGAGGAACTGGGGGGAGGAGGTGAAGTCATAGTGCGCAGCTGGATGAAAAGGATGAGCATGACCCGTTTTACTGACCTGGACGTTTGAACGTGGAGTGTCCAATGCAGGCATTTTGAGCTTGGGCGAGAAGAAGTGTGGCAAGTTGATACGCAAGAGGGACCAGCCACATTTTCCCTGAGCTGTTGGAAAAAATACACGACAGACATCAGATATCAGTGGACCATATCCCCCCATATGTGGGTCTACATTAAAAAGCCAACAATACAGAAGCATTAAAAACAAAATGCACTTAAAGTATCAAAGTAAAAGTACTGGTCCTGGAGTAAATGGCCTCTGTGATTGATCTATCATTATGAATGACATTATAAGATTGTCAATCTGTTATAGCTACTGAAGGTGGAGATTGTGTTAGCTACTTTATATACTGTACATTTAGCTATTTTTGTCCAGTGGTTCCAAACCCAGGGCTCAGACATTTCTTGTGAAATGATTAATGGGAGAGGAAAGAAGAAAACCAAGTTCTGATAATATAATTCTTTTCACTACTTTTTTGTCAATCTGACCTAATTTGGGCCTCAAAATATTTAGAGGGGGAAGGGTCCCTTCTCATTTTCTTTCTTAAAAAGGGGTCACAAGCCAAACAAGAAGTTTTCAGATTAAGTTTTTACCTCAAATCTGAATCCCTAAAGTGCAGTAACCAAGCTGTCAGATAAATGTAGTGAAGTATATACTGTATGTATACTTTTTACTTAGTAAAAAGTATTACTTTTACTTACTTAGTAAGTAAATATAAGTGTATATATATATACTTTTTACTTACACAGATATACATATATAATAATTTATATTATATATTTCATTGTGGAATGGAGTAAAATACATAAGAAGTGGAAGGAAATGGAAAGCACAAGTACCTGAGAGAGGCACTTTGGGGAATCTTCTGACTTATTTACTACCACTGCAGAAATGTAGAAACACTCTTTTACAGACATGAGTGATGCACTACAAAAACACTTTAAAAAGTGCTGTATGGATTCAAATTCAAAATCAAGTATTCCAACAGAAGATACTGAAGAGAGAATCAATCTTATTAATAAATACAATGTTAATCAGAAGCAGCTCCAATTACATCTGACTGAGTCTCATGAGTGGTTTGAAATTACAACCTCATCGTGCTTTTCATGTGAAGCTCTATGAGGTTTTATCTAGATCTGTCTGTCTATCATTTGAGGGGCGAATCTATTTGTTCCGAAGGTTTGATCTGATTTATCCTCAGATAAATCAAAATTATTTTGGGGTAGAGTGATGCACTAAACGTAAATGATAGTAGCAGTAGTAGTAGTAGGACAGCTTTGTAAGGTATCACATTCAGTCATTGCAATATTGCTTACCTTGTGTGGATGCCCACAGTACGTTGCCCCATCTGTTTCCTCCTGTGTCTGCTCTCACCTCCATGACAGCCATTTATACTGGCCTCCTTTCTGCTTCAACAGAGGAACAGGAACAGGAAACCCACGGAGAAGACAGGGAGAGCAACATAAGCTGGTTGGAACCCAGCAACCAGATCATCTAACAGACGTGGAACAATAGGTGAGCCTACATGGAGTGTCTTTGGTCTAGTGAAACATTATGTCAAGTTTCCATAAATTTAACTTGTCATTTCTGCAATGACCTTATTGTAAGGCAAGTGTCCTAATGTGCCCTAAATCACATCACATCACAGAGAAACTACCACTACTAGATGATGGGTGCTGATTTTATTTTTATTAAAGTTGGACAGATTAGTCTTGTATATTGACTAGAAAGTATGGTTCCTTGTCACTTTTTCTTAAAACTGGTGTGGTTGCATAAAGAATAAAAATGAATTCTAAGTGTCTTAATATATAGCACATACCAGGCAAATATAATCAGAACAAATGCCACACGAAAAGAACATTAAATATCCACAAGGCCTAAAGGCAACCTATCCGGACACCATTGCATAACCAAATTGTTGATACTTGCTCAGTGGTTTCAGTCATTTTTATGCAAGAGCACCTAGAAAAGGCCATGTTGTGAATTCTGTTCACTTCTATATTTTTTGTTACATTCCCCCTCATCTGCCGGGGGCGAGCAGTCTTTGTTAAGAAATTAGGTCTCCTTTGCATCATGTCAGACTGGGGAAAAAAGGCACACCCTGCCAGACAAAACCTCCCACAGTCACCTGAACCACAAAGCCCCTCAAGATCTCCTGCAGGAACCCTGAAGCCTGAGCTCAACAATGGAGTGGAGATGAGCTTACACAGAGCTTAGCTTTAAGTACGTGTCCTGTCTGATCCCACCCCCACCCCCACCCCCACCCCCCATTCAGCAGCCGTAAGTGTACCTGAGTGGACTGCTCCCCAAAGGTATAACCTCTGTGACCCACTTTTTCTTGATGCTAAACTTTAAGTATGGATGTTTCCACATGGTATGAGTTTCCTCTCTCATGAATCATGTTTGATTCATTCAGTAGGGTTTTTTCATCCTAAACAAACAAATGCACATTTGTGTTGAAAAGGTACATAATTGCCACCTTGCACACAAGTAGACTAAGACTTTGAAGCTAAACCTGCCCACTTTGTGTTCTACGCCAGCTGTACTAATTAAATAAATTAAGGCTCCATTACCCGTCCACTCTTGTTTCTTTCCCTATTACCCAAAGGCACCTTCATATCCAGTTTGTTTGTGATTGAAGCTGCTGCTTTTTATTGCATGCCACAGTAATTGGATCTGCATAATATCAACAATGATCCTGTTCTTCTTTTGTTGAATATTAACCCATCGATTAATGACACCCATCACATGGCAAAGATCTACAGAATGCAATTAAGAACACTTGAAATGAAATCTCATCACATGATGCTCTGTTACAGGTCACATATGGACATGAATGATATATGTCTGTCAACACATTGAAGTAGAAGAAAGCGGATTTAAACTTATGCGCTTGGCTGTATTTTGAACAACTTTCCTTACAAACTCATCATCATTTACTAAACTGTAATATGGTGAAAGCTCTGCCATTTCAACATGTCATGTCAACAAGTCAAAGGCCATGTTCAGGCAGGTATTCAATTGTGGTGAAATGTTGAATCTGCTGTTTATTCTGGATGTTGTTTGACTGCTAAAAGTAGTTAAATGGAAATGTAGTAAGTGTTTATCATTATTTATTCAATGTGCCCCCTTCTGTGTGAAGACACAGCTAGTACAGACAGAACTCCAGTAGATTAAGGGCAGTTTTATTTTGGTGCAAGTGTTTGTGAAGTTCAAATTAGTTAATACATCACAATGTCATCAAACTGTTCAAATGCAGGATAAGCAGACCAAAACACTGACCCCTCATTATTTCATCTCACATCAAACGATTTCAAGCATGCATAAAATGGGTTACTTCAACACATCCTACATCTTCATTCATCTTTTTAACACAAGGTTACAGTGAAGGTACAGTTTAGAACTACCACAAGACTCTCGCTGTTAGACAGACCTTTTCATGGCAGGCATCAGAGCAGGAAATGCACAGGTTAATAACTAGCGTTATTGACAATGCTAAGAAAGAACATTAAAGTGTCCCATTTTATTGATATACACGTGTGGGCTGTAACTACACATCAATTCATAGCAGGATTAATTTACTTAATAATCCAGCCACAGCATCAAAATGCTGTTTATGTGCTGATACATTACAGCTTGATAGTACTGAAACAATTTCATTAACACTGGGAGGTTATATTCTGCTGTACAACAAACGCAAGACTTTGAACATGGACCTGATGGAGAGTATGAGAAGACATTTCACTCCACAAATCATTGGGTTTCTTGTACTCATAGTTTATTCCTGGTATAAATCAAGTCTGAAAGGTTTGTACAGTCTCAGACAGGCTTCATATGAGCCTGCTGTGTAAAAGAAATGACCCTCTCCAGGTTAAAAACCAAAACTGCTCAGTGGTAGTAGGAAGTCACTTTTAATCTCATTGTCTTTTTCAAATACGCCATAACAATAGAGTCATTGTATGTCTAAGGTGCACGTAGAAACCAGTATTAAAATGGTGCAAAGCAAAAGAGAGCTCCAGTGTAGAGCACCGACTATACATTCGTTCTGTTAAAAACGTTACACGGCTGAGAAACACGACAACCAACCAAGTACTGGTTTCAAAGAAAAACGGCAGGCCACAGTTCCACCACATCTTTAAGGCCGCGGTTCATTTGGCATTCACTCTCTTCCAAAACGGCAATGGTGCAAAATCACACAGTTGAAGGGGGGTGAAAGACCATATTGGTGGCGGCCCCGGCCCCTCAGTCACGTCGAGCCTCTGTCCGCCTCTACTTAGAGCTGGTGTACTTGGTGACGGCCTTAGTGCCCTCGGACACGGCGTGCTTGGCCAGCTCGCCGGGCAGCAGCAGGCGCACGGCGGTCTGGATCTCCCGGGACGTGATGGTGGAGCGCTTGTTGTAGTGCGCGAGCCGCGACGCTTCTCCGGCGATGCGCTCGAAGATGTCGTTGACGAACGAGTTCATGATGCCCATGGCCTTGGAGGAGATCCCCGTGTCCGGGTGCACCTGCTTCAGCACTTTGTACACGTAAATGGCGTAGCTCTCCTTCCGGCTCTTGCGCCGCTTCTTGTCACCTTTCTTCTGGGTTTTTGTCACGGCTTTTTTGGAGCCCTTCTTGGGCGCAGGAGCTGATTTTGCAGGATCAGGCATTTTTTCCTCCTGTTCCGTAGGAGACGTCAGCTAAACAGCAGGAAGGGACACAGTGCAAGATGCCGCCCCACCAACCGGCCCCTATTTATAACATGGCTGTGCAAATCAGTGTGTGCGGTTCCTTCTCCACGATTGGAGAATTCTTTATGACAGAACGCGCATTACCGCAGTTTACGCTGTGCCATTGGTTCCTGCATTCCAGGTTCACTCGGCCAATCGGAGAAGCCTCTTTGGTTTATATATGTTTAGTCGTCGGACAAGTACGTAGAGATTTAGAGTCCAGTCACCGATTTTCTGGTAGTGTCACTTTCACGGTTATAACCACATACAAACTAACATGTCTGGCAGAGGCAAAACGGGAGGCAAAGCCCGAGCCAAGGCCAAGTCTCGCTCCTCCCGTGCCGGACTCCAGTTCCCGGTGGGTCGAGTCCACAGGCTACTGCGCAAGGGCAATTACGCGGAGCGCGTCGGCGCCGGGGCTCCGGTGTACCTGGCGGCCGTGCTGGAGTACCTGACCGCCGAGATCCTGGAGCTGGCGGGCAACGCGGCCAGGGACAACAAGAAGACCAGGATTATCCCGCGGCACCTCCAGTTGGCCGTGCGCAACGACGAGGAGCTCAACAAGCTGCTGGGAGGCGTGACCATCGCTCAGGGAGGAGTGCTGCCCAACATCCAGGCTGTTCTCCTGCCCAAGAAGACGGAGAAACCAGCCAAGAGCAAGTAAAGGACTCCGGCGCAGGCCCCGGATTCAGTCGGGACAAAAGGCTCCGTTTGAAGCCGGCCACTTTTTCATATCAGTGTTCGTTTTTTTTTTGATAAACAATATTTTCAAATGGGGGCAGTGTTCGGTGGCGCTGTTTCGACATTTTGAAAACACTCGCTTCTCATCGGGGACTATTCATAGACTGCTCTGTCGCCACTGTTGTGCTCTCGGCTTGGAAAATGGAGGCGCTCTCTGAAGGCTGGGGATGATGGAGGCCGAGGAAAAAATAGCTCGTTCTTAATATGGACCAATTCTGAGGGGAGGGATGGTTTTATTTGGTTTCGCAATGCTGCTACAAAACGTGCAAAATTGTTGTATTGTTCATGTTACAAATAAATGTTCCATGGCCTTTTTGGCTCAGACTACATCCCGTCTTTTATTTTGATGTTGTCATCCGGGGACTTGCGGCTGGTCTTTGTGAGCGAGCACTCGGTCCAGAGGCGCATGAGTGGAGCGGCCTGAGCCCCGGTCCTCCGCTCATTCAGACAATGGTGCCCTAATGATCGTTCTGCCCAGGCTGGACCGGTTGGCTTCTTTGTGTTTTACAGTATAGCATGATCTTTGTACTCCTCAGCTGATGACAGGAGCACTGTCTGGCAGCGATCATTCATTCAACACTGACAGCTGACCAAACTGTAATCGGTTGTGAATGGAGTTTTTTTCCTCGTTTTTTCTCCTTGATTTATCTAATCCTGAAATGATCAGCTGTAAAGGATGCCTGGGGTTGTTCACTGCTGTGCCTGAGCATGATTTGAAACAAGATTCACTTTGTTTCCCTGAGAGTGAACGTACACCGGAAGTCAATGAAAGATGTTCTTATCAGCTGATTGCTTACGAAGAAAAGAAGAATTAAAGACTAAAAACAAGCACTTAAACCTAAACGGCCAACCTTTTTGAAATGGTAAATAAAAAGTCAAACAACCTCACAATCGTTTTGTGTTTGCTCTTTAAAATTGAATAGATGAAAGGAAAAACAAGACTGGTTGAGTTTCAAATTTGTTAGTGATTCCTGTAAAAACTACGTGTATGTACTTAACAGGCCTGCAGAGTGCAGCAGTCATTTTCAGACAACTTACCCTTTTTTACATCTACTCAGTTTGTTTGAACCTAAATATAAAATACTTGATTATAAAGAAGCATTTAACCATTAACAATAGAGACACTGAGGTTATGGTTACTAATGTTAATAAATGGTACAATAATTATAATTACATTAATCTTGGTAATCTGAACTCTCTAATTAGCAGCATCTTGTGCTGCCCAGACTTTCCAAGCCTATTAAAGAACCTCAGAAATGTGTTACTGCAGTCATATTTTCATCTTAGTAGATCTAAATAATTTTCATTAAAGGAGAGGTCATTACATTAACCAACATATCAATAATAATGTAACATTCTGTTGCTGAGCCTAAAATTCCCAATATTCTCCACCCTAACATTTAGGTCAGTGACATATATGAAGCAGAAAATAAATAAATTAATGAATAACAAGACACATGCTTCACTCATACTTTATTGCTCTGGGCACATACATGAGACAGAATGCAGACAGCGTTTGCTTGCAGATCTTTATGTGTTCTTACAGCAAATATCACTTACCATCATCGGTCTGACTTTATGTATTAGGTCATTGGAAGTGTTCATGCTTAATTTGTTACTCCGGAGTAAGAAAGGAGCCACAAACATTGATTAATCAACTTCCTCAATAGTTGGTCCAGAGGATCCTCCACCGGCGGGAGCACCGCCTGCTCCAGGGAAGCTGCTTGGCATCCCACCGGGCATCCCACCTGGCATGCCCCCTGAACTCTGGTACAGTTTGGTGATGATGGGGTTACACACCTTTTCTAGTTCCTGCTGCTGATGTTCATATTCATCTTTCTCTGCAGTCTAGTACAAAGAAATCAAATGTTCACTTCAGTGTAAGCTCAGATGAAGATAATGTAGCCCTACACTAGTGCTTACACATGGAATCACCATTCTCTAATCATCTGAGTAAAATATCTGCAATTATGCAGATGTGTAATCCTCAATTGTGGTGTTTATGAGTGGATTAAAAAAAAGATATTCATCTTGCTCATAATTCAAAATTTATGTTGCTCTCACTGATCGACACGAGCCCTCACCTGGTTCTTGTCAAGCCAGCTGATAACCTCGTTGCACTTGTCCAGGATCTTTGCTTGTCTTCGTCGCTGATCTTGCCAGCAAGCTTCTCATCCTCCACGGTCGACTTCATGTTGAAAGCGTAGGACTCCAGGCCGTTCTTAGCAGACACCTTGTCACGCTGGACGTCATCCTCAGCCTTGTATTTCTCTGCTTCCTGCACCATGCGTTCAATGTCCTCTTTGCTGAGACGACCTAGCATGAAATAGATTAGCATTAAGTCAGCGCTGATGGGATAACACTGCATCTATATTTGGCTGCATTTATATCCCATTTTATACCTTTGTCATTGGTGATGGTGATCTTGTTCTCCTTGCCAGTGCTCTTGTCAACAGCAGAGACGTTAAGGATGCCGTTGGCATCAATATCAAAAGTCACCTCAATCTGGGGAACACCACGAGGAGCAGGAGGGATGCCCGTCAGCTCAAACTTGCCAAGCAGGTTGTTGTCCTTTGTCATGGCACGTTCACCCTCATAAACCTGTTGGAAATAAACAGGATTAGTTGGATAAAGTTCAAATCATGCATTCACAAATCTGTTTAATTTGCTCAGTCATTCAAGTAAGACCAGGACCATCTTTGGTCTTAAATGGCAGGAATAAATACCCTTGAAATACTGAGAGACAGGAATAGGATTGTCATGCTTACTTGGATGAGCACACCAGGCTGATTGTCAGAGTAGGTGGTGAAGGTCTGGGTCTGCTTGGTAGGAATAGTGGTGTTACGCTTGATCAAGACAGTCATGACGCCTCCAGCAGTCTCAATACCCAGGGACAGAGGGTGACATCTAGAAGCAGCAGGTCCTGCACATTCTCAGACTTGTCACCAGACAGGATGGCGGCCTGGACAGCTGTAGATACCAATAATCAATAGTTAGTCCTCATAACAACTATGCTGACTTAAAAACTCAAGTTTGGGTCATGAGCATGTGCTGATCTCACTTTGGTTAACATTGGTTAACACCAGCTCAGTAGGGCCACAGCTTCATCTGGATTGATGCTCTTGTTGAGCTCCTTTCCATTGAAGAAGTCCTGGAGCAGTTTCTGGATCTTGGGGATACGGGTTGAGCCACCGACCAGCACAATGTCATGAATCTGCCCTTTGTCCATCTTGGCGTCACGGAGAGACTTCTCCACTGGGTCCAAGGTGCCACGGAAGAGGTCAGCATTGAGCTCCTCAAAGCGAGCCCTGGTGATGGAGGTGTAGAAGTCAACTCCCTCGTACAGAGAGTCGATCTCGATGCTGGCCTGGTGCTGGAAGACAGCGTGCGCTTGGCCCGCTTCGCATGCGGGTCAAGAGACGACGGACGGCTCTCTTGTTGTCGCTGATGTCCTTCTTGTACTTGCGCTTGAACTCGGCGATGAAGTGGTTGACCATACGGTTGTCGAAATCTTCCCCACCAAGGTGAGTGTCTCCAGCAGTGGACTTGACCTCAAAGATGCCATCTTCAATGGTCAAGATGGACACGTCGAAGGTGCCGCCACCAAGATCAAAGATCAGAACGTTTCTCTCTGACCCAACCTAGAAAAAAAGAGAAATGTGAATACACATATACAGGTATAGGTGGCCATAAATCATGATACATCTACTACAATCCTAAATCTCACCTTCTTGTCCAGGCCATATGCGATAGCTGCTGCAGTGGGCTCATTAATGATCCTCAGAACATTTAGACCAGAGATAGTTCCAGCATCTTTGGTTGCTTGGCGTTGAGAGTCATTGAAGTATGCCGGTACTGTGATAACAGCATTTGACACAGACTGAAAAAAATGAAGTGATGGGCTTTAAATAATACTGTGGCAGTGCTGTAGGTTGTAGGTTTCTCAACACATGATTATTTTGTAAGCTCACCTTCCCGAGGTAGGCTTCAGCAATCTCCTTCATCTTTGTCAGGACCATGGAAGAGATCTCCTCTGGGTAGAAGGTTTTGGTTTCACCTTTGTATTCAACCTCCACTTTGGGCCGCCCACTGTCACTGATTATATTGAATGGCCAGTGCTTCATGTCAGACTGAACTACTGGATCTTCAAATCGTCTGCCAATCAAACGTTTAGCATCTGCAGTCCCCAGGAAAAATGGAAGGCAATGCACATATAGCTCACTTTTTTGCTGTTTGTGCACATATCTCTAGTTAAATTACATTTGCACATCATTTATTTACTCAGTGACCTGACAGTGGCATCATAAGATCATTGGGATAAATTAATATTTCATGACACATGTCACTTCACCCTTAGCTTTACCCTTACCAAAGACTGTGTTGGTGGGGTTCATGGCAACCTGGTTCTTGGCTGCATCTCCGATCAGCCTCTCAGTGTCTGTGAACGCCACATAGCTGGGTGTGGTCCTGTTGCCCTGGTCATTGGCAATGATTTCAACCTTGCCATGCTGGAACACACCGACACAGGAGTAGGTGGTCCCAAGATCGATACCAACTGCTGCCCCTTTGGACATGATTGCTCTGAGAAAGGAAAATGATTCCTAATTAAGTTACACCAGCTGAGGGCAGCAACACTCAGTGAACAGGGCTGTTTATGATAATACAAATCAAGTAGTTACAGTTATAGTATAGTTTAGTCATATCTTATAGGTGCAAAGTTTGTGAAACAGTAATAAACATTTATCATTGTAAGGAAATCATTTTTGCTCAATGTCTTTGATAATTATATTTAATGAACACTAAATCATCCTCCTTTAAGAGTCAATGTAATCTGCCAGGTGATGACTAGATTGTGCTGTAATACAATAACCTGGTGTTTGCCATGGATCTGATGTTAGTGGAAGGCAGCCATCTTCGGCCGTGGAAACACAACAAGGGAGTGTCTGGACAAATGGCTCATGACAGTTTGTAAAAGTCTTAAGCAATGCCCATGCAATCTCCACTTTCTGCATCAAAAACGTGTTTGTGTAGTGAGGACTGTGCAGCATGCAGGACGTGTGTGCCCGATACCAGAGTGCAGCCTGTTCCCTCCCACCCCCACCCTCCTCTCGCCCTGGAGTGACGGACTAAGTTTCCCTGCTGCAGTATCCAGCAGGTCCTGCGTCTATGCGCCAAATTCTGTGGATCGATGGGACTGACATCGCGAACGTTCTCAAAGTAACGTCACAACAGATCTTGATTGCTAAATTAAAACAAATTATTTTCTTAAAGATTTTTATGAGTTTGCATTAAAGGAATGAAGCAAGTGAATGCATATTTTTTTAAAAACATAATCGAGTTATATGCGTCCGAATGCATATTAGATAAATATTAGAGAAAAACGTGAATAATGTCGCTACAAAGTTAGCATAACATGTAACTGTCGGTGATGTTTGGCTGTCAGAAGCATCCCTGCACATATAAGGGCTGAGAGAGACGCTGTTGTCCTACCTGGATGATGCTGTGGCTCTTTGCACAATAGTGATGTGTCGTTGAAGCCGGCTCGACCACCAATCAGGAGCCGGCTCCCTTCGAGACGCTTTTTCTCTCTCTCTCTCGCTTTTTTCTCTTGAAGGCGCACGTGATTGGTCAATATGCGTGGCGTCGTCTCTGTGTCTGCGCTGCTTAGTGCGCTGAGTAGAGGGGGGAGGGGCGACAGCCTGGTACACACACCAGAGAGGAGAGAGAGTGCAATACGGAGGACAAAAAGAAAGAAAGTAAGTTAAAAAGAAATGAGTCAAAGCAGGAAAGGGAGCCAAATTTGGACTCATTTTAATTATATTGATGGCTCCAAAGCAGAGTGCATTGTCTGCAAGACCAAAATTTCATATAGAGCCGGTTCAACCAACAACCTCCACAGGCACCTGAGAACTGTCCACCCAACAGTTCCACTGGAGAAGTGACCAGTTGAACCTGGTATTAATGAAGGTGCCAGTGTGTCATCTGTAACTGTTGCTGCTGCTCCTGCTGCTGCTGCAGTGTCAACAGCATCATTCTGTGTTGTTGTTTGACTTTAAATTTGTTGTGTATAAAAAGCTAAAATTGTTTTGTATTTTACAATTTATTTTTATTATTTTTTATTTTATAAAATTTAAATTAGTTAAAAGTTCACCATAGAGTGAAAAAATAAAGGCTATTATAATACAGTAGTATAATACATTTTTTAAATTAATTATTAATTCATTTTGTGCATAATGTTACATTATTATTGGTAATATATCGATTAAAGCAACAAAAAAATCTGAAGAGCCCCGATATGGATTTACCCCAAGTTCTCCAGTTTCCTCCAAACAATGAAACCATCCCCTCACCTCTCGCCCTTGTCAATGTGGGTTTACCCCGGGTGCTCCGGTTTACTCCCACACTAAACACAAAAAGCCCTGCCCATCCAGCAGTGGGACAAGCACAGGAAATATGGACTTCTCATTAGCACAAGAGCTAAATCAGTTCTTTGCCCGCTATGAGAAAACAATACGCATCCCTACCACGCACACACCCATGACCACTCTGAGCTCAGATCACACACACCTCAAGAACACAACGTTCACAGGTGTGTATGGGGCAATGAGTGAGAGGAAAGGTGCTGGCCCTGATGGAATACCTGGGAGTCTACTCCCGTGTCCACCTTCAAGTTCCCAGGGAGTCCCTGGCAGGGACCCACATCTCCGAGGATCTGTCTCGGGCGGCTAATGCAACTGCCATAGTCAAAGAAGCCCAGCAGAGCCTCGCAGATGGAGTTTTTTGTTTTTTTTGTTTGTTTTTTTAATTTTACCGGGCAAGAAATACAGTAGATTTAACTGTGTCAATATGAAACTCTCAACAAAGAGATAATATTCTCAAATGGGAGACGTAGCATTTTTCATCACTACCAGTTCTGTGGTGGCTGCGGTAAGGTCACTTTGAGATGAAGCTCCTCCCATTGTGCCCCCCCCCCCCCCACGATCGCCTATCGGCAATCTCCTCGGGGGGCGATTAGGACGATCTGAAAATGTCAAGATCGCCCAACACTAGGCTGCAGACTGACCTGCTGGTCTCCTTCTATTGGGTCACGCTAAAGAGCTGGGCCACAGTGGGACATTTTTATGGGAGACATCCAGGACCCGTCCACGTTGGCTTTGCTGGCGGACATGTCGCCGCACCTGATCCAGGTGCTCACCGCAGCTAACCTGAAAATGATTCAGCCGGTCCTGTTCACTTTGCATGAGTGCAAATCTGCAGATGATAGAGAGATGATTCTGCAGAGCGTCATGGCAAAGCTGGAAGACGCCCTCTCTGGCGTCTCCACTAAAACTCTCCCCTTAACAGAGGAAGAGTGTGAGAGCCTCGAAAAGCTGACGGAGCTCATTCAGGAGGAGCTGCTTTAGCTGCGATGTCCATGAACCCAATGAGACCTTCGTCCCCTCAGCCACTAAAGCTTTGGCGGAAATTCTCGTCAAATGGTCCATGTCGCCAGGAGACATGCAAGGAGTTCCTAAACCTTGTCCCAACAACATCATGAAGGAGGCTGTGCACGCTATCCCTGTGTGGTACGCTGGCTGTAAAGTGGCTGATAGGAAGCAAGGAGACTCCAGAGGGTCACCAGAACTGCAGAGAAGGTGATGGGTTGTCCACTCCCCTCCCTGGACACCGTCGCCAATGCTAGGTGCCTCACCAGAGCCAGGGCGATCATAAAAGACCACCTTGGTCCTAACCACTACCTGTTTAACGCGCTGCAGAAAGTCCTAAAGAGCCATACCCCCGGGGATGCCTGAGGGGGGGTGAGCACCCCAACCGGACGGACACACAAATAATGAGCAAATGAAATCAGTTCTTTCTCTTCAATTTTCATTGTATTTTTCTTCTTCTATATGTATCGTGGTTGCTGTGCACTAGTGAGCAACGGCTAACCGAGTCAAATTCCTTGTTTGTTGTATGTTTAAATTTGGTCAATAAAGCTGATTCTGATTCTAATTGTGATCCTGATTCTGATTCTGATTCTGTATACATGGCAAAGTCTGCAAAAACTAGCATGGCCTGAGTATCCGCCAGGCCACAAAGAAATGCTTGTGAACCGACGCAAAGGTGCAGAACCTGGTGAGATGAGCCGGGCCCAGAGTCGCCCCACAGGGCCGAAACCCTCCGCAATTCAGGCAGGACCTCGGATCGCTCGGGCCAACTCTGCACGGGACCCAGCGGAGTTCCTCATGTCGACGACAAGAGGTGCACCAGACTCCTGAGGCGACCCTAGAGGATCGGAGGGGGGGAAAGTTGCAGAACAGTGGCGCCGGGGCAGTTTCCATTTAAAGATCAAGTTGTCCTCGAATATGTCAATAAACTAAACGTGAAACTTTGCAGAAGCCTCGTGCTGCGGTGCTTTTTAAGTTGTCTTCGTTCAACTCTTATGTCACCTCACGTCAAAATTTAATGAAAAGCCGTTTCCGTTAGTTTTCTTTAGCACTCAGACAAAAGGATGTAGGCACAGCTGTTCTCCTCATTATCAGCCTCACGGTTTCCGGATCCACCTGTGACGAGTTAAATACGTCACAGAGGAAAAAATAAAACACTAAATTATCTTTTATACGAGTATATATATGAGATTACAGCAGGTACAGTCTGCTCCAGTGGTGTCACAGCTTGAGGAGGTGGAGGTGGAGGTGGAGGTGGGGGGGGCACACAGGTGCTGCAGGACACGGGTGTCGTTAACGTCTCGAGCTCCAGCTGTGCTCCTGGAGAGTCCGTCTGAGGAGGCCTGAAGGCGTCTGTGGTTCACGGGCCAGGCCGGGCCGGACCTCGTTCGGACCACACAGAAGAAAGCGGCTGCTTTAATAAAAAACTGAAGGTCCCGCGAGTTTCACCCCCAGTTGTAGAAGTAGATCTTCTGCCAGGTGGGGAGGTAATCCATCAGAGGGCCTGGACACACGGGGATCAGACCCACGTCATTACCATCACACTTATTTTACAGACGGGTTGTCAGGCCCGTGTGTGTGTGTGTGTGTGTGTGTGTGTGTGTGACTTACGTGCGATGAGTCCGATTCCCGGCACGTGATTGGCCAGGAGCCTGAGCAGGAACAGGATCTTTTCTCCTGCAGGTGAAGAACACAGCTTACAGGCTCCCATCTCCAGGAACACCTCCACGTGCTCCAGCACGGAGAGCCAGGTCAGGAGCCTCTGCTGGGACAGCGACTGCACCACAACAACAACATCAACATCAACAACAACAACACGGGTTATCGGGTGGAGGGTGACGGCTCACCGCAGGGAGCGCACATCTCAGCCGCCTGCGCAGGATGCCGTCGTTGAACAGCACCAGGAGGTTGGAGGCCGAGTACACTGAGAAGACACTGGGTTCAGCTAACAACCCACGTCACACACACACATACACACACACACACACACACACACACACACACACACTCTGGTTGTCACTCACCCAGCTCAGACAGTTCATGGGAGTCTGCAAATCGACCTGCAGGACGACACACACACACAGAGAGAGAGACGCACTGAAAACGTCACACCCCACCTTTATCCAAATGCTAATGAGTTGAGTCGATGGTACTATGTCACCTGTGGTCAATAAAACGGCTCTATGAGCCGGCTCTTTGAAGTGAACGACGGGAGCCGGCTCCCACCAATCAGGAGCCGGCTCCCTCGAGACGCTTTTTCTC
This sequence comes from Psettodes erumei, assembly GCA_016785225.1. Classification (NCBI taxonomy): domain Eukaryota; kingdom Metazoa; phylum Chordata; class Actinopteri; order Pleuronectiformes; family Psettodidae; genus Psettodes; species Psettodes erumei. Next base: position 460,915 of record JAFBJZ010000886.1, read on the forward strand.
TCTCTCGCTTTTTTTTCTCTTGAAGGCGCACGTGATTGGTCAATATGCGTGGCGTCGTCTCTGTGTCTGCGCTGCTTAGTGCGCTGAGTAGAGGGGGGGCGACAGCCTGGTACACACACACACAGCAGCAGCACAGTGAGCACAGGAACGGGTCAAGAGAGAGAGAGAGTGCAATACGGAGGACAAAAAGAAAGAAAGTAAGTTAAAAAGAAATGAGTCAAAGCAGGAAAGGGAGCCAAATTTGGACTCATTTTAATTATATTGATGGCTCCAAAGCAGAGTGCATTGTCTGCAAGACCAAAATTTCATATAGAGCCGGTTCAACCAACAACCTCCACAGGCACCTGAGAACTGTCCACCCAACAGTTCCACTGGAGAAGTGACCAGTTGAACCTGGTATTAATGAAGGTGCCAGTGTGTCATCTGTAACTGTTGCTGCTGCTCCTGCTGCTGCTGCAGTGTCAATAGCATCATTCTGTGTTGTTGTTTGACTTTAAATTTGTTGTGTATAAAAAGCTAAAATTGTTTTGTATTTTATAATTTATTTTTATTATTTTTTATTTTATAAAATTTAAATTAGTTAAAAGTTCACTGTAGAGTGAAAAAATAAAGGCTATTATAATACAGTAATATAATACATTGTTAAATTAATTATTAATTCATTTTGTGCATAATGTTACATTATTATTGGTAATATATCGATTAAAGCAACAAAAAATCTGAAGAGCCGTTTGGGAGCCGAAAGAGCCGGCTCTTTTTAGTGAGAGAGAGTCAGATCTGCAGTTGTTAACTGATACAGATTGTGTTCGATCATGCAGATATGATCCAATCCAGCTCACAGCGTTGTGAGAGAAGTTAAATTTGGAGAAGAACAGAGTGATTTACTCTATCAAATGCTTTCCTGAGATCCAAAAACACCGCCCCAACAACTCCACCCTTATCGAGAAAAGGATTTTATTTTCTCAATAAAGAAGCATTTGGATCTTAAACCAAACTGTATGGCGTGGAGAGAGGGGAGCTGCTGTTTAAGTGATGGACAATGTGCCACCTATTTTTCTGTGATTTTGGAAATGGCCAGAAGAATACTTATTGGGCGGTAGTTATGCAGAGAAGTTGAGTCACCGGATTTAAAGACAGGGGTAAAAATAGCAGATTTCCAGGCCTTTGGAAAGTGTTTCGATGAAACTGAAAGATTAATGATTGGTTAAAGTAGTGAGGGAGTCAGTCCTTTCCCTCAGTCCCTCTTCAATCACTGTGTGCATGTAATTGTATATATAATGTATAATGTCATTCCAGCTATTCTTGCCACAACTCACAGTGTGAAGCTATACACTTTACACTTTTTCACACTTTCCATCTCACACAGGTGGGTTTTCCCAAGCCCCCCCCCCAAAAAAATGCTAATAAAAAATAAGAAACTATAGTGAATATTGGGTTTTTCTTCTTTTTTTTTAAGTCATTTAAAAAGTTGTTTGGTACAAAAAGAGGTCTAAAACATTCAGTGGGGCAAAAATAGTTTTTATTTTTACCGTAGGTATCATGTGAAAATTCCTTAAATCGAGAAGTCTGTGGAAAGCACGGGGCTGTGATGTCATGGAAGGTCCCTCAGCAGAGTACAAATACATGAAGTGATGAGGAAATGCAACAGTGTGAATATCAGTGAGTGACAGAGATGGAACTGAAGCTGCAGCTCTGTGTCTTCATGTTACTTACACAGGGTAAGTCCTTTACTTTCACTATATTTGTTGACTGCTATACTTTGTTATGAAACACACATACAGTATGATATGAGATGTCAACTCAAATCTGATCATTAAATTGGACTGGAAGTGAGGATTTTGCTTATGTGCTTTGCTTTGCTTTGCTTTATGTGTTTTAAATGTTTAAAATTTCGGTGCTTTGTTGAGGAAAAAGTTTGGGGAATTCCTGGTTCAAATTCCTCCTCTGACCAATCAAATGGTTACATTTATCCACAGTAAAATGCTTGTTGTCTGAGCTCATACTTTCTAAGGCATTAGATTTGTTATATATAAAGATTTTGATTTTGATTATATATTACGCCATTCTATTAAAGTATTTGACATCTTAACTGCATATTGTCTGAGATGCCATGAGATGTTCTCTACAAATCAGGCTCAAACTGTGTAGTTGTTTTTTAAAACTCAATGAAGCTCTCAAAAAAATGTTGCCGTACAGTAAAGATTATGTCTAAGCAATTTTCATACCTTTTTTCTTTTCCATCGTAACATCTAACACGTCAACCCACGCAAGAGAAAGGTCTCAGTGAACTGTGGTCTGTCAAGCCCACTGCCCTCATGGCGGGGGTCAACATGCCCCCCACTAATGTGTTTTCCAAACAGATTGTCATAGGAAAGAAAATCACCCAATGAACAACCCACAGCATTGACCACATCACTTCCTGTCACAGCAGAAATTATGTTAAATGTGTGATGGGGGTGGGGGGATGGGGGTGGGCTGTGTCATTTGCAGCTGCACTACATTAAAGAACTTTTTTTTCCTGTCACACTACCGCCACACACAAACAGTGACACAGAGTAACAGATGAGTCAAACTGTGAGAACAGGGTTTCAATGACACCGCTGTATGTGAGGGAAGAAACATACTTTCACTGCTCTTGATGTGACATTTTAATTCCAACAGCCAGTTGTTCATCACTGTATAAAATGTTAAATTATGAAGGTTTGGCGTGGATTCTCTATGTGAATTTTGACAAAATTATCCTATTTATTTCATTGCAGTTTCACTTGCGATATGGCAGCGCGTGACTGTGAAGAAAGGTCAGACCCTCCACTTAAGATGCCCCCTTACTAATGCTCACAGGACCAACGTGGACTGGAAGAACCCAAAAGGATACATTATGTTCTTTAACCGCAACAGAGGTGACAATGACATATCTTGCAATTTTCCATAACAACATGTTTATTAGTAGCAATTTAAATTAGCTGGTGTTTGTGTCACAATTGCCAGAATCTCCCAGAATTTAACATCACAAATATAAAAAGTCTTCTTCATTTTCTTTTTTCCAGCTTTGAAGAACAAGCGCTACAGCATCAACAAACTGTCTGACTCCCAATTCACCATCAGTATTTCCAACGTCACCTTCAAAGATGGAGGCAACTACACATGCTCTCACTATGACCGCCACACAACAGAGAGGAAAGTTGAGGTGACAGTGTTAGGTGAGTGTAATGTTGCAGTTACAGGTCATATAATTATTGAAGCCACCAAATACAGGATTTTGACAATAATTTAATAATGTTATGATTAGAGCAATAAGCATGACTCAGCGTGACTTTTAGTCACGTGTGTGTGTGAGCAGGATGAGCATCTCATAATACTGTAATAACATCTGCTCTGGTGTGATTCTTTTAAAGGCCAGCCCAAAATGGAAGTGACCAAGCACGAGGGAAGGTTTGTCATAAAATGCAGTGCTAATGGGAACCCCTACCCTCCCCAGATCTCCTGGCAATTTAACAATGGACCTGAAATTCTTGGTAAGTTTTTTCTATAATTGAAGTTAGTATAAATGTGGTGAACCAAAGTGAATCACAGAAGATAGCACAAGCACATCGCCATCACCACATCCAGGCTTGTGGTCCTATATCTCATACAGTAGTTTTCTAATCTCCAGGGCAGACATGCTTCTTCTTCCTGTTTGCACTCTGCTCTGTTTTTTGTTGACATTTTTGTCATTTAGCACTGTGACCGAAATGTGACCCTCTGATTTATATTTCATCTTAGCCAATAGTTTTGCGTGGAGTTCAATGCACATATGAATAAAGATAGCAGGAACCCTTGAACATGTCATTGCTTTTTAAGACCAAGCTCTTTACACTGTAACCTATGTAGGTGTATCAAAAGTAGACTCAGCAACTGCAGAGTGGGCTCCACTTTAGATGACTCTATAGGTGCCAAAGTAACAGTAATAGTCACCCACGGTTTTACTGGTTGGTTGACGTTATTTCAAGCCCTGATGATTTAACAATGCATTTCTTTTTAAACTGTGCTCTAATGATGTAGCTCAACACTATCACAAATATGTAAATCACCTCCTACTCATATTTACGTTTAATTTTAAATGCCACCGGCAAGTAGTTAAAACTCTTTGGAAAGTGCTAACCTTTATTTGGATCAAAAGTCTCAGCAATGTCATGTCAAGACGTGTCTTTTTCTACTGAGGCTTAGCAGTGGATGCTAATGACACCTGCTCCTGTCCCCAGCTCATGCCCAAGTGGAACATGAAGATGATAAATATGTCTCTACGGACATGTTATATGTTCGGCCAGTGGAGAACAGAGTCACAGTGAAATGTCTTGTCCGCCATCCAACTCTGCTCTCACAACCTCTGATGAACTTCATCAAAATTGGACAAAGCTGTGAGTACAAACTGAAACACGCCTGCTTCATATTTCTTCTGACTATAGCTTTTAAGAAGCACACTGTGTATCAACAAGCTATTTCAAAATATTCACCACCAAAGAAAATGAGTAAAAAGTGGCCCTCGTTAGCTGACTTGTTTACTTGAAATGACTTCTGCATAAAAGGAGATATTGAGGAACAGTGAACTCGTAGTTGTCGTCACAAAACTGGGAAAGCACTGGAAAGGGATTTTTTTTTCCACCATGACACTGTTCATACCACCAGACTGTGAAAGTTCTGCCAAAAAAAAAACAACCACATGTAATTTCCTCTTTCTGTGTGTCGCAGTTAATTTGGTTTCCTATATTCTACTTGAAAAGCAGATGTATTCATTGCAAATGTTATGACTGTGTGAATTTTTACGTTGTTTTTCAATAAATCAAATACGCCTTCCAGTTATTTATAATGTAACACCCCCCACCCCCCACCCTACCCTCCCACAAACACACACCTACTCTGTGACAGCCAAAAAATTCCACCCCACAGTCACGACCAGTTCACCCATGGCTCAGACTCAGGGGTCAGCGGAGGTGGTGAGACCAACAACCGGCCGGTTTAGACACGGGCGAACAACAGTTTCCCTCACAACCAGAGGCGGGCCTCCATCTGAGGACTCCATCACAGTATCAGCTGCCTCCTCCACTGGGATAAAGACAGTTACAGTACCCACGAAGTTTCCTGCAGATACAATTACATCTACAGAGTCCCATCAACCACATCACAGCACTAGTGGTGAGTGCAACTCTTTCCTTTTTTGTTTCACTTTCATGGCACGTGGATTTTGAGCGACAAAATATCACATATACAGAGATGGGACGAAAAGCACAGACTGAATACCAGTAGAAACAATATTAGTCTAAAAAAACCCAACAAAAATAAGTTGTTTTTCTTTTTAAATTTTATGGACCTTGTCCAAGACTCTGATTAATAGTACATATTGTATTCAACACTCTATTTGAATGTATTAGGATGTACAGTATCTAAAAAAGAAAAGTAGCCTCAACTCTGTGAATAATACCACTGATGACCTGAAATAGGTTTATCTTATACTACAGCCCCCTGCACTAAATGAATACTATCTTCCACAGCCAGTCAGCTTGTGGGGTGGAAACTACAGATATAGCTCCACTTTCACAATGTGTTTAGATTGGTTGCTTAACCACTACAGTAGATGAGATGTGAGACCCATAGCTCTGTTTCCTGTGACGGAAGTCTCAGACCATACAGTGTGACGCTCACTTGTGTTACATTTATTCATTAATTCTGAGGATGGAACAACACGGCTCCATGTAGGTGCAGTGTTTTTTTTCTGTGATACCGAAATATACAGACCATCATCAAAGTTTTGATAACCCACTTTAAAAAGCTTCTTTGTATTTTCCTTAAATATGTTAATCTAAATAACATTTGGATCTCAGGGATAAGCCATTTTAGATGTTAAATGTAACTCTGAACCTCACAGTATTTATTAAAATGTACACTTTAAGCTTTGGAGATAACATAAAAGCCTCTGTATTATCAGGCTCAACTAGGATGAGGAACAACACCATCAGTAATACCTCAAGCACTGCATTGCACTGTAGGATTAGATGTAAAATTAATCTTGCACATGTCTGTCTGGTACCATCTAGTGGTAAATCTGTGCAACAACAGGTGTTGCATTTTGACAACATGTTTGACTTGGGCTGCAGCAGCTTGTTTAAGTCTGTGTTCATAATTCTTTACAGGCTGGTCATCTGTGTCTGAGGCAACGGAGGAGATCACACCCTATAACAGTACAGAGAGCAACAGAACAGGTAATTTCACATTGTTAACAGTACCAGTGTCTGCATGCTTGACACTGAGTTCCTGTGATGAACTGATAACAACATAACTGTCTCATCTTCATGCAACATTCTGTCCATTTCAGGGATTAATGTCCCAGGGATGCGGACAGGAAGTGAAGGAAGTTCATCATTGCTGGTCTTGCTGGTTACATGCCTGACCCTGTGTCTTCTGGTGGTGGTCATTTTTTTTGGCATCAAGCTGAGGCGAGCGCACATGACCTGGAAGAGAGGTAAGCAGATCACGTTTGCACTTTCTGTATGGCATCTAATCACACCAAATATCAGTCTGAATCTACTGATAGCTTGAACTTTGGTCAGGGTAGGGCCATCAATGTTGCTTCATGTATCTCTGGAAGTATAAATAATAATATAATACATTATACATACATTTCTTATTGTGGCTTGTAGTTCCACCAGAAGATCATGCACTTCAATTTAAAAAATTTTGCTTAAAAAAAATGACAGTTTTTATTGTTACAGAAAATGAAGACTCTGATCCATCAGAGGAGAGCAGCAAATCAAAATCAAGCCAGGAGGAGAAGAACTCCCATGGACAAAGGCGAAGAGGTACACAGATCATTGACTGAGAAGCATTTGTGCTGGCAGAGACTGTGACTGAAACAAAGATTTGAATTGCCACAAAGTACTCTGATGACATACTTTGTGAATTAAAACATGGTTCACGTACAGAAAATGTTTTTCTATGGGTTGAAGTGAATGTGGTGACTATTGATTGTAACTTTTCACTTCAGGAAATGAATGTAGTTCATGAAACATAAGTACAGAAAGACTGCGCACTGCATTTAATTTCAGTTTCCACAATTCATTCATTCAATAAAATCCTTCTGTGGAGTCACTGAGTCAACATCGCCATGATAATTTCTGCTTTGTACAGTACAAGCACATTCTCTGGTGACACACTTCTTTCCAGATAAACTGGCCTGGTGTATAAGGAAGTAGCCTGATTGTGACATGCTCTTTCTCTCTCTCTCCCTCTCTCTGTCTCTCTCTCACAGGGGTCCTCAACATGGTATTCACACAGTACACAACTGAAGAACCAGCAGTAATAACTTCTGTGATAAACCCAGGTGCTATGACAGCAACAGAGTGTGTAAATAAGGAGCAAACTTTCGAACCTCAAACCCTGTCACATGTTCCAGCCAAATCTGACATAAAGGAGACAGAGCTATAACAGCATTTATCATCTGCTCAGAGATAAAACTGCTAAGTTTTTTTTTTACTGCACATGTAACAGTGTATGTTTACACAGACAAGGATGCTGTTTTTTTAACTCTAAATAAATACTGTATGCATTTTATGTGCACCAATTATATGCACCAATAAATTATATTTTTGCTACAACATACTTTGATCGTGGATGATGTTTAAGGGAAATATTCATCACATTTTTTCACACATTATCTGTATCTTTTCTGACTTTTTTCATAAAATAGAATCATGTGATGCGGCAATCATAACATCACTTTAGGACACTCTCCAGATGTATCATGTTATGTGTAACAGTAACAGGCGTTTACACTACAAATACTGCAGTTTTACTTAAAGAGAAACCCAGTGAAATGTTAAAAAGAGGAGCAAAACATTTGCATTGCAGGGTTTATAATTTCTATATATTTTGTTCAGTGTCAATTTCCAAAAATCAATAGATTCCCATTTGCCTCTGTCCAAGCACACATAGGTTCTAACTACTTTCTCATATCTTATATCTTATTATCGGTTCTAATTAAACGCATATCGGATATCAAACCTCCAATCAAACGGATGTTGGCCTGAATGTATACTGTATTCCAGACAAGGTTACTGTCATGAGCCATGCGGTCATCCACAGCGATTATGAAATACTAAAACAGGAAGTAGGATGGTTCGTCATAGCGTCATTCAAGAGGACTGACCGTCATTGGTGGACAGTTGAGGAAAGCCTCAAAGACTCGACCTATGATTGGCTGCTTTGCCGGTCATATATAAGGTCCTGCTAACGCTTTCTTCTTCCCTTTCCTTCTCATACCGGCAAGGACAAGCCAACCTCGCCGCTGCCCATCCCAACACAACACCTTAAGTCATTCGTGGTTCAAATATTCGGTAAGCCATGGTTTTAGAAGTATTTAACGATGTATGTGTGCTAGTACGACTTCTTGCATCCCTCGTGGCTTGTTTCAATACCGGCACTATTCTTGGCATTTTTCCAATTAATTATGACATAAAATAAATAAGAAGAAACGTTAATTTACTCTTAAATTACTGATTCTGAATGTAAACGATGTTGGTGATTAGCGCTGCGTTACAATCAGAGTGCTTTTACTCGGCCTCCTATCACGAGCTCAATGGGTGCATTAGCTAACGTTAGCGCCTTAGCCGAGTGGGGGAGGGGAGGGGAAGAGACGTTCGAGAAGGTTCTCGAACAACCGGTGTTAAGTAGCGGGCCTGAGCAGACTTCCGGCTTCGTTTTCAGAACAAAAGCCTTCTGAATTATCAAGCGTTTTATTATACATTACTGGTAGGGTGTATTGTGGTTGTGTCCTGATTTGCGGTTAACGTCATCAAGCGTAGTGTTTTTAATTATTTGCAGTTTAAGGTTTTTTGTCAATTTCCGGTATGAACACGGTCTTTTGTAAATTTGATGCCTCATTGTCACGTGGCCAGAGCTAGCGCTTTACCTCAACGTCGCCTAATTTCTGCAGCGTCTCTATCCTCTTGGTTTATTATCATAAAATGTTTTGTATTGAAGCTTAGCAGTGTAGACGACACAGTATATTATCAATTTCTCACAAAGTTCTACACACTGGGCAGCAAAACCACTTGATCGTTACAATTGTCCTTTACACAGTTGGATTTGTGTTAAATTGCTTCATATCACCAAACCTTATTTTTGTCAGGTTGTTCCAAAATATCAGGCCATACTGCATTTGTTTGAAATTGCCAGCATATAGTTCCTTAATTTTAACTCTGTATTTAAGTTGTCAGTGGGATGTGCTGAAATTTTTTTTGATGGCACTAGATTTCAACTGTAATCGCTGAGATTAACTAGCAACCTTTTTTTAAATCAATATTTCAGGAAACATGTCTAAGGGACCAGCAGTTGGTATTGATCTTGGCACCACCTACTCCTGTGTTGGTGTGTTCCAGCATGGCAAGGTTGAGATCATTGCCAATGACCAGGGCAACAGGACCACACCCAGCTATGTGGCGTTCACAGACACTGAGAGGCTGATTGGAGATGCAGCCAAGAACCAGGTTGCCATGAACCCCACCAACACAGTCTTTGGTAAGAATGAGCTTTTAGTATTGATGGTATTAGACTGACAATGGGTCCTAAGTGAGCCTAATGAAGAACTCCTCACTGTGATGACGCTTTTCCTGCCATTCGTAGTTTCCACCAGAGGTCGAAAGACCAAAGATGGCCCAAATCCTTCCTTGGATGTCTGAGTGGTCTTCCTAACGGACGCCCAGATTGTTGCAAATTTCTTTTGATTCATGACCAAAGTGAACTGTCTTTTGCAGATGCCAAACGGTTGATTGGGCGCAGGTTTGATGACACAGTTGTGCAGTCAGATATGAAGCACTGGCCGTTTGCTGTCATCAACGACAACACTCGTCCTAAAGTTCAAGTCGAGTACAAGGGTGAGACCAAGTCCTTCTACCCAGAGGAGATCTCTTCCATGGTGCTGACAAAGATGAAGGAGATTGCTGAAGCCTACCTCGGAAAAGTATGTTATTTGACAGCTTTGAAAATAAAACAACAAAACCTAAACGTTTTTGTATGGCTTATTTGAATGTTTATCCTTATTTCCTTTCAGACTGTCAACAATGCTGTAATTACAGTGCCCGCCTACTTCAATGACTCTCAGCGCCAGGCCACTAAGGATGCTGGCACAATCTCTGGCCTCAATGTTCTGCGTATTATCAATGAGCCAACTGCTGCTGCCATCGCCTATGGTTTGGACAAAAAGGTACATAAAACCTGAAATGACTGCAATTTTACTTAATTGAGGTATTTAATCATAGTTGCTGCTTTGAAGTAATGTTAACAGGAAATTAATTTCAGGTTGGGTCAGAGAGAAACGTTCTGATCTTTGATCTTGGTGGCGGCACCTTCGACGTGTCCATCTTGACCATTGAAGATGGCATCTTTGAGGTCAAGTCCACCGCTGGAGACACTCACCTTGGTGGGGAAGATTTCGACAACCGTATGGTCAACCACTTCATCGCCGAGTTCAAGCGCAAGTACAAGAAGGACATCAGCGACAACAAGAGAGCCGTCCGTCGTCTGCGCACCGCATGCGAGCGGGCCAAGCGCACGCTGTCTTCCAGCACCCAGGCCAGCATCGAGATCGACTCTCTGTACGAGGGAGTTGACTTCTACACCTCCATCACCAGGGCTCGCTTTGAGGAGCTCAATGCTGACCTCTTCCGTGGCACCTTGGACCCAGTGGAGAAGTCTCTCCGTGACGCCAAGATGGACAAAGGGCAGATTCATGACATTGTGCTGGTCGGTGGCTCAACCCGTATCCCCAAGATCCAGAAACTGCTCCAGGACTTCTTCAATGGAAAGGAGCTCAACAAGAGCATCAATCCAGATGAAGCTGTGGCCTACGGAGCTGGTAAGCGATGTTAACCAAAGTGAGATCAGCACATCTGTGACTATTGACATGCTCATGACCCAAACTTGAGTTTTTAAGTCAGCATAGTTGTTATGAGGACTAACTATTGATTATTGGTATCTACAGCTGTCCAGGCCGCCATCCTGTCTGGTGACAAGTCTGAGAATGTGCAGGACCTGCTGCTTCTAGATGTCACCCCTCTGTCCCTGGGTATTGAGACTGCTGGAGGCGTCATGACTGTCTTGATCAAGCGTAACACCACTATTCCTACCAAGCAGACCCAGACCTTCACCACCTACTCTGACAATCAGCCTGGTGTGCTCATCCAAGTAAGCATGACAATCCTATTCCTGTCTCTCAGTATTTCAAGGGTATTTATTCCTGCCATTTAAGACCAAAGATGGTCCTGGTCTTACTTGAATGACTGAGCAAATTAAACAGATTTGTGAATGCATGATTTGAACTTTATCCAACTAATCCTGTTTATTTCCAACAGGTTTATGAGGGTGAACGTGCCATGACAAAGGACAACAACCTGCTTGGCAAGTTTGAGCTGACGGGCATCCCTCCTGCTCCTCGTGGTGTTCCCCAGATTGAGGTGACTTTTGATATTGATGCCAACGGCATCATGAATGTCTCTGCTGTAGACAAAAGCACTGGCAAGGAGAACAAGATCACCATCACCAATGACAAAGGTATAAAATGGGATAAATGTGGCCTAACTCAAATATAGCTGCAGTGTTATCCCATCGGCACTGACTTAATGCTAATCTATTTCATGCTAGGTCGCCTCAGCAAAGAGGACATTGAGCGCATGGTGCAGGAAGCAGAGAAATACAAGGCTGAGGATGACGTCCAGCGTGACAAGGTGTCTGCTAAGAACGGCCTGGAGTCCTACGCTTTCAACATGAAGTCGACCGTGGAGGATGAGAAGCTTGCTGGCAAGATCAGCGACGAAGACAAGCAGAAGATCCTGGACAAGTGCAACGAGGTTATCAGCTGGCTTGACAAGAACCAGGTAAAGACTCGTCTCCTAATTTTCCATCTGTCGTGATGACATGAATGTGCCCCAATGCTGAAATTTCCTTGTTTTGCAGACTGCTGAGAAGGATGAGTATGAGCATCAACAGAAGGAGCTGGAGAAGGTGTGCAACCCCATCATCACCAAGCTGTACCAGAGTGCTGGTGGCATGCCAGGTGGTATGCCAGAAGGCATGCCTGGTGGCTTCCCAGGAGCCGGTGGTGCCGCTCCTGGTGGTGGATCCTCCGGACCAACCATTGAGGAGGTTGATTAAACACTCCATCCCTTAGCTGCTACCTCCCGAGATGTTTTCTAAGAAAGTAACCCTCTTATAGCACATGTCAACAAGCTAAAGAGTGTAAGTTAAAGTAAAAACAGGGTTCAGGGATCACATTATTGCATCATGTGACAAAACTGGGAACAACTTGTATTTGACTCAACAGAGCATTGATTCACTTGTATGGTTTTTGTATACAGAGATGTCACTTCCTTGACAATAAATATCATGTAACCCTCTCCTTGTTCCTTTTTTGCCTACTCCATTCAGTGTTCCTGATGATCCTCTCAGTATCTTCTAATTGTATCATCACTCCACAACAGATGATTATTGCTTAGTGACTGAGATTGTAACTAGAATACTGTGTACTACATACAATACATGTAAAGTTAACAAAGCCATAGGATTAAATATTTGGTTGCCTTTTTGATATGCAAGTTTCTTGGGAATTTGTGATATGTCAATGACTTGATTGTAATATGCTTATGTACAGTATGTGTTTCAGGGTTTGGGAAATATCCAGGTGTGAAATCATGAGTTGATGTAGCTATGTACTAAGAAAAGATCTGGGTCATGCACATGTAAGACTAGAGAAGAAAAACACCAGCATATGCAGAGTGAAATAACTATTTTTACATTGCAGGCCTGCTAATGTTTCACAGCAGATCTTGCGATCGTATAACTAAACGTCAGCCAGAAACTGATGCGCAGAGGTTTGCAAGAGTAGCCTGGATGCTCGGCAGGTACAATAAGAGCAAGGAAAGACGAAAAGAATTACACGTCATGGGTCAAAAATTGCGTATACATGTGTGGTATCGAGGCCATTGTTAATGTTAAAATGATTTTTGTGTTATGTCGGAGCTTTTATGAGGATCACTCGAAGGCACCATGAGTGGGCTGGGTTGGTTTCCGAAACTCCAGCGTGAGGTCTGTTACAACGCTCAAGCGTCTTTACCCTTACTCTTTTGTGACCCTAACCAGGCGTGTGTTATGTCACTTAGCCAGACCCCGACCCACCTACCACTGCCTGCTCCCGAGTCATATGGGCGACATGTTGACAAACGTTTGCGTCACGTTTCCATGGTTACGCTGCCGCGTCGAGGTACAACAGAGGAGAGCAGGTAAGTCCTCGAACGAATTCACTTACTTTTGAATGCTTCACTAACGTCATACAGTGTATATGTGTAATTTTAACTGCCTCTTTAAATGCAAGAAATGTAGTAGATATGTTCTTGGTTAATTACCTATGCGATGGAATCGTTTGGCAAAATGCATGCTGAGCGAACTGACGGGCATTGATACATTGTATACTACCGTTAAATGATGGCAAAATACATTAACAAACGGTATATAGTGTTTCTTGTAATGTGGGAGCTGCATTAGTTCAGTGAGGTGCCCTTTAAAACGCTAGTTACTTCCATTTTATTTGAATTTAGCCCACTATAAATGAATATATTAAAATTTCATTCATAATCAGTTTTGTTTACTGTTTACTCACTGTCATGCAAACACATAATTGAGTTCACTTCCAAGTTACAACAAACAATAGGCCTGTACGACGATTCCTGCCTGTGGGCTACGGAAGAAAGATGCTGCGGTGTGTACACATTGAAAATACCTTGTTTATCAAAGGAAGAAACTGATTTTTCTCCTTAATCATATCTAAGCTATTTAAGCTTTTTAATGGCAGATATCTTGAGTTGTCAAACGCAGTTAAACGATGGCTGCGTTCAATTTCGCTGATAAACCCCGTCCCCTCCATGCTAGCGGATGGAACGTACACGCCAGATTTTTCCCAAAGATTGTTTCTGCACTTATGCCGCTGACGTATGCTTAAGTTTAAGCTTATTTTCCATATAAAGTTGGTTTAAATTGGTTACTTGATGCCATAAAACCGCGGTGAGACGTCATGATTGATGAGATTGACTCGTGATTGGTCGGGCGGGTATGTTGGCGGGCCGAGATATTGAGGCACAACTCCTTGATCACTACTCCGCAGACGCTTGCTCCAAATGACGTCATGTTGACGTTGGGATGGCAGTGGCTGCCCCAGGTACATTTTGGCTTTATTTTTGTACAGTGGGAGAAAATGGAGACGTGTCCCCCTGTCTATGCAGCCATTGGCCTCAAAGGTCTGATTATACCCACATTCCCTCAGTTATGGCACAATCAGTTCAAAATGGAGAAATTCTCGACAGGCTAAGAAATATGATTTAAAAGTCATAAATGAATATTATCCAGATACAGAAATGCTTACAAATATATTCCTGTTTGATACATCTTTATTCATGTTCAGTCACTTCACAGCTTCAGGTGAACTTCTTTAATTGGCAAATAATAAACTATCACACCATTTCAAGTTCTCCAAATTCTAGGTAATCTCTCCCCCACTCTCTGATATGATCAGTATTATCATGATGATGGGGAAATATCACATTCATTCCTGGAAATGGAAACATCAGAAACGCACACAAACATGGTTTATAGATTAGTTTAAGAATAATTATCTTCTATACTTGATATTAGCTGAAATACACCAAACTGGTCAAAACTATGTATTTTATTTATTTACTCAGTTATCTTCCCTGCCCCACAAGTTACCTGTCTGATACCATTTCTTCCCATATGCTACTTGCATTATTTCACTGCAGTAATAAAATTAGAATATAAACAAACTGTACTACCTGAAGAAGCCTCTCGCTCAAAGCAGCTGGAGAGTCAGTCAGCGTGACCTTTGTCAGAATATCCACCTGCAGCCGTGAAAAGCGAGCATCAAGAAAGTTGATGTTAGCATTCACTGCTAACCGATAACGGCCCCAAATGATAATGGGTGTTGATCAAAGTGGGCGTGGTATGTAGCATCTGACCCTTCTCCAACTGAAGTGAAGGAGGTGAGTCAGCTCCCAACCAGAAGTGAAAGTGCGCCTCACCCTGTTCCCCAGAGACATGAATAGGAAGACTGAGTGCACCAGTACTCACTCACTGTTTTTGGAATTCACCAAGCAAACTTCTGGCTCATCCCAGCACCAGGGTGTCTGAGTGGAAGAGTAGTCCTACTGACATGTCAGTTTTGCCATGGTCATGTCATATTGTTTTCAATAAATTTAATATTAGTACTGAGAGGTCCAGAATATTAGGAACACCTGTCAGTCCAACATCAGCACCCACTATGATTCACTAATCATCAAGTAGAATGATGAGCTTTCTGACATTGTCAACACAAACTCAAACTTTAGAAATTTGGTAGAAGTGGAATTCATGGCAGAGATGTTGTCTTGGATTGTACAACACTGTACAAGTGTGTACCTCATGGAGTGGCCAGTCCAATTCAAATCCAATCCAGTTTTATTTGTATAGCCCCATTTCACAATATACATTATCTCAAGGTGCTTCACACAGTGAGGTGAAGATCTCAGAGTGTTAGAGAGAGAAACCCAACAGTTCCCACAATGAGCAAACACAGTGGCAGTGGAGAGGAACAAGTTCCTGTGAGTGTCCAGTGAGTGTATATTCAGCAATGAGCCATTCAGATGACTTACAGGAGTTACACTGTATCTAGTTTCACTCAGTAACAAACTGCTGCAAATTCAGTAGGTAACACAGCTTCAGTATCCAATGTGGGTTGGATCTGGTTGGACTCCAAGGTTAGCACAGGAGCTAAGCACTGTGGAATAATGTGTGAATACTTCCACGTTGGTATAAGGGGTGTTTTCCTCATCTCCCTATTCTGCCCACATCCAGTAATCTTCCTGCTATGACAAATCAAATAGTTTGCTGTGACAAAGCCACATAACTAATTCTCCCCAGCATCTCAATAGACTCATTTTTATGCATAGCCCAGGTGACATCTGGAACCCTGGACATGGAAACAAAATGTCTATACAAGATTGTACTTCATCTGCTGTTCATCTCTTCCCACCCACATCCTGTAGATGATCAGATCTTCATGAAGCAGTCTCTCCACCCACAACTTAAACATGGAGAAAGGACTCGGAAATGAAAAGATGAGTCCAGTGTTGAAGACCAAGCAAAAGAGGCCCTCATCTCTGAAACACACCACGCTGGCCAACCATTGGGAGTCCGGGGAGTCGGACACCGAGAGCTTGGCCCAGGAGAGAGCCTACCAGCAGCAGCTGCAAATGCGTCTTGGGCACCATGATCAAAACCAACACACACTGCCTCAAAAGAATTATGCCGACAGCTTACAGCAGGGCAACAGAGAGGAGGAAGATGATGATGCAACTGAGGAGCTTCGAGTTTATGATAGCCTAGAAGCAGAATCAAACCCCACCCTCTTACAGACGCAATACTTGGATGCGCAAGCGGATGAAAGTGAAGGAAGGTAAGTTACACAATCTCTGTTCTGCCCAGCAAATACCAACTCACTTGGTGTTGCAGTTAAATGATGGTGTTCTCAGTGACATCTGGGCATATACCCACCCAGCTTTTGTTTGGCCTTTAATGGAACCTTGTGATAGCATGAAAACAGACATGTCCTTTAAGTGACCCCCATACATGACCAATTCAGATATGAAGTTCTGCAGTTTGATCAGTAGATGGCAGTAATTGATGTTAGCGTCACACTTGCTATCTGTTTAAACAGAACCTGCAGTCTTTATCTGTTGGTGAAAACAATACCAAAAGAAATCATTTTTGTAATTTTGTGAGAGAGAGTAAAATGAAGTTTCACTGTATTGTTGCAGAGTTGCTATAAACACTGTTGTGAAGACAGTTTGACTGAATGCATGGTTGTTTGTGTAGCCTTGTCTGTCACAATCATTCTCTAAACATGCATTATATAATATAAGCAGTGAGATTTGTGGCCGACCTTGTTCAGTATGCCTATTGAACCGGGCTGTCATTTTCACTGTCTGCGACAAATTAATTAAAATTAAGCAGATAATAGTGCTGCTTAGATGGGATACAAGGAGAATGCAGCGGCAATCAAGCCCTTTACTTTGAAAGAGCACAGAGATGATAAAAGATAAATAGCCTCCATTCATCATGCAACAATGAAACTGTGTCAGTTGTTTAATGAGATGCAGCCACTGATCCTACATTGTGACGACAATGGCCTAATTCAGGTGCTTTGAGAATAACAGCTTTCATTTGAGGCAAATTAGATTTTTGTTTTGTTTGGGCGGATCACAATAAGTGGTCACTCGTGGTCCATTAACAAGGATCATTGTTGCGGCAAAGGAGATCTCTCTTTCACTCTTTTGAGGGAGGGAGCCGAGGGAGGCCTCTGTGGCGAGGACCTCACCGAGGACAACACCTCATCTGTTTTTGCAATCTCACGACTGTTGTTTCCTCCCTCTGTTCTTCCTCTGGACCCCCGCCTGATGGTCATCTCCCTCCGAAACAGAGAAGGGGGCATCCTCCATTCTGCCGTCATTAACCTGCACAGATTGATGCCTGCCAAGTGTGGGTCTGCTTTCCAAAGTGCATTGTTTCAGAGGAAAATGAACGTGACATTTTCTCACAAAAGGCTCCGTTTCATAGAATCGAGGCAGCGGACAAGTCCTGTTCCCATTATCATGTTCTCATAGTCCTCTCAGCTGCCTCCTCAAAGGGGGTGAGCCTTTTCACACAATGCTGTTGCATAGTTTACACACCCAATGGGCATTCCTTATTCAAGCAAAAAATTCCTATTTAAGCAACTCCATTCATCCCTCTTCACTATATTTTACACGCATCTCACTCCAAAATTGCAAAAGGATATTTGAGTAGAGTGTGTATGACCATTTTCATTTTCTCAATCAGTGTTTGTCACTATATCTCACTGGCTTTTGTGTTTAGGTGTGTGTGTCTTGGGCAAGAAATAATAGGCTGTGCTGCTTTGCCAGTGATAGAGGCATCACGCCCGGCTGCATGTTGTCTAAGATGCATTCTCCAACTTGTTTGAGTCTCAGTCATTAGAGAGACATCCCTTACCCTTTTGGCCCCATCCAAGTGAAGGGCCCTACACCTAGGCAAACCCCCCCACACACACACACAACATCACAGCAGGAGAATTAGGCTCCCCTCGTCCTCCCGGTAAGCACAACAAAGAGGCTCTCTGCTATTTATTTTAATGAGATCTTTTCATCACCATCAGAAAGAGCATTTTAGCCCCGCAATTTTCCAGCCATCTCATAAGCTGAAAATTGCCGTTTGTGAACCATTCCCCCGCTAGTAGCTCTCCAATATGCTCTCATTAGTGGGCCTGGAGGTGCAAACACGAAAATGATCTGTAAATACAGGCTCCTAATCCCCCTCATCTGTTTCAATTTCAGAAGTCTCTGATAAGGCCTCATACTTTGTCTGAGGACATCATCATTCTAATAATGGTGTAATGCCTCTTGTTCCTCTGACCTCTCAGCACAGGACTATGTGGCATTCAGGAGTCTGTCAAGCTGACTTTGGATATGGAAATGTCATTTATAAAACTGCTTACCAAACAATGAAATCCATAAGACTACTATACATATATGCAAATATTCTTTTATAATTCCATTCCATTTGGGTAATTAATTGAGCTTCGCAATAGAACCTTCCTGGCTAGTTGTATTGAACAAATGACCTTTATGTTGTCTTTCTTAAACCTCACAGCCAGCTGCTCTCTGATGACGCCCATTCTGACCTGCACTATGACCCCACCTGGAGGACCAACCTGAAGGGAAACGGCAGCTTCGACGAGAGCGTACGGATTTCTGTTGAGGAATACAACCAAGCCCCTGATGCGAAATTTAGTCAGCCCTGCAGTGACACGCAGGGGCTGGCAATAAAAGGAGGATACAGATACATTGTCGATGCAAGTCCAGCTGTTTTGGTAACCCCTCATGTGGCTGGAAATGACCAGCCATATCACCTCCACCCACGAGACAGTCAGTCATTTCCCCAGGTTCGCAACCATGTTTTGCAAAGTGAATCACCAGAAGCTGACCTTTCAGGGTCAGCCCGAATTTTGAATACAAACGAAACTGACGGCACTTTGCAGGATGCATCCAGAGAACAATTTGAGAGCAGCATTGACAGAGCTGGTAAAAGTATCATCCCGTGTCCTGAGACGACAGAAGACACGCATGCTGCAGAGTTTCAGCCGACACGCACACGACGACCCATCCAGAACACGAGCGCCCCAAAATCAACGAGTCCTCAGGTGCTGTTGAACAAAAAGCTAGAACGACTGATGGAGGACATAGTGGAACGTAACAAAATAACGCTGGGGTGCAGAACATCTAAATGTGGCTCCTATGTGAGGGCGCATGCACTTAAACAGGAGGTGCCACATCACGTGAATGAGGTGTGTGCAGAATGTAGTTTTCTCAACCAACAGCATGTGCTTATTGTGAAAATCACAGAATGAGATGTGACAGCTCTGTAGCGGTCAGCCATAGGCAGGCATTCTTTAGAAACAGGTTGCAATTACAGAAGCAGACACCAGGAGCTGCACTAGTATTAATAATGATTCTTGGAGCACTGAACTGTTGTCACGCCTCTGTGATTTAAGAATTAGTTTGACTGTGGACAGATTACTGAAAGAGTTCTTTTTTTAAATCACAGTTTAATCTAACCATTTTTGGAACATCCCGTGTCCTTACAGGTAATTTTTTTGTGAAGACAGATCAAGTACTGAATCTTCTGGCCTCTATCAATTTAGTTAAATAGTTGTGTAAGTTATGTCTGAGAGGTATTAGCCCCAAACAACTATTGGTGAGTTTTTTTTGTATTTAAGGCAGTAATTATAGCTTTGTAGTATTAGCAACAGTGATACTACTGATAGTGGTTTGTTCTATTTTGCAGTCCCTCGCTACATTCACTAACAGTGGTGAGATGATTTAAACACACAGGTCATGTCAGTGCACATGTGCAACACATGCTGTTCTTTATCATTTCTGGAAAACTGTATTTATTGTGCACACAGCCAGAGGTCAGTAGATATGCTCTGGAAATCTTCTTCTAATCTTTGGGTACATTTCTTTGTGTGAGTTATGTTTTTCCTGCTGTTATGCTTATCATGCAAATTCTTTTATCATATATATATATATATATATATATATATACACACACACACACACATATGCACTGTCATCTCAGACAACAAGAATAATAAGAAGAATGTCATATGATGCTTGCTCTGAACCAGTCTGCAAAATTAATTTGGCAAAGGACCATAGCTGTTTTCATCTGCCTTCTCCTCCACCATATGAAAAGAGCCATGTCTGGCTATGCAGTGCTTATTATGAGTTGATGCGTACAACAAGAACATCAGAGACGCACCTTTACCAATAGGCTCTTAGACGTCGCTGCACCTGGCACAGTGGCATAATTGCTCAGGATGGCCCGCATTCCCCATTTGTTGGGCCACAAGACCATTCGCTGGCTATAATACCCCCAACCTTGTTCACCCATCTGAGCCCCAGGCCCCTCACAATGTCTCATATCATCACCATTTACATAGTCAAGAGCCGTTAGCTTTGTGCAATGGTAAACAGAGCCAGAGCCTTTCCCTCTCCTGAACCCTTGTGTTTTGTCATTTTCCCTCTGAATTCGCTTGTTAGTTCTCCATCGCTGTGTCTCCCAAAAGACGTGTCCCACTTAATGAGGGACATAGGGCACAAAAGAAGGGGGCACCAATTTGCATGTCGTCTTTCTAGCTGCATTACGGGATTAATTTATGAATTGGACGTGTTACGGCAATGGTGTAATGTATCAACAAAGCTTATCAGAAATAGGCTTAAACCGCAGTAAAATCTTTTAAAAACTAGTGGTTTAACACAGCACTGTAATGAGCATGTTTACAGGGACGATCCACCCTAAAACCAAATTAACGTATGAAAACTATTTGAACTTGGACATTTCATTCTGGATTTGCTGAACATGAGCAAACTAAGTTCCAAGACTCTTTAGAGGCCAACATCATAGGACGGGATTGTCAAATGATTCCTGAATAAGACACTAAATTATGTGCAGCAATTGTCCCAGACAAATTTAGTTTTGAGTGTATACATTAAAATTAACCCCACAACCATTTTAGTGAGTCTGTAACAGTCTGCCTTTAGTTGTAAAGACAGTATCATCTCGTTATGGAGTTTTGTTCTCTGGTTTTTAAAATAGGGCTGTTTATTTTCACACACACTGAATGAAATCCTGAAGATCTAATCCTGAAAGTTATGAGAGAGAGGGAGATCTCAAAAAGCAAAAAACAACTTTTCACAATTGGGTTGGTTGCATATCTTTCATCCAAAAGCTCGCTCTGCCTCCTCTCACTCTTCCTGGTCTGTTACGCTTCGAAAAAGATAGCAACACTCCATGCACAAATCACATCAGTTTCACAAATCAATGAGTCCAGACAAGCCAGTTGTTACTCGGCCCTTTTAAAATAACCCATTTGGTCTTTTGAAGAGTGGCCATCTGAAGGCAGCTTTTCATAATTAGATGTGTTATTAAATGTACACAATCTCCTAATGCAGCAAATGTTTAGCCCGGACAAGTGGCAGAGTGGCGGGAGCAGTGATTGGCTTCGTCGGGGCTCGGGGGTCTCCTTTGATAAAGACAGAAGTAGCGGATCAATCTTCTGCTATTGCACTCAGCCCTCCGAGTCCCTTCTCCTCTCGCAGGCCCTCACTTCAAAGCCAGGGGAACATAATGTACAATCTTTTAATAGCTTTAGACCAAAGCTCTGGGGAGCTCTCTGCCACCGTATACCCTGCCTCAGTCTAAACACCTAATCAAGATTACCTGGGCTGGCCACAATAGCAGCTAAATGCAATTCAAGATCCACAGCCCCTTTGAAGTCTTCATTGGGAAAAGCAGATGTTTCCCGGGTACAGGAGGTAATATAGCCGGCCGCAATTGGCAGACTTTGTTGTGACATCGTCTCGTGGAGAAGCAATTATGGGCCCAATTTAGCAGAAAAGATATTACACAGCTTACCATGCTCCAAATGCAATCCAGGCTTGATCATTTGCTCCGGCTGATTGGGATGTTATAATGGCTGACAAAAGGTGATGGCAGGGGGGAATGGGTAAAGGTGAGAGGTGCAAAGCGTTTTGTGTGTGTACACTGCTGAACATACAGTCTGCCCTGACAACCTGCTCCTCATCTTCAAACCACTGCTCTGCCCTTGTTCATCTGTAACGGCACACAAAAGTCAAAATCAGAAAAGAGCAATCGTTTTGACCTTCACCGATTCAACCTCGCAGAGTCAGTGGCATTCTGTGAAAAAGTCTTCAGCCTGTCAATGCCATTGATCCACTCAGATGGTCCTGTGCCACTGAGGGGATTCCTACATTTAACTAAGTGATTTCATTACAGTATTAACAGAAACTTATTTCCACGCAACAAGTGGATTTATTAGGAATGAATGAAATCGTACACCAGTAACGCCATGATAGCTCAGTTACAGTGGTCTTAATGGAAATAGGTGTTCCAGTGTATATAGACAGAAAATATATGGAGCTCCATTGTGCTTATGTATGAGCTCATTGCTTTTCCCTTGTGTTCTGTATAAAGGTACATGAAACTCTGAAGGAGATGGCCACTGCAGAAAATCAAAACCCTGAGACATGGTCGCTCCAGAAAACCCAGCAGTTACAGGTAGGACACCCCCCCACACACACACACACACAACATTCTCTTCACACCAAAAATCTGCATGAAAATTTCATTTGTTTTCCAGCATTTTGGGTGTGGAAGCTTAATTTAATAACAAGCGCCACCTCGCTGCTGCACTGTGTCGACACAACCACCCTGTCTTTTAGTTTCCTTTGGGGAACGTGGACCCAGTCACTGATGCCACTGGTTCACTGGGGCTCCCTAAAGACGATTAAAAAAGAAAATGAAAAAGTAGAGAGTGAGAGTGACAAAAGGAGAAGGATTGGAGAAGCATTATTATTTTGAGCACTTGAGCAAGCCCCCGCAAGCCAGAGGAGTATAAATATTTCCCCACTGGAATGGGAAAAGCTGGTGTTTGCCAAATCAGGGACATTAGATGCATGAGACGCACGCCTCATAGACCCCTCACTAAATAATTTGGCCAGATCATGCAAAGAAAAGTGCCAGCCCTGATTATTCTCAGGAAAGAATCCTGCCTCTTGCTCAGAGCTCATGTTTGTCTGTTGTTGGTTTTTTTTTTACTGCTAATGGGTAGATCTGGAGTTGGTGCTTCATGCTTCACACCACCTTCAGAAATAGGCAAAGCTATATTTTGAAAGATTGCACATCTCACCGGTATGCAGAGGAGTTAAAAACATAAATGTTCACATGACAAACAGATTTGCACAGTATTTCAGGATCTACCCATACAAAATGTGTTTGGGTTTTGTGAATCACATCCTCCATTATATCTTATCCTTAAATTGTTAATCCTGCTCTTACCTCGGATCATGCAGCTCAGCAAGGGCAAGAAAGCCCAGCAGAAAGAATACCATGACCCATCACAACAGCAGTGGCCCCCCGCCTTGAAGGTCAAAGCTGAGCTGGCAGGCTGTTCCAGCTCCCCTTTTGCAAGACGGGATCCTCAGATGATGACTTCGTCGCAGCCTTTGCCCCCAACCATCCACCTCAACATCAGCCTCGACACTTCATCCCATCTTCTTTCATTACTGCAGCAGAAGGACCAGGACACCATCATCAACTTGGCATCTCTTTGCAGTCGCCCTTCTTGGAGCCCTGCCTCAGAAGTTCAATTGGCCTTGTCCCCGGGTTACCAACGAACAAATCTGGGAACATCCCACATGTCTTGTGAAGGGCTGAATGTACAACTTCACCACCAAAACCTGCAGAGTAGTCCTGACCAAGGGCAAAGGTGAACTATATTTTATTGTTATTGAGAAAAATATTTAAATTTAAGGATGTCGTTGATGTAACTGGATGACTTTGGTATCAAATAATAGTATTGAGAGAGAAAAATAGCCCTATGTTAAAAAGAGACATCTCAACACATGACAAGTGACAATATATTTGTAGTGTATGTAAATAAAAGCACAGCCACAGAGACAAAGCAAATAATTGACACAATATAAAACTAGAATAAAAATATGTCTATTTTAACCTGTACTTTTTTATCTTGTAATCTTTTTCCATCCATTGGAGCCTTCATTATCTATCCACCAATAATTCTGTGTTTCAGCACAACAGCACTGCAGTGGCCTTTAGTCTGTAAAGAAGAGGACCAGACCTGGAGTTCAAATGAGGCTCACACTAAAAAGTTTTCACAAAGCCACCCCAGGACACAGGGCCTGGCCACATACACAGTTCTTCCACCAATAGCAAAGCCAATGATGGGAAAAGAGCCTAAACTGAGCCCTGGTCAGAGCGCGTACACGACCAGCACCATCCCCAGAAGCAGCTCTGATGGCTACCTGGTTCGGCTGGAGAGACAGAAGCAGCAGAGAGCAAGAGTTACTCAGAAGGTCAGTGTGTCTGTGAGTCTCATTTGTTGTGAGACTCACAGACACATGTTTCTCCTTTGCTGTAGAAAAGTCATATTTGTGTTGTATTGCTTTATGTCTTTATGCTTTATGAAGCACTCTGTGTCTGAAATGTAATCTGGTGATGTCACACGGATAAAAAAACAAAGTAGCCCCATGAATATTCACACCTGGTGTCATTCATGCACTAGATGTGCTCACTGCCGATAGAGTGACCACTACTGGTGTTATTGCAAATATGCAGTCCCCAGTCATGATAATAATTGTTTGCACCCATCATTATCAAATGATCTCATCATGCAACCCTTCTGCAGGCTGCATTCTGGTTCAAACATTCATTGACTTGCTTCTGGGTCACAAACAGGTGTATACAACGTTTTAAAGGTCAGTAAACTTAGGCGCTCACTGTATTTCATTTGCCCACCATGAATTTTGAAACTGTTTTGCAAGTGGGGCTCAAGGGTCACGAAACTCTCTCAACGCATAACTGAATAATCGTTTTCGAGTCAAGAAAAATTAGACACATTATGCAGTTTCACCTAACAAAAGTGATGCATGAATGCTTTAGCTGAGTGGCATTCCCCTGTAATCCCCCATACACAAGAGGTTACACAAATAAATGCCCTCTTTGAAGTCCCCAATAATCCCCTCAGATGTCTTCATGCGGGACCTGCTTAATCCAGCGGGAGTGTTCTGGTGACAGGGGGCCTAAAACATCAGGTTAATTGTCTAGCTCCTCTAAGATACACTTAATTGCTATAAGATGATGACTATATAAACCTCTGCGCTGTAGGCTCTGAAAAGCCATTTGAAGACGTGTTGGAGGAAAAGGTGATTAGGAGGGAGAGGAGCCTGTGAGGTGCAGGGCTGCTAAACATCTAAAGATGCCCATTTGCATCTAATGATTTGGCTGTTGCCCCCCCGGCTTGTCTGACTGAGCTATGCAGATAGGTCCTGAGAGGAGATGCGTATACTGTTTTTTGACAGGACTAACTTTTCACACACTTAAATGTGCAACAAACTGTTGCAGAAACACTTCATGTTGCCAGAAATAAGGTGAAACCAGTGGTGTAAACTGTCTACAAACAGACTATTAAATTCAAATTGAAATATTGACATATTAAACAGCCTTTTGTTACTGTCATGCTATAAATGCCATAACACGAATGATTTGTATTTGCTGAGAGTTGAATAAGGTGGACCCCAGCAAGACTAGAGAGTATGATTAAATGCTTGTATTCACACCGGAGCTTTCACACAGTCCTCCTGCGGTGCCCAGCCCTCCCCAACCCTTGACCTCCCAACTCTCCCACCATGTTAGCCATCATGTCTGACAAGATTACAGGCTCAATTTGTAAAGCAGTCTGGCCGCAGCGCCTGGGCATGAAAGCAGATGAGCGAGACTTAGGGGCTGGAGAGAGAGGGGAGAGGCTTCATAAAGAAAGGTACCCCTGTTGTGTTCCGCGGCCGACGGCTAAAGTGAACTGAAATCCTACTTCCAAAAAAAAAAGGAACCGGTACAATCTGGAATGATTAGCTCCCTTTTGCCTGGCAGCTTGTGGACAGCATGCACCCGCGTGCACATGGTCACACATGTATCATCACCAGCACCTGCGAAGTAACGGGATGATGATTGATTTCTACCTGTCCTTATTACTTGTATCACTTCAGTTCAGCACCCCATCAGTGTGCCCGTGAACATCACCTCAGTATCACTCTTTATGCTTTTGTTTGGGCCATGTTATTGAGTTTGGGACTTACTGAGAGAAAAAAAAAAAAAAAAAAAAAACTGGTGGTCA
This sequence comes from Psettodes erumei, assembly GCA_016785225.1. Classification (NCBI taxonomy): domain Eukaryota; kingdom Metazoa; phylum Chordata; class Actinopteri; order Pleuronectiformes; family Psettodidae; genus Psettodes; species Psettodes erumei. The sequence goes on from JAFBJZ010000886.1 coordinate 487,313, forward strand.
CAAACTAATGTAAAGTAGCAGTTAGCATGACATAGGCAGGTTAAACAGGCCCAAAGAATGCAGCACTTGGCAGTTTACCATCCCAATCAACCAAAAACAATGGTGAACATAATCTTTGACTGAGAGGCGATCTCACTGAACTATAGCGGACATGCAAGGATCGTGTGTATGATGACTTTAATATAAAAGTAGCATTACCAACAGGTTACAGTCAAACCATGTCTCTGAGGTGCAGCTGTGGTGGTTTGAGCTAAATGGTAATGTTAGCGTTCTATCACCATCACGTCTTTCTTTAGTCTGTTAGCATGCCGACATTAGCTAACAAAGATTAAATACAAAGTACAGGCTAGAAAATCATTAGCAGTAACCGTCAAGATCACCAAGTTATTATAGTTCTTATTGAAGGGAACATGCACATCTACACTTTTCTCTGAGTACCAGACCATCAAGCAAAATTTGAGCCCGGATATCTAAATACCTGGACCTGCTGGTGGTGCTAGACTAAAAGAGGGTGGATAACCCATATCATTAGGATACATCCTTTGTGCATCTGTTCCAAATTCCATGGCAGTAATTGCCTGCAATGTTGCTGTCCATGGAGCCACATCACTGTGTGTGTGTGTGTGTGTGTGTGTGTGTGTGTGTATGTGTGTGTGGCACCTGAGTGGCTGAGCATGAAATAGAGTCTGACTTTACCATGTCAAGAACACCCCATACAGATACACAGGTCACTGTGGCCCAGTTGATTCGATTTGATCTCAAGGATATTTCTCCATACATAGATACTTGCGCAGTATCTATACTGTAGTGTACCTCACATGTGCAGTCTGTCGGCTGTAGTGAAAGTCACTGTTTGGCATCCTCTTATAGTGTAGTAGAGTGCATTGTACTCAAAGGTTTCAGTCATCAGGGGTTTTGTACATTTCTAGTGAGATGGACAAACAAACCAGAGGGGGCGTTGCAGAACGTTTGGTGAAGACAGTGTCACTCAAATAGTGCATCTCTCTCTCTCACCACATCCTCTGAAAATAGATCAAAATTGCAGTCTGAGATTTATTGTTTTTGCCATTTTGACAGCCATCAAAACAAATGCTGTCCAGTCTGACAATTCTGCTTCGAATTAAGCAATCAAAAGTGATGCTTTCGTCTCTCTGTCTGTCTGTCCAACAGCAGCTGAAGACAGATGGAAATCTGCGAGGCCTGCTTCCTGACTACATAGCCATTGAAAAGACAGTAAGTACTCACCAAGAATTGTCTATGTGTACGTATACTTTCTATTCATTCACTTTGTGTTAGGTGGCATTATATCTCCAAAAACTGCAGACTATTGACGTTATTGGATAACACACAAACAGCAGTTCTTGAGATGATCAGCATGACTGTGAATACAATCCAATGGTAATGGCCGTGGTGCAGCTCTATTTACACATTGGCTCAGTCAGACATTACAGGGACTTCGTTCCAGGGGAGCCAGCAGGGTAAAGTCTGTTTTATGTCGAGTCGAATTGATTTGGACTTTTGCATTCACACATGAATCTTCTCTGCGTACACAAGTACCTTGTGGTTTTGTAAATACCAAGCTGTAAAAAGTGAGCATGTTTGGCCAGTTTACACTAGACTTAGCTCCGTGCAACTCCAGGGCCAAGCCTATTAGTGAATGAGATGTGTAAATGTTGATAGGCCCGCTGAATGGCTGTCTGTGTTCGGTTTTGTTGGGCTGTGTGGAGAGGCTCTGCCTAGGAGGACACACAAAGAGAAGGGTCTTAAGGGAGAAATGGCTCAGTTAATTAAACCCCCTTTACAATCTGCTTCTGTCTGTCTCTCTCTCTTTCTCCATCATCATGCTGAGAAAATGAAACGACAGAAGCTGTATTCAAACGTGATCCGCGAGCAGAACAAAAAGATAAGTAGGATTCCCTTTCTACTGGCCAAGGATCCGGAAGGCGGTGACAAGAAAGTTCCCAGGATGAAGGTGTGTGTTTTTGTATTTACATTTTAAATGTGCGTGTAGGACATGTCTCATAAAGAACAGGCGTGTTTGTGATTGGTTGTTTGACAGAGAAAAGTTATGACGGCACAAAATGACAATGAAAGAGTGTTTGGGATTGAGGAGAGACACCACATGGTTCCAGCCTGGATAACTGGTCTCACACAGTGTTTCGCAAAACCTGATGAGTCATTTAGGTAAAATAGCACACGCTAAATAATGTCAACACATAACACAAATGAACAGCATGATTAATGCCAACATTTTGTGAAGGTGAGGAGTCAAAGGAGTACCTTGACAGCTGTACACTTGCTGCATGTGTATAACAGTGTTTAAACAAACGTAGAATAATTACATATATAACATGTTCATTGTTTATTCTGAATGAATATGATCAACACAAAACATGATGACAATGATGTCGTTCTCAGACATGTACTTTTATGATAATCGGCTTGTTGAGTCAATACAAACATTACTTTATTAAGTGTTCAAAAGCAATACAACATCATTCAAAAAAGCAAACTCAAAGTTCAAAAGCAACAACATCATTTCATCATCAATCAATATGTAATCAATATCAGCTTATAGGAAACATAACTCCAAGCATGGCTAATAATCAATATTCAATTCGGTCATTTCTGTTACACCTGCTATGTGGTGTTTTAGTTTATTTCAGGAGCCTGTTGGAGTGATGCCATCTTTCCATACACTTGATTGGTTAGAGGGTAAAGCTGTTAATGAGTTCTGATTGGCTCTTCTGAACTTGTTCCAGCAGAGATTAGCATCCAGCATGTTAGCATGAAGTTCCCTCAACCTGAGAAGAGACCAAGGTTTCATGTGAATCGTATGAATATGAAACTGTTCAACCAAAAGAACTCCACTTAAAAAGTAGAATTAGGTACATAAAATGTATTGTATTAGATTTTAACTTAGGAGTAAAGTTCAGCAACTATGGTGTGTATGGCAGCCATGAAAGATCATGGAGGATAGATGTTTGGCAGACACTTGTGTAGTAGCAGTTTTTGACTGCAGCTTGTATCCAGTAATCAACATATTAACATACATCTCTCTCTCCTTTAGGCCTTGGAATATGCCAAGACCATAGCCAAACCTCCTTTAGTGTCTCAACCAAAGCAGAGACAGAAATGCCACTCGGAGGGTCTCACTGAGCAAGCTCCTTACTGCAACGTGTCCGAGCTGACCAGGCTGGAGCTGCTCAGAAAACGGCATGAAGAAGAAAAGCAGGTGGTGGCACTCTTACGAAAAGTACACACTGTCTGAGGCAAGGTGCACTTCACATTAAACAGTCCATGGCCACCTGGACCGCAGTGTCATTTGTTTAAGGGAACTGTGATTTCCTTGTTTATGGAAATTGCTGGTTTTCTGGAAGGATGGAGCACTAACCGAGACGCATTACAAAAAGTGGAATTAATTACAGACCCTGACTTTTCAAAGTTCACAGTTTCATTACTTGACTGATTTAGATTTGTATTTAGCCTACTGATTGTTTTAGAAGTGTGGTAACTATTGTTTTGCAAGACCTTTAATTTCATGAGCAATTGTTTAATCTGACAGGCACTATTGCACTTGAAATAGCTATTCTCTAGCCTTTTGATTATATCTTAATATTATCCTCTCTATGTGCAAACATTACTGGTATCAAAACCATGCTGACACATATACAATACCCTTAACAAATCAGCCGTAGTCTGTACAGTAGTACAGTAATACACTGTAGTACTAATGCTGCTGTCATCCCTTGTCTGTCAGATCAAATGTGTAAAGATTAGAGATTTTATAGCCAATGTAGGTTTGGTACACACAATCCAGTGATTTTAGTCGTACAACATTATTGAGCATATGATGTGATCAGACAGATTCATCTGTAAGCAGCACATAAGCAGTATCTCAGACTTAGTGTCAGTGAAAACCTGCTGGGCTTAATGAAATTGAATGGTCATAGCTTCTCAACATGACACTGAGCAATCACAGACTCACCAACAGCACTGACAGCATTATCCACTTCCTGTCCCTAATGCCCACATTTTTATTTTTCATGGAGGAGATGGTGATTCCTTTGTTGTACTTTCATGTATGTCACCTTACATTAAACTAAGACTAATGTCAACATTTTTTCTCTCTTTTTCCCTGGTCCTACTTCGTGTGGCCTTGGTCTAAGTAATAACTCCTCCCCAACACACAACACACTCAAGCAGCTCATTTTACTAATTGAACCCTCAGATCATTATCAAAGCGCTATTTACCTCTGTGCAGTATTTTAATTAGATTATGGTCTCTATTTAACTCATCATGGACTCTTTGAAGCTCTGTGTTTTTAGTGTTAAGTCCTCAGATGCGCGGTTGGAAACAAATGACCGAGGCCTTTTTAATTTAATGAGTAAACGCTCCCTATCCAGTGTGAGTCCCTGTGCATCTTTTTATTTTTTTTATTTATTTATTTTTTGGTCCCACCTACTCGTTTTTTGCCATTGAAATCCAGTTATTGAAGAAGTCTTTCACCGCTATACATGAAGGAGGCCAAATTAGCATCCCTTTCTGCCCATTGGGGAGCTGAGGCAGACGTGGCTGCTTTGATGTGAGAAGTGCGCTTTCAATAGGCGGCAAGCTTCCTGAAAATGAGCTGATGGTCCCGCTATTAGGCTCAAATGCAGATGCGTCCATGTGTTGCAAAACGCTTAATCTTTTAATTGATCACCTTCTGCATGGCCTATTCTCTGCATAGCCCCCCCTCCCCGCAATCGCCTGTTACAACAACAGAAGCACATTTTGATGACGACGTGAATTGCTTTTCAAAAGGCAGGAAAGGGTAGAAAATTCAAATCCAGGGAGAGATGCAGCTTGTTGGGGAAAATGTTATACATGAAATAATGCTTTTTTTTGTTGTGCGTGTGATGGATAAGGATCGATGAAGATATTTAAAGATTATTTGACTGAAATATCCTGCAGCATGAAAACAGTGGTAAATGGATTTTATAAGTAACATTGAACTTGCACAAAATTTATGACATAAAAAACGTTTGGGTTTTTTTCCGTTTCCACCATTTTTATGAGGCCGTTGCTGTGAATTACCTATCCAAATGATGGATAGGACAGGACAATGGGCTATATTCAATAGACTTTTCACAATAAACTAACATAATGTTATGGAATTAAGAGGAATCTGTTTGCTGGATTGATTTTTTCTTACTTTTTTATTAGTGCATGGAAGTTTGCCTCTTACGTAGCTAAATTTAAAAATGTGCGATCGATACGTGTTCTATCCCGTACAGTGAAATTCTGACTACTGTCAATAAAAAAAACAATTATATTTCCATGGCCGTATTCTGCACGGAAAACAGTGGATGTAAAGCGATTCCAGTTGGCAAAAAGGATACATTACATGCTTGTAAACCTGGTTTTATTTTAACAAAATAAAAATTGCCACGTTTTTTTTACATCTTAAAATATTTGGCTGCATATTTAAATATAGAATATTTTAATATGCCTCCCTTAGATTAATAAAAACGTGTCCGTTATTAACTCGATAACTGAAAGTGATGTCTGGTGAAAGAACGAGACAAAACAACCTCTTGTTTTGAGTGAGTTTCATTTTCAGCTGACATGACAGATGACAGAGAACAGATCACTAAAGCAGGGTGACTTTAGAGGGCTCGTGTGACCGTCTTCTTCTTAAGGTTCAGGAGTGAGCGAGTGTCCGTCTGTGTTGGTTTTAAACACAGCGGGCTCCGGGCCACCGTGCAGGGAGCCCTGTGGAGAACAAGCAGCCTCCCATTCACAACTCCGCTCCATGCTGCGAAGACTGGCTCCCAACGCTAAGTGCTTCCACCGGGAACCACCGTGAGGAAGGAGCCGTTTGAACTCAGCATCACATGCACCTGAGCAGCTCACAGTAACGCTGCAGTAACGCTATATAGACTGTATTTATGAGATTCTTCTAAATCACCCCTGCTCATGTGAACAGAATGTGAAATGTATAAAAATATAAAAGGTGCGACAGAAAAGACCGAGCCGAGTACCGATTCAATATATATATATATAATATTATATATATATACGAATATACGAAACCTCCAACTATATGAACAAACTGAAAATAAAAATGTTAAACGTTACCAAGACAATAAAAAGACAAATCAAGGTAATAATTAAAAATGAGTGAAATGAGCATGGAAATTTCATGTGCGTTTTTTTTTGGGGGGGGTGAAAGTGCAAAAAGGGTGGGGTCTATGTTTCAAAGCAAATTATTTTAAATAAAAAAAAACCCATAGGTGTACCATGTGTAAAATAAGGAGAATATTATTTAGTAGTAGTAGTAGTAGTAGTAGTAGTAGTAGTAGTAATAATAATAATAATAATAATAATAATAATAATAATAATAATAATAATAACAGTGAGATAGACAGTGTTTCCTCAGACATAACAACACGAATATTCCCATAACCTGTACACAGAGGTGAAGGACCAATTGTAAAAATAAAAAAAAATCAAAGGCCCACCTTACATGAATAAATATTAACATTGTAGTGTATCGAGTACCCCCCCCGCACAATTTTAAAACAGCAACTTTGTTTGTTATTTACAGTACATTTACAGTGCGAAAGTCGCCGTGTATATTAAACGAGTCTGCATCCTACTATAGTAGATGCTCCGGGGAGCAGACGTCGTCCTCGATGTCCACGTCGTCGTCGTCGTCGTCGTTCTCCTCCAGCAGGTACGAGTCCGGCTCCAGGCCGTGCTTGTTGAGCTCCTCCGCGCTTCTATCGTTCAGCTCGCTCTCGCTGGAGTTCTCCGCGGACCGCTCTAGCTCCGCGGGCGTCTTGCGCTCGTCCTGCGCCTTCCGCAGCTGCTTCTTGTGCTTCATGCGCCGGTTCTGAAACCACGTCTTCACCTGTGCGAAAGTCGTGTATTACAAACAGGACTCGAAATATAAGCAGTCCAATAGGCTTATTGTGCTGTAGCTAATATAAAGAAATGCCACAGGCTATCAATAGAAGAAACATAATTATTTTTGCGTGTATTTTTAGGTAATTTTAGAGGGCAATTTCTGTTTGTATTAGAATAACCTGTAGATTTTGGAGTATGAGCCCCTAAATGTATTTCATGTAATTATTCTTAGAATTACACCAAAACACTTCTTCAGGTGTTAAATTATATTGGCCTATGGCTCCACACTTAGTGGATGTTACCAATTTGGTGATGTATTATTTAGTGGGTTGCTCCTCACGCTTCCACTGCAGACTCTCTCACATAGCACGGTGATTCTACGTGCGTGTACCTGTGTCTCGGACAGGCTGAGCGCGGTGGCAAGCTCCACTCTCTCCGGCGTGGACAGGTACCGCTGGATTTCAAACCTCTTCTCCAGGCCCGACAGCTGCGAGTCAGAGAAAACCGTCCGGGCCTTCCTGCGTCTGCAGTGCTTCCCCGGTAACTCTGCGTGGTGCTGGAACAAGGCAGGCATCTGCATCCCTACAGGTGATGGCAAACAGCAGTGGTTTGAAAGGATAACTTATATATAAAAACAACAACATCAATAACAACAGCAATATAAAAGAATAAACAAAGACTAAATATATCAGATCAACCAGCGAATTGTGTTTGGGTAAAGACCATTAATGACATGACTTTTAGTGAATGTACAAACCCAGTTCAGACTCATTATTTACATATCAACCAGAGGAGGCAAATTGACAAACTAAATTGGAATTATTATCAGTTATAATGCAGCAAAACTTGATCATTTAAAAAATATGACGATGGTTGTTTTCTGAGGTGTTGTATGTAGGTTAGTTCTTAAAATCATGAATGCAAACAAAATTGTAATCCACGGATGAACGAGTATGAACAATGATTTTCCTTTTTTATGAAGAAAGATTTGTGTTCGTGTGTGTGTGTGTGTGTGTGTGTGTGTGAGAGAGAGAGAGAGAGAGTGTGTGTTTAATACATATCGTCTGTAGTTGTAATAGACTCCAAGAACAACCCTCTGTATATCTGACAGGAGTTTCCTCGTTATGTAGAGGCCTCCCCCACCGCCTCAGGCTCTTCGGTGCTTACCAGATGTGAAGAAGTACTGGTGCTCCGGCTTGTGCAGAGCATGGTGCGGATGCGGCGCCAGTATCGGGGTTGGCATCAGCGGGTATCCATATTCCAGGATGGGCATTCGGGAGGCCAGGGAGCTACAGAACGGCGAGGGAATGACCTCTCTCAGCGGCTTGGGCTTGTGCAATAAGATATCCTCAATGAAAAACGACGTCGACCTTTGTGCAGGCGCCGCAGACGCGTAGTTCATACTCATGGTGTTAGTTTGGGGTTCTTGTTGTGTTTTTTCCCTATCTTTAAACCTGCATCAGTAGCTGCCTCCTTCGCCCCCCAAGTTTCCCAGGCTTAAATGCAGCCCCCGTGTGTGACTGGGGACGCAGGGATCAGTGGGAGGGGTGATACCCAACAAGTATTGATTCACAGACAGTAGCGGATTGGAGGAAATTGATTTGCCTATCAGCCAATTATAGCCTTGCATGGGCGGTGGGGCGCTACGAAGGGATGGTCCTTCGCTCTGATTGGTTGGGAGGCGTTCGAAGCCGGTGGAAGAAAAAAGCCCACCGATTCCGGTTAAGCAGCGCACCTGTGAACGCGTCACAGTTCGTTTCAGCTGGAAAGCCAGCCGAGAATCACTGAGCGTAGCGGAACTTATGGTGGCGTAGCAATCGGAGTTGTTCCTTATTTTAGGCCTTCTTTGTCTTATACTTCCCAAACATCAATCTATTTTAAAGCACATATTTTCTTAATTATGAATTCAGAGCGGTATGTGGTATTTCAAATGAAACCCGAGCAGTTCGCAGCATATTTAATAGGAATCCACTTAGGTTTGTGGTATCTTATTTGCTGTTTTACTGGAAGAGACATCTCAGCGTCTGATTACCTGCGGAAAACTTTGACAAAATATTGGAAATTAGGATATGTAGCCTTTTGATGGCATTCCGTGAACATCCCTACACTGAAGGCTAGTTCATAGACCGAGTTCATGTTTAGTCTGCTTTGTCCAAAAAGAAAATGAAGCTTCATATGTAAACGGAAAATAACAAACGCACTTTTGTCATTTTGGATTTATGGTGTCGTTCCTATGGACATACAGTATTCGTTTTTGTGTATGTCACCAAGATATATCCCGTTTGTGTTATTTCCTACGGCATCACATTGATATTTCTATAATATCACTTTGCCTTACACTTTAATAATGTTTGTTTTATACATCGATAGCTCTTTTTTGAATAGTGGTATATTAATGATAGCCTTTCACACAAAACTTTAGATTGAACTGAAACTTGAACATGCGACCACATGCAGTGCCCCCCCCCCTCCTTAAATTCACTCTGGTGTCTTTCTCTCATAGTTTTTGAATCAAGTGATGTCGGTCGCCTGAGTCACAGGAGAATTGGGCTGCTACAGGTCCGTCTAGTAATTCCGCCCAAATTGCCTGTAATTGTCGGTATTAAAATCTGGGAGAGTACAAGTGCCGCTCCTGTGGCCATTTGCGAGAGAAAGCGGTGCGCTGTAATTTGTTGATATGGTGTTGTCATCACATTTCCAATCAGGCTGGTTAATGTGAAAGTGTCTTAATGTAGGCAGAATTCACGCTGCAATGCTATTAGGCAATTAAGGGAGATGTTAGAGCGGAAGTTGTAATCCTCGGTTCTGAACGACAGGATTTCCATTTGATCAGATGCAGGGAGAACAAATGAATTACCGAGAGTCAGTGACGCTGGAAAAAGCTCTCCTTTGCATTAGTTTGTATGGGCTTGCGTTAAATGGCCGTGTGTGCTCTAAATGAGAACTCGCACAGGGCCTTTTGGCGAAGACTGTACCATATAGTGTTACCTGTAGTCATAAAACCACTCAGTAATAACTTCCATCCATGGATGATGCTGCTGCAGAATGTAAAGAGTCCTCTAAAATATCATTATACATTTTCCTTCTTCCAGTAAGATACAGTATTCTTTCTTTTAGTAGTCACAGCCTATCATGTCCAGAGTTAGTCCCAAAAGTAATTCAGGAAACAAATAAAACAATTTTTCTCAAGCAGATTTCAAGATTCCAGGAGTTCAGCCACATTAAAATGTATCGTTTTTTTCTAAAGGTAAAGAACAGTAGCAGAAAAGAAAAGACCTTTGAAAGACGCGGCCACAGCAGATGGAGGTAACCCAGCTGCACCTGGCTGCATGGCAGTCCCTTTTTATGGAGCGCACCAGGATAACAAGTTGCTTTTAGGGGAAATTAGAAAGTAAATGAAACAAATGGTGGTGAAATCGCCTTAAGGAGCCGGTCTTGAAGGCGCAGTTAAGCTGCTTTTTGTGGCCATTTCATTAAGTAAAAAAAAAAATCTGAGCCGGTCAGGCGGCGCGTCACTCCGTTAAGTGGCACGTTTGGATAAAGAGGTTTACCGCAGTGCGTTGGTTTGTACTTGGTGCTCAGTTTTCCAGGCAACCGTTAACCCAATAAAGGGGTGTAGATGAAGCTAACCAGTGTATCGGCATTGCGAGGTTTTCATAAGTAATAATAAAAGTCTAGGTAGACATCAGAGTTCCTGTGTTCTTCTTTGTACCTCTGTTTCTGTAATTTAGTAATCATAGAAACAGTCCGATATCGTATCAAGTTTAAAATAAGTTTTGTAAACAGAATAATTGCTGACATTTTATACCTTAATTTTCAGTATGATTCTTTTAAAATGTATAAAAGTCAATTACAAGCACCTTGTTTTCTATGCGCTCCAGAATGGGGAGATGAAACTTTTGCCCTTGCTTCCTTCCACTATACATCAATAAACAATCACCATAAAGAACAGGCTACTTTTCAATGAGATTTCGCCAGCGCAATATGTTTACATGGAGATGTCCGTTCAAACATAACTGAATACAATTTTTTTTTGTAATCTGAATTTCAGGGTATTTTTTCAGTACAGACTGGTGTGGAATTTACCAAACAGATTAATTATAATATGACCATAATGTGGAGTATAATGTGGACACAGTATTAGCACTTAGCTTTATACTGAATTCATGATCTACTAGTAACATAAAATTGACTAACCTCAAAAACTGCTAACAGACAATGCTAAAAAAAAACAAAAACAAAAACACAGTATCACACCATCTCATCATGCATATCTGTGGATGAAAATGCAAGAGTCATATTTCCCCCAGTCTTTTTTATTGAAACTATTTCAACTTTGATCATTCATGTGTCAGAGGTAAACTCCGCTTCAGTGTTCAGGGTGAAAATCTACACACTCCATTGCTTATTGATAGAGGAGTCTTCTAATGAGAGTTAGCGCTCCTGGGGCATTCATGCATCCGATAGGCACACATATAGAATACACCTGCAAAGAGAGAGTTTAGAAAGGTCAGGTCTTTATATATACTGCATACTATTATCCTGAATATATATTTTTATCTATCGATTATTTATATATGTAGTATATTAATGTATTTAAGATAAGGACGTCAATGCCAGTGCCTATTCGTCATTACGGCCACTGTTGGTCGCCATCATTTTGCGTTGAACAGACAGAGAACAACGTCAAAGTAAAGTGCCAGCTATGACTTCCTGCAATGCAAATGCTATCATGATCCGGGGACTCGAAGTGTAATTTATAACAGTTAACAGTTAACAGTTCCTTATGAGAAGGCTAACCGCTAACCTTTGCTGAAATACACAGGCCAGAGTTAAGCTTTGTTAGCTTGTCAAAGATGACTACTCACAGTTTACTTATGATAACCCAAGTCCGGCAAAACCCAAACCATCGCGTTTCTATAAGTCTAATACCATAACAGCTGCTTTTATCTGCATTAGAACAGTCATACGTAATAGGCTTGATAATAATTGTCTTGTTATTTATGTGTTTGGGATGTCTTCTTATATTCTTGCTTAGCATCTGCAATATTTTACCTGGTCTGTGCTGTATATTGTGATTCTTGTAGTAATTTTTGGATTACATTTGTAAACAGGTAAATAGTAACTGTACTGGATTATATTTTTAAAGTAACCCTCCTAACCCAGGTCACAATATTTATGATTTTAATTCATCAGCAATACATGAAAATGATGCCGAATCTGCTTTTGTGCCATGGTCAGTAACTAGTAATTGAATATTTATAATTGAACATTGAGCATTGCACTGAATTGGGGTTCTTTTCTTTGTACATGTGTCTATGGAGAACATTTGTCTTTATATCATTCTCCAACCTGGCAGATTAGGTTTCCTCTGCTGTGTTGAAAAATGTTTGTGGTGCATTCAAAATCCATGCAGCAGCACATGTATCAATTAGAAGCAATGTGTAGTATTTGCCATAATTAATATATGGAAATCACGAAAAGTACCATTTACTTTTAGTTCTCCTTGTTGTACTACTTTGTAATTGTAAGTGTCAGTGGAACTGCTTTCATATTCAGAAGTGAAAAAAATTTCTGATCAGCAGCTCCTGCTCGTGCACCCATGTACTGTATGTGTGACATCACATTGTGTAGTATTCAAATTATATATATATTGTAATTGTTTTTGTTTTCATTACATTACTCAAGGTTTGATTACCATTGGTCATACATGCAGGTACTAGCTGAGGCATTGGCATAATGTGGAAGTGAATACAATTTGATCTGCTATACTACATTTGAAAATTCAAATGTAGTATAGCAGATTGTGGAAATGAGGACATTTGATGATGAAGTTTGCTGTGTTGGTTGTCATGTTTACCTGAAAAGAACGTGAGAACCACTGACACCCAGCCAATGATATAAGACCAGGAGAACCGCCAGTTTCCATAGCGCTTCCCATAGTAGTTAATAGTCACACCAGTGTACACTGCCATTGCTAGGAACACTAAGAAGCCTGGGCAGAAAAAAAGAGAAGGAAAATCTGAAAGTGTTTCAGGAAGACTGAACAAATAACCAAACATCACTACCGATACTAGTTAGAAAATGTGACCGCGTATTCACTCTAAATTACAGAAAAGCACCAAATGATGGTGAGTATACTGAATAAGACCACTACACAGGATGCAAAACAAAGCACTTAAAACAGGAGCTGAATGAAAACTCTGTCATGAATGAGGTCTTTTATAAATGTAACAAGCAGCTGTGCTTTGTTGTGAAATTGCGCTGATAATGGCGTGATGAAAAAGCCATTAGTACATGATTAGGATGTTATTTATTAGTTTTCTTTACTTGCCTTAAGTCCCAGTTTTTGTCGTTGCAATCAATCAATTCAAAGTCAAATTTAATGCAAATTAGAGCTCAAATCAAGTGCAAAAGAATAGAGTTGAACTTACATGAGATGAAAAACAATATGCCTGCAGCAAAGGTTTTGTCAAACCTGTCGAAAGAGGAGTAGTGGATGAAGGCCATGATGCCAATAATGATGCCAATGAAACAGGCCAAAAGAGACAGGATCATGAGGGCACAGGTGGCATCTAAGTGTGCTGTGGACAAAGGTCAAAGGTCAGTCGCTGGTGGAGGTAGGGCAAGTCAACACTAAGCCCATTTTAAAGAAATTTGATGAAGCCTGGTAAAGATCTCTGAGAAAAAAGCAGAGCTGATTACTTGCTACATCTTAATCAGAAGCAATCAAAATAGAGCTGAATGACAGGTTGCAAGATAAGATAAAACTCAAACAACACAGCTTTTCTTCCTCAGTTGTGCTCAAATTCTAGACATGTGTTGTACATTTTGTTGTACTGCGTGGACAGGCAGTACTGCAAAATACTGCAAGTGTAGCCATGAACAAAAAATTACCTTATTTAACACAATACAAATAAACAAACAACAAAACCAGACAAAAAATGATTAAATAAATGTATACAGTGTAATATCAGTTAGCCATTGCCAACTTAGAATTATGAAATGTGATTACAATATGGAGACAGCTTTGCTTGTTATCGTGTAACACTTGTTGAAAAATGTTAAATCCTTGCCTCCACCCTCTGAGCAATGGCTCAGCAACTGAAATGATTCCTGACTCTGGAACAGTAACAGGAAGTGAACAGGTTTTGTTGATAGTGAGGTCAGTGGTTTCCCACAACTGGCTGCACTTACCAATGCTATCATTATGTGGGAAGCATTTCCCTGGCATACAGTAGCGCCACAGGCCCTGATGCATGTAGTTGCTGGACTGCCGGTACTGCATCCAGTAATCGGTCGCCGTGGAAACAATCAGGAGGATGTTCCCCACGCCTGCACAGAACAGCCCTCCACCCATAAAGCTGTACATCCTGCACCTGCAGACACACAACATAAGGTTGCATAGAATCAGTGGTCAGTGGAAGCCCCCCCATCTCACACACACATAGACACACACTTCAGGGGGAGAGGGTGTAAGTGTCAGTAATTGCGTTGTAATGAACATATTATTTCCAGTGGATTGAGCCGCGGGGACGCCTGTGTGTGTGCACAATCCACTTTGTTCTCTTGGAGATCAGTCCCTGAAGAAGGCTTTACATACAGCCCCCCACTCACAATGTGTACCCACACACACACACGAGCCCAGCCTCTATCAAATCTGGCGATGCTTTGATACTTGATACATCTATTGCTCATTGTTCCACCTGGATGCAATATCCAGTAGCCATCTTTTCTTTCTCATGGAGAGTTGTCATGGATGTTTTTCAGGAAAGGATGATAGAAAGATAGATCTTGTTATGTCTAAAACCTGAACGGGGTCCCCCCCCCCGAGCCTCCTCTTTGGTAAGTTCCAGCAGCTGCGTTAGTCTGACCCAAAGCACATTTTGAATCAATTTGATTCCCCAGCAAGTACAACAAATGAAGAGAATGTCACTGTGCATTCTAACATTTTTGATCTAACATTAACATCAGTCAGCCAGTCGCATTAAATATTGTTTTGAGTTCATCATTTTCTTCATCATTTTCATCATAAACCCTCTGAAACAAAAGTTAAGTTCATTTTCTTTTCTCACAGATAGAGGCCTTGGTTATGCTTTGCACTGACCTCTAAAGGGATGCTTTCCTCTCAATCACACAATGACTCAACCTTTCGACAGAAATTCTTCATCTGTTAAAGTAACCCATCCAAAGTCTGTGTATATTTCCTATATAATCACAGAGTTGATACAGATACATTTCCCCACCCCGTGTGACCAGAGGGAGGCTACCTCGAGACTCATGTCTTTTCATTCACCACATTGCAGTTCAACAAATTAACTTTTCTCTACATTTGTACCTAATTGTCTGCAGAATGAAAATGTTTGTGTCCTTGGAATTTATGTTGAACTGGCCAATATTTAGGGATTTTCAGATAATCTGCATCAGTTGATACGTGCACTCATGAGGCTGATGTGCAAAAATGCCTTTTTTGCCTCAGAGGAAAAATACAGTGCTGCTTGTGTTATTTTCTTCTCTTGGTGTACTTCATTAGTTATTATCAAATTGTTATAGTTTATCAGAGGCAAATATTAGCATTATATCAGCATTATTTATCGATATGCTCTCTAAATATACACAGCAGCCATTGAAAATCCCATATTGGTCAAACACAACCCCAACATAGACATTTTAAAAGACAGTAAAATGAGACAAAAACTGGTGTTAAGACTTGATGCAGCAATGGCTAATATTTGCAACATGACCTGTGGAGCTCTTAGAGCTGAAGCTGTGTCTCCACATGGAGGAAAAAAAGTTGCATATGGAATAAAATGTATTGGAAATTAAAATACCTAAATGAATGCAAACAGTTATTGGACAAAATTCAGTATACTCTTACCGTATTTAACCCCTTCTGTAAAGACGTGTATGAAGACAGGGATGCTTGACAAAATACAACAAGATCCTATAGTGTCAACACAGGCAGATCTCCAGCGAGCTAATAGCTCTAGCATGGATGGGGTGAACAGGGCGAAACAGGGGCTACAACAAACACAGCACTGAGACAATAGGCTGAGCCGGCTATGGCCAATCAGCACCTGCCAGTTTTGTGGTTTGGGAATCTGCTGAAAAAACAGAAAAGACCAAAGCTTGGCAAGCTGAAGTAATACTGATGACTGCATGGTTTTAATTGAAAGTGGAGGGCTGAACTGGCTTTAGTGGAGGGCAAACCAGGCATTAAACAGTCTGCTTCTGAATTTTGTCTCATTTCAACGCAAACATTAAAAAAAAAAGTTTTTTCTTTTAAAAAAAGTTTTAGAAATCTACTTTGTAATATTTCTGTCAATTTTGAATATATTTTGGGTATGTTGTTAAAATTTGTTCCAGCGAATTCTAGTTACATTTACAGTAATCTATACTAACCACAAAGCAGTGTAAATGCAGTACTGTGAGCACAGAGGTGGATACCAGTTGATTTGAATTGCTCTTGTTACAGTGGACCTTATTGTGACTGTTCTACTGTGATTTTAATCAGAGCAAACATCTCCCAATTTCCAAAAAGAACATTTTGAATTTTTTACATTTTTAACTACTCTTTCATCTCTGTTTCCCTGATTTTTCATTTAATCAATTGGTCAAGATGACCATCTAAATAACCTGTACCTACATTGCACTATTACCAGTATGACAGAAAATACTGAAGATGCATTTGTATCATAAATACTAGATATTTCAATTAATTGCAGCATAAAATATGTTGAAGGCTCTGCATAGCAAGTGAGTGTTTGTGAGATTGAAAGACATTGAATTGAATAATGTTCCATACAATACAAAGTCACGCTCCTGAGTTTGAATTAAGAAATAAGAGTGAAACAGTGCTCTAAATATTGATCTCTTTTAGGAATCTGCAAAGATAGTTGGTGGGGATTTGGTTTGGTGAGCTCACAAAAAAAAGGAAAAAAAAACACACATCAACAATCTTGAGACACGTTGAAAATTTATTTATTAATTGTTCTACTGTCTGATAACAGAAAGAAAAAGAATATGCCAATCAGAACATTACACCATTTAGCAACTTAACAAGCAACAACATTCAACTGAAAGTAGTTGTTTTACAGCTGTTTCACGCCAGTTTTTGAATACATCCTCAATTTTGCACATTGACCACACATGATACAGGCACGCACCTGATCTAGTCTTGCTCAGTGTTCAGCTGGTGAAATGATTCTGCAGTCCAGCACAAATTTACTGTTTTGGGTTTGGCTGTCAGATGTAAAGGGTTTAGGCACTAGTAGTTTTTCAGTGACCATTTGCTCTTGTTCATTGCTGTAAAACATTCCAACATTGACTCGCTGAAACACTTGAAATCTGATGAAATCCCACTCTCAGTGCAGGCAGCCATGAAGGTAAATGGAGCGGGCAGATATTTGAAGAATCAGCTCACACCAGCATAGATCCCTCCACTGTGCTCTGACTCCGATCTCGGCTTCATTCTGGCCATCACCTGGCTGTATTTCCTCCCACCGTGGCTCTTTCCCGTATATTCAGCCAGGCCTTGCTTTGCTTTGACGCACCGAGGCACGAACCCCCGAAGATGAAAGGAGAGGAGTAGCTCCATTACCTGCATTACAGCAAGTTGCTCAGACCAATTGACAACAAAATGCCCCAGAAAAAGCATTTTTCTCCCCGACATTTGAGTGCTGTACTTACATCTAACTTCATTTTTATAGACCACAGCCTATTTTCTTCCATCTGGAGTGTGGCAGCCACGAGGGCATTTGATATCCTCCCATGCACCATCAAAGTGGACAATATGCCTCTGTGACAGGAGAGCAAATCCACATTTTCTTGAATCCATCCAGCTTTTGACAGATTAATTTTGTTATGGAAAGTCTACATTTATGGGGATATCATCAGTGGGTAAGGAGCTCATGCAGCACTCGGAAAGGTAACGTGATGTGAGTAATTACGCAGAGTGTACAGCTGGCTGTCTCATATTGTGGTGTTGAAGTCACAAATCCTCCTGCACATGGGATTGTCACGCACCTGCTGCCAGAGCAAGATCCACACACAGCCGAATCATTCATATTGTGAAGCGTTGTTTTACACATCACTCCATCTTAGAGATACAGGACTGCAGGAAATTCACAACTATTGGTGTGACAATGTATGTATTACAATGTATGTTTCCTGATTTTACCATAACCCTTGGTGGAAAAACTAAAGTACAATTTTGTACTTAACCATTGTATTTCCAATTTATATACTTATATCATATAGGGAAATTTTGTACACCATATTTATCTGTAAGATTACTTACTACTTACTTCTTACTAATTTACTTTGGTTTCAGATGAAAGAAAATAAATTTGAAAGATAATCAATTTACAACAATTAAGATTAAATGATGATGTGTTTATATAGACTAAAGGCTCTACACACATGTTTTCAGTTATTAAGTCTGCTTATACCTGCTCACTTTGGAATTGTGCAGTTCTGTGGTGGAATTTACATGAGATCACTGAAAATCCAGATACCCTATGAAGAAGTTGTAACTTTTTCCACAGGAAAAATGGCAGTGGTACAGTTCTACGAAGGTCTAATCAGAAACAGAAGTTAGGTTGCCTGTTAGGTGCACCAGCTCCAAACAACTCCCTCTCATCACGCTATATTAAAATAGATCTTACATTTTAATGCATCAGTAGGAATAATCCACCCATGCATTTCATCTGCTTAGGACAATTCTTTCACATTTTGAAGACGTTTTGCTGTTAATACTACATTACTTTAATTTCAGTGGAATTTTGTAAGCTTGCATCTTACAAACCTGGAGTCCTTGAAATTTCCCTCTAATTTCTGTTTTTTCTTTCTTGCTGTAAGTCTGTCTACATTTTTATCCATGTATTACATGTCTGTGCATTGAGGAAGTTCAGTGTCAACGTCCATTTCTCTCCATATACAGATTCTATCAATCAAAAGCTTCGATCCATCGTTGTGCTAATGGAACAAGTGGCTGAGTATGAGATGACCTTTCTTTTTGGGCAGAATATCCAAATGTTTTGTTGCTGTTATACAGCAACACAGCTGTTCAACAGGGAAACTAGCCATATATATGTAAGTATGTAAGTAAAGATGTGAAGGTGATGAAAAATGAGCCAAAAAAGAGATATAGTATTTTCACAAGGCATGGGGCAAAAAAAAAAAACCCAACAAAGACCCTATAATGGCCTCTGAAAGTTATTGACATTAGCGCGCAGAATGCTTCTAAATCTTTACGTTCCAGCCACGCTTTGCCTAAATGCTTGAATCAACTCCTCAGAATTGAATTTTGAAGCCTTCAAATGGCTAATTTGTGCAAAAGTGCTTTCAGTGTTTCCTCAGCAAATGAACGGCAGCTCTAATCATAAGAGCATGTGGATGGCTCTGCCTCTCTGCACCCACCCCACGAGACAGCCGTGTGGACGGGGGAGAGAAACCTTTCCACTTAACCACTTAAATGAATATATCAAGAAACTAATTTGCCATTTTAATTGCGTGATTTAGGAAGACGCTACTTCACTTGCCCCTCTTCCATCTCCGTTGATTTCCAATGTGAGCACACATTAGATTGATCTATGAAAGACTGCAGAAATCACAACACTTAAGTCTTTTCATTTTCCCAACCTAATTAAATAATTGAAATTCCTGTCAGAGTCTGCACTTAAGCCGCACACAAACACGGCTGGCATGCCGTGTAGCTGAGTGAACCATGAAAGGCTTGTTTTTATCCATTCCATTCTTCACCTTGCTCCTTTTTTTCTTTTTGTCTTCCAAGAGCTGCAGATTCATTCCATCTGTGAAGCCCAGAAATAGATCAGTGCATCAATTTTGTCGAGATTTGCCCATCCCATTAAGTGATTGCTTGCAGAAATGGCAGGGGACATTTCTTCTGATACGTTCCCTGAAACAGCGCTGGCAGACATTAAGGACACATTATTGAGTCCCATTTTCTCCCAGCCACAAGGATATCCATTAGAGTGGCACACAGCCCTAAATTTTTCCATTTTCTCCCTCACCAAACTTGACTTTACACATTATTTCTGCCTCTGTTTTGTCATTTGCAGACACAAATTATATCAGGGAAAAGCCATCTCGTAGCATGTGGCTCTTCTTCTCAGGGCTATTTGCCAAGACTTGATTCTGAAGTGTCAAAATGGGCCTGTCGTTAGGGCTAATCATGACTGACAGCTGGGTGCTTTAAAGTCCATACAAGTTGGCCCACACTGGAAACTTTTGTGTGTATGTGTGTGTGTACGCGTTTATGTCAGACCTGTGGATTCTATTTGTGTGACTTGTTTTCTTACACACCCTGACATTTAATAGACAGAGCACATTTCCTTGGATCTGCACTTTCTACTCCCTTATCAAAATGTGAGACCAGATGTTATTCAAGAGTGTTGCTTCATAAACTATAAAAAAAATTTAAAAAGAGAGAGAAAGAGGGCGAAAAAAAATACTGGATCTTAGTCTGTGAATACGTGAACAAATGACTTCATCTAATCTGATTATAGAGAGGAATACTCCCTCAATACAACTGAAGTGTTGTGTTAGTGAACACAGCCCTGGCATGACTCCTCCCCTGACAAGTTCTTTAATTAAGGCAAGAACATATAAGGCACGACCTCATTGCCATTGTCTGTCTCTGGCCTCCTGCTCTGTGCCTGCTGTTTTGGCCATTATGTTGCCCATTATTTCACACCTTCATTTCTCATTTGCTGCTCAGTTTGGTTTTCTGTTTCTAATTTTTATTTGCCTCTTCTTTTAACAAGCGTAGTGTCACATTGTTGTCTGACTATGCACCTTTGGCGAGGTCCCTTCACTAATGCATAGGCATGTTCTGACCACATGCGTTACAGGAATGCCCTTGTAATCAGCAGTTCAGCAGGTCGGAATCAGCAGAGGGCGAAATATAAGTTGTTAGTGATGATTTGTAGGAGCAGAAGACTGGAGCATGTTGTTACCTCCCACGTGAAGTAACCACCTATCAGCCTTAAGCACCGTCCAACGGTTTTTTGGGGCCACACAGAAGAACCTACCTTGGAGAGAGAGCTTTTTCAGCCCCTAAAAAGTTCCCGGAACTCACCTTTAGGGGGCTGATCCACTGGTGGGGACATGCACAAAGGTTCCGTTCCCCCAAAACCGCCCCATCGTTCCTGTAGTGGGAATGTGCCTATGTGAGTAAAGGAACTGGGACACGATCTTAACTACAAAATCTTTGCTGTGATGTTTGATGTCAGGTTTGCTGTGTTGCACTCAGTGGTAGCACTCTGGACACTTCTCAGTGTAGTCCGCTTCTCTTAAAGTGGCCTCACTTTAGTTTCATTTTGTAGTTTTGCTTTGGACTTAAGTTTATATACCTTAAGTACATGGCCATTTTTTGCTTTTATATCAGGTTTCTTAATAATAATTGCAAATAAAATTGCAATTTTATTCAATTTATTGGGTTTCAGTAACTTCCATTTTTCTATTAGTATATTTTTTCCCTGTAAGCAGCTGCAGCCTCTGTCTGATTCTTTTATTATAGCAATAAAAAATGTCCTTTTCTCTTGAAAACACATCTCTGCCTTGTCAGTGACGAGTCTGTGTGCCTTGTCATCCAGTTTACAAACCAGATCCATCTGCTTTAAACAAATATTTCCCGGGGCGCAATTCCCCAGGTGGCGGTGTCCAGCATTTTTGACTCATTTTCTCCTATTCTCCCTCTTATTTGCTCCTCCTCCCCTTGACTTGCCACACAGTGAAAGTGGGGCCAGTGATTGAGGCAGTGTCTGTTCTACAAGTGGGGCTATGTTGCAATTACTCACAACGAATTCCAGCCTCTTTGTGTCTAGTATTTGCAGACTGATGATTTGATGAATTTTCCTAGTTCAGCCTATCATTACCTTTCAATTACACTTTAACTGCATTCTGGTAACAACACCACTAGCAATTTCTATTATCATTTTTGCAATGATTATCACCATTTTCAGAGGGTTCTGTGAACACATGTGACACAATATGACTAGGTCTCCTCAGTGGCTAACGGGTTAAGGTTCATACCACATAAATGCAGTGCCCATTGCCAGTGGACCTTTCTTGTATGTCAGTCAACCTAACACATTAAATTGTGTACTTGTACTTCTCTTTCATTGGTTTCACAGGTTTGACTTAACTCCTTCCCCATCACTCAAATCTGCCTGAGTGCGTTTCACCAATTCAGAAACGCATATAATTATCCCGACAACTGCAAATGTTAACATTAGCAAAATTATGTCCAGTGGACCATGACCTCATTGAATTACTCACTTGTTCAGAGATGACTCCAGAATATTGTGCTATGATAAGCGCAATAGCTTGTAAATGCATTCAAGACCAGATCCACCAACAAACAGGTCAAGCCTTTTCACAGTGTTGTGGAGAGCACTATCACAGAGGCGTCAGAAGGCAGCTCAAAGGCCACAGGAGCCCCCCGCTGGGCTGACATTCTCATCGTGCCTTGCCCATTAATTCTGTCATTGTTGCTGTCCTGGCCTCCTGGAGTCCTATCAAAGACTCAATAACCACTGCTTAACCAAAGTCCATTGCCAATTCTCCCATCTCTCTCTCTGCCGCTTGCTCTCTGCTATAAACCATCTGACAGCATGCGGGCACGCGGAGCAACTGCCTTTCACTTCGACGTGGCCGGGTTGAAAAGACCATTATTACTCTGTAATTGTGGGAGTCAAACCCAATTAAGCAAATCTGTATGGGGCAGATGCTGCCCACCTCCCCCCAACACTTCGTTTACCCTTTTCTCTCGGTTGCTGTCACTTCACTTAGGCCAGCTTGATCTCCGAGGCAGGCTGAACAAGCGGTGGCCGGGACCCCCCGGCCAGGAGGAACATGTTGCTAATTGAGTTCTTGCTGGTCATTTGCTCCTTCCAAATGAGCAAGAAGAAAAACAGAAAACTGCTGAGGCCATGGGAAGAAGAAGTGAAATGCCACTCCTGTTGACAGCGAGCGGGGGAAAAAGAGGCAAACGAAAGCCATTTAATCCACAGGGAAGGCAGTGAGAAAAGAGGGTTTAGGCTTGCTCAGCCGCTCCAGCAGGGATCCATGCTGCCGCGAGAGACTCCGACTCCAAGAGCTACCCCCTGTGTCTGATATTTCCTGTTGCTGAGAGGGCTGGCTCTAAAATTACGAGAGTAGAACTAAGGCAATGTTCACGCTTACATGGATATATCTGAAGACACATTTTGTTCTTGTGCCTTTTCTTTATCTTTCTGTGGCGCTAAGCAGGTGTTTCTCACAAAGGCAAATGTAGCATTTTCAAAAGAATTGAATATCTTGTGTGGTAATCTGCCCGAATTCCTATTTCTTTTCTCCTCAGTACATATTTTGTAGACAATATTTATTTATTATCGATATCCAGTAATTCATGCATTATTTACATTGCTGTGACATTACTTTGTATGTTTAATTTTAAATCACAAAACAAATCTGGACTGTGGTCAACTAACAGTGAGGAGCTTTTCAAATCTTAGTGATGTGATTTAAATTTCTTTTAAAAAATCCTCACACCTGCTCTATCAACAGCGAATAACTCTTCAGAGATGGTGGACAAATCCACTGAGCAGACACACGGTAACGTTGATCAGGTGACCCTCATATTGCCCATAGAGTAGCTTCAAGTGTTTTTCTGAGGTTTTGCTGTTTGAGGATGGATAGTGAGGTACTATGAGAAGAAAGTCTCACAGTGTCATGAATGTTTTCTTTAGCACAGAGCAGCAAAAGCCAGACACATCTATTTTATTAAACTTTCTTTGGCTGTTGTATTTATATTCTCAGGATATGTACTAAAGCAGCAATAGTACAATAGCTGATTGCATTACATTCTCCATTTATTGTTTATATCATGGCATCTGATGAGAAATGTAATTCCTACCTAAGACTTTGGCTCTCGACACCTGAACATTTCACTTTTTGTGTGGCTTTCTTGGATTTTACTGTTTTTTGTTTGTTTGTTTGTTTGTTTTTGGGGGGGGAGCAGCAAAAGCGACAAGTCCACTGTCTTCCCTATTAACTCATATCTGGGGGTCCCAAGACATGGACCCTCTAAGGAGACATGGGGCATGTCATTCACTCAAAGGTCAGTGTAATGCTGATTGATAATACCCATGTCATGAAAAGGGACAATTTCAAATAAAATCTGTAATGCAAACAGAGAAATATGTTACTAGTAAAACGTACCAGTAGTAGGAGGCAGATGAAACTTCTCTATTCTATCAGTAAAGTCTGTTGCATAAGCTACATGCCAAAACAACACTCACACATGTTGTTTAACACATGCCAAGAACAAGGCGAGGACAGCGGTTGTCCTCCCCACGTCCCTGGGAACTGGCTCATTACATTCAGTCGTGGGTACGTCACCCAGCACAAGAAGATAAATGTAAACTACACTTGGACATCGGGGCTCACTCAGACTGAGATCTCTGTCACTTTGAGCCCAGCGTTGCCATACTTTACCTGTGACCATAATAAATACTTTGACTATGAAATCAAGTTTTCTACAGTTTGTCCTTGGGCTTCACAGCAACACCTTCATGTAATAACGGGAAATGCAGGCAATATGGTATTCACTGTATTCATTGAATATTGAACTGGATCATAATATATCTATATAGTTAAATATACTAATTCATCCTCTTTCACATTCAATAATACAAGACAATGATGTACTGTAGTTCCGTTTTAAAGAAGTGGACTGTCACGTAGATCTGTAATCAATAAGTCAATCTTTCAGTCTACACAACAGGTATTGAACTAATTACTCACTGAGAATGACCACATTGTAGAAACAATGATTTAATCTATTGAGCAGTGTGGCAGTTACTTCAGCCACTTAAGCCTGTCCTGGACTAATACGATGGCAGTGAACAAGCAGGACATTGTCCATGTTCGCCCCAGTGGGTATCACACCAATAAGAGCACTCATCTAGTTGATTTAAATGTGTGTGATGTCACGCCTCTCTCACTTCCAGCTTTGTTGGCTTCAGAAAGAACAGGTCACTATGGGTCAGTGGACACACACACACCCGCTAACAGGCTGTGTATGTGAGTGCATGTGTGTGCTGTTCAGTGGATTTGGGAGGGTGGGCGGATGGAGGGTTTGCTGTTTTTCAGTTCCACTAGGACACAAAAGCTACGTTTTTTTGTGTTTTTTTTTGGGGGGGGTGGTTGGCTCAGGATATACAAACCCAGTCCCAGACCCCAGAGGTAGAGGGACTCATGTGGTTCTGAATAACCCTGCCACCCACCACACATTTAAACCTGGCAGTGGTTATCTCCCTGACCCCCATTAACCCCAACATTAAGTCTTATTATTTGCTCTTAATGATACTACTACTGCTACTACTATTACTACTAATTATGCAAAATGCAATATGTACATTTAAACATGACATGTTTGGCATGGACTCCACAAGAATTGTAAAGGAGTCCGGTGGTATCTGACACCAGGATTTTCCTGCTGGGGATCCTTCACGATGAGGACTGTCTGGCCTTGAGTTCCATCCAAATGCAAAAGAAGCAAACTTAATCACAAAACAGAACTTTTAACTAATAACTTTAGCTTTATACTTTCAGTTTTGTATTTCAAGGGGCTTAATTTATGCCTCTCAGATTGTGACTACCTGTGTTCTGCTATCTATTGCATGGAACCGGTACCTCTCATGGGTTTAAAACAAAAATAATAATGTAAAACATTTATTATTCTATTATTTTGTCTTCAAACCAAATTTAAAGCAATTTCATGTTCTTTATGAATTTAGATACAGGCAACCCTAAAAAAATCAGGATATCCTGTTTGATATAACTGCTGAGTGAAAAGCCTGCTGGGTAATCAGGCCATTGTGCACACAGAAAAAGAGAAGGCTAAAACGTTCGAGGCAAGCACTTAATAAGAGAGGATTAAAAGTGTTAACCTGCAAAGTGAAAATGTCAGAAGACAGTTTAAGTTCTTCAAAAGAAAAGAAGAGTCATCTAGTAATGCTTCTGAAATTGGACAACTAGATAAGGTAAGAACCCATTTGTCTATTTATAGGCCACTGTAACTAAACTGGTTTTACTGGGCTGCCACAACAATCTTTTAATAATGATTGAATCTGAGAAATGTTTGTGTGATTATTGTTGTCTATCTGGAACTGTGTCGACCTGTGGAGAGATGAAGGCTGTAAGCTCCATGTGGAGATGTGGGCATTTACGTGTTGTACAGAGCAGCCAAAAATAAGTAAGTCTGTAAGCCTGTATACAGCATTGCATCATGTACGCATTTCCTGAATACATGGTGGCCAGTGTTGGTACTGTGGCATGCCGCCATATACATGTCAACGTGCACTCTCTCTGGGATGCCAGGGTTTTGTTTCGGGAGATTACTGTGGTTTGCATTAGCCAATATGCATTGGTGTTATGTGTTGTCTCCTTCTCCCATTTGTTTTTTTTTTCCTGTACTGTTGGGTCTCAGCTTTGGCTGGGTTTCTCCTCACTCTGTTACTGCACAGTACACTTTGAATGGTTCAGTTTAGAACACTCTGCTTAGTGATCTGGCTTCTACCTCTCTAGTTTACCTCTTGAGGTGGGTAGCCAGAGCTGTGAGTCTCCAGTGCCTCAGGTATGGACAGTTTGTAGCCCTTTCTTACCAACACCTATCTGTAGTTCTGATAGCTGGCTAATTTCTCCCCATTCTGCCTTGATCTTGGCCTTTAGCCTTCTTTTCCATGGAGGATACAGCTCCTTATGGCTTATGCTGCTCATCTTGTAGCCATGCAAGCATCTCTAGTATCATTGCTGCTGTAGTGTATATCAGCTTGTTGGTGTCAGTGATGTCACATTAGGGATACTATGTAGCAGCCTGTCTTAAGGTACTTTGTCACTTAGCTGTGGTAATCAATCAAGGTTTGGGTGTGATAGCAGCTTGTAACTGTGAACGCTGGAACACTGAGCTAGTTTCTTAGATAGATTGGATGTTGGGTTTGAAAGTGTATATCCCACACCCTCTGCATATATCCCCTCTCACTGGGGATGCTTATGTAGTAGCATTGCAGCAATTAGAGGGAATAGGGGTACACTTCTCGTCAAACTCAGTTTGACCCCTGTTTTGACAGGCCTGACGTCATCATCATCCAATGAGGTGTTGCCACGTCATAAGAGTACGCCCTTGACCACTCCTCTTTCTCCGTGCCTGTACACTTCTCGTCAAACTCAGTTTGACAGGTTGTAAAATAATAAAAAAAAAAAATTAGTGGTAAACACATGCCTCGGCGTAGAGGTTTGAACCTGTGACTGGACCGCGACTCTCTTCAGGTCATTGCAGGTTGAGGAGATCCAGGCGCATAGGTTGTAAAAAAACCCAAAAAACAAAAAAAACATACGGTGGTAAACACACGCCTCAGCATAGAGGTTTGAGGTTTGAACTTGTGACTGGTCCATGACCTTCGATCTTAAGGAACCTTTCAAGATCCGGGTGCACGTTGCAAGTGCAAGTTGTAAAACATGTATCGTCACCTCCAGAGAGACACAGTTCAATAAGTCATAAAACCGTAAATACGTCTTTATTGGATATGTGGAGGATGAAGAATGAAAACACGCGTATAAGTGTCATTTAGTCCATTAAGTCCTAAACCGTAAATATGTTTTTAAATGCTCATGTGTCAATACACGCGCCCCAAACAGACACAGGTCATTATGCAGGTAAACACGCGTGATAATGTTGCATAGTCTATTAATTCATAAAACCGAAAACATGTCTTTAACGGATGCGGGGAGGATGAAAAAAAAAGAACAACAAACAGTATTCCTGTTTAAATGCTTATTTGTCAGTACACAGCCTGACTCTATCTGTCTACAGACAAATAGAACTGGATCTATGCATACCACGGCCACCGCTTCATCCAACGCTACCCAGCAGCAGCAGCAGCAGCAGCAACAACAGTGTGGAGAGATCTCTGTCTATCCGGGTAAGTGTTGTACGGTTTATGTCTCAATTTAAGAGTTAAATAAGATAACTCTGCTCTGTGTAAAAAAGTCTCTCTCTCTCTTTCTCTCTCTTCAGTTACTGCAGATGAATTCCTAGATATAAATTTCACACAATCAGATTACGGTATGTTTCTGTAGTTTTTTTTTATTATTTCGTTTTTTTACAAAATGATTTGCATGTATTTAGACCTTATTTAAAAGAGTAGTTTTTCTAGTTTTTTGTTTTTTTCAGTTTTTTTTTAACTCGATGTATGTTGTATGTAAAGCAGTACATGGGTAAAGCAATACGTGTGTAAAAGAACTTTATTTCTGTTGTGTTGTTGTGTTTTTTTACTTACAGAATCAATTGACCAGTCTGTTAAGAGGTATTAGGACAGTTACAACCTCAACAAAAGCACTCGCGATAAAGGATAAGGTGATCCGCGAAAAACGTCAAGAAGAAGAAAAAGGAGACATCTTACTTATAGCCTCAGAAGATGGGAAAAACATCCCAGGAAGAATAATCATTGTGAAAAGAGGGAGAAATCCCGAGGCTCCGTCTGAGTAAAACATTCAAACTGCGGCCGTTCCGACATCCAAAGAGAGAAATCCGCAAGCTTCGTCCGAGGAAAATATTCAATCCGTGGACGTTCCGGCATCCCGAGATCCCGAGCCACCCACGGAGGAACGTGAAGGTAAATAAATAATGGAGATAAAAAATAAATTAAACGTTTTTTTTGAGCTGGCATGCGAAACCCCATCTTCCCGCCGCCATGTTTTTAAATAACAGGATGTGATGTTGTTATAACCGCTCAACCAATCACTATCAAACCCAGCGCCCCTTTTGGTTTGGAGTGGTATGTATTTTTGTAAAAACTTTATGGATTCTCATGTTTTTAAACAATCTCTGTCTCTCTTTTGTCACATGACAGAGGGATTTGGACTCTGAACCTCGGTCTGATTCGTCTCCTAAGCACAGGCGCAGTGTCAGGAGAAGGTGATTTTTTTTTTGACAGTTTTTAAAAAAAAATTTGGTCAGAGGGTCACTGAAACCTGAATATTCTGATGGAGCTAAAGAACAAACAAGGAAGTGAAAATGTGACACCTCCTTTGTTTATTTACAGTGATTTTTAACTAATTTCTTTAAACATTGAGTGTCATGTAAAATCCTACACTTTGTGTTGTCCTTTTTGAACAACATCTGATTGTAAAGAACCACATTATAACAAAAATTGAAACAGCTCTTTATGTGTATATGTGTATATGTATATGTATATGTATATTGGCTGGGATAGCTCAGTGGTTTACACCGCTGACTTTAGTGCAGGAGGTTGCTGGTTCAAATCAAATCCCAGGTGGGCCCTTAGGCAAGGCACTTTGCGATACATGCTTACACACCTCAACTACTGTCAACATGGTGTTACTACAGGAGTAACCCCAGTGAGAGAGGGTACATACAGAGGATGTGGGAGCAGTGGTTGCTTCAAAACCCCACATCCTCACTGACTAAGAAACAGCTCTTAGCTCAGTGCTCGAACATCCGCAAGAAGAGGTTGCTATCGGAACTAGAGATTGAGGAGGTACAGTGGTGTACCTCATCCACAGTACAAAAAATACACGCTAGCATACATCAAAACCAGAGTGTCAGCTGGGGGGGTGGTTTCATCATCACCCCCAAATATCAAGATTGGGTACCAAGCCCCAAAGCAAGTCAAACTGAATGCAAGGGCAGCTGACCTGAATCATCAAGTCCTGAAGGAACGCAAAAAAAGCAGGGGTGTGAATGTAAGGAAACCCAGCTAAGGTCTCCTCTCAATGGCAGGGTAACAGGATGGCAACGAAGCCACCCAGAGCTGAGACTGAGGAATTCTGACAGCTGACTGCAATGAACGCCTAGCACCATGCACAGATGAACCAGCTGCTAACATCGGGAAACCACCCAGAGTGGCTAACCTAAGTCCTCATAATGAAGGGAACCCCCAGAAGGGAACAATACCATCCAAATGTAGGCGGACCAGAGGAGCCAAACACCAGCTACTGGTGGACAGGGCAATTGCCCGAGATTGCAAGACGAGGAACACCAACCTGTGCAGAACACGACTCTGGAGGCCAACTCAAAAACAATTGCACAGGCATCTTATATGCCGCATCTGATGCTATGCGGCATAGGAGATGCTCTGTCCCCCTACTGTTCTGCATAGGCCTAAACCCCCTCAGCTAGTTCCAGTACCAGTTCCGAAGTGGAACAACCATCAGCCACCTCCTCTACATGGATGACATCAAGCTGTATGCGAAGAATGAGAGCATGACATTGATTCCCTGATTCACCTCACTCAGATCTACAGCAAAGACATTGGGATGTCATTCGGACTAGATAAAATGTGGACAGATGATATCTAGAAGAGGAAAGGTGATCACAACCGAGGGGGTTTACCTACCTGAAGGGAACATTGCAGATGTGCAGGACAGTTACAAATACCTGTGAGGATAATCATGAGGAGGCAGCTCGAAGGTCAGCCACAGCCAAATACCTCCAGAGGGTAAGACAGGTCCTGAAAAGTCAGCTGAATGGCAAAAATAAGATCCAAGCCATTAACACCTATGCCATGCCAGTGATCAGATACCCGGCTGGGATTATATCCTGGCCACTGGAAGAGATACAAGCCACTGATATCAAGACAAGGAAGCTCCTTACCATGCATGGTGGGTTTCACCCTAAGTCCAGCATCCTGAGGCTGTACACAAAGCGAAAGGAGGAGGGCCGAGAACTAGTAAGTGTCAGAACTACTGTCCAGGAGGAAACAGCGAACCTCCAGGAATACATTGAGAAAATGGCCCCCAAGGACCAACTCCTAAGTGAATGCCTCAGACAATAAAAGCCCAGAAGGGATGAGGAACCACTGGGGCCAGATGCTGGCAGGCAAGGCATACATGGAGCAGCATAACCAGGTAGCAGGCATAGTATACAGGAACATCTGTACAGAGTATGGACTGGAGGTCCCAGGGTCCAGATGGGAGACACCCCCAAAGGTGACAGAGAACAAACAGGCAAAGATCGTGTGGGACTTCCAGATCCAGACTGACAAGATGGTGATGGCCAATCAGCCTGACATAGTCGTCGTGGATAAACATCGGAAGACAGTGGTAGTGATAGACGTAGCAATCCCCAGCGATAGCAACATCAGAAAGAAAGAACATGAGAAGGTCGAGAAATACCAAGGGCTGAAAGAGGAGATAGAGAAAATGTGGGGTGTGAAGGCAACTGTGGTACCAATAGTGATTGGGGCACTAGGGGCGGTGACCCCCAAGCTGGAAGAATGGCTCCAACAGATACCAGGAACAACATCAGAGATCTCTGTCCAAAAGAGCGCAATGCTAGGAACAGCTAAGATCCTGCGCAGAACCCACAGACTCCTCAGACTTTTTTACTAAATTTATGTGTTTTTTATGTTTTATGGCAAAAGCAGCACAGAGGTGGCTGGTGAACAAACGGCAAACAAGGAGGCAGTCCGGAGCTTCTGAACACATCCACAATCAGTTAACCCTTCAGAAAAATGCTTGATACGCAGATTGCGACAAACCGGGCTTATTTTAAATTAGCTAAAATCATAAACTCGCAAACTTTAAGGGGTTAATTATGTGTGATCCGCACTCTATTCCAGATGCACTGCTCGAGGCTATAGAAAAATTAAATAGAGACTCTGACCGGCATAGTATAATACCGACACAACTGCTTGAAGCTATACAAGACTTAAACCGAGACTCTGACCGTGTACAACAACTGACTGAACCTAGCCCAAACTCTGACCTACTTCAAATTATAGAAAACAGTCTCCATCACGCTCATCAAAACCTTCATGCTGTACAGAATGAATTTTCTCAGCAGCAGCAGCCGCAACAGCAACAGCCGCAGTCTTGACCCTTCATTAGAGTCTCTCCCCCAGCACGATGGGTCTCTGGTAGAGCTAAACTCTCAAAACCAGAATGAGCCAGCTTCTCAAAATCAGGACGAGTCAGATTCTCAAAACCAGAACGAAACTGTGTTGCAACGTTTGGCAGGTCTGAGCGATGAAACAGAAGTAACCTAGAGCGACATAAGCAAATATGAACAGATATTGAATCATAAAATTGTGGTATACTCCTTCGCTGCTCGAAACAGTTTCCCAATACTTCTCATCCGGTGTATCTTTTTTTGTTTCAAAACCACTACTACGGTGTAAAAAACCCAAAAGCTCTTTTAGGAGTCCCGCACGTCTGCAGTCACTGGCACAGGGGCTACACGACCCGAGAGAAACATGTCTGTCCTAATCACTACAATCTCTGCCTCGAGCCCGACTGCACTACGCATCATTCCGACGCCGTATTCTGCACAGACTGCGCGTGTTACTCGAAACACAAACAGCCCAGACCTTTCTCTCATCCGAATCTCAGTATATGCCAGCAGATGTACAAAGTCCTAATGTGTGTAGAATCTGCGGGGCAGAGCATCCTCCCCCCGCTGACATAAACAGCAACCAGCACCTGTGTTACATCAGGCCTCTGAAACCTGAAATAGATCATGCCGAGGGTATATTCTTTTACGATTTTGAAACATTCGCGAACCGCGAGGGCGTGCTCATTTCCTATCTGGTGTGTACAAAATTGCTCCTCGGCAAAGAGTGGCAGGCTTACGGCCTAGACTGCATTCAAAAGTTTGTCCAAAAATTCCGAAAGAAAAGACACAGGGAGGCCACGTTCATAGCGCACAATGCCAAGGGACTTGACAGCTACTTGATTCTCAGTTACCTGGTGGGAGAGGGTATCACGCCCTCCATCATCATGCAAGGTAGTAAAATTATCAGCTTCACAGAACCCGATTTCAGGCTAAGATTCATCGACTCCCTGTCTTTCCTCACCATGCGTCTCGGCGCTATGCCTAAGGTGTTAGGTTTTGAGGATAAATCCAAGGGTCATTTTCCTCACAAATTCAGCTCAGAGAAACGATTAAAGTACGTAGGTCCTTACCCCCCTCCCTCCAATTACGGCGTAGAACATGAGCGGGAAGAGTTTCGCATTTGTCGCGGAGAGGTCTCTCAAGGTGCTTTTAACTTTGAAAAAGAGGCTCTGTACTACTGTCGAAATGACGTACATATTCTGAGGCAGGGTTGTTTGAAATTCAGAGATCAGTTTATCGACGAAACGAGCGTGGACCCCTTCAGCTGTGTTACCATAGCCTCGGCGTGCATGAAATTGTTTCCCACCAATTTCCTGACCGAAAACACTCTAGCCATACCGTCGCCTGACAACTACAGACGTCGCTCCAAAACATACTCGGGCGCGTCCATCCAGTGGTTGGAGTGGGTAGCGCATTCTGAAAAAAATCTGTATTCAGCACGCTTTAAAAACAGAAGGGGAAAAGAAAATAGGCCCGTACATTGTAGATGGCTATGCAAGAGATGGTGAGAACTGGGTCTGGGAGTTCCAGGATTGTTTTGTTCACAGCTGCCCGTCGTGCTACCGGTCTGATGAAATCTTCCCTCTGACCAACACTCGTTACAGGGATCTGCATGCAGCTAGTAGTCGAGACTGCAGGAGCTGAGAAACGTTTACCGCATCCGTACGGTAGTGATTAGGGAGCACGACTGGAACGAGATGAAAACATCGAACGAGCGGGTAAAAAAGTTCCTGGAGAGCTACGTTTCTCCCGAACCGCTGTCCCCTCGCTCGGCCCTGTACGGAGGCCTTGAGGTTACGTTACAGTATGCCACCCGGAGAAAGCGTGCATTATGTAGATGGCACTTCCCTGGACCCATACATCATCGCTAGCTGCTCTTATCCTTTACAGTACCCCAAAATCATCCATTTAACGATCCCCGCGAGTATTTTGGACTGATCCGGGCCATGGTGTATCCACCTTGTGGGCTCTTTTTCCCTGGTTTACCCTATAAAATGTCTTGAGGTAAATTAGTGTTTACTCTGCACTGAAAACAATCATTAGAGCGGATCACAGAGGTGTGGCACTTTGAGCAGCGTAGCAGCGGCATCTTTCTTGGTTGCATACACACCTTCCTGAAAGGTAAGCAGGAAGCTTCGGGCTACCCTCCCGAGGCGGCATATGACAAGGGCGGGGAAAAAAAGTATCAATGAGTAGGAGAAACATCAGGGCATCCGGTTAGACCCGGATAAAATCGAGGTAACCAGGTGTCTAAACTGTGCCTTAATAGCTTTTGGGGTAAGTTTGTGCAGAGAACCAATCTGGTACAAACCTGGCTCGTCAGAACCCCAGAGCAGTTTTTCAACTATGCATTTTCAGGTCAGTACGATCTCAGACACGTGTCTTTCCTACCGGTGAGAAATGAGGGTGATGTTGCTTTGATTCAGTGGAGTTATAACGAGCACAGCGTCGTACCCCCCGGCAGGTCAAATAATATCTTTATAGCCGCATTCACCACCGCCTACACGCGTCTCAAGTTGTACAGTTATTTAGAAAGGCTGCAACACCACATTCTTTATACCGACACAATCTCATCTATGTAGTGAGACATGGAGAGAGCCCCCTGGAACTTGGTAATTATCTAGGGGATTTGACGGATGAGCTGGGGGGTGGCACGTTTCAGGAATTTGTAGTGGCCGGTCCCAGGAGTTATGCCTATCAGACCAGAACAAAGAAAAAAGTCATGGTAAAAATGAAAGGTATAATGCAAACTTGGGAGTGTTGTGAACAGATCAGCTTTGACAGTGTGAGAGGGCTGGTGGAAGGCTACCTCGACGGTATCAAGGAGGTGGTGCTTGAAACCCCTCAGCACGGTATCGGAAGGGATAAAAAAGGGTTTCTGCTGTTCCGGGTGGTCTACGATAAGAGATGCCTCTTCCCTGATGGGACGACTCTGCCGTTTGGTTATTAGGTTTTGTATTTCTTTATCATTATTATTATTATTATTATTATTTTAATTTTTGTAATTGTGTTATGTGTTAATGTTTTTTTTATATTTTATTTTTATTTTTTTAATTAATTTTTTTTATTGTTCTGAAAAAATGGAGGAGGTTGAATATGACCCTAGACTAAAAGTGCCTTTTTCGTGTCTGATTATAGGACCCAGTGGGTCCGGTAAATCTCATTTTGTAAAATCTGTGTTGGAAAACTGTGAACATGTGATGAATACTGTACCTGAGAATATTTTGTGGATATATACTTCTTTTCAACCCCTGTATGCCAAACTGCAAAAAACAAACAAAAAGATTAAATTTATCGAAGGGCTGCCTGATTCTTTTGAAATTTTTTAGATTTCGAGATTTCGCTGTGGCAAAACCCGTCTTCAATAGAGGAGCTATGAAACGGAACAATTTGGAGAAGATAGATCCTATCCCTCTACCGTACATCATTGGCACTCCATAAAACCCAGGTAGAGCGCCTCCCGCTTGATTTTCATAATAGCTGACGAAACGATGAGGATCTTGGCTGAGACGTAGCGTAGCCATCCTTACCAAAGTGGCTGAGCACGTCGAACGGGACTGAAGTGCAGCTTGACTATCGTTTTCCTGTAAACAAAGTCCACAAACCTGTCGCGGCCTGTTTTAATTTCAATGTGGATGGTTTTGGTGCAATTCTTTGATATGGGTAGGTAATGTACTGTGTTGTACCTGAGACTCACCACATCTCCATAGTCACCTTTCACGTTCACTACATACAGCAGAGGTGAGTAGCTATCGCCGACTGCTTGATACTGAACGATATCTGTGTATAGAAACAGGTTATATGTCCCCGCGTTGACTCAGAGTCCACCATTCGTTGACTATTAATCCTAACACATAAGCCAGAGGGGATAGGCCCTGATTTTATATCGACCCTTGCCTGCGATGTCGAGGCATTTAGTCGTGTTGTTGAAAGAAGCGTCGAAGCGTTGTATTGTCTGACTGCCGGGATCAACTGATCGAGGAGCTCTTTAGGACGGCCGTAATACCCTCCTCAACCGAATTTTAAAATGATCAGAGGCCACTCAGGTTGCTTGGGCATCTGGAACAGTTCCACATACAAGGCGTCTGGGTGTAAATTATACCAGGTGCGAGGATAGATAAATTCGCACAGACCTACCATCCAGTCTCCGGTCAGTTTGATGGGTTTCGCTAAATCCATGGTGTAACAACTACTGGTATTCTCTGTAAATGATTCCTTACTAGTGTTGGAAGGCAGGGTCAAGTAAAACCCCTCAGACTCTGTGTGTTCCATGATACCTCGTCCGACTCTTTCTTTCAACTCTTGTTGAAAAATTCTTTCCCGTCATCCGTTTGTAGCTTTTCAGGTATTTGACTTTCTAGTAACACCAACTCGAAAGCTTTCACCACTTCAGAAGCCGCTTTCTTTTTCAAGACGCGAGTCTAGGCTTTTTTTGAAAATATGTCTATAACGGTTAATAAATATTTGAAACCATCACTATGATCGGTTAAGGCTTGCATTTCTCACAGATCGGCTTGAAATTGTTTCAGCGGTTTCATGACAAAGACTCTGTTTCTCTTAAAATGCACTGGCACGGGTTTATGCAGCGTATAAGCATCCTGCTCTGATAAGAAATCTTCAACATCCTGAACGCTGACTTTTTTACCTGTTTTGTCTTCTACACCCTTACAGAGTTGCTCTACTCCTCCAAAACTAGTAGGGTGAAGCAGGTTGTAATTCATTTTTTTCATCATCCCTTTCTCGGCCATCCTGTCTTCTAAAAACGTCTCCATCTGCACTATGGATCTGCGTGAGCTAGCTTTTTAAATCTTTCAAAAAAGAACAGACACTTTTTCCCTTTTTTTTTTTACTATACTCGTTTTTAATATGCCAACAAGAAACAAACTCAAAAACAGGATACATGACTTTAAAAACAGTTGCAAACTCAAAAACAGGATACATGATTTTAAAAAAATTACAAACTCAAAAACAGGATACATGATTTTAAAAAAGTTACAAACTCAGAAAACTGGGTACAAAACTTTTTCTTTTTTTTAGGATTTTCTTTTTTTTCTTCAACTATAGGTTTTTTTTTTTTTAAAAAAGCTTAACAATCTGTGTAACACTCTGTAACCATTCGCAGCTGATTTTCACCACGTCCTGTCCACCCAGATTATCGTAGGCATCGCTGATAGCATCGAAGATTTTCTTTGCAGTTCTCAGTTCATGCAGGAGAGTCTCGGCCACAGTGCAGACTTTGAAATCCTCCGTTCTGATGTTGCGGGCAACCAGCAGACGCTGAATGGCGGGAATGAAGCGAGGGGGGAGGAGTCTTTTCATCAGGTGGTAAAAGTGATCCTTGTAAAAGTCATCCTCCAAGACCTCCAGACACTCGTGCTGTCTCTGGCTGGGGTGATGGGTCTTACACCCGTAGCAGTGGTCGATACGATATTGATACAATGTGACTGATGACTGTTGAGGAGATGATGAACGGCTAATTTGATGGTATTGGTAAAATGATGGTAAAATGTAGAATCCATCTCTAAAAAACTGCAGAACCGTACTCCTTGTGATGATGAAACGCAGTGTCCAGCAGCTGCTGCTACTATTGGTCCTTTATAAGACCAGAAGGGAGGGGTGGTGTGGAGGTGAGAGGTTCAAAGAGGCGTGGTTATGGAGTCACAGGAATTATTTTTCTGTTTTTCCTCACGGGAGGAAAAAAACCCTAAATCAATCGAGTTTTTCTCACTGCCATCACATCACTCCATCTGTGGCAGAGGGACGTAATCCTCTTGCTTATCCCCAGCATCCTGACGAGCCATTCCGTAGCAGGTATGACTAGCATAGTACGGAATAAACTGCAGTCAGGATTAAAGCTCTCTAAAACGAATATATCCGCCGATCTCTCCCGCGAATTCAGCGAACGCAGACTGGTCTTAATAAACCATCTGCCTGAAACTGTGGGTTTGGATGGCCAAATTGTAGCTAAGATATTTCTTGTCTTAGCCAGCTCATGGTCGTTAAACTGCCAACCCCTCCTCTGACGTTTTTCTGCGTTTCTCACTCTCACCCCGTGCTCTCCCGTCATTCTCTTTCTCCTCTTCCTCCTCTTTCTCCTCCCTGGGACGCTTCTCAGGACGAGGACTCTCGGTCTCTTTCTCCTCTTCCTCCTCTTTTTCCGAGTCTGTATCGGATGTGTGTTCTTCATTGCATTTCTCTTCACTCGCAATGTTATTATTCCAAGACATTACCATCGCCACCAACAGCTTCATCACAGCCCAATCCGCGGGGCTCAACACCGTAATGGCGCTTGAATGATCCAGACGTTCTCCATCATTCAGCTGATACAACCACAGCTCATCCTCCTCATACTTGAATTCATAACCCCAGGATCCAGACCCCCACGGACGTAGAGACCATTCTTCACACAGGATCGCCGGTGGCGGCATCTGGGTACGACACATTTAAATCATACACTTCTCTTTTCTCGGAGCGCCCGGTACATTCGTAACATCTTCGTAGAATGTTACAGGTGTCTGACTGAGCAGCGATGATGACCACTTGTCAGACGAATCTTCGGGACGGTTTGTAGAAGCAGAAGAAGAAGAGGAGGCCTCTTCTCCATCCAAAGGTTTAGAAACTGCGCTGTCCACGCGAAACATTTCCATCACAATCATGTTCGGTACAAAAGCGCCAAGAAAAGGCCTCGTTTTTATCCGTTTCTCAACCACGCTTAACCCCACCCCCTGACCCCCACCACCTCTCCACATCTGTTAAACATATATTTACGGTTTTGTGATTTAATGAATTATATGACAGTGGTACACCTGTTTACCTGCATAGCAGTCTGTTTGGGGCCCGTGTACTAACACATGAGCATTTAGAAACATATTTATGGTTTAGGACTTAATGGACTAAATGACACTAATACGTGTGTTTACATTCTTCATCCTCCCCATATCCGATAAAGACGTATTTATGGTTTTATGACTTATTGAACTGTGTCTCTCTGGAACTGACGATACATGTTTTGCAACCTGTGCACCCGGATCTCCTCACCCTGCAAAGACCTGAAGACTGCGAAAGGTTCCTTAAGATAGAAGGTCACGGACGGGTCACAAGTTCAAACCTCTACGCCGAGGTGTGTGTTTACCACCGTATGTTTTTTTTTGTTGTTTTTTTACAACCTGTGTGCACAACCTGTATTTTGTTCCAGTAGCCCATTTTGCACAATGACATGTCTCTCCTGTATTTAGATGCAAGTAAAGAATTTGTCATGTAATCCATCCTAATTTGGATGCAGATAAATAGTTGGGCACCTGTGCATCATGTTTATGCTGCAAGGCTTATTCACTATGGCCTGATCTCTCCTCTTCAGACATATCAATCACTGTTCTCAGTAAGTGTCAGCCTGGTTTCTGTGTGTAAACAGCCAATTAATATTCCCTCAGATGTCTTCATTCAGTTCCATGGTTGTCACCTCTGTGAATCAGGGCTTAATGGCAACAAGGGAACAAATGCACCACTTGGAGGTACAATCAAGGAGGCCAACAGTCAGTAATTAAGCAGTTCATAAGGCAATCTCATTAATTATCCTCTTCACTGGTTGCTACATTCTCTGGATGTCCTGATTACATGCTTATTGACTCTGAATCCTATGACGAAATGTTGCTTGCTCCACTTGCTAATGGGGTCTAAAATAGGAGTCATTTACAAATGGCTTTATTAGGCAGAGTGCCCACATGGACCTTTAAAATGTTACTTGAAAATGCAATTTCACCTGTCATTTGTAGGAGGCTTTCATGCACTTAAGAAGAGGTCATACAAACAGCAATATAATTAGCATTCTCCCTTTTACAGAGTCTGCTTGATTTGAAAAGCGTTACACACCTTTTCTCCTCCATTCACCATCAATCATTCGTTTTCAGGGGCAAATTGCCAGGCTATGAAAG
Organism: Psettodes erumei; assembly: GCA_016785225.1. Classification (NCBI taxonomy): domain Eukaryota; kingdom Metazoa; phylum Chordata; class Actinopteri; order Pleuronectiformes; family Psettodidae; genus Psettodes; species Psettodes erumei. The sequence goes on from JAFBJZ010000886.1 coordinate 527,061, forward strand.
ACAAAATGTCATTCTAGCTGGCTGCTGCATGAGGTTTCTGCTTGGAGTGGATTTGTTAGACTGACATGGGAAGAGTTGAAAAGCTCTGTGTCATGTGTTAACCTACTGTAGTGAAGGGCTGACTTGATTTTCTGTGCTGGGGAGAATAGTGGGGGTGAAGCAGTACTTGGAAAAAAATCACAGGTGTCACTTATCTTTTTCACATTTGAAGAAACTTCATTTATATTGAAACATAAATATCATTTTGAAATCACATGCAGAGAGAAGGCTAATGAAAAAGGTTGAGGTGCATTGAAGCCGAAGACTGTTCATTGTCCCTTTTCTTTAAAAAATATAATGTATACATGGATAAATACAGAAATCTATAATCTATATACATGACAACTCTGCAAGGTTCAACAATCGAGTACCATAGCATTACCTCCCAGACTACAACAAAGCAAACACAAACTATTAGCAAATTTCTGGTGCAATCGAAGAACCTCTTAAATGCAAGCAAATGCTGAAATTTGCCAAACCTCCTCAAAGCCCATCCCAGCTCATGTTGAGCCAGTCAGCAGGACTCCAAATGCAGATAACGAAGAAATGGAAAATGGAGGCCAAATTGACCCTGTCACAGCATGTTAAGTCAGTTTGTATGGGTACCTGGAGTGGCTGTCCCTCTCCCATCAATAAAATAATTTAAGAACACATTATACTCCTTTAAAAGGACCCATTTGTCAGACCAGGTGACTCTTAAAAGACCCTGCGGATTAGAGACGCCCTGCGTCAGGTACTTTTAATTCAGCCACAATCGATATGACTTAGGCTGCTGTTGTGTTGGGAGTGAATATTAAAAAAGGGTATTTCAGTTAAAATGTCTCTTGTACATAAAGTCAATAAAAATGGTCGGGGGGTGGGCAGAGTTGGAAGCCATACACTGTGCACTGTCGTGTGATTTGCAGAATCTGTGTGGGTTTTCCTGAAAATAGGCTCAATAATCATAATAACGTAGTATGAATGATGTCAGCTGTGGAGCAAAGTAAAAACTGCTCCCATGATATACTTTACCATGCAAGGACATGACCCCCCCATGACCCCACAGTCTTTTTTTTTTACCTGTCTTTTATCTATGTTTTCAGTACCCCAATATATTTTTAACACAGAAAAAACAGTTACCTAATTCCCAGCGTAATTCAATTTGATTTAAGTCATAACTTTAAAAAAATGACTCTATCACAACCTCAGAGTTATTTTTTAAATAGCATATAAAATATATTAAAAAATATAGCACCACAAATGTGGCTTTATTTTAAATATCATATTCGACAATGAGACCTACCCAAGTAATTTTGTTGAGACTGCCAACAAAGTTTTACTAAAAGCCACGAATGATGTATTCAACAATTTGCAAAAGACAGGCTGCAAATTTGTGTTTGTGCTATAAATTCATCCACAACTCTGAATTTTTACATATATTGCCATTTATGTCGACAGAACTATTGGAACCTGTCAACACAAATTGATTGACATGTCTAAAACAGGGACAAACACTATGTGACAAATAATATAGGAAAGATTTCTGCAACAGCTGATGGCAATAGTATCCTAACAACCCTGTTGCAATGCTGTTAAATAGTACAAAGCATAGTCTGAATAACCTGATGCATGTAGACATGCATCAGGTCATTCACTGTATCATTGATACAAAGACATTTAATTTTTTTCCTTTTTTTTGGAGGGGGAGGGGGTCCTATTTAAATTGCATTAGCTTGGTATCTCTTATTGTTGATATGTTCAAAGACAGCATCAGTGTGTGTTTCCTCCATGGCATCTTTAAGTGTGACAGGTTGTCACACATGATATTAAATATTATTACACAATATTTAAAAATAACAACAACCTTAAAAGCAGACATTATCCTGAAAGACAAAAGATTCAGCTGTTCGATTCTATGACTGACAATGTCATAATATGCTGTTTGCTTTTAAATTATACTTGTGATTGCACTGCCAATTACATCCCAAATGTATCTGTTTTTGTTGTGTTCCAGACATTTGGTCTGGAACACAATGGCTTCACTTTGCCGCCTGCATTTAAGTAAGCGCATTTGTCATCCACACCACTGCCTATCTGCCTCAGAGTTGTCGTTTTTCAGTCTGTTTGCCAATGAGTGGAGGCTCATGGCGACCGAGAGAAGCAGTGATTTGGCATGTTAGTGAGTGTGTTGGGGCTAATCAGACAGAGGGGCTGCTGTAATGGACGGAATCTGGGCAGAATCACAGCTAGACCTGCCGCGGTAGGGAGCGGGTAATACAACTAATTTCTCCACTGTCTCAGCCGCCGCGCCGACGGAAATGGGGTCAACAAAGGTGGAGGCGGCATCAAATGAACAGCTGTTGCCTTTCTCAGTGTAGAGCTACCGAAGAGGAGAATCTGAGCAAAACCGAGCCCATGCCCCTCCCCCATCCCACTTTTTGTGTAAATGCAAAAGAATGTATGTACAAATTAAGGGCAGGACCTGTGCATATTACTTTCATTCTTCATATCTGAAGCCTGCCTATCAGTGACGGTATACTGTGGGAACACTCAGTGCAGGTGTGTGATGAAATGTGCGCAGGGTTACTCATAGATTCCTTTATTGGCTGAGGTTTGTGCATTTGTTGTGATGGAGAAACAATTGGCTATTATAAAGATGCCTCTCGTAGGGAAATAAGGTGCCAGTGTGTAGGTTGGAAAGGTTGGAGGCAGCACTATGAAGTGTGGTTCTTTGTGATAAGAAGCTGTGTATATACAAATGCAGATATTAAGGCACAAATTGCTGGATGCTCTGAGAGTTTGTTGTCACTTTTCTCTGTGATTGGACGTGTCCAATTCTAATCACAAAGAACAGATGTATGATACTGCACTTCATCGGGATGCTGGCAGCTATGTACAGTATCTTCAACCATATGAGCTGAACGATATGGACCTCAGTACTCAGTAAGCTCTGTACATATTCTGTTGTTTAGTGTTAACACAGCTGTACAAGCCTTCATTTATTAAGTTCTGTAGACAAATGAGTTTATTATGTAGTGTTGTTGGCTTCTGTTCTCAGTTTTCAGATGACAGATCTAGAGTTCTTAATGAATGTCAGTTGTCTTTCATGTACAGTAAATCTTTACATTATTTGTTGTGGGTAGATATCCCAGACTCTTTCTAAATATGGTAACCCTATGAAACCTAACTATGTGATACAACATGCCAAGATACTGCATTAAAGTACATTCACAGTGTTGATTCAATAAAATTCAAGTGTCAAAAGTCTCAGTACCCATCATGCAACCCAATCCATATCAGAGTGGCAAGTTATTGATGCATTAGCAGGAGGCATTAAAAAAGGTATTTCCCAAAATGTCTGTTCCAGTTTAGGGAGTTTCTCTGCCTTCAAATAAACTCACAAACAAAGTCATCTCATACTCAGTTAAAAAGAAATTTGAATCCTCAAAACTCAAAACAGCAGCTGTCAGATAAATGCAGGAGACTAGAAGCAAAAAAAGGTCCCAAAATGTAAATACCTGTAAAACCATTCTTAAGTGCAGTCAAATGTAAGAAAAATACACTTAACCATTACAATAGGTTACAAGATAGATGCTGTTTGCATTATACATTCACAGATAATACATCTTCCCGTTACTTTATTCAGTATTGTGTATTAATACACATTTATTTTTTATATCGAAAATGCTAATATAAATGCATCAGTGGTGGAAGAAATACAGTTTTACTTAAAGGTTAAGTTTCATGTTATTCTGTGTTTTTGTTGTCAACAAGTCTTCTGTGTTTGTGGTTCGCAGCCTCAAGCCCACTGGTTCCTATTAAAGACTAAAAATGATAAAAAAAAAAATAAATAAATAAATAAATGAAAAAAAAAAAATATATATATATATATATAGTTTTATTTTTTTAAAAAAGGAATTTCCTAAAACAACTGATCAGTATAGTTTGTATCAAATGTTACTCACTCGGGAGGAAATAGTGAATTTGTTGGGGACTGCTTTCAGCAGTGGGGTAATCCACATTTGGTGCTCTTGCCAATATTTCTGATGGCAGAGCAGTGTGTGGGACTGAAGTGTTGATGGTAATGATGGAACGTATCACCCAGTGGCTCAGGGCGTTATTAATAGTTTTTGGACAACAATGGAGCTCTGTAGCACAGCGGAATAAGATCTGTCAGGCTTTGCATACACACATAATACTTGTGACTGAGATCAGTGTTTGTGTTGGTCTTTTCATGGGGATTTGTTGACAGTAAGAAAATATTTAACCAGCCTTATCATGGTGAAATATAACGTAAAACGTAAAAAAACACACACACACACAAACACAAAAAAAATACTCCATTACATTTACAGCATTTTAATGTCATGTTGGCGGATAATGTGGGATTTTTTTATGTTGGCACATAGTTTAATTCAGAGTTCTGTTTATAAGCAGATGGTCCATAGTTTTTACATTAAATATTAATTTCATTAACTGGAGTTTGTCAAAATGAAAATGTGTACATGTTCACTCTTCTATGCAATGTCACCACTGTTTATCCACTGTGTGATTACCCAGCTGGGGGTGGACGTGAGCAGACAGACAGGAGCTGCCCCAGCAGTTATGATGAAAACACCATTGAGGGTGTTTTGGTGGCTGGCAGATAAGGAGGCTTTGGAGAGGTATGAATCACTTAAAATGATATGCTGCTCACACAATACACAGCCACCAAATACATAGTGTGACCCTGGGGATGAAAAGATCCTGGCCTCAGTAAGTCTCTGTAAGGTACAAGAAATTTCCCTTCATAGATCACCATTTGGGGATTGTTTACACAGTACAAGGAGAAACTGATCGTTGAATGTTGTTCCTGTCATGGCTTCTAGAATACTCAAAATCAGTACATTTTCTCTGCAAGTCTGGGACAATGGAAATGCCCATAGTCTATTTTCTTTTTTAATACAATAAGGAGCCAATTCATTAGCAAAATAAGCAGTCAACCTTGTCAGCATCAACAAAGACAAAAAACCCCAAAATTGATTCGGACCGCCAGGATTTCATACATCACCTGTCTAAAGGGACCAATCCCATCAACTTGTGGGGAGGTTTAATGTTGTTTTACCTTAGATCGCTCTCATAGAAGAAGCCAAGTGTAGTTAATCATTGATAGTTTGCAAACTACTGTAAGTCAGTTAAGGTAGCTAAGTCAAAGGTGATAGTCAGGACCAAGGTTTATCTATTAGCAACAAATTATTAGCTATTCAATAACCTCATCAACCAATAACCTAATCCTCTGTTACCATTAGTTTTCTAACATTTAAATATGAAATTTAGAGAAATGGGTGATTTTTAAAGGTTCCATAAGGATCTATAAAGTATAAAGGTGCTATTTGTCAACAACGTTTTAACAGCTGTTTACTTACCAGTTTAGCAGAAACAAGTTTGGCATTAAATTTAGTTGCTTGACCCACTAAAAGCTGTCTCCAGCAGTGGAAAGTGACGCCAGAATGAACTTTTTGCTTCTTGATTTTGCTTCTACTGTATATCATTCTGTTCTTCTACAAGTTAGCCTGCTAACCAGCTACTCTGCCATGTCATTTTCCAATAAGAGGTATTGCAGCCACTTGTCCTGTAGCTGCAACAATGAATGAAGCTCTTGGCAAGCCATCACTATCACCTGCTCCTGTCAGACTTTTTTGGCAGAGATAACTTACACAAAGCAAAGCTTAAACCTGAGAGACAGGTATCTGGGGGATATTTTGACTCTTGTTAGCCATGGCTGTTGAGTCACGTCACTGTTCCCCAAATGTATTTTCTTGCGCTAAGATTTAAAAGATGTCAGTTCGTTAATAAACATTAATTTAGGCTTTAAAATGTCCCCTCAGGAACCCACAAATAACAGTGTTAAGTGAGGCAAGGCCCTTTTTTTAATTTTCTTAACTTTTTTGCTGTTTCATTGGAGATATCACATATCAACATAGAATTTGCATTCTCCCTGTAAAACTCATTAAGTGTGCAGATTGTGTTCCACTCCACTACGTTTAAATGTATCCACTGCCAACCATTTGTGTCTCTTTTAAGGATACTTTTATCAACACATTAATCTCTTTGTCTTGAAGTCAATGTGGTCTGTTGTTTTTTCTAATCTAAGAAAGAGCACTAATCTAACAAAGCAAGTGTTTTCCAATATATCATGCTCATTCAGTCTTGTTTGAGATTTTCAGACTACACCACAAAGGAAGGGAAATGAATAAGACAAAAATAAATTAAGAGCATTTATCCTGGATGCCACACATGAGCCCCACAGCTCTCATAGTGATAGGCAGCTCAGCCAGGCAGAGAGAGTGAGAGAGAGAGTGGGAGTAAAAAGAGAGGGACTGAAATGCACACGCTATCTACGGCTGAGATGCATTAAACCTTCCCCATCAGGAGAAGTAATGGATTAAAGGCCGCTGTGGCTCTGCAGTTTGCCAGTCAATGTTCTTTCGCTCTCCTCCATCCCTGCCCCCCCCCCTTCCCTTCTCTTCCCGCTGGAAGAAGTTGATTTGCCATCAATTGCCATCTTGCCTGGCGCCATTAATGCACGCCCACAAAAGGATGACACATCGCATTATCACCTCACTCCCTTTCAAATTAATGCTGAGCGATGCCTTGGCGCAGCTTGTGACTGGTTAACACTATCAGCTATTTGTAGGGATTGTTCCCTAATACACAGCGTCTAAAGATTTCATCAGGCATTTGATGACGGAAATAAACCACTGCCCACAGGGAAATTGGACTGATTAATAGAATTATGCGTTGGAGGGGAGTCGATACAGGCAGCAGACACTGACAGAGCTGTCTCTCATGGACCCGACTGGAGTGGCTTGGCCGAAGAGCCTCAGGCCAGTAACGCATTCACCCTGAGCAGGGCCTGGGTCATGTGTATTTGCTTGAAAAGCCAGGGATTAAAACCTGGGCTACTAACTGTGCCTGTCCTCCACTTCTCTTTAAAGATCATTTTATATCAACCATCTCAAACACACAAGAAATGCCACTGTGTAGCATAGGAACAGCGCTGAAATGCCACTTCTTCTGCATTGTGCTCTCATTCCAAGATAATTTTCCACTCAGACCGACCCCCCTCAGCATTGTTAAGTGCTCTCTCAGTCTACCCTAATGCACGTCTGTTCCGTCAACGAAACTGTAGAAGACCCCCTTCCACCACCATAACCCTGTCTGGCTCCGCTTCACATCACAAGCTGTTTTTGCATTAAGACTCTCGAGGAGGACACAGACATAGGTAGCTATGGTCCATCAGCCATATGGTTGCAAGGAAAACACCGGCTATTTAAGGTATTCAGCAGTGTTCAGAATGTGACTGCACAGCAGTTCAGGTTTGGACAACTCATAATCACGCAAAGTTGTGGTAATTTCTGTGTTTCGAACTGAGGCAATAACTCATTCTCAACTCTTCATCTGTCATCTCCGCCAAAGAATAAAATTACTTTCTTTGAACATCTTATGCTAATCGTCTGAAGGTAAGTGCCAACTAAATATCAACTGTTTCATTTAAGAAAAGCTACAATTTCATCAAATTAATGTGGTATTTTAGAGCTCTGCCTTTTGATCATATTTTTTAAGATATTTTATTCTTTTTCGACCATGCCCAATTTAAACTATGAGCTTGGACTGAGATCAGAGAGGGCTGGCATTTAAAGTATTTCAAGTATTTGACAGAAAATACTTAGTGAACATGAAATGAATGAGGCCATCAACTGGATAGATATATGTCATTTGGTGAGACCAGGGTGCTGCCCGAAGTATTTAGGAAAAGTTCTTTAAGGTTTATTTTAAGGTTTTCACAATGCAGACATAACATACATAAAATGTAGGGAAATAGTTTTTGACTATAAGGCCTTTTAAATATGATTTCAGGGTTCTTATGTAACTTCACTCGGTAAAAAATAATATATACTGCACTCTTATTCAGGTAAAATATACTTATTTTCATGGACTCAAAATTTTCTCTTGACACAAAGGTAAAAAGCTTTTTACAGAGATTTCTTAGTAAAACTGCTAGTCTTTACCTGGCAAAGGCCCTTCTTTAAAAGAATTCAATATTCAACACAGTCAGCTATTATTATAAGTGCCTTTAAATTAATTACTATTATAATGTACAAGTACAAGTTTTGTCTTAGATCATGTGATTATGGCAGGAATCATGTTTCTGGATATGCCTGTATACAGAAACTTTGTAGTAGGGAAGGAATGAACAAATTGTTGTATTCCACATAATGAATGTGTGGATGCATTCACTGGAGAAATTGCATACTGTCTGATCACTTTATCATGCAGTAAGCGACCAAACATTATCTCCTCCCTGATGGGTACGGTGCATGCATGGATATGTTAAAGAACAAAATGTCCATTGAAATGATGATGAGACGGGGGCTTCATAGAGATCTGCACTAATTTTACCATTACAATATAGAGTAGAAAAGAAATAAAGAAATGTATTTCTTTGGGAATCATTCATTTGTTGAATTATCATGTTTTATGTTGCAGACTGACTGTCACTCTTCAAAGCTTTAGCAGGAGTGCCCTCTAGTGCAATATAAGTGGAACTGGAACAAGTCAAGACTTTATTCACATTCAGTATATTTAACCTACCTGCTAAATAGTGTGGTAGCCTAGTGTTGAAGAAGTAATAGTGATCTTCAGTGCTGAGAGAAGGCTTCGTTTATATCCTCTTATTCAGTTAATTTTCACATTGAATTTTTGATTATATTTGATCTTTTAAACTACCTGATGGCCAGTTGGCTTTCATTACCCATTTCCGACTTTCAGAAGTAAATACATAAGGAGGTAGATTTGTTCTGATAACAAAACCAAACCAAACAAATGATTAAATTTACATTCTACAAGTTTCGAGACAGCTATCTGCACAATAGTAAGCAAAGAAGGGATTGCATATAGAACTGATTTTCAAACTTTCTCGGAGGCAATTTCTTTATGTGACCCAGAATTAAAGTGAAGACACAGTTTTTGTTGTCACAAGAAGAGCACATTTAAGGTACCCCCTTCTTATTTTAAAGTTCTACCAGCTTCATACACATGGCAGTGGTGCAGACGCTATATCATTAAAAATTTATGTAATGTTTACTTCAGACTGCAGCATGAAAAATGCAAATGGAATATTTTAAATCCTCAGTAAGGTCTTGCAGATTCAGTTTGCAGAGAAACTATTGTACTGTAATACAGTTAGCTATGAGTTAACAACAGTGGGTTATATATATATATAATTTTATTTCCTGGGTGCCTTTGTTCATTCATAACCTAATAATGGACAATGACTCATGTCTGAGTCATGACTTACAGGGCTATTATATGTTTACATTTTTTGCAGATGTTTTATTGAATGCATGTTATTTCTTCACCTCAGGGGAGTGAAAGTTTCATTTGTCATAATGACAATTAGACATTCTTGTGCAAAACAGACCATAAACATAAGAAGAATCCTCTCTCTTTTGAAACACTGTCTTTCACTCTAGTTTGAGCACAGTTCTTGAAAGTGGGAAGAATTTTTCCATAGATCATCTGGCACTATGGCGTCTACCTCTGATTTATCTTCTTACTTGTTATGGTTAACCACTGCTGATCCAGTTCTTTTTCTGCTGCATAAAACACATCACATCCATGCTATGATCCACCAGGCCTGTTTCTTGACTGATTATATCTTGATCACTGGCATTGTGTCAGTTTGAGAAAGAGCTGTTGACTCTATGTTTCAAGCAACAATGCGATGAATCCACAAATGCATCTTTGAAAATGCAGACAGGCCAATTAGGCATCGAGTTTAAAAGCAGAAGGATAAGATGACTTTCCAGTACCTCTCCTTCGAATCCCCTTAGTCACGGCTTCTCTGCAGTGATCTTCTTTGCTGCAGATCCGGCTGAAACTGGAGTGTAATGCTCATGTCTGGAAACAAGCAGACCTTTCACCCATTAACCCTCCACCATCAACCAACATGCTATCTAATTAAACTTCATCTTGTTGCCACAACTGACCTGTGACGTGGTGGAAGTGATTGGGGGGGACTGACATCCTTTCATTCCCTAAATGTGAAGTAAATGCTAAAACCCTCTGAGGAGAGCAGACGGAGGCATTATGGGAGCCACTGGTAGGTTCTTCAAACCAAGTCACAGGGAATAAAATGACTATGAGTTAATCACTTCATATTTCTGCCTCCAGGTTTCATCTGTCCACCTGTGATCTCTTGCTGAGGCAAGAGATCTGGGAGTGATGGGAGTCAAACAGACTTGATTTTTGGCTCAAAATGATTTGGGGAGACAATGCTAAATGAAACAAAATGCAAAAGACAGCACCCTGAACCCCGGGAGGCAGTGTTTTGAAGTTTCTGGTGGACTGTTCCTCAAATACATGAAATAAATCCCTTGTCCACTGGCAAGTTGATAATGAGATTACACTCAGATAGGCTGTTTGGAAAGTGAGCTGAAGAGAGCAGCGGCTGGCCTGAGTCAGGCTGGGAACATGAGAGATGGAGGATAGTATAAATGGAGGACGGGGCAGGGTGCAGAAATAAGGTGAAGTTTGTATAAACACAGCTTTGACTAAAAACATCATTAATTACATTGGAATAATTGCTGGAACACTATTATAGTTCTACCAAATATAGTTCTTTTTCCATCAGTAGCAAGTCAATATGTGTGCTGTGAAAAAGGAGTGTGAATCTGATTTCTGAACAGTAAAGAAGCAAGAAGAAATGTCCCAAATGACTGTACAGGTCACTTGTCCCTAAACTCAGGTATGACTCTTGTATTCTTGAAGGTGTACCAGCAGCAGGACCTTCATTGTCATGAAAACAACAAGAAAGACACAGTTAAGGTGGAATGGTCATGGTTTAGTTAGGTTTAGGCACAAAATTACTTGGTTAGGGTTCAGAAAAGATCATGGATTGGATTGTAATTAATTGAGTTTTTCAGAATGTGCAAAAATATCCACATCACACCACAGGTGTGACTGACTCACAAAGGCCATTTTGGATGTCTCATTAGAGGGTTGTCTGGGGCATGCCCTCTGCCCCCTCTTGAATTATCAGTGCACTGCATGCATTTGATTATACACATCAAGTTTTCAATTTTCAAGTTTCAAAAAAAGAATTTTATAATACAGAGTTTTCAAAACCTCAAGTATCAGTATCAGATATACAGTTTTGCGTTGCAGGGCCTAACAATAAAATGTAATTATCAGTTGTAATAAGATGCTTGTACAGATCATCCAGGGGTTCAGAAATTTAGGAAAGCAGGTTTGTTCAGAAAGTACTTTTGAGCAAAACCCTTACAATAACTTTTTCTCAGTCTGTTTTTATTTTATACACATTTGCTTTCTTGCTAAAGAGTAGTAAAAACTATAGTTGACTTCTATAAGCGGACTCCCAATGCTTTAATTGTAAGCTAAATTGGGCTAACTCACTGCAGTTGTTTGGTAAGAGATGAAGGGAAGTCATGTCACGCCTCGGGATGAATCTGTTTATTTTCATCACCATAAATGCTGAATCAACCATTAGGCATGGTTGCGGTTTCTGCATGAAGGCAAAAAAAGAAAAGAGCATTACAGTAAAGCACATTCTTACCTTTGGATACCCTAACACATGATGTGCTTACACAGGTACTGTGCCCTGTGTCTAAACCAAAATTAAAATAGATCCTAGATGTGTTATTTCAAGTTTTCCAGTATTTGGTGTTGCATACCTTTCACCACAGTAAACACTAACATGATAATTCTGTGCCAAGAGGAAGTAAAACAATATACTTAATTATTTCATATCATCATCATATCTACTGTGGCTGCAGGCTACACATATCTGATAACTTATTAAATCAATAAATGTTTTATCTAACTTCTGATGGTAATTGTGTTGATGATACATGTGAATTTTTACAGCAGGCAAACTGGTTCACGTGTAACAGAAACAAAAGATATCTCCCTTTGTTTTAAAAGGATGCGTTATCATCATTAATATTGACTGTCTCTGCTTGTCTCCCACACTCCTTTTCACTCACCCATCAACACTGCACAGAGTCAGAGTCATTTTCAGGGAGGACAGATATTTACTGACCTCTGTTGGTGAGCAGTGGGAACAGCAGCAACACCAGCAGCTCTGTGGGCTTTCAAATGAGAGGAAACGTTTAGTGAAAACCTATCATATGCAAAAACATAACTTCACTAATTGACATCAACCATGGTGGAACACATATTTTGTTCTGGCTCAAAAAACTCATGTTTCAAAGCTGCAATCATGTTCATGTTCATGCTATCATGAATGGCTGATGTATATTGCATGTGTTTGAAGTGCTCACAGTGAAGGGCACCAGCAATCTCACTGTATCTTGTTTATAATGACAATAAAGGCATCTTTTGTTCTGTGCATTTCTCTTACAAGATTTTCTGGTTGCTTACATCAATTCCACAATGAAACGTCTGTTAACTCTATACTGTCAAAAGGTGGAGACAGCAAGGCATGGTAAGAAAAACCTCTAAGCATCTTAGAAATTGCTGCCTATTGAATCAGCTGATTCCCTCTGCCTCCTCAGCCAGAATCCAGAGGCCTGCTCCTCTCACAGAGCTCATACACTGGCATCCTTTTAACGTCTCTCTTTCAGACGCTTGTGTGTTACAACAACCAATGACAGAAACACCATATTTGTTCCTCTGCATTCATCTTGAAGATTTCTATGTCGAGTAAAATCACGACTCTTTAGTTTTTGGTATATTACTTAATTTGCTCTGTTGTCTTGGGGTTTACATATTAAGAAAACTGATTGTAGCAATCTCAGAAGATTTGTGTCTTTAGTTAATGAGGTCAAAGCCTAAGCAACAGAGACAATTCAGATGTGGGTATGTAATTGCTTAATACTCATCATATGCACTTTGTGGTGTCATCTTATACTTTTTGTCTTGAACATTCCCACAGTTTGAACGTGTCCTTTATCTCCCCAGTGTGCACTTAGGGTTGTTCTTCATTGAGATTGGCTGAATTGGAACACAATCTTCATCATCCTGCACCAGTTTGAGATAATTTTAAAGTATTCCATCCTGCTATGTGCTGGCAGGTTTCAAATCAGACAGCATTAGTGTTCACTTTTATTGTTTCACCTCCAGACAGTCCACTATATAATATTATATATAATAGTACTCGAGGTGTTTCTAATATTTTTGGCTTCCCCACTTACAAACAACAACAGAGGGAGGAGTATTATAAACACCTGTCGATATAATGCAGTGCAGGATAACACGTCTCATGACCACAGCTAAAACATGTGATTGAACTATGACCAACTATGACCATGTCATCAAAAACTAATATGTAATGTGCAACATAAAAGTGACTTCATGGCAGACCAGTGGATTGGCTTGCATTACTTTACTTTACTATATACAGTGTCTCTATTTGTCATCCATCTCACTGCGTATTTATGCGACACTGTGAATATTCCACATCCTGTGCAGCCTATAAAACAGATGATGATCCACTGTCTTAATATCCTCAGTGTGTTTGCAAAATAAAACTACAGTTTCAGTCTTTCTCAGTGGGTTTGTGCTTCTCTTACTCTTACCAATATCCTTCCCTCTGCTGCCTCAGTAGGTCAGTTACCTCCAGGTGGTCATTAAAGTTTCATCCAATCATTTCATCTAATCCCTCTATTTTTGCCACTGTTTATCCTAATATTGGCTGGAGGTTTGGAAAAGAGGAGCACTATGGGAGGCAAAGAAATAATATCTTAAAATCTACTAATAACTGGAGGCAGTTGATTTCTTCAGCATCATGGGAAGCTGAACTTTTGAGGAGCACTGATCAGAGAATAGCATATATGTATAACTGTATGCTCCCAGAAAAGGAAAAACACACGATAGAATGAGAAATGTTCTTCGTTATAGATGTTTTCCATCTTTTAATCTTTAATCTTCTCCGATTAACTACTGAATAGTGCTGCTGCACAGCAGCCCCTGCAGCCTCAGTTTGCAGGGCATCTCACCATCACTCTGTTCTTAAAAGGCTTTTTGCATCATGTCATCATTTCACTCTGTCCCCTCTCATTTCATATACTGTTTACCATTTCAACCCATTTGCAAGTCATTATTCCAGGTAATGCTTGCCTCACAGCCCACATTAGCTCCAAGCTGCCTCTAAAATGCATGAAAAATCCCCTTCAGAGGGTTTGGCTAAATGTATGCATGGCTACACAACCATCACAATCACTTACTGCTGTTGCTAAATAACTTTCACACCACATTTGGAGAGGAAAGGCGGTGGCAGCAGTGACAATCAGCTCACCTAGAATTGGTACAGGGGCCAAAGTAAACCCATCTTATGTGATCTCAGCAGCACATCAGAGAATTGACCAAAATGCACATTAAAAACAAATAAGAGGCACATTTGAGCCCAGCTGACAGGGGCCAGGGTGTCTCTCCTACCAATCACATGTGCTGTGATTTGCCTGCTGATGGATATCACTGACATTAACTGTGATGACCTTTATTTCAGGGAGATGCAGCAGGGGGCGCACCACTCAAATCTTTGAAACAGACTGTCGGCTGTCTCCTTCCTGAAAATACATTGTGCATTATCAGAGTGCATATAAAACATACCCTTTCATGTAAATACAATTTGGATTAAGATTAATGAAGGTTTTTGACTCAGACTTGATATTTTCTAGTGACAATAATACAGTAATGGGGTAAAAACATACACAAATACACAGCTTCACATACTGCTGATATTAATAAATAAATTAATAAATACATTTTTAATAAATAAATGCATAAGCAAAGACTCTTGCCTTAATATGCTAATAGAACAGAAAAGAACAACATTTCTTTTTGCAGTCAGAGGAATCATACTCCACTCTTCCCAGACACAGACAGAAGGTTAAATGAGGCATCTCATTAGGCTTTTTGAATGTGCTTGAAATGTTACAAGATCTTGGCAGTTTGTCAGCAGCTCGTCAGCAGAGCACAACAGAGTGAGAGAAATGTTCCTCCCGTTATAACAAATCGGACACATAACTTGTTGCACTAAAACAGATGTATCAATTGTAGAACAAGACACTAAAAGGCAAAAAAGCTACAGCAGAGATATCCTGGTGGGGTATGTCTGAGTCACAGCAGCTGCACTTCACAGAACGTTTATGTATTTCACCAGCACACATTGCTCCTCACATGTAGTCGGAATGGCGAAGGCATGCTAAGAATGAAAGACTTTCTAGACCTTATAGGTTATTTTTACATTGTTGAAGGCTGATAAATTTATCTATTGTTACATGCTTTCATGAGGGGAACATTCTGACTTGACTGTTCAGGACAGCAAGAATACACATTTTAGAGTCTCCAGGGATTGTAACCTGCATGTTTCAGGAAACTGGGACCATATCCATGTGTGAACACACTAAAACTCCACTGTCAGAGGGACTGAAGCTGGGGATCACATCCAGTATCAAGTTGCTTCACATCACTGAGCTCACGCACATTGTGGAAGTGTGCTCACCCCTCTTACCTCTGCAGCCTTACACATCAATGACTGGACATCCTGCCAGCAATCCGTCAAACTACAGGTTTGTGGATAATGGCGCCTCGGAGGTCTCCTCACCAACAGTGAGGAGTTCATGCAGGAGACAGCCCGAAGCCTGCAGATCAATATACAGTATATCCAAAATAGTGGCATGCTGGGCTGACTTCTGCAGGAAATCATCATCCCATAGGAGTGAGATCTGATCAAAGTTAGGAGAGTTAAGTCAAGTTGAATGCACGTAGTCTAAATACCAAGGTGGGACTGCAACAGCATGTATAACATTGCTTAATGACACGCCAGATTTGTGCACTTTGCCCAAATTAGATTTTGGATGTGTGTGATGTTCAGTTCAGAAGTGCAGTAGGGAACATGGAATGAAAACTCAAAAGGAAAAGAATAACTTTCTCATCATCTGCAGTAAGACAGTTGGACCCCCACTCAAAAGAGAGGGTTAGGTTAATATGACATATCAATTTTCAAGGTTTCAAGTTTGAGGAGGAAAGATGCAGCTAAACTTGCTGAATTGTGACTCAGCCAGTCATCATTTTAACTGTCCAACATCACCAGCACCCGTGAATGAATTCTACCACTAAGCTCTTTAATCATCAAGCACCTTTGCCTGGGTGACCCAGTCTGGAGTAACCAGCCCCTGACTTGTGTCCAGGTGCTGCATTAATTCACAGATCCACAGTCAATGTGATGCCAGTGTAACAGCCTTCAGAATGTTCTAGGTAGCTCTTCTGCACTGCAGTTCGAGAAGGTTTGCTGTGATGAATGGCCCAGCAAAGTCACAACAGCCAGCCTTGACTGTCTCACAGCAGGCTCTCCAGCCGTTTCTCTTTTGGGTTTGGCTTTAGTTAGTTATTAGATGTTATGAAAGCATGGCTAGACATTATGACTGACATCTGAGATTGACTCCTGATTGGTCAGGTGGGTGTATGGGTGGGACCTTACAGTTACAGTTGCTCCACTCCCTGATCACTGTTTCAGTTTTTGGCTCCAAATGATGTCACCAGTACACAATGACTATATTTTTGCACAGTGGAAGAAGTGGAGACATGTTGTTTATCTTTTTGTACAGTCACTGGTTGTAACCATGATGATGAAGGCTTGTATCAGAAGGTTAGGGGCAAAAAACTATGTATATGATTGTTCAGGTTGAGGACTTGCCGTTAAGATGCTCATTGTTTGCTCAATGTGGAAACTGTGCAATTCTCTCTAACATTGTGAGATCTTGACTTTACTCTGTTAAGTGCTTTGATAATGTATGAACGTATTGAATGAATGTATTTGAATTGGCACTATAAAAAAAATGGTTTGGATTGGAAGTTGACAGTCCATGCTGGTCAGAGGGTCACTGAAAACTGAATATTCTGACGGAGCTAAAGAACAAACAAGGTAGTGAAAATGTGATACCTCCTTTGTTTATTTACAGTGATTTTTAACTCATTTTTTTAATCATTGTGTGTCATGTAAAAGCCTCATCACATTGGTGAGGGGGGGCAGTTGACTTTTTTTCTATTAACCAATATCAAGTTAGAATTTAAAACAGGATCCTGCATGAGCCTAACAACTAACCAGTCCTGATGTACTGTTGCTCTGGAAAATGTTTTGAAAATGTCCTTCCGGCATTTTTAGGCAGATGTACTGTCCTTCATGCAGGGCTGAAGGACATTTTCAAAACATTTTCCAGAGCAACTCATACAAGCATTTTCTGATCTTACACCAATATACAGTACATCAGGACTGGTTAGTTGTTGGGCTCATGCAGGGCAGGATCCTGTTTTAAATTCTAACTTGATACCTTGGTTAATAGAAAAAAAAAATCAACTGCCCCCCCTCACCAACGTGATGAGGCTCGTCATTAGTCAAATAAGGAAAGATTAACTTATTTTTGCAAAAAAAGGCAGATGATGCTGCTGTTTTTTTCCTGCATCATCTCATTCAGCAGAATGTACTGGAAATGATCTCAGTCCTCTGACCATCACCAGTGTTACACTAAGCACTCTGTTTGGCAATGGTATAGCCTATTCTTTCCCTGTGGATTGCAACATTCAGTAACACTGCTCAAATGGCAATCGTTTTAGGTTTATTACAAGAGAATACAATTCAGCGTCATTTAATAGCTGTGAGTGCTGGGTTATGGCATTGCAAACTGTAAACAAAGTCTTTCAGGACAGATTAACAGAGAATCACTGCATTATTAGTCAGCATTAAAGAGGAGCGATTGAGACGTTATCAATCTGCCTTCCTGAGAAGGAGAGGGGAGCACTCACATCCTGTATTCAACCAAGTTACTGAAAATCATAAAGTAATTACAGCTGCTAGTTGCTGCTTTCAGAGTTACCTAACCAATTACTGCATATAATAAGAAGTAATTACTTCCTAGGCAGTACTTCTACAACGTCTGTTTTCATTTTCATTAATACAGCATTTTCAACATAGCATTTCTGTTGTTGTGTTGCTGAGCTTGTCACACAGTGGGACAAGACAACTATTAAATTCTATCATTGTACCATTGTATGACTATGATGAAGTAAGTAGTGCAGTAACACACAACTGAAGTGTTTTGATTAATTGTAGCCTCAGCGTGTCTTCAAATCGAACACTCAGTAATCATGTTTTGGCTGCGTGAAATAAAACACATGCACTTACCTACTAAACTATATGTACATACTTTGTATTCAAACATAAATGTTCCACATTTGGAAGTTGACTATGTAGAATTACAATGTGCATGTACCATTTTCCCTTTATCCTGGTGTGAGGTTGTCGGGGTGACTGGGAGGTTGGTAATGATTACGAGCCTTTTTTGGAGGCAGAGCTGTTGCAGTGGGAGAAAAAATTATAAGGTTATCGCACGCAGAGACATTTAAGACATTTAATCTAACTGACTTTTAATGGAATATCTTGCTCTGCCTAAAAATGCCTGAAGGACATTTTCAAAACATTTTCCAGAACAACTCATACAAGCATTTTCTGATCTTACACCAATATACAGTACATCAGGACTGGTTAGTTGTTGGCACATAAATGATTCGGTTAAGATTAAAGAAAGAATTAAAACACTTTTCTTTTTTGCTAATGACAGACAAGTCAAATCTGTTTGATTTGATTGTTTCACTGTGTGATTGTTTGCAGGTTGTCTCTCCTTATCACATGTGTCAATATGGACCTGTTCAGTGCAACCAGATAGTCGGAGATAGAAAAAATAACTGCTCAGTCCTCAAGATGCGCTGGGCCCACACAGGGTCAGACGCTGGTGAACGCTGCATGATGCATGTGGCTAGACTTGAACCCGACTTGCGTTGACATCATGTAAATTATGACAGCCTCATGAGATCATGGCAGCTGCGGTCTTTGGAGCTAGGTAGCACACTTGCCCTCCACTAATTATTAAGGAAGGAGGGGGAAACAGCAAGAGTTGGTGTGGGAGGTAGAGCGATACCAGGTAGATATAGTTGGGCTCCCCTCTACACACAGCATCAGTTGTGGAACCAAACTCATGGAGAGGGGCTGGACTCTCTCCTTCTCCAGATTGGCTCGGGATGAGAGGCAGGTGTGGGGGACCCTTACGAACCCCCAGCTTTCCACAGATAATGAGACTGTGAGGCTCTGACTGATGTTTTTGCTAATGCAATGAATCTATAATAATTTATATTGTACTCTCCTATCCCATATTATTTTGACTATTAATCAATTTGATTTGATAAATTTAATTATAGCCTGCAAGGCTGCAGCTGAAGTGACAATGCCAGCCAAACATATCTATATATTGTATGTATATGTAATATATGTATCACAATATAAGAATTATGAAACATGGAGGATGAACCATAAAGACTGGCATGATCACCACAGATAGTCTGCAGGTGTATAGAATTTTAATAGGCTACCCTGACATATAGTACAGAAGACCATCATGAAAGCAACAATTATCAGACCGAGTGTCAGCTAATACAACAGCAGCAGTTTACGAAATGGAGATCTGAGCTAACAGGATGTGAGTATTGCTTTAATGTCATGTCGAGACTGTGAAGCCTGCTGGAAACAGTACGTTTTAACTGGAGCTTTCTTTCACTGCCCCCTGCTGCAACTGCTTGTCCTCATCAGCAGTCCAGGAAAGGCCTGTTTCATCTCCAAGTCAAGTTTGAGCAACAACAACAACAACAACACAAACAACCTTTGTCTTTCTTGATTGCTTGGGAGCAGCTTTAGCTCACAACATCCCTGCTTAGTCAGGTACTGTACTTTGTGAATAGCCAAAAATGATTCATGACCTTGAGCAGTCTCCTCTCCTCTGCTGAGAGAGCAGACTCGCTCAGATGGACCTTATTGCCACAATTGATTGAGCTTGTTTATGAAGTTCAGCAGATTCGTCTGCAGCCTCCATCCACACAATGGAGGTCTGGAGGCTCATACTTCACCCTCATCAGACAGTTTTCTAATCAGCTCCATCGACTCGCTCCTGTGGGCGTGTGGCAGCAAACAGTGTTTAGTGTTATAGTGTGGGATCAGATGAGGGAAAACAGCATTGGACTGGACATTCTTTCAGTGGAAACTCTGGGACACTGTTGCTCTAATCTAATATAAGTGGCTCTGAAATGAGTTTATTTGTACACTGGATACAGTGCATATAGCTGTGTTGTGGGTGTTGGATAAGAAACAAGAGTCATTAATCATGAGTGATGTGTCTTGGCATGATGAACCAAAAGACATTTAAAAGAAAATGTAATTGGAAAGCTACACTGTAGCAGCACGCAGCTGCAGGAGGCAGACAGTTTCCATGCACAGTAATATACAAATGAAATGTTAAGATGCTGGTAGTGGTTTGCTGGAATTTCCGTGTAGCACTCTGAGCTCTATGAATTTAAAAGTGACAACCCAGAGATATGTGCTGCAGAGAAAAAGCTTCCGAGCACAAGCGCAGCTTCAGACCAGGCAGTTTTTTTTTCTTTTTTTGTGGTTGCAGTGATTCATGTGGGGAAATGTCGGTCTTGGTCCTAAAATCGGTGGCAGTTTTGGGCACAGCTTGGCTCCACTGCATGCTCATCTTTGAGTGACAACAAATAAACCTCACTGGAGGGAATTGGACATTTTGATCTTAATGTGATAACTGGATGTTGTGTTGTGGGGGAGGGGGTCCAGAACACATGGCTGGAGGCTTACTTCAAATCATGACAATGGGAAAAAATTGTAGCAGTACCACTGTTAGTGTTTGGGTCCTTGTACTGTTGAATTCTCACCACTGCTCTTTTTCATTAACCCCCCCCCAAGCTGCAGACTGACCTACTGCTGCCCTCATCTTTTTGATGTTGCGTGTTCATGTGAATTGGTCCCTGCATTAAGACTCAGCAGCACCATTATGCACATCATAATACTCTACTCTGAACAGAGACGTTTCTGTTAATGGCTCCATTGAGTAGTACAGCATGTGACTTGCAGGAACAGCTTAATTATTGATCATGAAGACGAACAGCATAAGTGGGTCCGCATTCTAATTATGAATAGTTCAAATTCATATGGACTTTATGGAGAACTTTGATTTGAACTGATGCTCCAAAGTGGCTGTGAACTCACCAAGGTTAGTTCACTGGTCCTGGAATGGGTCTGCCCGGCCCTCACATATGCATCAGATCTATCTGTGTTTCATTTGACCCTCAACTGTCCACCATTTATTCTTCTCTGTCAAAACACTTCCTTAGCCTGCTTTTAATCTTATTCATGCTCTATAATGAATCATATCTATGCTTCTCATTTCCATCCAATTTTCTGACTCTCTATTCTGCCCAGATTTTTTTCTTCCTGTACCATCAGGGCTATGAACATAACCTCACCATCTTTAATCTTCCGTAGCACAGGTGCTGTGACTGATGCAAAGGCTCTGCACTCACTTCATCTTTGTTCTCAGCCTATAAATCATCAGTTTTTCAGATGAGCTATTGCTTTCATTTCATCAAATGATCACACATAGGTGTATTTACATAGAAAACTCCAGCCAGTGGAATAGCAATGACACTTTTATATTGTCTTGTGTTAAATGTGCAAGACTTTTTTTAGATTAAAATAAGGTAGGATCTTGTAATAACACCTCACAACATCCCTGTTATCCCTAGAATTCTGTTAAATTTTTTGCATGATTTATCATTATTTGGGAAACATGTTAGAGATTTTGGTGAAAGTCTTGATATAGCACCTTTACTATAGAGCCTACTAGAACGATAGAGCTCTACTAATACTGCTGACATGGAAAACCTATGAACCGATACATTTTAAAGCCCTTTGTGTGGCTTAGAGTTGCACAAGGTGGTGCTGTAAAGCATGACCAGCTGTGGCCGACACATTTCTGGGCCTCTGGGCTTGTTACTAAATGCTGTTCTTAAGTGTTATTTATGAGGTTGAAGCCAAAAACCTTGCTCGTGAAAATGAAAAGAAAACACAATCTGTAAGAACGGTGTCCTTCGATCTGTGTTTGTGAATGTGTTGTGGTACAGAGGAGACATGTGGCTCAATTTCTACCCACTCAACAGTCTCCTGGATCCATATTCCTCACATATATTTACAACCTATTCATAGCATTCTATATCTTTATCTATCTGATTGTCAGGGTTCAAAAGTTCCTGGCCAAAGTGTAAAGTTGTTAGCATTAGTATTGAGCATGACTTCAAATTTGTAATATAAATAGATATCTGATGGGCAAATCATTTAATAAAAAAGACTGAACAGAGGAACCAATGAAGAACAGCAGTAGAAAACAACCAAAAATAGCCAGTTTGCTGTCATTTGTTTTACTGTGTATTCTTCTCTTTCAGATAGGAGCAGCGAGGTTGTTCAAAAGAACCCAAATTAAAAAATCACCCAAAGTGAATATTTGTGAAACTTTAAAGGATTTGCCTGAATCTATGTGTCACCTGCTGTAGCAGCGTTTAAAAAGAGTAAAGAGTTACAGAGTAGGTATTCTTGCCTCAGGCTGTAGAAGCAAAGCTGCAGTTTGGAGATCCATTTGAATGTGGATAAGTCATTTGTGGCGGAGCCTCTCAGGTAGTCAGATGCCGGAGGACATTAGAGAGGCATCATTTAGATCCTCTTTTAAGCACATTATTATTACATTTGCTATCCTCACTACAGCAAGGTTTCTCCTAAGAGGATGACTTTCACTAGCGATGCACCAATGCCAAAACCAGTATCAAGTTTCGACCTGTCACTACCCTAATGTACTCCTACTAGTACACTATAAACTACTCCGATACTACTACCACTGTGGGCAGTATGGAAATATCTATAAAACATGATTTCCCACAAACTGATTCATATGTGGCAGCCACCACAATATTAACACTGACCACCACAAACTGATAAACTGAGTTTTGTCACTTTGTTTTGTTTATGGCATTTAATAACACAGCATATATCTCAGTTCATTCATCTCCCTGCTTGCCCCTCTCTCTCTCACACACACATATGCACACAGCGCTGAATCATGACAAAAAGTACCTGTGTGTGATCTCCACGTGCACTGTCAACAACATCATGTTCAACATCAAGTCAGAATGTAAGTAATATCTCATGACAGTAAAACAAGTGTGGAAAGTGAAGTTAGATCTGTATTATCCAGTGCTCGCTATCGACAAGTACAAGCACTTAAAGAAATAAAGTGGTATCGGTGCATCCTTAACTTCTACTGAAGCCTCTGCTCTGCTTCCTAGAACAAAGCCCCTAGTGTCAGCTAATCTCTTGTTCAGCTCGCTAGAACTTGAATATCAGTGAACTGGCTGCAATCTTACCATCAGCACTCACAATCACATTACTTCCTGGATAATTAGACATGAAGCTCTGAGCAGAACACGACTGACAAGGAGATGAGATCCCTCCTCTCTTGACCTCACCATTAGTGAGGTTGATGATGGCAAGCCATTCAGATGGCCAGCGGTGATTATCATGCCAAACACCAATGCAAATAAATGTCAGAAAAAAGTCAGGCTGTTCATTTGTCTCTGTCTCAGGCGGAGGCATCGTTTGCCATGAGAAAGATTGACGATGACTGTGGTCCTTTGCGCATGTGGACACAACAGCTATCAACTCATCAGACGCAGTTCAGGGCTTCATTAGCAGGCAACAAGTCTTCCTCTGCTCAGCAGTACCACAACAAAGCAGTTCTTCTGGTGTGATTCCAGCCCTCCATCCCCACCTTCCATCTCTGCTGCATCTGAACGTCGTAAACTTCGCAGCTTAAGCGTTGCTATCCAGCTCAGTGTTGTGGGATTTCCTTTTATTCTGAAAGCCCAACAAACACACAAACATATTTTTTTACAGCTCCCCACCCTCCCATCTGCCATTCTCTGCTTGGAATCAATGCAAATCCCTATGCAGCTCCTTTGAAAGAGAACTGACACTGAAATTTACATGTGGATTAATATGACTAGGGGGTCGCCTTTGTATGCAATACAAGAGATGCTGGTGGTGAATAAAAATGCATAAAAATGCTGGCATTAAATATGCCATCCTCGATCCCCCAGACCCCCCCCCCACGTTGCCTCTGACATATTTTTGCTCCCTTTCTTGCCGCTCCCAACAAAACTAGTCTGTTGAAAATCATTCCAATTTCTCTTTCTCCAGCTAGATTTCAGCACAGTTACCAGAATGCTGAAATATTGTAACAATTGTTCTCTTTCTAGTAACAGTGCTGGAAGAATTGCAAGAATAGATAGCCAGTTGCTATTCCCTGGCATGCAAGCAAATAATTTGACACAGTTCAATCTACTCTCTGGGAGGCCCAGGGGCATGAATCATAAGAATGAGTGAGGCTACTTTATTTTCCAGTTTCCAATGCTGCTGCACGAAATACAGTGTCTGCCTGTGTCTGGTCTGCGGCTGTCATGGCAGGTGAAGCTAAGAAGGAATGCAGCGTCAATGGAGGCGGTTGAAATATACATAGGAGCATGCATGCTGTAGCCTATCGGGAGTCTTCACACAGAGAGGCAAACGAGCAGAGTTGGAAGTGAAATCAATGGTTCACTGAGCAGGCTCTTGAGGTCCTGACCCGACACCTTCAACTTCACTTCTGAAGCTAACGATCATATTCAACTTACTTGGCCTCTGCTCCATATATCAGCTGTTACTTCTGAGGCTGGAGCACAGGGGGCATCAATTCTCATTGTGTTAAGGGTCTTATAAGACAGCAAAAAAAAAGCTTTTTTGAAGAAATTTTGAAGCAGGGGCAATAAATCCTGGATGTGTGTGTGGGCTTATGTCAGAGCTGCAGTCATGAAGGCATGGTCCTATACTAAAGCTATCAGACAGAATCCCAATATTTCAATCATTCTCACATTTTTAAATGTTTCTAGCGAAAGAAAGTTTAAAACACACAGTTGTAATACAAACAAGTAAACTGCAATCATAGCACCCACACTTTATCATCTCATCTCATCTTATTTAAAATTTTTTTGCACTACTTGTTGTTACTTGTGCCTGAATGTCATTATGTGTTTTGTCTATGCTGCTGAACCAAAGAACTGCTAAACTGTGTTTTGTTGTCCTGTGACAGTGACAATAAAGATGTATCTTTATCTTTATCTGTATCTTAACTGCTAAGAAGTGACATGCATTCTGTGAGAGGAGGAGAGGTAGCTAAATGCCCCCATCAGCACGACAGCATCATCTGGCAGCTTTCCATACATGGTTAAGGTTTTTGGTTATCTTAGAACACAACAGAGGAGCTGGAGATTGGTTAAATGTTGCAATGAATGATCCACTACAGTCTGGAAATACAAATGACATCACCTTCTTTGTGTTTGAGTTTGCATCACTTTGGACTTGGAAAGAGTATGGTCTCTTCCTCTCTCATATCCATCACTCTTTCTATCTCTTCCCTTCCCAAAGCTGAGCTTTGATTGATGCAGTCTTTTCATTTACGTGTGTATCAATGAAGAAAGCAAACCAGGGGTCAGCCAATAATTATGTGCAAATGTTACCAGCCACTGTGAGGACAGCCTCACAATGAACATGAAAATATACAGGGATAATATTACAGTCTCTTTTAGTGGGACACGAAAGCAGACACAGCACATGAGCTTAAAAGTTGCAGACAGATTTATTTGCCACAGAGGTGGAGGAGAAACACTGGAGCAGATGGTGCGGCTGCAGGTTTAGCTGGGTGAGTGTTTGTAGGAGTGGGGTACAGCTGGAAACAGCAGGCTGCTTTTAGTATAGAGGAAATAATATCAAGGTGTGGACCTTGGTGAACCCCATGCTGGGCACGGACATGATGCTAAGCTCATTTATAAAGATCTCCATCCAACAAGTTTCCTACTATTGACTTTTGGAGTGCTTGTTGAGAAGCTGAAATTTTCCAGTTTCATCTGCAGTCAACCAGTAGTGAAGCAGGACTAATCAGAGTCTGCCCTCAGGTGACCTTTCATTCCATTACTGGATATTGACTATGACATTGACCTCTTCACAATGGATGCATACATGCATACAGGTGGGATTCAACTGTTTTACTTAAATACAAACAAAAATAAAAAAGAACAAACTATGAAATATTCAGGATTCTTGAACCCAAGCCAATCTGTTCACATGCTGACAGTCTCGGAGGCAATATGGATGAACTGCATACAATGAACTGCATGCTTAAACAAAATGGAAGTTGATAGTTAAACAGTGTGTTGTAGAGGCTGGAAGGAGGCTGAAGTTGCGGGTTAACATAGTGGTTGGTGGTTAATTCAACATGTCCAGTTTAGATGGTTCGACAGCTTCAACCATGTTATATGCTGCACTGAACAAAACTGTTACTGATCCTTAGCCTAACTGGCACACTATCGGTGTGACTGAGTCATTGTCCATGGATATAATGATAATCCATAAGGCTTTGCTTGATGTGTAGAGTTAAGCAGCACTGTCAAATAATCAATTCCGCTCCAGTGACTCACTTACTTTTTTTTTTTTTTGCCGAATAGCAGCTCCTGTTGGGATTTGTCTCTGATTTCTTCAATTGATCAGGGGGATTTTATAGACACGTGGGTCAGACTGCTGCTGCACTTTGCTGAACTTTGTGGCAGTCAAGCTTGGCCAGGCTGCTTAATGATTTCTTTCGTTGCATATTTATCTACTGCGATGGCTGTGTTTTTCAAAGCAGAGCAATACTAATAGTGCATCAATAATGTATCTGGTGGGCTCCCAAATGAACTGCTTGATAGACAGCAGCACCAAGTGAGTGGTGAAGTGTGGAGGGAATGCAAGAATCCAATTTATGATCATAATTCATATATTTTCATTATAGTAGCTGTTTTGCTACTATTACCATTTACCTATGAGATTTTAGGTGTCCAGCACACTTTTTTAATCACATTTCACGTATCACATTATAGTATTCATAGATTTAACTCCTGCAGGCAAGTGACTCTGCTGCAGTAAAACACGGGAGAACAAATAGAAAGTCATATGCTGTTGGTTTCACATGTTCACGTGAATCTCTAACTTCGTCAGCGTCACATTACTGTCACACGTTGCTGAATGCAGATGTTTTACCCGCTGGTGTTTTCACTGACACTGACATTCAAAAACTGACTATTCCTTATGACAAAGCAATCCTATGATGAGCTACAATGTTATTGTAACCCAAAATGTGGAAGACATGCAGCAAATGTAAATATTCTGCAACAGATTATGTTATACCGACTTTTTTCTTTTTGCATTGCAATGGTTTCTTTTCAGCAGCATCCATCTCTTCAGTCTCAGATGTTGAAGAGTCCCTGAAAAGCATTAATGGGCAGAGCAAATAAAAGAATACACCTACTCGCAAACTGCATCACTATGCCGCTACAAGGTAACTGACAAAATATAAAGGCCATGAAATGTGCGCAGTGATGGATTTCTGACCTTAAGTCACCGACGTTAGCAGAGGACGGAAGGAAATTAAGATGAAAACACTTGGTTCAGCCATAAAATGTTTAGAGAAAGTCATTTTATTGAGATGGAGCATGCAAAACCATCTAAATAGGACCAATGCTTTATTGGCCTTTCACTATATCACTGTTGTTTTTGACTCAGCTACTGAGCTATCAAGCAACATTTATGTCCTTCAAAGGTCAGCCAGTTGTTTTGTAAAAAGGAGGAAAAGGATGAAAAGTTTGGACATGATACAGTACCAGTATGGCTGTTGGTTACTGTCTACCTTATTATCCCGTTCCTCTCTCATTTGCTGTTATGACATAATGTGGGAATGACATAAGCCACTACCTGTTTTACACAAAGTACATTATGATGATTTAAATTAATCTGATCTAAGAGCTCGAGTTTTCTTTGACCAGTTTCTGGTCTGTTACTCTAAGATATACCTTGTGCGAGTACACAAAATAACAAAAGGCACTGTCATTGCCCCACACTGGTCTTCAATGCATCACACAAACATCAAAGAGGAACAGTCCTGACCAGGCAAGGACAAAGGAGAATGGAGAAGTGGAAGGATAAGATTAAGATTCAGTGTTATTCATTGGGAGGTGTAGAATTAGCTTTTTTGTTTACAGCCTCTTGTAGGTTAGCAAAAGTCCCATGTAAGGACTAAACAGAGAAACTACACTGTGCTTATTAATACACCATGTTGTGTGACCAAGTATTCATTAAGCAAAGCATGTTCCTCATTAAGTAGATTCTTTCAGAATTTAAATGAGACATTCAGTGTTTGTGATGCTGTTAAAGACAAAGCTCAGAATATTGTGTGTTCATGGACAGACTCTTGGAGTGGAAAGTAACAGTGCTTATTCCTTCATGCTTCTCTCCAAACATATTGTTCTGCTGGAAATGAATTTGCATTGTATGACTAATGACTAACTACTGAGGTTACACTTTGCAAGTGAAATTGATTAATGATGATTTTTTTTGTTTTGTTTTTGTTGTCATGGCTAATTATTTTAGCGCTTATGTATTTTGTAATCTGATTTGGTTTGCCAGTTGCCATTGCTGGTGATGTCTGAGAATTTCTATTTTAGCAGATAAAAAAGTCTAAACTAAAAATAAAGGTAGAATCTCACAGGATAAAGACAGTAGAGTCATTTTAAGACAGTGAAATAAAAGTAAAAGTCCAGCATCAGACATATTTTGACTTGATGGCTGCGGTGTTGACACTAAAGCACTGACGACTGACAGATTTTTCAGATACCCTGCTGTCTGCCTGAACAGGCAGAGAGCTGTTATGCATGTAAATTAAAAAAAAATGTTCAGAGCTTCCAGGGCTGCCAATGATACCCACTGTTATTCAAATTAACACTGCAGATTACAAAGGAACAGTGGTGGGCACAGAACAAATAAGAGTATGAAAATCAGTTTCAAATTCATGGAAATTCAGTCTTAATGCAAAAATATATTTTATTATTTTATCATTCAATTCACTTTTCAAGATTCATTTGCTGCACTGAGGCGAATGTGTACAGATGTGTACATTTCTAAATAAAGCACTATTGTCCATTTACCAAGCAGCAGAAACTTGCTGATGCTTCTCTCCCGGTGGGGAAGTTTGCAGGTAACAAACCATCAGAGCTCTACATGTCAGTCTTCAAGCTACAACGGCCTGACATTTTGAAGCTTGATTGGTTTCCCTCTCTCTTGCATCAATAAATATTTTGCCTGCGTATGGAGAGTGTTCTTTTGATTGTTAAATTTTGTAACTGAATTTTCACTCACAAAAAGCAAATGTTTGGGTAGCTAGTCTCCTGCTTGATGCAGCTACCTGCTGATCTTAAAATCTCTGCTGCTGACCCTCTTGACCCTGTGCGGACAGACTGAGGCAAACTCTAGCACCCAGACCAGTGCTGTCTGTATTAAAGTGCTGGTCTCCTGAATAAGGCACCTGAAGCTGAAGGACACATTCATAACTTGTGCTGAATTCAGGAAAGCAAGGATTTTATTGACTTCCTCCTGTGGCTCCAGTAATTGAAGCAAGTGATAGCAGGGGAGCTCACCATCCATAACATATTGAGGAGCCCTTCGGTATCTCTAGTAGGGCATTTTACGGTCTCATCAAAAGACACTTGGAAGCTATTTATCAGTGGCAACATCACTGAGGAGGTGCTTCACCTTGAGGAACGCAGAGATTGAACAAAATTAATCCTTTTATTGGTCTGCCTCTCAGTAAAAGTTGGCCCTGCTGGTTCTCATGTGCACACAAAAACAAAAAATGGTCTACCACAGTCCAGTGTGTACAGCCTCCATGGCTGCCGAATCTACCATCCAAAAGCATTAGAAATCTTTGAGAGGTGGAGTTATTATATGGCAACAAAATGCTGTTTCAGAGGGGGTTTCTTTTCAAGGGCAGGCACTATAATGGATATGTTGTGAGCTGATGGAAGAAGTTTTGTGAGGCCTGGATGTCTCACACAGAAGCATTTATTGAAGCCTGACTATGGAGAATGGAGATGAGCAATACAAGTTAAAACCCAATTCTGAAGGATTCTAATGGGCCCCGAATCCTACCCATTAAACCATATTTTATCAAATCACGGTTAATATCCTGTCTGCTTAGAGAGGACATGTTTAACTTATTGACCTTGGGACGCAGACATTTTGCGATGGCTGTTACCTCCTGCATGGAGGCTCTGTCTCTCTCTGAGAGTCTGCCATGACCCCAGTTGCTAATAGCAACTGCCAATATGGATTTGGGAGCTATGTCACTTGCTAGAAATAAACAATAACCTGTTAGTAAGTGACCAGACAGTGATCTGAATCATATAAAATAAAAATAAGGTAAAATTTAATCACAAGCACAATTTATTCCCTGCAGAGTGCCAGCTGAGATGCAATCGATTTGAGCGCTTGCATACATATGAACAGAATTCTTTGCAGGCGTAAAGACTTAGTTTCTTTCTGGTACTTTACCTTCACAGCAAGAAGCATGTATCCAATCAAAACATCAAAGTGCCTCATTTTTTATATAGTGGGGAATCGATTGAAGGATTGCTTCATGTGGGAACATGTTTAGGACAGCTGCTTAAGAGTTTTCAAAAGAGCTCTGGGACTGCAGGATGCAAAACATAAATGAAAGCTGTTTGTGCCAGAGCTGACTAAAAGAGCTGGGAGATCTTTGAAGGACTGCTGTAAGTCACAGCGTGGTACCAAAGCATGGATGTGATCACAGTTTATGGAGCACTGTCATGAGCTATCAACATCTGTCATGAGACAGATGTTGTGTGCCGGTAAAGAATCTCAACTTTCCCTTTAAACTTAGTCTTAAAACTCTTTAAATATGTGATTGTGCATGTGAATGCATGATTTCGGATGGATACTGGCTCCAGAAAGTTTTATCGACCAGCCCTGTCGGTCTCTCTCTGTGCCTGACATTCAGGGTGAATATGAGAAGAAAGAGATGCTCCTTCAGGAAATCATATCAGTTAACCTGATATTAAGATAACTACTGAAATAGTACTGCTTTGTAACCTGATTTTTTTATTTTTTTTGACTGGAGAAAAAAATGTGACCTGGGTCACGTCATTGTACCACTGCCCTCTATCTTTGAGCAGATAAATGTGTGAGTAGGCCAAAATAAGAAAATGTATTTTCAAAAGGAAGAATTGTCAGACTCTGTGTAGCCCTATTTACAGTCTCTGTACTAGACAGTCCCTTAACTGACCACATATAAAAGTAAGTAACAGTAATGGAAACTCTGTAGTATCCTTTCCATATAGTGCATAGGGTGGTGTATAATTTGTAGTCTATGAAAGTGATCTATCATTTATCACATCTGTTTCCATTAAAACATACACACCAAATTACAAACTAAAAGTAATTCATTCATTTTTAGGTATATATTCACCGGGGGAATGGCTTTCATTTATACCTTCATTTATTCGATCTATGAGACTGTGTAACACTGAATTTCTTGTAGAGCAACATTAACATTATAAGAAAGTTGTTTTGCACTACATTTTTTAAATTTTCATTTTGAACAGTGGATGCAAACCTCTTAACCCCCCTCAATAGGCTGTGGATTTACTCAATGCCCCAGATTTACCATTGCAGTTGCAGTCCATACAACCATCCTCCTCCTTTGTAGTATTACAGTATGTTGAAGAAAGCGGCTATGTTCTGGATGTGGACTACCATGTTAACCTTATTAGCTCACATCATAAGGAAAACAACGAGGAGGATGTGTGGTGAAGATGAAGTTGAGCATGGTCTGAGCAAAATTATGTGTGGCAGTAAAAAATGAAAATGTAAGAATTTTAGTGCCTTGAGTGTGACTGCAATGCATTTGCTGGAGGTTAATAGGATTGTTTATCAGTGTCACTGACTCAATAGTTACTCTGGGAAATGCTGGATATTTTCAACCATTGCTGCGTGTGCTTTAGAAATTACATCTCAAAACAGTCCTGCATTCAAAATTGGTAAAGGCCAAAACACTGCACAGCAATTTATCATACAATGAGAGTATTTTACATGTTGTAAAGTTATTACAGTGACAATTTGAAAGCACCAAGGCTGAACATTTTCCCAAAAACAGAAAAATGAATCAACTTGTGATATTTTGTGCCCCTACTGGTAGTCGAGCCTGGGACCTGCTGCTCAATACACCATCCACTTGGCTGTCGGGCTACCCTGTTTGTTTCAAATGTTTTTGTTCAATAATGGAGATACTGTAAGACTCATGTGAAATCTTGCCCATTGGTGAAGAATACTTGGGAAAAAATCCTGGATCTGTATTACTCCTAAACATTAATGGTTTCTAAGACAGTCCAAGAGTCACCTCTGGCAAAAAACCCCAATGATAATAATATGAAAATCTATCAGTTAGTTTTTGCAGAATAACAAACAATCAAACAAACAAACAGCAAGAGCAGAGACCCTCGCAAAACTGAATATTTGCCCAAAATCTAAATTTTACCCAAAATGTTTCTCATCAGGTACATTTCTCAACTGATTATTAAAAACATCTACAACATTTGTGGAAACATATTCTCCTGTAATGTAACAAATACAAAGGATATCAATATTACTGTATCAATGTTATAGTAATATTACGGTATTGGGCCCCGCTTTTACAAGAGGACTTACTATGGTAACCACATTCCATTGTTTCATTTTCAAAAGTAATGGAAAAGCAAGGGCCATGACTGATTGGCGATATATTGTACCAAAACCGTGACCACACACACTCCATCTGAAAACTGAGGCAGAAGAGCTTGGGAGGCTTAATTAATTATGCCCATTCTATTGTAACAAGCTCCTAAATATGTTATTAAAATAGGTCCACTTACACAGCAGAGCTTTAAATCTAATTTGCTTGTGCTTGTGGGTGTGTGTAAAGAAAGGTTAAAACTTGGTTAATTATAGGAAAATTAACTATTGAGAACACATGACCACATTGTAGTAGGAAACTAAATGTGATGTTTTGAAAGTAGCCTCTTACATGAATTTGCATATATGTGTTTAAAAAAAAAAAAAAAAAGCTTTTCTGGTGGAAATTTTTTTATTGAGAGACGACTTTTCAAATGACAATGGCCTTGAAAAATTCAGTGTGTCAGGCTGTAACAATGCGAGGCTTGAAGAGCTGTTTTTAGTTCGTTTGGCCCAGGCTCTGCAGCAGATGGATGTTATAAAAGGGAAAAAATGGAAGCAAAAGTAATAATACTAACCCAGACAAAATTTGTCATTTAGTAATTGAGAAATGAATGTTCTTGTAATTAGAAGCTGCTGTGCACACTCTGGACACTTCCAAGCCATCTCACCGGAGAGGCTCGAGCACACTTTCTTTGCAAAAATCACTCTCAAATACTGTATTTATAATGAAGTGTCTTTGTTTGTTAGTAGGGTTATATAGAAACCAATCAGGGATTTTCATTGTTTCTATTTTTCAAACCAGATGTGGCTCTAGGTCTATCTTAGAACACAAGGAATTCTGGGAGTGATTCATATCAGTGTCTGGTTCCAGAATGTTTTGAAGGATTCTTCACCATTATGACATAGGGGGGCAAAATTTCACATTTCGAGTCATATCGCCATGAATGTAGAAAGATTTGAACTAATAGTGGGGGACACAGTCACAGTTCGCTCCATGTTTTACCTGTCCCCTATCAGCAATTTTCCAAATAAGCTGCTTCTGCATCCTGTTACCTGCCGGCCACTCCCACCTTATCCACGTTCTTCAGTCACCTGAGCTCCCAGCTGCAACCCATCATCAAGTCACTTTAGCAGAAATACCCCTCTTATCCCATTCACCATTTGCCAGGATGTTCTTCGACTCTCATGCAAGACTGTTCATCTTTGGATTGATCGCCCGTGGCCGACCCTGCCTGTTCCTGAGGCTGAAGATTGTTTACCTGTACTTGTGCATGTTTATTTGCACCTGACTATTGTTTTGATAAAACTCCCCTTGTGGTCTGTAATGTGCCCTTGTGTTATATGGGTGTTTTTTAATGATCAGTCAAAAAATGAACATTTTGGAGGAAATGCTCCAGTGTGCTTTCTATTTGTATATCTATGTAAGCATTTTACTGGCTGCTTGAAGTAGAGCTATGATCTATATACTGTTACATAGTCGAGTCCAATGTTTCCTGACCTAGGGGTCAGACCCCTCCGAAGGTACATGTCATTTACACCCATATGAACACTATTTTTGATACATTCAGTATTCCACATTATGGGTCAACTGACCATTAAACTGCAAACAAGCTACAGCTTATTGAATGTTGAATGAGCACTGACAACCTGCCAAGGATCCCAAAGCAATAAGGGTAGAAGGTGGCACAGGATTTTAATAGGTGGGTGGGAGGGGTAGTGGTAGTTGGTGGTGGTGGTGGTGGGGTGTCCTCAAATCTCACTTTTAAATCTCTCTGGTTCTCAGTATCTGCCCTTCTAAGGCTCCTTTTCATTTTCTGTCAGAGGGACAATCTGGCTGCTCACATTAACACACGTTTAAGGAAGCAACTTAACATTTTGGCTGAAATGGAGTGTGCTCTGATCACTGGATCAAGTTTAATATCCATTATCCCTGTGAATTTCTGCACCAAATGTCATTTCTTTCTTTCCTCTCATGTAATTGTATTTCATTCTGGACAGGAAAGTAGTGAACTGACTGAGCCATCCCTGAGCCCTTGCTGTGTCTGAAAAATACTTTTACTAGTTGCTGTTTTATTCTTAAAACTTAGGGTAAGGTGCTAGACTTTTACTTACAATTTAGTACTTTACACTGTATATATTGTACTGTATGTATTGTAATTTCAATTGTGCTGTATGTCCTGTATGTGTACCATAATTGACAATAAAGCTGACTTTGAGTTTGACTTTGATATTGTATATCTTTTACTGAAGTAAATTTTCTCAATATTGAAGACCAGAGAAGCATTTCATCATATTTTTTCTTAGTCAGTGTATTTTGCTCTTTTCATTCTTCTGGGATACCATACACAAAAATGGACCTGATGCCACGTTCGACAGCTGGCATAATCTTCATGTGGTTATAGAATGAGAACCCATCTTTTTACATGAGCATAAAAATGCTTCAGCTACATTTGTGCATGTTGTGTAGACTCAGTGTGTCCATGTTGTAACCTTCACCTTTTCTCCTTCTCTCTTCGTGTACTACTTCTCAGCCGGGGACACAGATGAAAAGAAGAAAAAGGACATATCTGAGGTGCTGATAAGCACAAATATGTGAACGACCTCATCGTGGACTTCATCACATATCATCTTGCCAGTGTTGCGAATTTAATCACATTGTGGCCTTCAAGATCTGAAGAGAAAAGACAGCTGAAAGGGTAGAAAGGTAGTTTATATAATTCATTTAGATATTTACATTGTTTAGCATTTTCTTGCTTATGTTTTGTTGAGAAAATGAACTGCTCAGTACCTTTGTCATTTCCTGTTTCCTCCACGGCTCAAAATGCTGAAAACAGTGAGTTTATTTGATCTAGTCAAGGAAGATGTGGTTCACGTCTTTGAGAAGCTTGAAAACAACGGACAAACCTGTGTATGTCTTTGAGAGGCTGGACACATCTTTTCCAGCTGCTCTTAAACCAACAGTGGAAGCTGCTATCTTGATATGAGATACAGCTAATAACACACCAGGTAATCACTGCGTTCAATCTGACAGCAAGTTATGGCAATATCCTGAGCCAGCTGAGAAAAAAATGACATACTAATATACATAACTGCATTTCTTCTTTCTCTGTTTAAGCCCGCACTCTGGTCACTATTATCTTTAACGATCCACACTCTATCCTTTGTCTCTGCAGTTGCTCGTCCCCCACGACGAGCCCTTGAGGGTGAAGTTCATAGATTTTAGCCTGACCTGCACCACGTCATGCACACTGAATCTGCAGATTCAGCCTCTTGGTTGCAGGTTGGCTCAATAAGTAAAGTTTATCAACATTCCTGCAGTTATTTGTTTATGCTGTAAATGATCCAGCAGAGTTTGTGTCAGTCTTCAGTACACAATGTGACAAGGTACTTAACAGCTCTTGTGATTCTGCTCACTGGGCACTGCATGTGTACCTGGGCCTTCTCATCTCCAAGGCTACAGACATGTGGGGTGTTGGCTGTGAGCATGTTTGCTACAAGGTGCGATCAACATTCAAATCAGTAAGTATCAAGATAAATGAGGTATATCCACATTTAAATGGAAAGACCTCTACTCTCTGCACTAAACCCAGCAGGGGACGTCTACTGATATGATTCTTAATATTCTACATCCTCATCCCAGTCTCTGACTCCCTGGTGTCTCCTTACAGAGGTGGCAAATAAAATGGTGCAACTCAGTCCAAATGATGCGCCCATCCACTGGGGAGATAGCAGACACACTGTAGATGAAGAAGAGGTCAGAAATATGATGCCAAAAAATTATGTTTATTAACAGAAAGAAACAAAGACAGACATCTACTAAAGCACTATATTGTAGGAGAGGAGTGAAGCAGAATATTGTGTATTTTACTCCACTAAGCTAAAGTTCAAATGGGTGTACTGCCTTTGTTTTCACTGTTGCAACAGTAACGTAACTGTAAGTCACATATGCTGAAACTTTGATTAAAAAAGATACTTGTAATTGATTATTTTTTGGTCAATAAAATATCATGATATAGTGAAAATGGTTGTTCTAGCTGTGACATGCTAAAAAGGTTTCTTCTGTTTAACCAGTGAACCAAAAACCCCAAAAGATACACATTTGTAATGATATTAAGCAAAACAAGACAATGTTGCCTATTAACTTGACGTTGATTGTTTAATTGACTGTGGATTTTAGCTCTAATCTGACCACTGCTGTGATTTTTTGAAGAACATTTACAGTAAAATATAAGAACTAAACAATTATTTAGTCCTATAAATTCTTCATGTGATACCTCAAAATAGTTACAGCCAGATGTGTCTGTGTGTTTTGGAAGGATAAGATAACAATCACTCACCTGATTTCCTTTAGATTTGATTTGGAATTCATTTCCCTCCAGAGGATGAATCTTTATTTCTTAGTTACTATGAAACCTTTCCTTCAGCAATACATGTCTAATTATCCTGTTTAGTGCAAGAAATTGAAAGTGACTCAGTGAAACTGAGTTTGTTTTAGCAAATAAACCTCCTCAATGCCCCAGCTCCCCGTAAGGAGAATGGAATAATGACATTGTACTCCTGCAGTACCCACTTTATGACCTGGAGATGTTAGATTAGTGTCTTTGCTGACAATGGGTGACAGTTTGGTACAAATGACATTCCTTATTGCAGGGAAATATTTATTTGGAATGAGCTCCCCAGTCACTGTGGCTGTCTAATCTACACTTTGGACACCGTGGCCACATCTTTGGATTCTGACCACAATTATGCTGTGGAAAATGTAGAATGCACTTACAGTATACTTGAGTTGGCTCCACAAAGCCAAGACTTTGGTGAATAATACAGTATGAGAAAAAAAAGTGAGCACTAATGGTAAGGAATAGCTTACTGAGCTCACCATCTTACCTCATCTGTAACTACTCAGCAGTAACTAGTAAATGTACGAAAAAGCAAAATTATTTCAAGAGAAAAATAAGAAGTATGTAAATTGAATTGAATTTGTGCCATATTACAATCAAAACCATAATGTAGGCAATTGCATATAATGATATGGACAGACATGCTGTATAATACAGATACAGCTGAGAAAAATCATGTTATCACCCTGCCGTCACACAGTTAGAAGTCATGTAGGTTGTTTGTCTCATTTGGTTGCATCCTTTATTCCAAATAAAATCCCTTTCAAAGATGAACAGAAAAGAAAACACAGTGGGAGGCACATACCTGAGCAAAGATATGCATGGTTTGAATCAGGGAGGATGAAGGCTGATGCAGTCACTCCAACCCAGTGGTGCAGCAATTAAATCCCCACAGTTACTACCTCTAGATAGGTGTTCATATAATATAGTTTTAGTGCAGTCCATTTCTCTTATTTATTTATGAGGACATAAACATGAAATATAATTTTTTAAACTATGATATTGTGTTGTATATTGTAAGGTTGTGCACCTAGGGCTACAAAGTACTTTGAAGTGTTTGTACTTCAGTTTCCTTTCACTGCTTTCACCTTTGAATAAAATTATAGTGTTCTGAGTGCTTGTTGCTGCTATTAAATGAATGGCCAGTGAAGTCAAATTATTAAATGCAGTAAATAATGTTGGAAAACACGCTTCAGGCTCCATAACAGGACATATACTGAACAAAAGATGAGACTAAGCATAGTGGACATAGCAACCTTTTTACATCTCCTGCTCAACATTGTGCTCTCCACTATCTGAACCAAGGCCACGGGGCCTGTAGTTTCCAAGCAGTTATTAGCTGCTTTTGTTTAATTTGGTAGTTTTGCATTAGCAGGATGCTCTGGATAAGTAGGTAAAACAGACGGCTGCTGAACAACACACCTGTGGGATTTTCAGTGTTAACAGAATTGCGTACTAACAGCCTATTCATTTCCTACTAATGTCACTGGATCGGCAATTCACAAAGAGGGCACTCACGAGATAGTCCTCAGTAAAAGAGGGTGGACAGAGCTAAACAGGTAAAATAATTATTTACACCTGCTTGTAGACAGAAAAGCCCAAATTCACTTTTAGGTTTTGCAAATATAGCATCAATTATATATTACAATTGAAATAAAAAATTATTTGCCCACAAACTAGCATTCTGCTTATGTACGCTGTTTGGTCGGTTAAGGATTTATGACTAGTTGCAAAAGAACAACCTCCTTTGTTGTTTACAACAGAGGCTTGGAGCCTGGTTACAACAAAACAGAAACTTGCATGTGTTATGTCAGAAGCTGTATGTTCCAGCTGGTTCCAGCTGTGTTGTGTTCCACATTGGATGGCTGCTGCTCTATTGAGGAAGTGCAGAAGGCTGTGAAGTGACACAAATACTACCAAAAGGTATTTCTGACAGTTGAAAAAGAAATCTGAATGTTACATTTCAGGGTTCCAGCTCTACAGTTTCCTCTTCATGCTGGACTGTCTCCTACACAACCCAGAAGTTATGATAGACATGGTTTATACCGGTAACTCAGTCACAGTGTCAGCTGGCTGCCTTGGTTGCCACAGTAAGCACATGTGAGGCCAGATGATTTCTTATTTATGGGGAGCAGAGGAAGAAGGGCATGCACTAACCAAAAACACTGTACATTTTCAGATCATTCCAACATCTTATAATAAAATGAGAAAATTGAAATGGAAGCTGCATTACAGGCACTCATGTAGATATTTACTGGGATGCTCCCTGCTGTGGCAATGGGGAATAACAGCATGACCTACCTGGTCCCATCATAAGTAACAGACAGGAAGAGCTGGGTGCAGACACTCAGAATCAGACAGCAGCAGTAACAGAGACTCTAAGCTTGCACTCTTTAAATGAACCATCAGTGCACTAAATACAGCAGCATGCAATGTCATCTAGCTACATGCCTGTCAGACACATCAACTTAGATCAACATTATGTGAAGATACACAAGTCAGTCGAACTTGATGAAAAAAATGTTAGAATAACTGTACAGAGAAGCTTATATACTTGAAGTTTTAAAAAAAAAATGTGTCCAGGCTGCCTTACAATTCTAAGTTAAATTAGTTTGAGGACATAAATTGATGTAATTTTGAAAGAGCACTGATGGAAACATAAAAAAACAATCTGCTGTTATTCTTTATTTCCCTCTCACATCCTTCACAGCTGTCATAACACATTCTACTTGTTGGAATTCAGCAAATACTAGGCTTAAATGAAGACTATATCAGAATGTCTTGTGCAGATTGTCTGAAATCAAGGCATTATTCTCGACCTTTTGCTGTACCACAAGTGCAGGAGGCTGGTGCAGTGATCCGCACAAAATTGTATTACTTTTTATTTTATATGCTCCTTTCTCATGTTTAGGTGTAAATGCTCTGCTACTACGGGTGATAACTTGATCATTTGATGGAAGATTTTGATTTGACACCTCAAATGCAGCTATGTAGACTATTTGGTGTCGACCCTGGGGCTGGGAGCCATCTGATTTAATGCTTAAATGGGCGCCAGTCGTTTTAGAGGTGAAAATCGTACTTGTTGCATGTTAAAATGATAAACCGCAATATAACACACTTACTGCTGGGTTCCACAGGAAAGTGCAAATGAGACGAGAAATAAAGCCTCCATCAACATGGATTCGTCTTACCATAGGTATTTATGTATTAAGTGCGTGTTTAGGTCAGTTACAGAAGGAAATCAGGTGTATGTGGGGATATACATTTGAAAGGTGCGCAGAAACAGGTGTTAACGCGTGTTAATGAATCCAGCTTCATCGCACCGACGAAACCCATTTTTTAAAAGAATAAATAAACAAGTTTCATACTCTCGATATGTCGAATGAAGAGAAACAGTTCGGGATGAGGTGAGAAAATGAGGCAGCTCCATGCGCTGAGGAGCACATGAGGGACTGCGGGACGCCAGCGCCTCCGCAAGAAGTCGCCGCTAACAGCTTCACTATAAGCTGGCAACGTAGGACCGGGTCAGGACAGGAAGCGGATGGATTTACCCCTTCAAATTAAAATTGATGTCCCCTCTCGCGAGCTACGCTACCGTCTGAACGCCGGCAGGTGTCCCTTTACTTGAATGAACCCGAACCGGCAGCGGCTGTGTCGGTTGCTGCCAGCTTGGCCGCAGCAGCGCTGCCAATAACCTTTCAGTGGAAGGAGGGACTTTGTTGAGCGCTGCGTTGGTGGATGCTTTACAGTCAGACAGGAGGGCCGGGGACTTGAAGAAAAGCACTTTTCGGGATTTTCAGAGACTCTCGGGCTAATTTTTACCTCAGACGACATCACACGGCAGAAAAACAGATCGATGAACATGAAGAATCCAGTGTACTGGGCAATGCTGGTCGGGATGACCATCCTGCTGATGGAGCAAGGTAAGTGATGGATTCTGTTATGTTTGGAGCACTTGTTATCGCTGTCCTCGACTCGGCTGTTTGTCAGTTTATGAAGTGCACGCCGCGCGGACAGTCTTGTCGCCTGCGTTTGACTTCAGGGCGCTTGCCATGTAAGCCGCAGTTTAAATTAAGCGATTAGATTAAGTGCTGTCTTGGTGCCACTGGAGTGGCTCTAAGTCTTTTCATGTATTTTTACACCAGTTATATTAGGCTCTTCTGTGAAACTTTAATCCTGCCTAGGTAATTCTCTGGAGCGCCAGTATTGCTTTAGTTGTGCTTTTTTCGTCTTGGAAGAAAATGATGAATCAAACGCACACAGCTCTTACATGCACCTGCACTGTGCGGTTGTCCTTTTATGCTCCCGTGGCTCCTCGCAGCCCGCGGATCATCTGGACGCATGGTAAATCTCCCGGACGGGAGGTCTTTGCTGCAAAGTTGATTAAGCATTAGTTCTTAAGCCATATTGACTGCGTGGTCAGGTCATCCGAGTTAAGCCGTGTATTCTCCGGGCAAGCAAGAGTTCTTTGCTGTTGGATTGGAAGAGCGGTGGAGCAGCTCAGCCTTTCTGACCTTGTTTGCACCTGACATTATAAAATTCAATCCAATAAGTAGATTGTTAACAAACATGCATGTAAAGACCACATTGGGAGAAACGTGTCTTTATCAGCCCCAATCAACCTATTGTGCATTTGCCTTTGTTTTTTTTCTATCCCTATTATCAGTTTACATTAAAATAAGAACGGAGGGAAATATAAATGTCGTTAAGCCCTCCTGTGATAATGACCTTTGAAGTCAGAAGTAAATGAGTAAATAAATCAAACAAATGCTGCCTTCAGTCAGGTTGTGATAAGTATAAAGTCCCCCACAATGGAAGCAGCCAAAGAATATTGCACAAGAGCTAAAATTATGATGCATATTTCCAATGCAATGTTGGAAGTAGAGATAAGATGTAAACCTACTTAATGGAGTTGTTTTTAATTTGCATATCTTTATTTCACCTTCATCTCTGCTGAGTGAGGATTGCACTGAAAGCCATGAGCCACACTGCTTTTACGTGGCTCACTGTTTTAGCATATGAGGCTCTGGAAAAACACAAAAAAACCAGGTGCACTTTTCAACCTAATTATGTATTTGAGATGTGTCAGTGGTGAGAAAGACACTCACACTGTGTGGTCGAGAGAGCTTGTTTTAACCCCACTTCATGAAATTCAGCACATACTGTCACTGTCATTTCCATAAATCATATCTTATGTGGTTGTTATATCTTATGTGATTATTTTGCAAGAAAGAAATGGTTTCAACTGAAAGAAAACCTTACAATATATTTTGGGGGGTTGTGTCACATTGCCATGTCATTAAAAATTTCATTCTTCTTCAGACAGCATCAAAATTGTGCCGATGATGTTTGCATATCATCAGATCTCTTGCAGAATCAGAGATGTATTAGATTAGATTACATGAAACTTAAATTGTCCCTATTGCGAAATTGGGTCACTGCAGCAATGTAATGGGGCACAGATAAAGAATGAGGCAACTATCGAGAATATTTGATGAGATACAAATAAACTGAGCCAAAGAACATGTGAAGGAAATTAAATGAATGAATGAAGAGGATTTACAGGACAGTCAGACCAAATCCTAATGTCCTGATTAGATGTCTCAGAACTTTTTACTCATCCCTCAGCTGTATAAATATTGAAGATGTAAGTTGTGATGGCAGCCATTATCTCCTTCCATGTTCTTGACCATATGATGTGTCACTGGCATAGGCCTCTTGCAACGTCTGAGTCTGGGTTTTGTTGTACTGTACCTTTGTGACTCCTGTCGTAGACTCGCATGGCATGATTCTTGTGAAGTAGGTTAGTAGTGTCTGAGTGTGTTGTGGAAAGTACAGTATTCTGGTCTGTGTCAGACTTTCAGACTGTCAGGTCTGGGTCAGACTTTTCCCAGTCAGACCATGTGAGAGAAGTAGCCCCTCACTTGCGGGCACCTTGTTTTGTCTTGGCTGGTACGAGTCCTCCTCCTGTTAACAGTTGTCCTGTTCTGTGTCACATTCAGTGTCCTCCATGTTTGTTTGGATTGCTTTTTCCTGCTTGCATCCATGCTGTGTGGAAGAATGCA
This sequence comes from Psettodes erumei, assembly GCA_016785225.1. Classification (NCBI taxonomy): domain Eukaryota; kingdom Metazoa; phylum Chordata; class Actinopteri; order Pleuronectiformes; family Psettodidae; genus Psettodes; species Psettodes erumei. The sequence goes on from JAFBJZ010000886.1 coordinate 570,140, forward strand.
AATGACAAAGAATATTGGTATAAAAGTGTGATATGCGGCACAGCAAACTAAATGACAAAGCATAAATGAAACAATAGATGTTTTTTCTATCATCATGTCATATGTCGTCATATGGCAGAGCCCTGTTTATGAGTGCATCACCAGCTCTCATAAAAAAGGCTATTTCATTCCTTCTGTCATGCTTAGGGTTGGGATTTGATACTGCGTCATTTTATCAAATCCCTTACAGGCCCATTTAGTTTATATGGTTTTTAAAATTGTATGTAAGTAGTATTATTTGTCTCCAAGAAGCAACTTGCAAGGTCAAACAATGTAAGAAACATTCAGTAGTTGTTCAAAAAGCATAACACACAGTGTCAGTCTGCTTCAAAAGGTTTGCCAGAGGAAGACAGTGTTCCTGTCACTGTATAAATGTGCATGTATGGTGTGATGGTGGAAAGGGTCAGGAGAAGGTTATGGAGAAGCTGAACAGCTTTGGGAATAAAGGTAGTACTTCTTCTCTGTTTCCTGCAGTAGAGCTGGCATCATGAAGGAAGTCAGTCAAAAGCAGGAACAGGACATGTTGGGGGGGGGGGGTAAAATCCTTCCCAGCTAACCTTAACATCTAATGCTTGCAAAGGGTGGAGGGGGTTCAGAGGTTGAGAGGAGATTCTTACTTTGACTGTGTGCCGTAGGCAGTTCCCTTTCCATTCTGGAGCCTGAGCAGGCAAATGAAAATGTAATGACCATCTGATTGAAGGAGTAGTAAAACATTATGAAGATGTTCTCACTGACCCCAGAGCAGCTGAAGCTTCCTCAGAATGTATCACCCCTCCTGGCGTTTCCTGAAGATCTTCTCTGTATTAGTGGTAAATTTTAACCAGATATCAGAGATTGTGCCCAGGTACTTCCTCAAGAAGACAGGCCTGTTCTGACTGCAGGATAATGGTGATTTACGGGGTCTTTTTCAGGGTCGATATAAGTCTCTGCTCCAGAGTAGGTACTTTTTTGTGGCCCCAAAAAAACGTTGGGTGGTGCTTGATGCTCATTGATGGTTACCTCATTTGGGAGATGACAACAAGCGTTGACAAGCACCTCACATTTGAACATCACTAACAATGTGTGATTCACCATGAGGCTAAAAAAAACAAACAACACAGCTACCATCGCACTTCCTGTTGACAAATGCTGTTCTTCTCAGGTGAACTCGAAACTACGGTCTGAACGCACCTTATATGGGCGGGCTTCCCCTGGATGGTGGAGAAGGTCATCTAGAGGACAGTGGCAAAATATTTTCATTTTGGCCTTTAGGGGTGCTCCTTATAGAATTATATTAATGATGTAATGTATGTGGCTGAAAAGCAGTGTTTGGCTGACCTGTCTGGTTTAAGGTTTTATGCCTGTCTGACCTCTTAGTGTGGTCAGAAGTGTTGCCCTGTCAACAATAAATAGTCAAACAGCTGAAGGTAAACAGCGATAGATTTAAAGATGATGTTAAGTTACTCTGTATGTAGCCTAACAAACACAGTTACCAGTAGAGGTTCTGTCTTTGTCCAGTTGTATTGTTATGGTCATCCTTTATGTGCAAGTAAGTTATTTCTCAGTAACCCCTGCTGTTGAACAAATGCAGTGGAGTAAAAAGTCCAGTATTTCTTTCTGAAATATGGTGGAGATGACCAGGAATATGAAATCTGAACCAAACACTTGTCATTTCAAAACTTCTTGTTTCCGATTCTGTAAGTAATTATTTTGAGCAGGCTATGAAGTTCACACTCTTTGTGTTGATATGAGTTTAGCTGCCAAGTATGTGGCCATGGCTGTTTAAAGATGCATGACTGTGTGTCTATTTTTAAAACAGAAAGGAGCTGTTAACAGTTGCCCCCTCTCCTGATCCAACGTGATTATAATCAGGGATTGAAGCAGTCTGTATACATTGTGACTGTTCATGAGAGAAATAATGATGCTTTGGCTCATACATGTGCCAAACTGTATGCAGAGGAGCCTGCAGGTCAGGATGAGGCAGGTGGGGCAGATGTGTAGAGCAGGACAAGATCACGGTGCAGAGGAAAACAAATCCGGTGTGATTGATAGAAACAGTGAGAAGAAGAGTTTACTTGGGTGGCTGAGGAAGGAAGCCCTGTACATCTGGATGGCAGTCAGCACGTGGAAGTGCTCGAAGCACTTCACGGTGCACCTCAAGGGAATGAGCCATGGGCTGAATTTGCTGTGGGGCTGCGTCAGTTTACCGACCAGAGGGCGGGAGCCCCTGGTCAAAATGAATTTCACTTCAGTTTCCCATTGATGTATTTGCACCATACTTCTTTTTTATACAGCAATGATTTCACAGGAGATCAACATTGTGCACAGCAAATCACAGTGTCACACCCGCAGTCCTGTGGCTTTCCTCATATGCAATAGGAGAAAATGTGTGAATACATGAAGGGCAGCCTCACTGTGCTGCTCACTCATCTCAGCTTTCCACCGTTTAATATGCTCAGCACAGACAGTTGTATGCGTTCACCATGACAGAATAGATTCATGCTTGACACCAAAGACAAACATGAAAAAAAGCCTTTGTACAGGGAATGTGTGCATGGAATGAGCCGTACAGATTTTGTAGTGTCTTGTTTAAGGTGAAGCCATCGAGAGATGCCGCTCAAACAAAAGCGCACCTCTTGCTCCTCCACAGCTGGTTGCGCTGTTTCTGTCCGCAGATTGAATATGTACATATATTCAGAATGTTTCCTGTAAGCAGGCAGGCTCCTAACCCAGCAGTTGATCATCTTTTCCACAAGAACAAAATGAACATACTCACAACATGTGAAGGGTGTTAAGGGTAAGTGGGTGTTTTTGCATGAAGGAAACAAATAGGACAAAAGAATCTACAATGGAGCAAAAACATTCAAATATCAAACTGCCCCCAAAGAAGCAGAAGATGTTCTTTTCCTGACAACAAGAAAAGGAGAGCATTAATCCAGTTTAAGATACACACTGGTAATGAGGCAGCCTCATTGTCTAAGCGGGCTGCTGCCCTCTCTCTCTCTCTGTATGTGGCTGGGAGAGGACAGTGTTGGCTGTGTTGCCAGGATGCAGCACAAACTCTTGAGTTTTTCTTTTTTCTTTTTTTTTTGGCCAAGACCCTCACCAGGCCTGTGCATTGTGCCCTTGTCCTTCCTCTGTCGGCCGTGTCAGCTGAAGATGAGAATTATAGCGGTTCAGATCGAAATTTGGAGCAGCAGCTGTTCTTGGCTGACCAGCTGAGGGGGCAGAGATGGATAGGGCTGGTGGTCGGGGAGCCGTGGTGTGCTTGTTGTATGCGCTCTTTTGTTAAAGACATTGAGATCATTGTTGATGGGTGGAGTGTGTTGTCTTCTTATCGCAGGAATACAGCCATTCAGCAGGGATCTGGAGAAAAAAAAGAGAGCAGAGCTGTTGCTGTAAAAACTGTTTGTCTTCCCGGTGCATGGTCCACAGAAAAGTCCTGCTGCAGGATATCCAGCCAGACTGGGCAGATGGATGACAATGCAGGTAGATATGCTTATCTGCGTATAGTGGTGTGGCATCAACAGATTATAAATGAGTGTCATGTTGAATGGACATGAGATGCCACTAAACCCATGTGTGCTGAAACACTGGAATGTATTTTTTGGATGCACTTTTCGTGAATATTCCTTAACTGCAGACGATGAATTAATACCCCCCCCCAAAAAAAACCCAACAACATCAAAACGAAAAAAACCCCACAAAAAAACAAAACTGGCATGAACCTGTTGCATACAGCCATGAGCTACAGTATGCACATCATTGGCCTGTAAAATAAATTTTAAAAAAGTCTGAATAAATGAGAACAAGCACATCATTGAAATGCAATGCAGGTAGCCTGTAAAATAGGCAGGGCCTCACTTAGACTAGCAGGTGATTTTTTTCCAGGTTTGTTGCCATGGTGATGTTACTGTTAAGAGCACAGCACTTTCTCTCAAGAGTTTCCTGGGTGTTACTGACATGTGTCAGTTGTCCCTCAGACAGAGCTGATACCTTTCCACCATAAACACTCATTCTCCACAGGCAGCTGTTTACATCACACAGATCTATCTATCTATCCTACCTAGTCCTACTCCTACCTATTTTTTTAACTTATTATTTGTGTCAAGTAGTAGGCCTGATTAATTAGTCAGCCGATTAATGCCTGCACTCAGGAGGTCAGTATACAAAAAATGTTTTTTTTAAATTTTTGGTAAACTCGGGAACATTTTAATGTTGCTCCTTTCAGTTTCTTTTTTAATGACTTTCTTGTTTTTATACAACATTCAACATTATATCATATTTTGCGTGATAGTGAATCTTGGTACGATGCTGAAACAACTGATTTCTGAAGCTGAACAGAAGCAACATGAGACAAAGAAAATCTGTTGTGTAGTGAAGTTTCTTAGATGATGTGACTTGGCATGACCAGTTGGTTTGGTTTTTAAAAACTCTTGTGAGCTCTGCTGGTGTTGTGAGCACAAGTCTGCATACAGCTTAACAAAGGTGATATTTTTTTCTATTTTTTATGTTTGGTCATCAAAGGTGAACATTTTAGTATTAAGCATTTGTTATTATTATCTAATTGCCGTATTTAATAAGATGCAAATACCGGCATTAAATATCGGCAATTGGCCACCCTGCTCTCTGTCAGCATTGGACATTAAAAAACCCACTCAGTTAATTCATTCACTCATTAATCTATAATGATCAATTAAGAGCCCCAGTTTCAATTTCTGGCCCCACTGTGGCCATCCTGTAAAGCCTTAATGGGTAAAAAAAACTGTTTCTTTCATGTAGCCTATTTGAAAATACTGAACAGAGCAACAGCTTTGATATTTCTAACATACAGTAAGTTGGCCTGGGGAAGAGACTCCGACTGGCATTGGCCACCACCTTTTTAGCACCCAGGTTGAACTGATGTGTGTTTTAAAGACGCATTTCTGCTTCTTATATAAATTAAAATCATTTGGACTTGACATACATGATAAGAAAAAATAGGAGGAAGGACAAAGCGTCATAATGGGCTTAGAAATGAAAGACTAGTCACCGAAAGCTTCTCAAGGGGTGAGCGCTCCAGCAAACGCTGTGGCCGGAGGCATCATGTTATCGCTTCTGTGTGTCCGTCCCATTCTTGTAAAAGCAATACCTCATGAATACTTGGAGAGAATTATATCCATTTACTTGAACTCAAGGAGGAACTAGGTGGTCAAAGGTCAAAGATGAAGGTCACAGAAACATGTTTTTGGTTATAACTGAAGAATCCGTACCCTAATTATGACAAAATGTCAAACAAACATCTAATAAGTTGACTGATGAGGCCATGACATTTTATGTCAAAAAGGTCAAAGTTCAGTTTCCCTTCATAATATTCTTCTCTGGCCATTATTGAACCTGATAATAAAGGAATAGAGGGGAGACTGCGCCTGGTAATTCTGGGTTTTTCCATTTTTGATCCACAGCGGAGTCAAAAGGTTGCCTTGGATATATACTCTCTCTCTCTCTCTCTCTCTCTCTCTCTCTCTCTCTCTCTATATATATATATATATATATATATATATATATATAGAGAGAGAGAGAGAGAGAGAGATATGTATATAGATTTAGTGCTTAATGTGATAAGGGTGCTTTTCCTTCACAATATAATATTAATGAAATTAGACACATCATGAGATGATTAGTGTCTGTAATTGAGAACTGTTACTTCACAGATGTCAAATTGCCACTTTGTCATTTTCATGGATACAAGAGGCGCTGTTTGTTTTCTGAAAAGACAAACTGCAAATTGCAGGTAATTGTTATCTAGTTGTCGTTTTTTCATTCCTGTGGTGGGAAATAATTTCCATGTTGCATTCTATTTCTGTATTCAGTAAACACATGTGGGTGTTCTTGTGCTTGTGTGTTTGGTATTTTCACAGCTTCAAATCTCAAATGAATCATATCTGGGTTGTAGAATGTTGTCAGAGTTTAATGGAAGCTGGATTGATTGACTCGTACATAGTTTGGGTCAACAATCAATTGGCAGTCGTGGAATTTTACTGAAGGCTCTCAGAACTGAGGTGGCATTGTGTATGGAACTGATAATTTAGCAAAGATGGAAAACAACAAATCTCAGAAGATGCTGTGGGGAAAAAACATATTTCTTGAATAGATTAAAACTGTATACTCCTCCTTTCCCTGCTAATATAGAGCATGACAAAAGGCCCATGGGTAGAAAAAGAAAAACAGACTTTATCCCTTTTCCTATCAATGGCCACTTCAGTTTTTTTTTTAAATCCTTCAAGGGTCATACTAAATTATTGAACACATATGTCACGCCTCTCTTTGGCTAGGCATCTGATGTCAGATGATGATGATGCTATTTGCAGCTGGTTTTCCAGGTTTGAATCTGTCAGTCTCGAGCAGAACTGAGTCTAAGAACTGCTCACAGCGGCAGTTTGTCCTGAAAATCAGTGCATGTCTTCCCAGAACTGAAAAAATCCTCAGGACATTCAGTGTGTGAAACTCATGTTACTGAATCTCTGAGCTCCTCTTTGCTTCGCAGCTAAATGATCGTGTTGTTGGTTGTCAGGCACATGAGCTGCTTCCACATTAAATGCCTTAACAATCATGTTGAGTTCCTCTTGTTCACTTTTCATGCCCTGAAACCTCTCGCCAAATGTCTGAAGGAGTGTTACACATTTCCAGCATATCCAGATGTCACACCAGGCTTTTGTTCTTACAGCGGAGGAACATGCAGTGCTACCCCCTTTCGACTTGCACTTGTCACAGCACAGCAGTGACCGACTGAATTGGAAGTTTCTTGCTGTATTCATCAGGGTTTTTTCAATTTCTGGGGTCATACCAGTAATTCACTCCTCAAGGGTTTTTTCAAAACAAACTGACTTTGGACTTTGGTCCGTCACAGATTTTCCTTCTGAATGAGGTTTCAGCTTCCAAGCTGAGCTCGCTCACCACAAGACTTTGTTGTCTCTTGAACTGCTTATGGGACTGCCAAACTCCCTCCAACGCATTTATCCTTGCAATTCATTCAGTTTAGAATCATTCCAGCTGTAATGATGCTCAAGTTTGGCCTTTTCATCACTGTGAGCACATCCCCGCAAACTGGTCAAACTGGCCTGTCCTTTACTTCAACAAAAAATAGTAATTCATCTATTTATCATGTGACTACTTGTTTTTCTTGACATTCACCATGATGCATCACAGCTACATGAGTGTTGCGTTCACACGGAACGTGACAAGGTCAGGCGGGCAGCCAGGGGGAAGCACCCCGAAGGACACGTTAGCTGATTATATTCTGTTATTTGCTTTGAATGCATAAACATTTAATGTGATGGGAATTTTTTTTGAGATGCCTTGTGGTCAGACAAGAAGTTCAGACTCCTTCACCTCTCTTCTGAAATGTTATTAATGGAAATGCAGACTTTGCAGTCATGGGAAGAATAATGCTGTCTGAATCTGATTCTTTTGTTTATTTTTCATAGTGTAGGTGATGAAAATGGGCTAAATGAAGTCTTTACTTTGTACATGGCTTCATTTGGACTTTCTGGATAAGAATGAATGACTGAATGATGCACTGTCATCATGCAGCAACAACACCTACAGTGAAATGTAAAGCAAAAGCCTATTGAGAAGCCACCCCCCCCCACACACACACATCATTTGCCAAGTCCCAGTGAAGTGGTCACGTGACTTGGTGGCCACAAGGGACCTTGCCAGGGTGGGCTGATTAATAAGCAGCAGGGATAGTGACTTCAGACTGTGTCCATTCACCCAGTTGTTGTGTCTGAGGAATGTTGCCTCCTTGAGAAACGAACAGCTTTGTTTCTCTGTAAGCAGTTTTTTTAGTAATGCTGCTGGATTTATTCATACATATATGTCTCCTTTGGGGTGAGGGGATACCAAAAAGCTGTTTACTCATGTAACACAAAGCTGTCAGAGTTTCAAACTCTTTTGGAACAAAATTTGTTCAGAGTTCAAAGGAGCTAAAGTAAAGAGGAAGTCACGGAGTGGCAAAGACGCCAAGTTGTCAGGAGCATTATTTATGAGGCAGGTCCATCATATGCAGCAGTCATTTGTTGTATTGCCACTTTCTTATTTACATAATCTAACATGACATCTGTTCTTTTAAATGATTCATTTTTCAGTGAAGCTCAAATCAGTCATTACAGTCAGACTGATAAAGGAATGAGCCATTTGGCAAGGGAGGACAAGAGACATGTTGTGACCTCTAAAATGAATCAATGCCAAAATTAATTTGTGTAGCATTTATACCAAAGCCAAACTGAATTTTCTAAAGAATAGCATTTTCAACATACTCTTTACACAAGATCACGAAAACAGTGGTTTGTTTTTCCTTTTGTGTTGGTCAAGAGAAATGAATACTGAAGGGTGCACCAGGACAGCATGTTTGTGTTACTTGGAACACCTGAGTCTTTTTTTCTTGAAACTCCAGCTTTATGTGACTTGACAAATCTAAATCTCTCTCATTCTCTTATTTCATTTTTGTGACAAATAGCTTGCTGCAAGCAAAGTGGCTATGTGGTTAAATGTGTGATGTGGCAGAAGCAGAAGCTATAAAGCTATAAAGACACATGTAAGGCAGAGTACAGAAGGGAGAAATGACATCGGAAGCAAGACAAGGAGTCACAGGGAAATCCCAGAAAATGACAGTTTTTTTCCTTCGACTTGTACAAACAATACAAATACAATGGAGGTTGAGTGTCATCATCTGTTTCAGAACTGTCAGAATTCAGTCAGCAGAGCAGGAGCATGTTGGAGCAGTTGGGACAAGCCCAGGTGATGGATTAGGAATGCACTGATACCACCTAATTTCAGATTTCTGATTCAGTCCTATGTGTGTGTGTGATTGTATGAGAGAGAGAGAGCGTACGGAGCGGGCAGGGAGATGAGTGAATTGAGATACCTTGCATTTTTCAATGCCGTTAAAGAAACATCAATGTGTGGCAGTCAGTGTTGATATTACTGCGGCCGTCACATATGAGTCAATTTGTGGCAAACACTGTTTTTGTCATCTTCACATATCTTCCAATATCTCCAAACTAACCACGTTGCTTTCCATCTCCATCTGCTCAATTTACGAGAGGTCAATGTCCCGTTGTCATGTCCAGTGGTTTCAGGTGCGGTAGTATAGGAGTAGTTTACAGTAACGTTGCATCCCTAGGTGGAGCCACAGTGTTGTCCACTGGACACTGGAGCCACTCGCAACCATGTGTTCGGTTGAAGCTGCAGCTGATGCTTGCACTATTGGAGGCAATGTGTTTCAAAACTACACATGAAAATGTGTGTTTTAAATACACATTTCAGGATCTTGGGAAGGAAGCCAAAGTTGTACAGTATAAATAATGAATGCCATCCCCAACATGAACTCTGTGATGAACAAAAGCTCTCTGTCTTGCTACCTGACCTGAGCAGAGTGACCTTGCCGTGATATGGAAATTCCATTGTCTGCATTATAATCAACTTACCTGTAGCTCCTGTGTCCAGAATGTGTAATAGCTTCCTCCTCTGGCCTGCATTGCTGATAAAATCAACCTGTTTCTGCTGCTTGAATGTGGAGACTTCCCAGCCTTCTCTAAATCATCCATATGTTCTCTTTTATCTGATGTGAAATCTCCTGGGAGGGAAGAGATGTATAATTTAGGTGGGCAGGCAGCAGATACCCACATCAATCATTTGCCATCACCTGCCCCAGATCGTTGACATCGACACTGTGATAAGGACGCCACTTGAGATTTGGTCTGCCCTCGTGTATTAATAGCGGGGGGAGACAGCTCACAGTTGGGAACTTATGGTAAACTGGGGGCGCTTCACCAGTGCAGCGGCATGGTTGCATTTTTGAAGCACATGGCCAAATTAGTGGTAAGCAAGTTTACGGTCTGTGAGATAATCTGTGCACAATTATCAGGGACTTGACTGGGCATTCCTGTTAAGCACAAGAGATAATATTTCAATTAGTGCTCTCATTGATTCCTCTGGAAACCCCTTGGTAAAAGCCTTTGTGGCAGAAGTGTTAAACAGGTGAGCTGCCGGAGAATGGGAATCCACACAACAGATGTCAGGTTTTTTTTTATTCCCCCTGAGAAACCTCATAGTTGAGCTGTAAAACGGTTTGACCAGCTCGGAAACTGTGAGCAACTCATCATTCCATCATCTAATTTTTTTCCTTTTTGTATTTACTTGGATGATATGTAACCCCTACAAACAAAGGGAGGAAAAACAGAGTGTGCTAATGTTATCTGGATCGCTCGCCCAACATTGGAACTGATGAATGCAAAATTAATAGATTGATACAACATTGATACAACTTTGAAAGACCCCCCACAACATCACAAAAAGATGCATGATAAGAGACAGAGGGCAGAGAGGAGTTACGTTGAAAAATGCCACCAATGCTCTAACTGTTCAGGTTCACAAGTGCATGAGCTTGCCAGTTCATCAAATGTAAACTCTTGAATATTTGGCCAGGATTTAAACTGCAACTCACAACAATCACGTTTTAGTCTTGAGCAATTCTGCTTAACCCATCATGAATATTTATAAAAGTATAGATTAGCCGAGGAGACTCGCTGTATTACAGTGCAGACCGAGTGAGGAGACAAGCTTCCATCACCGACTCAATGAGGAGCGTTGCTTCCTGGTATCTGAGCTGGTGTGGTGTGGAATGTGAGTCTGCACTTAAGTAGTTTATTAATCAGCATCACATCAGCAGAAGCAGCTGTCTAAGGTGAATCCTGATGTCATTTGAAAGGTTGGGAGCTCAGTGAGCATGCAGTGTGCAGTGTGTGTGTGTAAAGCATCGCTGATGACCAACAGCAGGTATCTCTACTCCAATTCTCACTCTGACATGGATTTACATAAAATGTAAAAATGAGTTGTTTTGGGGTTTTTTCCACTATAAACTGCTGTTAAAAAAGAAGTATGTGTTATTTGTTATATTAACTGGTTATATGCAGTTATGAGTCAGTATTTTCTCAGACTTTTTAATAATTGTGTGCAGTGATTTTGTATGAATAACAATCATTGTTTCTTTTCTTTAAAAAAATAAGTTATCATTAGTATGTGAAAAAAACTGTCAGGCAAAGTTTACTGTTGTTACAGGATTTCATTTACAACCTTATTCTCTGCAAAGCTCCCTGCGTTACTTCAGACTTTACATTGCTCATTAAATTTCAAAGAAGCTTATGTGGGCCTGCATTATAATTAATGCTCAATGCTTGAGTGGCAATCTTAATAGTGTTTTAAATGGACAATGCAAAAATGAATTTTTCTCATTAATCAAAATCCAATTGCTGCTAAGCCTTTTGCTAAGTCTTGCTCTAACACAGTATTCATTTGGACAAAAAGTTTTTTTTCCTCCCTTATACTGTGGGGATATTTTGGAGGCTATTACAGAAACGAGTTGTCCTGAAAACCTGCAGCATGCATTGAGTGTGAAAATAAGCTTTAATGATCAGGCCCTGCTCAAAAAGGTGGTTCTTGTCTCTTTGTCATATCCGTAGGAACCCCACAATTCTAAAAGGGAGTGGAGTTAAAATATTCCTAATATCAGATTTTGTGATTCTACCCTAAGGCCAAAAATTCTCATCTTAGAGCAGTGCTGTATGTACAAAGTGCTCATTATTCCACCTGGTATAAGAAAACAACAGCCTGACCAGTGAGGGTGACAAAAATGAAAGCAAAGTGAGAGGCCAGCTGCTGCTGCCCCTCTGCCACCTGCACACATGCCACTCTCCCTGCTCATGCCAACAATGGAGCTGTTAGAGTAGAGTGCAGCAGAGGTACTGTTAGTGTAACCCAGTTATTATTCTCCTCTGCTGTAAACCACTAACCGCAGCATAGGACTTTTTTTTCTAAGTAGTAGCAGCACAGAAAAACAATAATGGCAGGTTCTGATGTTTTGCCTGCACGTGGCCTAATGGGAAACCCTAGCTAAGTATTGGTTGCTTAGCTGGGGTTCCCTATTGGTTGCATTGGTTTTCAAATTAATTGCAATCTTTCACATCCTTTTTTAGGTCAGTACATAGAAACAGTTTGACTGTCATGAACAGAAATCATTTTTGTAGCAATACAAAGACAGACTAACATTTTGATATTACACATAATAAGTTACAACATCGGTTAAGTGGACATGTAATAGTTTTAAAAGATTCAGTAATGGGATTTATTGTACAGGATAGGCAGCTCATTAGAGACAGAATTTCACAGCGCTGGAAAATCCATTTTCATTTCACAGCTACAGCAGCAGGGGGGTGATGATGATCGCATAGACTCAAGCACCTGAGAGATAACATATGTTAGCATAACTTCAGATGGATTGTGGTCATTGAAGATAAAGGGCACTGCACAAAATTTCATCAGGATGCGAGCTCTGTGCCACAGAGTGGACATTATTGTGAATCATGACACATCACATGCAGCAGCCAAGTCATTAGATTTGTAAGAGCTCTTTTAATAAGTTTCACACAGCCATACAAAATCTGATACCCTCATCTAGAAAAGAACTCCTGCAGTGTATTCCTTTCTTTCATTGTATTCCTGTCATGACGATAAAGAAAAAAAACCTGCTGGGATGTCGAAACCTTTAGACTAATAAAGGTCCCGTTATAAGTATAGGCTGTTTTCTTACATACGGTGAATGAGCCATTGTTTTAATGAGCAGCACACAAAGTGAAATAGATTTTGTGCCACATGATGCTGTGTTTGCAAGCCTGTGCTGCTTATGTTTAAGGTAAAGCTGACTTCTGAATGGCAGAGACTGCAGAGATGAAAGTCATTGCACAACAAACTATCACTTTCTTCCTTCTAATTGAAAAACACCACCATTTGAGCTTGTTTCAGAACAAATGTCTCATTCACACAAATGTCACTACTCCTGTTTTTAGTGGCACTGACATGTCACCGAGGTGTCAGTCACTCTTTAGGTGATTTAATGGCATAATTATCTATCTATTGGTTGCTCTGAAAGCGATCTAAAAAGCCAGCTACTTACCTGAGGTGCAATGTGACAAGCTGCTTTCATCCTAGTTCATATTGGATCCACCCTGTTATTTTCAGCCTGATAATGTAAACCTTTTAGCCATCGCCAGATAATCATAGCTAGCATTCACAGTGAAAGCTCACTTCAGGGAGAAAAAGTGATTCATTTATTATATGCATACGACACATTGAAGATACTGGGGAATCTGCTTTTGCAAATAATTTGTTTTTATCAAGTGGTTTTAAAACTATGGGTACTGCATGGGAATTATCGTTAAAAATGTTCCAACAAGAAATTCAAAATATGTTATCATCAAAAGTAGATGTGCATCTCCATCAGTGAGGCCGATGTAATACACATCTCCATGCATTGCCAATAATCTTGGACATAAAAGATACATATAAAGCAGCGAATAGTGCAATGCAGAGTTATGTGACACAATTTGATCCAGCACAATGTAATTTAAGATGATACAATGTGATGCAATAGAATATGATGCTGGGCAATTCAATATGACACAGATAGATTGATTTGACTTCTTTGGCTTTACTTCAATAGATTGCACATTATACACAACAGTATCATGTTAACTTCAGATTCTTGTTTCTGTAGTCCTGCAGCACACAAAGAATCTCATTTATGCTGTTGCTTTTTTACTTCTGAAACACACTCGGCCCTTGGCCCTCTTTGTCCTGCAAAAACAATCAAATAAAACCAGGTGTGGATGTCGCCTTAAACCAGTCCTTCTTTCCTGTTATCTGTCTCCAGTTATATTTTTATCACCTCACACAACAGTTTAACAGTTTAAGGATACACGGGATTAACCATCAAACATAGTGCAATGTGTCACTGCTGGCAGCAGTGTGTTACACTTTCAGCAGGAAGGCAAACTCAGCACTGAGCAGGAACCAGTGCAGCATATTATGCAAAGGGTGCCTCTTGACAAGTTGTCGGTCTCTCTTGACAAATCACCAAACATTTGATTTGTAGTGGTTCACAGAATGTGAAGCTTTTCCTCCTCCATGATAATTTGTGAGCTGCCCAAACACTCCTCAAACTCACACATGATTTGGCCAAGAGAACTGGCCACTGACAACAAGTTGAGATGAGTGAGACTGAGAAACAGTTTAAAGAGGGGATATCAACTTAAATATGGAGTTACTGGTGACATTTCTAAATTACACTAATAAAGTTTAGTTCAGTCCCTATTCACCTCAACTCTTCTATCAATCTTCATCATTCTCTTTCCATCATCACCACCACTAGTTTTTAGGACCCAGGGGAGTATCCTATAAATGCCCCCTTATTACCCCCCTTTTTAATATGACAACATCATGATGGGGTCTCATCACCAAGGTTATTACATCTCTCACATTTCTGCTCACGCAGTGCACGTGACAAGAAGACATTTTGTTTGTTTACTCAGAATGAAGTCTGTCCAGATTGAAACTATATTATCAAAATGAATTTGATTTTGCCCATGAAAAGATTTTAGAAAACAGGCATCTGGTGCAAGCTCTTTCACTCTGGGGGGTTGTATTGTGAACTTTAATGCCAGTGCAACATTGTAAATTGGTAAATCTTACCATCCCTAATGTAAACCTGTTCAGATGTTTGATTTTTTTTTTATGAAAATTGCTGCGATGATGTGATCTGCCCTCCTGCACAGTCCTTGGTGGTGATTGTCTGGTTGTCTCATGTTGTCAGTGCACCTGAAGTGAGTGGCCTTTGATACGAGACCTTTTATGTTGAGATTGCTACAAACAAAGCTGCCACAGTGATTTAAGATGAACTCTGGCTCCAATCTGGTCACTGTGCATGCAAAACACGTTTCAGATGGCACACTCAAATAAAGATATATATATATATATATATATATATTGAACATTGAACATTGAACTTTTCAGTCGTTTTTCAAACTTGAAGGTACTGAACATACCACTTCAGGCTGTGGAGAATTTTGTGATGTTGTTGTGGGCTTCAGTCCAAAAACAAAACATGTCACACAGATCTTCTCAGGTATACATCTGTCTTTTTTTCCACCAAATGTTTCTTTTGCCTACAATATCTTGCCTAAATCAGGATAGTGTCTATATCAATCAATAAGCAACATCACAACTTCTTTTAACAAAGAAACATATTTCCTTGTGGATACCAGAACTTTATAAATGACCACAAATATTATATTGCAAGTGCAATCTTTCATCGTTAACAATCAATAGGAAAACAGCTTGATCTCATTTTCAATCTTTCGATACAAAGCAGTAAATTCTGCTGCTTTTCTCACAGCACCCCCCTCCATGTAATTTCAAAGTCAACCTGTGACTGACCTTAACAAAGCCACTAAATTTCCCAGGTGGTTTTTGAGAGCAGAAATAATCCACTTGACTGTAGCAAAATGGCTTCAACTGTCGCTACTCGTTTCACCTTGAAACAATTTGAGACACCAACCTGATTACGGCAGGACAGCTCTGGAACATGTGGTGAATAAAGTGTAGTGTGCTGGAGAAGAGCTGGGGACAGCCGCTGTAATGGAGGCTGACTAAGTGCCACTTTGTTTACAAAGTGTTTACACGCCATAGAGGTTTTCATTAAAGTTGTCTAATTGTACGTGTTACTCATGCTCGCATTTTCTGCCATTAATCGACAACAAAACAAAATACAAGTGAGGAAGCATATTAATTACATCAGTGTTTTTTTCATTGTGTGAGTTACATTATTTTTTCCTCTCTTGTCACCATCGTACTGAGTAACGTGACTCATAATATGATGTTGGTGTTGTCACTGTTTTGGCAGCACATCTGCACAATATTAGGCAGGTGGTTTTCATGTTGTTGCTGACTGCTAGAAGCTTTTGTTGACCTGTAGCCTGTGCTTCTCAGTCACATACTGTGCTGTTTGAGCTCACCTACAGTATACAGTATCACGCAGGTTTCAGTGTGTTGTAAAAACAAAAGAAACAGTGAAAGGCACACAATCACTTTGTGAAAATAACAGAATGTTGCAATTCAAGCGAAGCAAGTTAAGCAAGTTTCGTACCTGCTCCCTGGAACTGACTGAAAAACAACATGCAACAACAACAACAACAAATTCTTTTGCATGAACATAAACATAATATTTACTTTCAGAATATAAATATTCTGAGCAACACATATCATGATCATCATCAAGACACACCCAAAAACTGAGATCTGCGTCGTCTCATCTAAACGCCTGACTTTGTTTATTCGGCCTATGAGCAGATGCGATCTAAAATCCAGATACAAATCTTGGCCTCCAACAGTTCCACCTCCGCCTCAGGATTACCTGACGCCATCTGTTGAGAGGCAGCAAAAGACCAATAAGACCCTTTTGCCTGCAGTCTGCCTTCTCTTTAATATCTTTGTTTTAGAGTATATATTGCACATTGTGTGCTCATATACCCAGTGAATGTAGATGCTTCCTTTTCCCAAATCTCCAATCTCTTCTCTGCTTCTTGAGAGCTTAATTAAGCTTTTGCCAGGTAACAATGAGAGCAGGAGCATTTTGGAAGAGTGAGCGTAGACAGATTAAAGAGAGCGTTGTGCATGTATTCTGCTCATGGCCTTATATTTGATGTGCAGTATATTAACATAGGTGTCTGCAGGCATCATCAGTAATTACATAAACAGCAGCATCTTAACATTTCTTTTTCTCATTTTGCTAAGATGAACTGCGCTGTTTCAGTTTGAGGCGTGAGTTATGTTTATACATGTTCATCAATGAATATGCAGAAAATAGTGGTAAATCTGAACACACACTGGAGATTTCTACAAATTTCTTGCATTGTTCAACCAGCAGCCCAAAACTTAAAGGTGACTTCATAATGACACAAAATGATTAAAAATATGATTTTAAATTTATACTTGAACATTTTGTGAGATGTGCTTATTTCCCCCCTTTCTTTTTCTTTCTTTATTTCTTTCTTTCATTCATTCATTCATTCTTTCTTTCTTTCTTTTTTCACCTAGAGATAGATGAGAACATTTCATATGTGTGTATGAAGCTGCAGTCACCATGCAGACGATTAGCATAGTTTAACATAAAAAGTGGGAATGGGGGAAATGGCTAGCCTGGCTCTGCAACATAGCTGGGCTCCGGCTTGGTGCAGTGACTTTCTGGAGTCTCGTTGTCATATTGAGGTTGCCTGGCAACTCAGCAAAGACTCCAGAAAGTCACTGGCTCATAAATATACTAATATAGAAATAGTTCCACTACTGTGAAGCTGATGTTTATCAAGTGATACTGCTGTATTCAGTTTTGGCATTCATTTCATTCAGAGTTGAGGGGAAACACACACTTCTTTCCTCTAAGCCTTTCCCCATTTTTGTCAGAGCCAGCAAGATTTATATGCAAACAACAAATCGCGTGTTGTTTGAACTCTGTTTGAACTCGATTTTGGAAAAAGTTCCAGCCCTAATGGTTAGCAAAGGTTAATGTAGCCTTCCAAAAGAAGCTTCTTATTGAGAGTTGCACATTGTTTAAAGTGCCAGCTCCCTCTAAAGAACAGAATGAGGCACAGGGAGAGACAGAGCAGAGGGACACATCTGAAGGAAGTCTTTCAAAGCTGGTTTTTAAATGCAGCTGACTAAGAATTGACTGAAACTTATCTCCAGAGTATTTGTCTCTTTGCATTTTCATAAAGTTGAAAGTACTGTAAGTATCTTTTAATCGACTGCAAAATAAGAATATTAAGTTAGAAATCCTCTACATTATAGATCATTTTGTCAACAATGTCATTTTAATGTAATGTTGTACATGTAACAATGTTTTCTATACGGTGATGAGTGAAATATTCTGTTCTGTGTTAGGAACATTTTGTACCTTTTGTACCTGTTGGAAAGCAGTTTGGCTAAGTTTTTTTTCTCACATGGTATGTGTTCCTGCATCCTCATTTCCTCCAAAATCAGGATGGGTTGGGCCTCTCTCTAAACTGAGCCTTTGCCCCACTAAATTAAGTAGTGTGGTTTTGTTGTCAGCCCTACTGATAATTATGAAAGTAGCAACAGCTATTGATGTCTAGAGGATTTATGATCCCAGCCAATCAACCAGAGCCACACAGAACTGAAAAGCATTACCTGGTCTGGCTCACTGTGTGAGTTACTGGCACCAAGATAGAAGAATATCTGGGTTTCCAGGCATGGGAGCTCTGTGTCGCATACTAAAGCTACACCAAATGGAGTAATTGTACTTGTTGAGCATGTAACCAACCTTTCAAAGTTCGAGCATCCACAATGTTTAGTTCTTTAATTGCATGAAAATCCAGGTTCATTTTGACTTATAAATATTAGCCTTCATCATTTTGTCCATGCACCTTTACAAATTTAGTGAGGATAAACAACTGACTTTTACCTATCTCTTCTTTTCAAACTGAACTATGTGTTTATAGTTTATGTTTAGTAGTGTGGGTCTTCACTGAGATGGGACAGTTTTATTATTTTGTGTGGAATTGTTTCATTTCAATTCATTTCATTTCCTCCTTTCCCCATCATGCTGCGTCAGATCTGTTGCATCTACATTTACTAACAATCTGTGCATGTTTAGATAGCTAAATTGTTAAATTTTGTATTGTTTTTTATATGTGCACAAATGCAGGTTCAATCCCAGATATCATCCTCTCTCTTTCTCCCATCTTTGCTGCTGCTGCTCACTGCATGTGATATACTTGAAATAGCAGTGAGGCTGGAGCATTTTCTATTCCTTTTTCTTTTCTAACCATTTGTCATTAATCCCAGTCCAAGTGCTGGTTGTTTTAGTTCTGCATCATGTTCATTCAGAAAGGACAAATCTGATGAACATAGTTTTGCACAAATGGCATCATGCAAATATCCACTTCTAGTGTACACTACAAATAATACCATGTTATCAGTTTATTAGACACTATGATAAAGGGAAAAGCTTTAGTCTGTATCCTCAACACTCTCTTGGGGAATCCCTGGATTTCATTCTGAAATTAAAAAGAAACAAAAAAAACAGATAAACCCAATCCAGTAATTTTTTCAAAATTTTACCAAATGCCTGATACACAATCTGATTTCAACTTTCACAGATTGGGACAGTTGTATCCTCGAGGCTACCCTGCGGCTATACTGAAGACCATGCATTGGTAATGCCCTCTGGGAAGGTGAACATCAGCCAGCGTTATCCATAATTTTTTCTGCTTGAGTGACTGAAAACGTAAAGAAAAAAAATAAAAACAAAAAAAGGCTGAGACACTTTGCTTTGTTAATCTAGCTCAATATTGGAAATTGACAGAGGCAAATTTGCTGTTGTGGTAATAGCTGTGGTACTCGTTGCTGTATTAAGGCTGATTGGTTAAAGGTTTCAGCATGTCTGATTTCCTCCCACAGCATGCTTACACTCCAGTGTCTCCCTATCAGCAGCTGTCAGCTGAGACCCATTGAGAGTGGCACGTAGTAGTAACGGATGTAATGCATCCACATCGTCCATGCTTTTTGTGGTGCTGTCTCCCCACTCAGTGTATACACGCTCCCACGCAGAGCAGTTATGCTGGACAAGTTCATTGGTATGTGCGTGGTGTCCTAAAATAAGGCAAGCCCACACTGGGAGCATCAATAGGCTGGCACACTGTTGTGATGGTACAGCCAAGAGGTTAAAATTGTATCTAAATCAGGAAATTCTGGGAAGTGTGAGACTGAAATGAATCATTGCTGTCTACTAGCATTTGTTACCGCACTTTTTGAGAATCCTGACACGCTGTATCTCTCCCAGCAGATGGTGGGCCTCTTGGAAATTGTTTTCACAGGGGTTCCTTTTGCTCTATAACTAGGTACCGTAAGCTCAAGGAAATTATATTGCCATTAGCATGCAAAGAGATGCTAAGGCCTTCTTCTTTTTAAGCCTGAGGCTTGTTTGCTCTGACTCATTGTCAGATTCCTCCATGACTGAAGTGCGTAATTGCAGTGAGGTGTTTTTATGGGGAAAAAACTCCAACATTTAAATCAATACTATATTACTATATATATAAAACTATATTACATCTGCACTCATTGTGGTCCCAGGGTTTGTTTTGTATACAGCATCTCAAGATATATGTGTGTGTACATTTAATGTGAATTATGCAGTGTCTGACAGTGTGAGCTACTCAAAAATATTGGAATCAGGAGGCAAAAAGCGGAGCTCAGTAACATTTTTTTTCCAACACACTGTACGTGCAGCATATGGAAATGTATTTCTGGTAAACCATCCAGGGATTGACCTTTTCATGCATACAAAATGAGAGAAAAACTCTTTTTTTAACTTCAGGGTTTTGTCTTATTTATCCTATTTTTCTCACTGTCAAAAGTGGCAGAAACAAAGTAACTCAAGGCACAGGTGCAGGTGGAAAAGTTTTAGATTACAGTAAAAAAAAACATAAAAACACAAAACCAAAAAGAATAATATGGTCAGCAAATGTCAAACTATTATGTGGAGGTCTGTATCATTTTGTAAGAGTTCAGGACATCTCTCCTCCTCAGATATAGGTCAACATCAATAAATGCTATGTACCATTTCCAACTAAATGCCTTTATCTTATGGTGAGTCATCTCCATCCACACAATACACTCACTACTGCACAGGGAAAACTGCTTACATTCACATGTTTTAGTGACCACGAGTCATCTCTGGAACAGTGTGGCCTTACTTGCACTGTACATTAGGCTAAAGGTTTTTGGAATTTGAACTGGGTTTTGGCAGCACACCCTGCACAGAATCCATGCAAAGCAATTTCAATGTCTGTCTAAAAAAACGCAAACCAAACATACAAACGATGGGACACCAGGTCGACCCGTGGTCTAAGAAGCACACAGTGTAACCACATGTTCCCTACTGTCTTCTCCTTTGTTTAATGTCCCAGTCTGCTGTCAATATCATATCAAACAATACCTAAATTGCCATGAAGGTGCATCACAGACCCTCATGTTAGTCTTTGTGCGACCGGCAGGTAGCAACAGAACAATGGGATGCAGTAGGCCTCCTTGACAAGTGACAACACCTGAACAAAGGGCCTTTTTTTGCCAAACTCCCCTGTATCAGCCCACAGTGTAACATGTATATCTACTCTACCTGTAGGTGTAGCTACAAACACTTCACCCCTTGATCAAGTGAAACTTTTAATATGCTACTGGTACACACTTGATGATCCATTCCTCTACTAAGTTTTCAACTGGAAACACAGAAATCATTGCATTGTGCCGTTTATGATCCATTCCCCAACATCTAGATTTGAAGTTTACATGTAGCCTTTTGGGAGCTCATCTAGCTTTGATCTGGTAAAGTGATGGAAATAATCACGTCCATTGCCCTTGGCAGGAGGAGACAGGACCGCTGCCTGTAGATCCCTCAGACAGCCTTATTATTAGGCCGAGACTCAGACAGGTTTGACCTTTTAAGATTCTCCAACTTGAGCTAAAAGGAGGGCATCATTAAAAACTCAAGGTCAGAACAGATAAGCTGCAATCAGGTAATGATGGGGAGGCAAGTACAGCCACAGAACTGTCTAATGTGGCTGTACTTATCAAGAATGCCTTTGCCTGTTCCAGGAAGTTTCACTGCCTCTTATTGTTGTTAAGAACAGCTGTTAAGAAGAGAACTCAAATGAGCTCTGCTTCTATTGATTTCACTTGTACTTTATGATGGCTTAATATAACAACATCAATCAATAGATATTTTAATGTTAAGGCCCCTTAGAGGAGAATCAAGTATGCACTTGGCAGTGATTTCTTTAAACATATTGTACATTTCCATGGCCTGTGGATGTGACATTGTGCCATGGGGAATAGCAACCACATTTATATCCATTTTAGTTCATTGGAACTGAGAAAATCAAAGATAAAAATTAAGTTAGATATAAATTCAGTAATGATAACACGTTTAAGGCACTGCATTTATTTTCAGAATGGGGTAATTTTCCATTTAGAGTTTATTTATACCCCACATAACACAAAGAGCTATGTCAGAGCTCCTTCCCCGGCTGCATGCTTATGTCATATTTTAAATTAAGCATAAAAAAATGTATGGGGCATTTGTAAAATTATGGCTAAAATTGTGATCCTTGTTTCAGGGTTTTGTTTTGCGGGCTGTGCGTGGGGTTGGGGTATTTGCATGTAGCTGTAAAGTTAATTAATAGTAACTCCTAAGTGGTTGTGATTTTAAATCCCGAACAAACCCCCTGCAGCAAGCCAGAGGGGAGGCTTGTGATTAGGATTTCTCTTAAGTGGCTCTCCTCCGCCCACGTGCTCACATGAATCACTGCATCGCTTTGGCTTCATGTCAAATCCTACACAGGCCAAACTGTGTAGGGGGCAAGTCTACATTGCTAAAAAAAAAAACCCATCACCAGCTCAGGAAAGTCACTTCCTCCTTCCAGATACAATGAGACCCCGATCCATGTATTTGGTACCAGCCTTTTGCAGTGAATTTGTGAGGTTGTGTCACAGGTTTCCATCAAGGGGATGTAGTAGAAGTCGTTTTAGTGAAGTGCTTGGCAATCACCCCTCTGTCTGTCTCAAGCCAGAGGCAGAAGCCTGGCCATCAATGTTCTGTCTCCCAACCTGTGCTATCCTCCCTCTTTTCAGACTCATCCCAGTCAGACAATCACTTTATTAGGTAGGGCACAGTGGACTCACCAGATCTAATGCTCCACTTTGCTCAAAATGCACACTTTCAGCTCATCAAGCTCTGGCAACCTGTTAAAAAACACATGGTTTCATATGAGATGTAGAAGCAACTGTTTTTGTTCCACCCCCACATGTAGCAGCATTTGGCAAGATAAGCTTTCAACATATAGAATAAGCAGCTTTGCATACGAATTGAAATAGATTAAAGTTTCAGTCATAATGCAGTTTTTAGAAGCAGTTCCTGAAAGAGTTTAAATGCTTTGATAACAATAGGCACTTTTTTTCATTGTGACCAAGTGGATCATATACAGCACATATACAGCACTGCATTCTCCATACTTTTTTTAAAAAAACTGAAATAACAGTAGGTGCATCATCACACTCTACCATTGGGTTTAGGTGCTGTGCCTAAGAAGGGATTTATGAAGTAATGACAAATGTGGAAATCAATGACTATAATTTTAAGTATAAACAGAACAAAAAACAAAACAAAACATGGACCACTCTAACTCGGACCCTTTCACTTTTTGCAAAATTTGGGTTGCAAATATAATTTGTAATGGGTAAAACTGAATTTTGTCCATCAGTCTAGTCTCAATAACCAATAATGACAAAGTGAAAATGTGTTTTTAAAGCATTTCATTTACATAGGTATTCAGACACTCTGCTGTGGTATTCCACATTGTGTGTCCTGTTTGCTTTTATTATTGGCTCAAGTCCATCTGTGAAAAATTGGTCTAACGATTGGTCACACTTCATTTAAGGAAAAAACTCAAGTCCAACTCTGCAATTAAATTGTGGCAAAGCATGCATACATGAGGACAAGGGTCTAAGACATTGACGTCCCTGGACCACAGTGGCCTCAATATGTGAAATGCAAGAAGTTCACAACCAGGATTTTCTCAAGAGAGGGCCATTGGGCAAAACTTAGTAATTGGGCAAGCTGGGCCTTGGTCAAGGAGGTGACTGCGAACCGACCGGTCACTCTCACAGAGGCTTAAAGCTTCCTCTACAACAGGGGTCTCAAACTCAAATTACCTGAGGGCTGCTGGAGGCAGAGTCTGGGTGAGGCTGGGCCGCATCAGGTATTCCACAAAAAAAATCTTCTCAAACATCATTACTAACAGTTCTTTAACTTCAACGGGTTCTTCTGAACATGAACTGTCCTGAACATGAATGGAACATTCAAGAATATGAATGGCTCTTCTGAACATGGCTTCTCTTGCCTACTCCTTGCTGCCGGAGACCTGGCAATGCTTCCTCTCATATAGCTGAGCCACATTTGGCTTAAGGGAGGAAGCAGTTGAGATTCTCAGTATGGCTTGAAGATGATCATCAGTAAGTCTGAACCTGTACTTGGACTTATTGAAGGACTTATTGAAGGTGGAGAAGAGCTTTTCACACAAATATGTGCTCCCAAAAAGGCATATGGTTCGCTTGAACATTCGGGAAAGCTCAGGGAAGCTGGGGGTCAATTCTCTCAAAAATTGCCGAAGCTTGTCTGCTTTTCCACTCACCTTCCTGAACTTGGCTTTGAGGTCAGAGTTGCACTGCAGATCAATGGGCTCCATTTGAAGCACAGACAGGGCATCTTGCACATCAAAAGAGAAGGGGTCCGAAAAAATGTGAAAAGTGGCTCTGTGTGTCTTGAAGTCTGCAAATCTGTGTTCAAATTCCTCCTGTAGCTTCAAAATGGCATCAACATACTTCTCACCACTGAATGGTGTGCCGGCATCCATGAGTGCCTTGCATGTTGGGAAATGGCAAAGGTTTGTCTCAGAGAGCTGGGCTTTCTACAACACAAGTTTTGTGGAGAATGCTCTCATGTTGTCATAGGCAGTGCTGACAAGCTGCACCTGGCCTTGTAACTCCATGTTCAGTGCACATCCTTATATTCTGACTCCATTTCCTCTAAAAAAGCATGGAACTCCGGTGCTTTAAGCCCCTGGATCTGATTTGGTTGATGCATTTCACAAGTGCCACCAGTCCATTTTTCCTCCCTGTCATTGATGGTGCTCCATTGGTTGTTATTCCAACAAACCTCTTCCATGGCAAACCGGCATCCACAATGGCACCACACAGCTGGCAAAATATCTCCTGAGCGGTGGTCTGGCCATGCATTGGAATTACTGTGAGCAACTCCTCCATCACTTCAAAATTGTCATCAACACCACAGACATACTGGGCAGTGCCAGTGATATCTGTGCTCTCATCAAGAGCGACTGAGTATGCATAAAAACATTTGGCTTTCTCATGCAGTAGATCATAAATGTTACTTGACAGGTCAGATATGCACTCAGCCATGGTGTTGGCAGAAGGCTAATTTTGCCAAACTGACCTTTCTTTTCCAGACAGACTATACTTGCAGCCTGTAATATGCACTTCTTGACAAACTCGCCTTCTATGAATGGCTTTCCTGCCTTAGCAATCATCTCACTAACCACGTAGCTAGCTTTGACTGCTGCATTATTTTCTTTGGTTGCTTTGTTGAAGAAATTTTGTTGCCTCAGTAAAGATGTTTTAAGATTGGCTCTCTCATCTCCCTGGTATTTTGCATACTCCTCAGCATGTCTAGTTGAGTAATGCAATTTGAGGTTGTATTCCTTGTGCACCGCAACTTTTTCTGTGTAAATAAGACACGTCGGGGTGCTCATGTGCTCAACAAAGAAATTTTGCATCTCCCACTTTTGCTGAAATTGTCTGTGCTCGTCACCATGCTTGTCACTTTCAGGCTTTGAAAAAGACATGATTGGGGTTGTGTGACAAGATATATATTCATTCCACTTGGTGTCACTCTCGCAGTAAAGTTTCAGTCAACTGTTTAGCAAACCAGCGATGCACGGAGAATATAACTTACGCAATGTGTGTCCGTGTGTTCCGGTAACAACAGCAGGGGAGATAATGAACAGCCCATTAGCAGTCACTTTTTTTTGTGCTCACTATCCTGGTACTTTCTACCATCTACAAATGTCATGATGTTCATGTCATCATGAAACATGATTATCGAGCGCAAAAAAGGTGGCTGCTACTGGACTGTTCATTGGATCTTATGTAGAATTCGGGGGGAGGACCCTGTACAGTGTCCCCTCCCTCTCTAGTAAATTTGTAATACATTTTATTGAAGAAAACCTATCAGTTGATATCCTGTAAGTCTGTCCACCTCCCTCTCAATATTATCAATTGTAATATTTATCGTAATTTTTAGGGTATATTTTTATTTAAAATTTATTTGGAGAAAATTTTACATAAGGTTCACTTGGTGGGGGAAATTTTACTCAAGATCTGTTCATTAGCCATTTATATAAAACTTACGGGCCGCACTAGTATTAAACTTTCATATCAAGGTCCAAAAAATATCATCCTGCGGGCCAATTGCCGTGAGTCTGAGACCCATGCTCTACAGAGACGGAGAACCTCTCAGCAAGACAGTTCTCTGGTCTGATGAAGCAGTAATTGAACTCTTTGAGCAGCACTCTAAAACACCATGTCTGGTAAACAGCAGGTACTACTTACCACCTGGTTAATACCATTCCAACAGTGAAGCATGGTGGGGGCAGCATCATGCTATTTTGATACTGGAGATTGGAGAGAAAACTGGAGAGAAAACAACATTGGTCCCAAACATGTTGAAGTGACAGACATGGAGAAGACGTTAATTTGATTTGATATTTACATACCTACAGTACATACATTTTACAACCTTTGCCATTGTAAAAATTTTACTTGGTTCGTTCTTGCCTCGTTTTGTGCAAATATTTTTTTTCAGTTTGCACTTCACAGTTTTCACAGTTTATACTTTGACTACTTTCAAAGCCAGACGGTGATGAAAATCTTAAATTAAGTAAATGCCAGTTCCATTTTATATTTTCTTCAAACCTCTTCAGCTGTGGTTGAAGTCTAAAAGCAGTGTGGGAGGTCACTGAAGGATCCACACAGGCTGAGGTATTGTCATGTTAGAAACAAGGCATTATCTTGTTCCCAGGCACAGACGAGTGGAGGAAGAGCGAACACCCAGGAGAGAAAGCTATCTTGGTTTTCTGTTGGTAATTACAATCTCAGCATCAGATCAATTCTGCTATCTCGTGCACTCTGTTGAAAACATCTCTGCAATAGGTCTGGCAGTCCTGATGACGGTGAGGGTTCTTGTGTTGGTGTTAATATTTTGTTTAGCAACTAGAACACATTATAAATAATGGTATAAATAAACCATAATAAGCAGGAATTGTCCGCTTGCTGAATTCCCAGACTATGATTGTTGTATTTTACAAAACAACTGAAACAGAGGGTAGAATAAAATTATGGCCTATTTATCTTCCGTGAAATACCGGCTATTATTTCTTATTCCTCAATACTGGAGAAAAGTACACAACATGATCAATAGTTTTCATTATGTCCTCGCATGCACATGCTGTCTTTGTCACGCCTGAATGGAAACCTACTGTTCTCTTTTTCCTCTTCCTGGGATGGGAGAGCTCAGTTTTGCGTGTTCCGGCCACACACAGTTCTTTTCAGGTCAGACTAGAACAGATCAGCATGTTGCTTAATGTCATAGGTTAAGTGATACTGTTTCTGAAGGATAAGGCTTAAAAATGGGTTTCCAGCAGCATTTTGTTGCCATGCGTACAGTATCTGCAGCGGACAAAGCTGTTCAGTGAAGCAGTGGCTTAGGTCACATAAACTTGGGCAATTAAAAAATAGGGGTGGCAGTTGGACGTGTTTTACTGGGAAGGGAATTTTTCATGCGTCTCATGCTAATCTGGGTGTTTTCTGCTTTCTCCCAACACAAAAAGAGTTTCACAGAGTGCACTCCTAGGCTAGAGGAGCCAACTGTCAAACCAGCAGAGTGGTAAGCACCGGCCTCATCAGATATCACAACTTATCAGCCTCAACAGGTTGAGCTAAACCAACTCAGTCAGCACTTTTTTCAGTTTTTCAATGGAGACTACCATATAATAGGCAAGCAGACAAGGAAGACCTAACCTATTACTGGCGAGTTTAGTGTTCTTCAAAAACTTTCGACCGAGTAATCTGCCTTTTCGCTCCTGTTCTTTCACATTTGTTGGTAGAAATGAGGTTGGTCGGGGGCAATGACACTGAACCCCATTCAAAATAAAAGTTGTGGTGCCATAAAACCAAAACATGAAGCAGAATGTAGCTAAATACTCCA
The DNA here is from genome assembly GCA_016785225.1 of Psettodes erumei. NCBI lineage: Eukaryota > Metazoa > Chordata > Actinopteri > Pleuronectiformes > Psettodidae > Psettodes > Psettodes erumei. The sequence goes on from JAFBJZ010000886.1 coordinate 597,945, forward strand.
TACACATGAGCGGAACTACTACTATAAGCAGCCACTTTCACATCACGCAGTCAATTCATGAATTGTTAATGTAAAAATATGACTATTACAACTCTTAAATTTGAGTGTATATTGATGAAAATGTGCTTATTCAAGTGAATGCCACTGCAGAATATCTACAATCTTGTTTTGGCAAATGCAATGGATTTAAGAATTTATAGATTATCTCATAGATCTTCTGCTCCATCGTATTTTCCACGAGGTGGGTATATATTGAGATGGGGAGATATTTTTCCCCACTGATGACTGCTTATCAGATAGGAGAGAATAGCTGGAGAATAGATATGTTATATTGAACAAAAAAAGTGTGCACGCCAAGAGAGCATCTGTCTGCAGCAGCAGGGAGCAGCAAGTGTTCCAGCAACTAATCCTATTAAAAGGCACATATACAGTGGACTTCATCCTGCACATCTGATAGAGGCCACTCTGTTTGGAGAGTAAGCACCCCCCCACCTAACCAAAGATCACTGTGTTTGATGGGAGTCAACATTTTTTACACAATGCACTTTGCTCTTTTTGTCACTCCTTTTATGTGGGTTAGATCTTCTTGTGCTGCATATGACTGCCAAGTACCCCCCAATGTAAAATATAAGTCCAAAGGTTTTTTTTTAATGTCTATTCAGAGTTCTGTCAACAGTTTTTACATTTTCCTCACTGATTTCTCTCCAATGGTCTGATGAAACTGCTGGCAAGTAGCACTGTTTTTACAAAGTGGTACTCTTTACTGTAAGTTTATGCTTCTGAAGAGTCAAAAGCCACAGAATTATCCCTAATCTTCTGGATGTTGTGCATTTCAGTGTGGGGGGGTTATTATTGCTTCATTGGAGTAAACTGTAATTATTATTATTATTGTTACTCAGAGCTCATGAATTAGTGTATTTGTACAAAGTCACAGTTCCACTAAATTGTGGCTGAACAGCACTGAATTTCTTTTTTGTTGTTCTTTTGATCTGTCGTGTTGATCTATAGTGAGTGCAGGAAAAGCAGCTTACTACGAAGTTTATAATTGAATTGCAAAAAACATATCAAAGAAAGAAGAAGGTTGTTATTTAAATGTGCATTTGCATGGTGTGTTGACACTATTACTTCCCAAACAAATGTATATGATTGTTTGCTATCAAATTACTTCATTCTGGACATGCACAGGTGATTCTAACCTGTTGTTTGAAGGCACATCAAGATCATTTTAGACAAGTAATAATAGATAATTCAGAAAATGTATTCTTGCTAAACATGAGAGAGTAAGAACATGTTTAATGTTTAGGAATGAACTACACCTGTTGTTTTTTGTCAATAACTTGAACTCCCAAATATGCCCTCTTATAAAATAAATCGTTGCCTGCAATATGTTTCCTGCTTTCGGACTGCACAGCATTGTGCCCTCTTTCCTTCACTCTCCAAAGAACCTGGTGCGAATGACAGGCTTTTCTGCACAGCATGAGTTGACCTGGGTTTGTTTGCCCGTGTGAGGAACAATATAGACTAAAATCCGCTCCATCAAAAACACAATCTCTCGTCATTATCTTGGAAAGCCCTTTAAGTACAGTTCTTGCACAGAAGGATGGCTGGCAGAAGCTGCACAGTGGAAATAAAAGGGGATTAGCTGGACAAATTGAAAATGGAGTTCTATAATTTCATACTCGAAAGACACACAGAAAGAGGGAGGAGAGAGGTAAAAAGATTACTGGGATGTCTACATGCCATTATATTTAGTCGTTTATTCTGTTGTTGTTAATGCGATTCAAGCAGCATCGAAACTTACTCTGAAGATCCTAATACATACAGTGTTTCTCCCTCTCTGGCATCCAACTGAGGACATCTGTATGCAACAAGCAGGCAGCAGTGCACATAGCAACAGTAGCTCCACTAGTGTGTCCTTAAATTATCCCCACTGCCATGCACACAACCACACAAAAAACCACATACTCACCTAGTTCAGCATGTGTGTTAAGGTCATGGATCTCTGCGTGCTCCCCTGGTGCCTGTCAGACGAAAAAGAAAAATGAAAGCTGTTCAG